>JASFAT010001784.1:0-678002 GCA_031353405.1 Baronia brevicornis | reverse complement strand
TACAATCCTACTAAAATACTATATAAGAAAACCAGTTTTTCTGCTCGCCGAGTGGAAGGTGTAACTGAGCCATCGCCAATTTTTACTGTGCAGTATGCACACTGCATTGCTTTTTTATGTATTTGACTTAATTTATGTGTCGCGGATCGTAGCTAAGTAAAACTTCTGACTGTCCACATAGTGATGGATTTCCGCAAGGTAACGCCTGACTCCATTAATCATATTATAAGCAAATACCAGTTAAACGGCAGCGTCTTCTTGTGGACAAACTGTGTGAGTCTGGGAAAAAACCACGCTTATTAAGGAAGGAAATTTTTGATCCTCCTCAAGCTAGTTGTCGCTTGTGAATACAATTTTCTATTGAATCGACAATTTACTCGAACGATATATTTCAACACTTCACCGAAACCTTGATATCTATCTGTTGAATGGGTGCCTATCTCATAAGAAGCATCATCATGGTCAGTGCATAAGTGGGTCTTGATCATATCTCTTCAGGTAACAATAACGATAGTTACATGAACCTAAAACTGATCTATTTGTCTACGACTAAAATAGAGCAGTCGCAAACGTTTCATTACGTAACCTAGGATCGCATATTCGATTCCTGCTACGAACAAATGATACAATCATTTGTTCGTATAGAATTCAGATATTTGTTCATAGTCTAGGTGTTCACGTTCCTTTTAATATATTTATTTATTAATAATCTAGTTTTTGCCCGTGGCTTCGCTCGCGTAGAATTTGGTCTGCCACATTAAGTTTCGTGACAGATCATTTTAAATAAATATATATTTTTATACTTAATAGTGAAATTATAATACGACTAAAATTACAAAAAATCATTACAAATTATAGCCTATCTGTTATTCCGATATATAACCTATATTACTATAAAGTTTCATCCAAATCCGTCCGGTAGTTTTTTTCGTGAAAGAGTATCAAACATACATCCATCATACACTCACAAACTTTCGCATTTATAATATTAGTAGGAAGGAGATTACACTTAAGACAAAGGTAATCTTATTGAGGAGTTTTTAATTAATTATTTTTTTAAGATCTCTAAGATTTAATAGATTTTTTTAATTTTTGCCGTAAGATCTGTTCGGAGGCAAACATCCATTTTGGGTCGCTGCGCCAACAAAGTTAGTTATTTTTTTTATTATAAATTGTCACAAAAAGCGTTTTATGGTGTTTTTAGAATAAAATAGAAGTAAGAGCGCTTGTTCACAGGTAACATTATGCAATATCCACGGGAAGAAATAATTTGACAATCATACAGAATAATTGTTTCGGTACGAGCCACTTTGGGGCTCTTCAGATTTCGTGTCGAAAAAAGCCAGCGCGTTTGGCCAATACGGACAAACGACAGTGTGTTTACAATTTGTCGACACGTAATCAAAAGCGTGTCATGCTCCTCGGCCGTTTTCGACACGAAATCGAGGAAGCTCGCTCCTTGGCACTATTCAATCGTGTTTCTTCAAAACCATCTAGTAGGTACGCAAAAACTCAGATGAAATAATAACGAAATAAAGGACGCAATTCAATGTATGCTTATAGTCTCCTCGATTCTTTCGTCTATAAAATAAATTTGATCGTGTTTCACTCATTACATTTATGTTATAATGGCTATCGTATGGTGACCGGCGGAAGAATCGCACCAACTCTCTCAATCAATCAAGGATTGGGGTGTCGTAAGAGGCGACTAAAATACAAAAGCAGGCGTTAGCCCAAATGCTCGCAAAAAGAGATGGCCCCTTAACATTGGTATATAAAAGGAATCTCCGAAATCAAACCCGGAGCGGGGTCTCCGTTTTTTTTTATGGTATAGGAAGGCAAACGAGCAGGCGTGTCACCTAATGGAAAGCAATCATCGCCGCCCATAGACTTACGCAGCGCCATAGGCAGTGCGAATGCGTTGCCGACCTTTAAAAAAATGTCATTATGGGAGTGGGAATGGGAGGAGGAGGGTAGAGGGAGGGGGGAGGGTGTTGATCGTCCGGAACTCGGCAGGTCACCGTACGAAGCGTGGTAGGTAAGCTACCACTCAGACGCCGGTTTTCTACGGGAGTGTGGTACTTTCCAAAGTATTGGCGGATCTTGGTTAACAAAGTAAGTTTGACTGACCATCTTTATCCCCTTATATTTCTAAATTAAACTTTCGAAAATCGTTTGACCGTATGTTAATACCGTACAAAATTATTACAGTATTTTAATTGCCATCAAAGCATTTTCATTGAATACATTATTACGTAGGGTCAGTCGAGCGAGACCCGCACGAGGGTTGGACTATGAGGCACGCAACGATACACACGGCAGCCGGTCAGAAGCGCACTTTCGCGTCCACCATGATTTTACTTTCAAACGCAAACATAATCCATTTATTTGTATATACAAAAGAAACATCTCTAAATCACTACATGAAATTAGTAGGTGTGTATATTGTGTGTTTTATAGGTTGTCATTAATTGTCAAATACCCACTTATACCAATTGTATTTGATAATAAATAAATAGTTAAGATACTCTCGTGTTTCACTGGTCACAACGGTTAAATAACACTATATTCTAGTAGTAAATCTATATACAGAATGCCCCAGAACTCAACGTCAAGCCGAAACGGGGCGACAGGATTGATTATAACCATCATGAGAAATATCAGAAAAAAAAATCTATCCCATGCAGTTTGAAAATTATGGGCATTTAAGAAATTTGGTCAAACTGTAACCATTTTTCGGTTATTGTGGTTAATTTTTTTTATTTTTGTTCATTTATACTTTAGAACCGTAACCCTAAATAACATTTCTAGAATCACAGTAAAAAATAATGACACAATTGCCCCAAGTTACCTAGAATTAAGACTATTTGTTAAACTATGAATTAAAAATTTTCAAAATTTGTCAACTTTGAAAGGTGCCTTACCAAGTGCCATTAAAAGTTCACGCATTCAATCAGGATTGTAAAATGGTACAATACTTGTTAGTTTCATACTAAAAAAAACGATTTTTATAATTTTTTTGGTATATACATGGTAGGTCTGAGAATAGGTCGTGAACTATTTTTCATAGCTATACCTAGAATTATAATTTGTATGGCAAAACAATATTTGACGGGTCAGCTAGTAATTAATAAGTAAATGATGGTGTAGATGAGAAAAATATGTATGTGCTGTGTAATAAAAATATTGAATAAAAATGCAAAAAACATTGATTTATCTTTATACGCGGTAAGGTAGTTAAAAAAAAATGGAGCACACTCGCCCACAGTTGGAGTTGATCTTGGACGGCGGGCCCAGCCAGCTGTGCAGATGCATGAAGATTTATTTAATCTAGGTGCCTTATTAAAGAGTTAACTTTTTATTTCCAGATAAACATAGAAGAAAGCTACGTTGTAGGCAATGACTTCCGACCGACACCTATTCCACTGGGCAAGTGGCGTCCAGATAGAGTAAGTGGGCGAGCGGGAACCCTTCACGAGACGATCCAAACTGAACCGCCACTGGGCATTGCAGCTGTTCCGCCACATTACTGGGAGGACGCCTTGCGTCACAGCGTATATCTCACACTCGTCCGGGACAAAATTGATCAACTGATCGCCAAAGGTGACGTCATCACACCCGACAACAAAAGCCATCATGCCTCCAAAACAATTGACGATCAAGATCTGTGGGAAAAAATTAAAACGGCCCCATTTGACAGAATAAAAGAACAAGAAATGACGTCTTTTGGAGATGTGACTATTATGGCGAAAGGGAGATTAATGGAGGAGTCCAATGGCTTCCATTTTATTGAAGATGAGAAATTCAGTGATAAGTGTATTAAAGATCATTGTGGGGAAGGCATTAAAGCTTTCTGGTCGGTAAAACGGGTACGACAACGAGACTTAGAAACATCACCAGGGAGGTACCATTATGAGCTGACTTTTTCAGTTATATCACAGATACCGAAGAAACAGCAAAAGCCATACGAATATCCAATTAGAACTTTCACAGTGCATGATAGCACCACAGATCGAACAACTGAGAAAGCACAAATAGTAAACTATGACTATCACACACAAACATCAAGACCCCAACGAGCAATTTGGTTCCACAAAAACATTGTACCACAACAACACTATCGAAGAAGACAACAACACGGGGGCTTAGATAGATTATTTAGTACGCTATTTGGTGATAACGAACCGAGTTACGAACATCCAAATATATACAAACAGAATCCATTACCATCATATACACAATTTTCTAATACAGGACACTTTGGTAATTCACATTCTGAACAATATTCTCACGTGAAAGTACCGCCACATCCTTACAAATCTTCGCATGCAAAATTATCTCGTCCCCCTTACCACGGTAGTTCGGTGGAGTTACTGCAGCGTCAGGGTGGGACAGACACATTTAGTGGTATAAGTAATCCTTACGTTACTCTAAAAGACCATAAAGCAACAAGTTTAAACAACGCCATTAAAACAACACATCCGCCAGTTTTACCAACACCTTTACCTACTGTATCGTCCTCACAACAAGATATGCCTCTCAAATTTACTAATTCAATTAAATTAGGTTCAATGGGCAATGCGACGTATACACCTGAAAGCACGACCGTTTACAAACAGACTAATAAAGTTAAAAACACACCTGTAAAAGTTAGCTATTTTTCAGAACATTTAAGACCGCCCGTTTACAATGCTCCACCAGGAGTATTTAGTGCAGTTGACAAGAAACAATTCAAGCCTATGCCGCCCTTAAAGCAGTCTATACCAAAACCATTACGCCACCACAGGCCAATAGACTTTCGGCCAAGTCCACAGGTACTGGACGTGCAATTTTCTGAACCAGATCCTCTGTCTGATTCTGCATTTCGACCGATAACTGTCAACTATATGGACAGCAGCAATTCGACTGAGAAAACCGTAGTTGCTGAAAAACCTCGAAAACCGACACCGATACATAAAAAACCCCAGGACAAGCATCACAGTAAGAAACCCCAAGAAATTACAACGAATATGCCCGACATAATTACGGCACAGAACATACCGGAAGACAATGATGACATAGAATGGGCCGATATTTTGGGAATGTTTTCTAAAACCACGCCAATGGCATCGCAAAAAGAAAAAAATAGACTAATTAATGAAACCACCGCAACACCACTAACAACTACTGCATCTATTTCTACGACAAAAAAAACAACAACTTCGACTGTGCAAGTAACAACAACATCAACTACAACTAAACCAAAGAAACGAACCCGTCCACCGCAAAAATTGCCAAAATTGGAAAAAGTCAAAAAACACAAAAGAATTACTACAAAAACCACAAGTACAACATCTCCATTGACTACTAAAGAAACTATGGAAATAGAAAATGATGCGAAACCAACCAAAGATCTTATACCTCAAGCAAGTTCAACTCTCGTGGGTATGACTAAACCACAATGGGAAATTCCCAATAAATTCACTTCTACTTCCTCAACAACATCAACAACCACAAGTACATCAACAATGGCTAACCCAACTTTCACTACAAAGGTCGCAACAACGAGTAATCCAGTTATAAACAGTAGTATGAATTTAAAAACCATTCAGCCAAAAAATAAGAACCGATTCAGACAATCAACATTAATTCTTAAGGGTACTTCACTAAAACATGACAGATGGAGTATTACTACAAGTCCTGTTCCTGATAAAATCCGAACAACGTCAACCCGAAGAAGAGGCTCCAACTTTCAGGGGCATACTACGTTAGCACCAAAACATTTAGACGCAAAATTTAAAAACGATGACCATATTTTTGTTACTAGTACATTAGACACTATTACTACTCCTGCCAGAATAGAGAAGATTACAAGCAAGACTACACATGTGATTACTTCTGCTATTTCTCCAAACGTAGAGGAAAATGAAGGTATAACATATTATCCAGAAAAATCATTTATGGAAAAAAATCACGAAAAATATGAAGAGTCAAAAGATCACAGTGAATATATTTTCCAGCAGATAAAGAATGAAATAAATGATTCGGAGGAGACATTCACAACTGAAAATTCTGTGATAACGTCTCCTCACGCCACTCCAAAAAATAAAACAAAATGCAAAAAGAAACATCAAAATCTAATAACAAAACAAAAAAATAAAACAGTAGATGTTGAAAATCCATCTACAAATGCTCCTACAACAAATAAACCTTTAACAACACCTGATATTTTTGAAGATCTATTAAATGATTTTTCTTTTGAGGATACAAATATAACAACACCAAAGCCAGAGCTAGAAAAGGAGCAAATTCAGTCAAGTAAACAGTACGAAAATGTTGATGAAGAAATTCAAGAACTCCTCGAATCTTTGAATAATGACAAATATACAGAGTTGATAGAAGAAAATTATGAAGATAATGATGAAGAAAAAGAAACTTACTCTGAAGAAGACGAAGATACAGAATTCAACTTGGGAGATGAATCTCTTCGTCGTTCCAATGATGATTATGATGATTATGATGATGATAAAAAGCATCCATACACTTTGCTAGAACTAATGGCCATGGAATAGACTGATATGTACTAGATTTAGAAATACTCTACATGCAGCTTTAAAAGACATTTCTATTACTTTTTAGATATATTAAAAATATTATAAATTGTAAAAGAAGTAATGTTTTGTGATGGAAAGAGAAGAACGCATTTATAATAATGTTAGAATGTTATGATATATCTGTTATACATATCAATACCTTTGTATTTAACGAAGTGTAAATATTTAAAACTCCTTAAAAGCTTAGGTTAAATATAATGAATATATTTATATGAAAGTAATTTATAAAAACGTTTTTTACTAACCTGCACCTTCCATGGAATACTTGTAAATTGGTTCAGGTTTTAGTGGTACTAGTGTGGCAAGAGTTTCCGGAGTCATATCCTTGATCCTCTGATGGTATGACAACCTAAAAAATATAAAAATTCTAAAAGATTTTCTTAAAAAACTATACATAGATCATAATATAAAGCAAAAAGCTGAACTTTTTTTTTACCTAAAATGGGACGCCCATTCTTTCATATTAATATTATAGTTGTAAAAATCTGTTTGTCTGTTACACTTTTACTGATTAACCAATTTTGATTAAATTTGACATCGAGGTAGTTGAAGGTCCGAGGTCAAACATGGAATTGCTTTGCTGCTTTTTATCCCAAAACAATAAGTTTTACAGGACGCATTAGTTTTTGCGCAATAAACTAAAGTTATGAATGAAAATAAACACTTCCACGTTCTTTATTTTGCACAATTGTAACAATACAGTCTTCACATTAATTATAATTATTTTTATTATAACAAATTATAAAAAATAAAAATAAATCACTAGCTTTATTAAAGCAAAAGTTCTATGATAGTAATTATTATTATATATATGTCTGACATGATAATTTTAATTTTCACAGGGTTTCAGAAATGTTTTATTCAGTTTTAATATTGAAAGTATATACTCTGTTTTGCGTTTTGTAAACATAATCATCATCAGAGTGTGGCAGTCCACTGCAAGATATATGTTGGTTGCACCCAAGGTATGTCTAGCTCAATTTTTACCTACAGGCATCCAGTTTCTGCGAGTCAGTTTTTTATAAACATATAGATATTAATATTAAATTTACTAATATAAATTTATTGTGAGAAACTCATGCTTACTGGAGATTATGTGGAGAAATACCTTGAGATCTCAATATATTGACCTCTAAATAATAAATATCAAACAATTTGTAAATTGGTTTGCATACCATTTAAGCAACTTTCAATATCGCTGGTCTTGGGAAGATTGGGAGGGTTGCATTCAACTTGATCCGGATCATCCTAAACCAAGGTTCATTCGTGAAGTACTAGCAAAATGTCTAAGGTTAGTTACCACTACAAATTGTTTGATATTTATTATTTAGAGGTCAATATATTGAGATCTCAAGGTATTTCTCCACATAATCTCCAGTAAGCATGAGTTTCTCACAATAAATTTATATTAGTAAATTTAATATTAATATCTATATGTTTATAAAAAACTGACTCGCAGAAACTGGATGCCTGTAGGTAAAAATTGAGCTAGACATACCTTGGGTGCAACCAACATATATCTTGCAGTGGACTGCCACACTCTGATGATGATTATGTTTACAAAACGCAAAACAGAGTATATACTTTCAATATTAAAACTGAATAAAACATTTCTGAAACCCTGTGAAAATTAAAATTATCATGTCAGACATATATATAATAATAATTACTATCATAGAACTTTTGCTTTAATAAAGCTAGTGATTTATTTTTATTTTTTATAATTTGTTATAATAAAAATAATTATAATTAATGTGAAGACTGTATTGTTACAATTGTGCAAAATAAAGAACGTGGAAGTGTTTATTTTCATTCATAACTTTAGTTTATTGCGCAAAAACTAATGCGTCCTGTAAAACTTATTGTTTTGGGATAAAAAGCAGCAAAGCAATTCCATGTTTGACCTCGGACCTTCAACTACCTCGATGTCAAATTTAATCAAAATTGGTTAATCAGTAAAAGTGTAACAGACAAACAGATTTTTACAACTATAATATTAATATGAAAGAATGGGCGTCCCATTTTAGGTAAAAAAAAAGTTCAGCTTTTTGCTTTATATTATGATCTATGTATAGTTTTTTAAGAAAATCTTTTAGAATTTTTATATTTTTTAGGTTGTCATACCATCAGAGGATCAAGGATATGACTCCGGAAACTCTTGCCACACTAGTACCACTAAAACCTGAACCAATTTACAAGTATTCCATGGAAGGTGCAGGTTAGTAAAAAACGTTTTTATAAATTACTTTCATATAAATATATTCATTATATTTAACCTAAGCTTTTAAGGAGTTTTAAATATTTACACTTCGTTAAATACAAAGGTATTGATATGTATAACAGATATATCATAACATTCTAACATTATTATAAATGCGTTCTTCTCTTTCCATCACAAAACATTACTTCTTTTACAATTTATAATATTTTTAATATATCTAAAAAGTAATAGAAATGTCTTTTAAAGCTGCATGTAGAGTATTTCTAAATCTAGTACATATCAGTCTATTCCATGGCCATTAGTTCTAGCAAAGTGTATGGATGCTTTTTATCATCATCATAATCATCATAATCATCATTGGAACGACGAAGAGATTCATCTCCCAAGTTGAATTCTGTATCTTCGTCTTCTTCAGAGTAAGTTTCTTTTTCTTCATCATTATCTTCATAATTTTCTTCTATCAACTCTGTATATTTGTCATTATTCAAAGATTCGAGGAGTTCTTGAATTTCTTCATCAACATTTTCGTACTGTTTACTTGACTGAATTTGCTCCTTTTCTAGCTCTGGCTTTGGTGTTGTTATATTTGTATCCTCAAAAGAAAAATCATTTAATAGATCTTCAAAAATATCAGGTGTTGTTAAAGGTTTATTTGTTGTAGGAGCATTTGTAGATGGATTTTCAACATCTACTGTTTTATTTTTTTGTTTTGTTATTAGATTTTGATGTTTCTTTTTGCATTTTGTTTTATTTTTTGGAGTGGCGTGAGGAGACGTTATCACAGAATTTTCAGTTGTGAATGTCTCCTCCGAATCATTTATTTCATTCTTTATCTGCTGGAAAATATATTCACTGTGATCTTTTGACTCTTCATATTTTTCGTGATTTTTTTCCATAAATGATTTTTCTGGATAATATGTTATACCTTCATTTTCCTCTACGTTTGGAGAAATAGCAGAAGTAATCACATGTGTAGTCTTGCTTGTAATCTTCTCTATTCTGGCAGGAGTAGTAATAGTGTCTAATGTACTAGTAACAAAAATATGGTCATCGTTTTTAAATTTTGCGTCTAAATGTTTTGGTGCTAACGTAGTATGCCCCTGAAAGTTGGAGCCTCTTCTTCGGGTTGACGTTGTTCGGATTTTATCAGGAACAGGACTTGTAGTAATACTCCATCTGTCATGTTTTAGTGAAGTACCCTTAAGAATTAATGTTGATTGTCTGAATCGGTTCTTATTTTTTGGCTGAATGGTTTTTAAATTCATACTACTGTTTATAACTGGATTACTCGTTGTTGCGACCTTTGTAGTGAAAGTTGGGTTAGCCATTGTTGATGTACTTGTGGTTGTTGATGTTGTTGAGGAAGTAGAAGTGAATTTATTGGGAATTTCCCATTGTGGTTTAGTCATACCCACGAGAGTTGAACTTGCTTGAGGTATAAGATCTTTGGTTGGTTTCGCATCATTTTCTATTTCCATAGTTTCTTTAGTAGTCAATGGAGATGTTGTACTTGTGGTTTTTGTAGTAATTCTTTTGTGTTTTTTGACTTTTTCCAATTTTGGCAATTTTTGCGGTGGACGGGTTCGTTTCTTTGGTTTAGTTGTAGTTGATGTTGTTGTTACTTGCACAGTCGAAGTTGTTGTTTTTTTTGTCGTAGAAATAGATGCAGTAGTTGTTAGTGGTGTTGCGGTGGTTTCATTAATTAGTCTATTTTTTTCTTTTTGCGATGCCATTGGCGTGGTTTTAGAAAACATTCCCAAAATATCGGCCCATTCTATGTCATCATTGTCTTCCGGTATGTTCTGTGCCGTAATTATGTCGGGCATATTCGTTGTAATTTCTTGGGGTTTCTTACTGTGATGCTTGTCCTGGGGTTTTTTATGTATCGGTGTCGGTTTTCGAGGTTTTTCAGCAACTACGGTTTTCTCAGTCGAATTGCTGCTGTCCATATAGTTGACAGTTATCGGTCGAAATGCAGAATCAGACAGAGGATCTGGTTCAGAAAATTGCACGTCCAGTACCTGTGGACTTGGCCGAAAGTCTATTGGCCTGTGGTGGCGTAATGGTTTTGGTATAGACTGCTTTAAGGGCGGCATAGGCTTGAATTGTTTCTTGTCAACTGCACTAAATACTCCTGGTGGAGCATTGTAAACGGGCGGTCTTAAATGTTCTGAAAAATAGCTAACTTTTACAGGTGTGTTTTTAACTTTATTAGTCTGTTTGTAAACGGTCGTGCTTTCAGGTGTATACGTCGCATTGCCCATTGAACCTAATTTAATTGAATTAGTAAATTTGAGAGGCATATCTTGTTGTGAGGACGATACAGTAGGTAAAGGTGTTGGTAAAACTGGCGGATGTGTTGTTTTAATGGCGTTGTTTAAACTTGTTGCTTTATGGTCTTTTAGAGTAACGTAAGGATTACTTATACCACTAAATGTGTCTGTCCCACCCTGACGCTGCAGTAACTCCACCGAACTACCGTGGTAAGGGGGACGAGATAATTTTGCATGCGAAGATTTGTAAGGATGTGGCGGTACTTTCACGTGAGAATATTGTTCAGAATGTGAATTACCAAAGTGTCCTGTATTAGAAAATTGTGTATATGATGGTAATGGATTCTGTTTGTATATATTTGGATGTTCGTAACTCGGTTCGTTATCACCAAATAGCGTACTAAATAATCTATCTAAGCCCCCGTGTTGTTGTCTTCTTCGATAGTGTTGTTGTGGTACAATGTTTTTGTGGAACCAAATTGCTCGTTGGGGTCTTGATGTTTGTGTGTGATAGTCATAGTTTACTATTTGTGCTTTCTCAGTTGTTCGATCTGTGGTGCTATCATGCACTGTGAAAGTTCTAATTGGATATTCGTATGGCTTTTGCTGTTTCTTCGGTATCTGTGATATAACTGAAAAAGTCAGCTCATAATGGTACCTCCCTGGTGATGTTTCTAAGTCTCGTTGTCGTACCCGTTTTACCGACCAGAAAGCTTTAATGCCTTCCCCACAATGATCTTTAATACACTTATCACTGAATTTCTCATCTTCAATAAAATGGAAGCCATTGGACTCCTCCATTAATCTCCCTTTCGCCATAATAGTCACATCTCCAAAAGACGTCATTTCTTGTTCTTTTATTCTGTCAAATGGGGCCGTTTTAATTTTTTCCCACAGATCTTGATCGTCAATTGTTTTGGAGGCATGATGGCTTTTGTTGTCGGGTGTGATGACGTCACCTTTGGCGATCAGTTGATCAATTTTGTCCCGGACGAGTGTGAGATATACGCTGTGACGCAAGGCGTCCTCCCAGTAATGTGGCGGAACAGCTGCAATGCCCAGTGGCGGTTCAGTTTGGATCGTCTCGTGAAGGGTTCCCGCTCGCCCACTTACTCTATCTGGACGCCACTTGCCCAGTGGAATAGGTGTCGGTCGGAAGTCATTGCCTACAACGTAGCTTTCTTCTATGTTTATCTGGAAATAAAAAGTTAACTCTTTAATAAGGCACCTAGATTAAATAAATCTTCATGCATCTGCACAGCTGGCTGGGCCCGCCGTCCAAGATCAACTCCAACTGTGGGCGAGTGTGCTCCATTTTTTTTTAACTACCTTACCGCGTATAAAGATAAATCAATGTTTTTTGCATTTTTATTCAATATTTTTATTACACAGCACATACATATTTTTCTCATCTACACCATCATTTACTTATTAATTACTAGCTGACCCGTCAAATATTGTTTTGCCATACAAATTATAATTCTAGGTATAGCTATGAAAAATAGTTCACGACCTATTCTCAGACCTACCATGTATATACCAAAAAAATTATAAAAATCGTTTTTTTTAGTATGAAACTAACAAGTATTGTACCATTTTACAATCCTGATTGAATGCGTGAACTTTTAATGGCACTTGGTAAGGCACCTTTCAAAGTTGACAAATTTTGAAAATTTTTAATTCATAGTTTAACAAATAGTCTTAATTCTAGGTAACTTGGGGCAATTGTGTCATTATTTTTTACTGTGATTCTAGAAATGTTATTTAGGGTTACGGTTCTAAAGTATAAATGAACAAAAATAAAAAAAATTAACCACAATAACCGAAAAATGGTTACAGTTTGACCAAATTTCTTAAATGCCCATAATTTTCAAACTGCATGGGATAGATTTTTTTTTCTGATATTTCTCATGATGGTTATAATCAATCCTGTCGCCCCGTTTCGGCTTGACGTTGAGTTCTGGGGCATTCTGTATATAGATTTACTACTAGAATATAGTGTTATTTAACCGTTGTGACCAGTGAAACACGAGAGTATCTTAACTATTTATTTATTATCAAATACAATTGGTATAAGTGGGTATTTGACAATTAATGACAACCTATAAAACACACAATATACACACCTACTAATTTCATGTAGTGATTTAGAGATGTTTCTTTTGTATATACAAATAAATGGATTATGTTTGCGTTTGAAAGTAAAATCATGGTGGACGCGAAAGTGCGCTTCTGACCGGCTGCCGTGTGTATCGTTGCGTGCCTCATAGTCCAACCCTCGTGCGGGTCTCGCTCGACTGACCCTACGTAATAATGTATTCAATGAAAATGCTTTGATGGCAATTAAAATACTGTAATAATTTTGTACGGTATTAACATACGGTCAAACGATTTTCGAAAGTTTAATTTAGAAATATAAGGGGATAAAGATGGTCAGTCAAACTTACTTTGTTAACCAAGATCCGCCAATACTTTGGAAAGTACCACACTCCCGTAGAAAACCGGCGTCTGAGTGGTAGCTTACCTACCACGCTTCGTACGGTGACCTGCCGAGTTCCGGACGATCAACACCCTCCCCCCTCCCTCTACCCTCCTCCTCCCATTCCCACTCCCATAATGACATTTTTTTAAAGGTCGGCAACGCATTCGCACTGCCTATGGCGCTGCGTAAGTCTATGGGCGGCGATGATTGCTTTCCATTAGGTGACACGCCTGCTCGTTTGCCTTCCTATACCATAAAAAAAAACGGAGACCCCGCTCCGGGTTTGATTTCGGAGATTCCTTTTATATACCAATGTTAAGGGGCCATCTCTTTTTGCGAGCATTTGGGCTAACGCCTGCTTTTGTATTTTAGTCGCCTCTTACGACACCCCAATCCTTGATTGATTGAGAGAGTTGGTGCGATTCTTCCGCCGGTCACCATACGATAGCCATTATAACATAAATGTAATGAGTGAAACACGATCAAATTTATTTTATAGACGAAAGAATCGAGGAGACTATAAGCATACATTGAATTGCGTCCTTTTATTTCGTTATTATTTCATCTGAGTTTTTGCGTACCTACTAGGTTTTGAAGAAACACGATCGAATAGTGCCAAGGAGCGAGCTTCTTCGATTTTGTGTCGAAAACGGCCGAGGAGCATGACACGCTTTTGATTACGTGTCGACAAATTGTAAACACACTGTCGTTTGTCCGTATTGGCCAAACGCGCTGGCTTTTTTCGACACGAAATCTGAAGAGCCCCAAAGTGGCTCGTACCGAAACAATTATTCTGTATGATTGTCAAATTATTTCTTCCCGTGGATATTGCATAATGTTACCTGTGAACAAGCGCTCTTACTTCTATTTTATTCTAAAAACACCATAAAACGCTTTTTGTGACAATTTATAATAAAAAAAATAACTAACTTTGTTGGCGCAGCGACCCAAAATGGATGTTTGCCTCCGAACAGATCTTACGGCAAAAATTAAAAAAATCTATTAAATCTTAGAGATCTTAAAAAAATAATTAATTAAAAACTCCTCAATAAGATTACCTTTGTCTTAAGTGTAATCTCCTTCCTACTAATATTATAAATGCGAAAGTTTGTGAGTGTATGATGGATGTATGTTTGATACTCTTTCACGAAAAAAACTACCGGACGGATTTGGATGAAACTTTATAGTAATATAGGTTATATATCGGAATAACAGATAGGCTATAATTTGTAATGATTTTTTGTAATTTTAGTCGTATTATAATTTCACTATTAAGTATAAAAATATATATTTATTTAAAATGATCTGTCACGAAACTTAATGTGGCAGACCAAATTCTACGCGAGCGAAGCCACGGGCAAAAACTAGATTATTAATAAATAAATATATTAAAAGGAACGTGAACACCTAGACTATGAACAAATATCTGAATTCTATACGAACAAATGATTGTATCATTTGTTCGTAGCAGGAATCGAATATGCGATCCTAGGTTACGTAATGAAACGTTTGCGACTGCTCTATTTTAGTCGTAGACAAATAGATCAGTTTTAGGTTCATGTAACTATCGTTATTGTTACCTGAAGAGATATGATCAAGACCCACTTATGCACTGACCATGATGATGCTTCTTATGAGATAGGCACCCATTCAACAGATAGATATCAAGGTTTCGGTGAAGTGTTGAAATATATCGTTCGAGTAAATTGTCGATTCAATAGAAAATTGTATTCACAAGCGACAACTAGCTTGAGGAGGATCAAAAATTTCCTTCCTTAATAAGCGTGGTTTTTTCCCAGACTCACACAGTTTGTCCACAAGAAGACGCTGCCGTTTAACTGGTATTTGCTTATAATATGATTAATGGAGTCAGGCGTTACCTTGCGGAAATCCATCACTATGTGGACAGTCAGAAGTTTTACTTAGCTACGATCCGCGACACATAAATTAAGTCAAATACATAAAAAAGCAATGCAGTGTGCATACTGCACAGTAAAAATTGGCGATGGCTCAGTTACACCTTCCACTCGGCGAGCAGAAAAACTGGTTTTCTTATATAGTATTTTAGTAGGATTGTAATATAGTATTGTGATTCGTGATTTTTCCACGTCATTGGCAGATAATTAGAATACTGTAACAATATTCCTATTAGAGTCGCTCGCTCGACTTGCTTGAGAAAATCACACCCCTGACAATAGCTCACAACGAGGTCGACGTCTTCAGTGTCTTGCCAACCATAAATGTCGAGATGGATTTATTTTAGTACAAAGACGAACTACTTCTGTACGTAGTTTTTTTTCAATTCCTACTATCAGTTCACACTTTCCCTATGTATTGTATAAATCTATATATCTTATTCAAATTTTCAATCGTTAATAAAATATTTTTTATTCATCCACTCAAGTTCAAATACATTTCTTTAAATTGATGTTAATACAGTTTAAAAAAATAAAATAAATGTTTTCTTTGTTGACTTTATTTTTTTAATGTTATTATATTTTTTATTTTATCGATTTAGATTTTTTATACACAAAAGAAAATAATTGAATAATATTTGATTCATAATATATACATATATTACTAGAGGGCCAGGGCAGACATTTTTCAGAGAAACGCCTGAAAAAATATTTAAAATAAAATTGTATTCTCGGTAACAACAGTATCCTAATTTTCAAACTGGAACCAAGTATGTGCATTCTCAAAATTTCATTAAAATCGGACGGGTGGTTTCGGGATACTAGCGTGTACGAACGCGTAATTTATCTATATCAAGAAAAAAAAGATATACACGTTTTTAAATACGGTCCAAAATGTGATTTTACCTCTCCTCTTTATTCATTACTATAAAGTCTTATTTTATAAATGACATATAACTAGCTGATTAATGGAGTCAGGCGTTACTTTGCGGAAATCCATCATTATGTGGACAGTCAAAAGTTTTACTTAGCTAAGATCCGCGACAAGCAAACAATAAAAGAAAATTAATAATTTATGTTTTCCTGCTGGATAAAGTGGATTTATTTGGAACTTAAACCAAAAACTTACCGAGCTGAGGGCCGTTTTTCGGTAAGTTTTTGGTTTAAGTTCCAAATAAATCCACTTCATCCAGCAGGAAAACACACATTATTAATTATCTGTTATTGTTTGCTTGTCGCGGATCTTAGCTAAGTAAAACTTTTGTCTGTCCGCATAGACATATAACTAACTTTGTTAGCGCATTGACCCAAAATGAATCTTGGCCTTTGAATAGGTCTTAGAAAAATTAAAGATCAATAAATGACAAGTTAAATGGCATATGAAAAGTTAATCGCTGTCTTTTAACACCATTATTATAATACATTTTCAATATATTATCACAATGTATTAGGAATGTACACCATAATTGTACTATTAGGTAATATACATGGTGATAAGTATTTTTAGCTGTTATTTAATAGATGTAGATTTTACGGAATAAATTAATACATTTAGTTCAATACACAATATAAATCGTATCGGTATATACAAATATTATTTTTATGAAAAATTTTAATAAGTCACCTTTATATTTTGAACGGAATTGCCATACACTATAGTCATATATCATTTTCCTAATACTTGTAACAAGAATAGAATGTTACAAGTATTAGGAAAAATGGAAAATGTTTTATTTCGCTATCAATACACAATAGATAATATTCACCCCTTTTTAAATGAATGGTCAACTGCAATATCAACTATATAATTAACCACAGTAGTAAAACAGGATCTAAGTCAGCATAATGCTATGGTAAAACAGTGCTTATTTTCAGCTATAGCCTGCCGCCCACGCTTTAGTAAACGTGGGCAGGCTTTAGTTGAAACTAAACACATATGATAATAGGCTCAAAATAGGCTATAGCTGACAATGAGTAGTCTTAGTAATAATAATAAATAAAATACAGAATTGCTAATTTTAATAATATAAATCACAGTGAAAATTGAAGAGGAAAAAATAAAGAAGAAATAATGTATTACACTATAATAAATGTCACGGTTTGTAGATTTGTTCTTCCAAACAAATTTCTTTCAGTATTCAAACAAATATAGTTTTAAACTGAAAATCCATAGTGTGTAAACTCTTTGGATTGCGTTAATGTAGAAAACGGGGTGAAAAAAAACAATGATATATATGCCTGTTGAAAAATCGCGAAGAAAGCAAACGATTTTACTCACAATTAACGCGAAGAAAACGCCTAGCAATGCAGCACGCATCTCTGAATCACCAGGCCGCGTGATCAGACAGTCGCGCCGGTTCGAGATGCGGTTGTGACGTGTGGCGTGAATGCACCTCGCCGAGGGAACTGGTTGCCTGAACACAACGCTAGCCGTACACCCCACTCAGCCACTGGGGATCGGTCGAACGCGGAAAGCGCTTGCATTTTTTTTTTAATTCCTACTATCAGTTCACATACTCACTATATATATTTATATATCTCTATTAATGGAGTCAGGCGTTACTTTGCGGAATTCCATCTATGTGGACAGTCAAAAGTTTTACTTAGCTAAGATCTGCGACAAGCAAAACAATAACAGAAAATTAATAATGTGTGTTTTTGTGGATTGGATTTATTTGGAACTGAAACCAAAAACTTACCGAAAATCGGCCATCAATTCTCCACCCACCAACCACTATACAGAACACCAAACACACACTACCACTTTTTTCTTATTGTAAACGACACGGGTTGCACCCCAACACGAGGCATGTTCAGGTATAGTAGACTCTACGGAAGACAACCGAAAAGTTATATATCTTGTTCAAATTTTCAAAATCTTACCCCTCCCTATAGGTCTCAACGAGGTCAACGTCTTCAGTGTCATACCAATAATAAAAGTCGAGACGGATTTATTTTAGTACAAAAGAAGAATGACCGATTGGCTCAGTGGCGGGGCCCACCGCCCGCAGAGTCAATAGTCGCGGGTTGGATCCCCGCATCGGAATAAATATATGTATGGATTTATAAATATTTATTCTGTAACCTGGACCTTGAGTCTGGTAACCCCCCCCCCAATCCGCATTTCCTTTCCTGCCCATTCATTTCTTCTCTATCCTTTCCCTTCCTCTCCGCTAATCCGCGGTCTGCCGTGCCAATAGATACGTGGCTAGGAGCGAGCTTAGTCGCAAGCGTGCCGACCGTCCCGGGCCCGGGCTTCCCCGGGTACTATAGTGCCTTACGGCTCGTGGGATTCACTATGACGATGACTATTCTCCCTTGCGGCTCGTGGGATTCACTATGACGAATCTTAATATACCTAATTCGTTAAAAAATGGCGCCGTCGTGGTTCGCCACCCGTCACGTCCTGATTTCCACGAGGGCGAGAAGCGACGAACGGAGAGCTGTTTCGCTACGATGAATGTGGGAGGAAGGATGGATGAGTGTGAAGGAATCATGGAAGGTGTGTCAGGATCGTAGCGGATGAAGATCTGTGGTCTCTGCCTAACCTTACAGGGAGACAGGCATGACTATATATATGTATGTATGTATATTTATACATCTTGTTCAAATTTTTTAAATCTCACCCCTGACGATAACTCTCAACGAGGTCAACGTCTTTAGTGTCATGCTAATCATAAATGCCGAGGCGGATTTATTTTAGTACAAAGAAGAATTACTTGCACGTAGTTTTTTTTTCAAATCCTACTATTAGTTCACAATCTCCCTATATACACCGTGACTTTTTAATTACCCGAGAAAACTAAAATTCGCGTTTGTAAAAATATGTATGTCAGTAAGTAACATTCAAATATTATAGCGTTCATACAAAAATACAGTTTTATGGGACTTCAAAGAATTCCTGTAAATATTACGCGACCAAATTAGGTTGGTTTGGGTGCAGTTCATATGGGAATGATAATGATGCCTATTTGAATTAGCAAGATTTTTTGGTGTATGTTAAGGACATTTTTAATAAATATTTCATAAAAATAAAAAGTTTTTTCTTCGTCAAATTTAATGCATATCGATAACTGAATATATTACTTAATTTTCTCAGGTAATTAAGAAGTCACGGTGTATATTAAAATCAAGTTCAAATATTTTTTTAAAACTTGTAGTGGATGACACTTGATGTTAATACAGTTTTACAAATATTAATTCACTAATTAAATTTAATTAATTAATCTTAGTTTTATATGGGAGAACAAAATAGTTACTAATATCTTAAACTTTTGTCATTACGATGGCGGCGAACTATGCTACGGAAACGATGCAATCCTCTATAATGGCAAAGGAAACGGATGCAATCTCCGCGTATGTTAATGACTTATCGTTTGTTTTTTTTTTATAATTTTAAAGATAAGGCTGGGTTTTTACTGTCTCATTGGTGGGCACAGGGCTTACATACTTCACACACAGCACACATATTTCTGTGTAGGTGCCGCCGATATTCGAAAAATAAATCATCTATTATAACAACACAAGTTTCAGTTATTTAAATTATAATGAATAATTCTTTTATGGCGGACTAGTGTCCGAGTTAGGGATGGGCCTCTATCTCCAGCCGCAAGTCTTTTAACCCTTTGTTTTATTTAAAGTAGGTCCTTGAAAGTTTTATTTATGTGTTGTTCGTAACCTAAAAGTATTCAAGTAAATGTTGTTAAAGGAAAAATAGAAAAAAAGAACCGATTTAATAAAAACAACTTGTATTTTTTACTACCTTACCTTTTGCCGACGCAAAAGGTAAGGTAGTAAAAAATACATAAGGATGTAAATAAAGGGAGGGGCAAAAGGAGAGGAAGGAAGGAATAATAGGAGAGAAAGAAGGAAGGAGAGGAATTGGGCCTCCAGATAGCTGCACTTATTGTACAAAACTTATTAACACAATAATATACCGACAACCATTCAACGTCGATTTTCTAAACGACTATAACTTTATCAGTAAAAAAATTATACTTTAGCTATAAAAGAAATGTATAATTATGGACGAAGCAGATTTTTAATGTTTTTTAATATCATACATGTTTTGATATATTATGAAATTAAAAATCGTCACAATATACAATTGTATAGTGTAAGCCAAGCGGTAGTCAAATTTCATTTAACTATAGTTTGTTTGTTTAGAATTTGTAAATGTGTAGTAAATTACGCTACTTCGACATAAAGAATGAAATGTAGTGCTGAAAAACAGCCGGCATCCACGCGAGGGCGGGTAGTGAAATTCACTTGCGTGTAGACTTTCCATCTCGCGGGCGCTTGGACGCTTGTTAAGTGCCTGGCAAGTATGTATGTAGAGGTATGTGGCAGGTGCTTAAGAATTTGTTGTATCTTCAATTTTTTTTATTTATTATATTATTAAACAACAGAAGTTTTGTCTAACCTATTTAAACCCTTGGCCTGATCCTCTCTGTCTAACATTGCGCGCACAGCGGAGTGTAAGGTTTGGCATAATTCAACTTCACATGAAGCATGCAGAAATGCAGAACAATAAACTTATCTAGGAGTTACAAATACACGAAATTATAGCTACGTCCATACATGTATATATGTATTTAATTATATATTTTTATTTGTTTTTGTATCTACTTCTATTTATTTTTTATCTATTATCTCAAAAGTTGCCTGTCAGAGAATGCATTATATCCGCTTTTGTACCAAAAACTATACAATAAGAATAAAAAAAAAATCAATTCAATTCAATTCTTTGTCAGATCAGAAATTCTGTTAGTGTCAAGTTATGAGAATAACACGATTAAATAAGACTCGAAAAAAAAATGTAATTAAAGGAAAAAAACCTACACCGTGGTTACTTTCATAAAAATACTAAAGCTGCTAAATAAATTACAACTAAAAATGATACAATACATAAAAATTGAAGTAAATAAAACATTTATTGTTTACGTTTAGTCGTTCAATTTAAAACACACATTAGTCTGTGGTCAAACAGTCGCACATGGAATTTATATAATCTAAATGGAGCGAAGTAAAGCGTATGGCCTCTGACAGGTCGAGATGGAGAAACGTCGTGTCTGCCCTGTACCCCACCAGGGGGACTTAGGGCTCAGAAAGAGAGAAATGTTAATAACGCGAAGAAAAAAGTTTGTTCCTCTTTTTGAGCACATTGCGCATACGGAGGAAGACATTTGGCAAAGTTTATATAATGAAGAATTACAGTAAGATAAAATTAAAAATAAATTAAATATTTAATGAATTACGATCGAATTTTAACCACTGAGTGATCTTTAATTGTAGATAAATGTATAGTGCACATTTATCTACGATCAACGATGACGTGTTATAGAATGAAATTTGTCACGCTTCAGCGACTGTCATTTATGTAAGGAAAGTGATTCTTTAATGCGTCTCGATGCTGATTTGAATGTATGTCATTGTACTCATTTTTTATAGCCTATATATTTCACACCAATTTACTACGCTTTTTCAACACCCCTATTGCTTTAAAAAATATGTTACAGTAGTCGGGAGTGTATTTAAATTACTTTTTAAAGACATTGCTTTTAATACCCGATTACTGTAATTTTTGCAGTGCAGTGTTTGATAATAATAATAAGAAAAAATCTTTAGTTGCCTCAAGTTAACCCAAAACAGTTACAATTAATTACCATAGAACACATTTATAAACTGGGTAAAGGGGATTGACGCAGTTCTTTTTAATACACAATGAGATTTTAAAAAGCTAAAAACTTTTTTTAGAAATTTTTGTAGCGTTCATTAGGTTAATCTAAATACATATACAACCTCTAACTTAACGGAATATTAAAAATTATTTAAATACTCAAATTATTATCGGATACACCTTAAAAAGCACAAGAAATAATTAATTAGTTATCAGTACGATCAGCCGATTCTCACGCCCGCGAAATTGCCGCTGTTCATACGCAAGAGTTCAGTTCGTTTTGCGCAACATTACCTCCGGTATTGTTCGACTTGTATCTCTACGAACATCTTTGTAAAGGCTCCCCACACACGAACGACTCATATAGATTTGATGATTTTACTATTTGATCGGCGAAGCCAAGGAGTTTGAGAAATCAGTTAACACATTGAAGACGGTATGCGCTGAAAAGTGTCTAGCCTCAGTTCCCGATGATGATGCCGTAATTTGTCCAAAATGGCGGCGACGTGGTTCGCCACCCATCACGTCCTGATTCCTATGAGGGCGAGAAGCGAAAAACGGAGAGCCATTTCGCTACGATGCATGCGAGAGGAAGGATGGATGATTGTGAAGGAAGTAAGAAAGGTGTGTCGAGATCGTAGCGGATGGAGATCTGTCGTCTCTTCCTAACCCTACGGGGAGACAGGCGTGACTATATGTATGTATGTATGTTGAAACTGACTATTTGAGTGATCAGGTATCTTTTTTCAGAAATCTTAAGGTTACAATCGCAACATTAGAATCTTCAACTACTGAATCAAAAAGTTAATACAAAAGCAAAACTCACACCTCTGAATAATAGCTATAAACAAATATAGCGAATATAAGTCGACCGTGCGTCAGAGGCCTTACCATTTACCTCTTTCATTATAACGCATGAATGCGTGAAACGTACGAACGCTGTGTCTAATGTTTTAAGTTTTTCACATTAATTATCTTTATCAATTATTGTTTGAGCTGGACTTTGTATTGCACACAAGTTAAATAACTTGCTATTTTCTAAATAGCAGAAATAACCAACAGTTGTAACTAGTTAAAATAACAGGATAGAAAAAATAATATCATATAGCAAAATAATATAGCAGTGGTTTTGAGTGTCTCGTACTTTTTATATAGCTTGGATAGCTAAGCTTATGCGTCGTTTTTTGTAGGCTGTAAGTAACACTTTCTGCTCTTGAATGATGACAATGTTGTAGAATTTAAATACGTTGCTAAACTAATTCTAAAATAATGAGTGTTAAATTACATCAATGAAATTATTTTATAAGAATGTAATATATTTGACTGACGACCAAATGGCTCAGTAGCGGGGCCCTCCGCCCGCGGAATCAATGGTCGCGGGTTCGATCCCCGCATCGGAATAAATATATGTATGGATTATTCAATAACACAAATATTTATTCCGAGTCTGGTAACCCCGCCAATCCACGTTGGACGAGCGTGGTGGGTTAAAGTCCGTTCAACATATATGGCCTGTTAAAAAAAATATGTTTGGAAAGATAATTTATCGCAAGCTATTTATTACTTTTCATTATTTTGTATAGACTGTTAATGAAATTCAAATAGCGTATAAATAAAGAACTTATTATTTTTTAATTATTACGACATTAAACTTTTAAAAAACAAACCTGTAATTTTTTTAAACATCGGAAACGTCGATTGATTTCCGGTTTGATTGATTTTATCAGATATGACACTTTTTCCTTTGCCTTCTTACAAAATAACGTCATTAACAAATATAACGGTTATGAACACTGCTCTTGTAGAGAAGTGTTTTGTTTGTGAAGAATAACACTAGTCATATCCGAGTAATCCGTGTATATAATCCGTTATTAAAGAAAAAATCGATGGACTCTTGATTTCTTCCATTTTCAACACATGAGAACGGCTTGACATATAAGAGAGAACAGCTCTCTCCAATTTTTAGCAAAGAACTTTCTCCTGATTACATTAAGCCACCCGATAACTGGCTATTGTTTGTTGAGCTAATGATTAGTTTTACTCTAATTTTGAAGTCTGAAAAACTATGTTCAGGAATCGTATATGTATGTACATATCGATGCAAAATATGAAAACGCCGTATATGACACAGATGTCAAAGAAATTTTACTGTATGTTCGGATCAGAAAGAGAGAGTGTCACAGCTCTAATAGAAAATGTTACGATACAATTTTTGAAAAATCTTCAAAGTTTTCTTTGGCTTTGGTCGTAAGTTTTCATTTTGCGGTTTACATTTTCGCTTTTTTTGTGTCGTTACACTATTGGGTATAGAGCTTTCCGATTTCTGGGGAATGATTAAGAACTGTTAGATCATAAATCTAACGTAGTCCTTAGTTCGATTCTTCCATTGGATTATTGATGTAAACTATATTTTCCTAG
This sequence comes from Baronia brevicornis, assembly GCA_031353405.1. Classification (NCBI taxonomy): domain Eukaryota; kingdom Metazoa; phylum Arthropoda; class Insecta; order Lepidoptera; family Papilionidae; genus Baronia; species Baronia brevicornis. The sequence goes on along the minus strand of JASFAT010001784.1, from coordinate 653,420 downwards.
CACAAACACAATTCGGCTGGAGAGGTTAATAAGAATTCTCGTATTATTAAAACATTGCTAATCTTCTCTTCCTAATACTTCTTGTACTCAACTTCTTGTTTTTCAACAGCTTCTCTCCCCGGCACTGAAGCGGCGCACCGTCTAGTTGTGTGCGTACGAAACAAATGCACGCCAGAGGAAGCTCTCAACGTGCTGAGGGAGTTGCCGAATCCGCTACGAGAAGGCGACGCGTCCACAACCCACAATGCCTCGTACAACCCGTTGAAAATCGACGTGTTCGTACAGACATTGCTTAATCTCGGGAGCAAGAGTATATCGCATAGCTTTGCCGCTATATCTAAGTTTCACTATGTGTTCAAGGTATATATCATTATCTAATAGTAAGTTCTCTATATCATTTACTAACTTTAAGTTGTCCAGGAGTATATCTACCTCGGGTAAGTCTTATAATTGGGTGGAGACAACTTCGCGAAAGAAGCCGATAGAAGGATTTAGTTAGGCTGGGCAGCATTTAGGAAACTCCGTCCGGTCTTCTCGTCGCCCATACCTGTCCTACCTGTACTCTCCTACGGCGCCGAAACGTGGACGCTGACAGTCCGTCTGCTTCATAAGCTCAGAGTCGCTCAGAGAGCTATGGAGAGAGCTATGCTCGGAGTTTCTCTGGTAGATATGTTTCGGAATGAACAAATCCGCCAGAGAACTAAAGTCACCGACATAGCCTTTAGATTAGCAAACTAAAGTGGCAATGGGCTGGTCACGTTTGTCGGAGATTCGATGATCGTTGGAGCAGACGAGTGCTGGAGTGGAGACCGCGTCTCGGTAAACGTAGTGTGGGACGCCCCCCGGCTAGATGGTGGGACGCCCCCCGGCTAGATGGTGCGACGCAGATGGTGCAGGGCGGCTGGCAGAAACTGATGCGTGTAGCCGAAGATCGGGCTAGGTGGCGCTCCATGGGGGAGGCCTATGTCCAGCAGTGAACTGCCGCAGGCTGCTGATGATTTACTAATAATATAAATGCGAAAGTTTGTGAGTATGGATGTATGTGTGTTACTCTTTCACAAAGAAACTACTGAACGGATTTGGATGAAACTTTACAGTTATATAGGAATAATCGGAATAACACATAGGTTACAATTTGTAATGATTTTATTTCATTTTGTTCGTAATATAACGATACATGTCAATTAAGTCGGAAAAAAATCTGGCCTCTGAGAGCTTTCTTGGAGTACGCTGCCTATACCATTGGAGTTACACAAAAATGATGTACCGTAGGATTGTTTGTCTTGAATAGTTCTAAATAAAAGTCCGCGACAGCATATATCTACCTTTTATGTGGAAGCCACTATGACCAAAATTGTGAACCATAATTAAAAAAATATATATATTTATTTAAAATGATCTGTCACGAATCTTAATGTGGTAGACCAACTTCCATGCGAGCGAAGCCGCGGGCAAAAGCTAGTATTTATATAAAACTGCATTACCACTCACTGACTGTAATATTATTTTGGGAAACCGTAAGAGATGGAGGCTAAGTTTGTTCTAGAGAAATGTTCGGATAGGGCTCGAGGCAGAGAAGTTATATCCAAACCTTGAAGATCTGAACCTGATAAAAAGTTGCTTGACTGCCCGCCCCAAGCGTAATGCCTACCGGGGTCGCCCACGAACATGTGCGAACACATGGGTAGGGGGAAAATCCAAAATGGCTGAAAACAAGATGGTTACTATATGTATAAAGCTAAATTCGTCATTTATGAATCTACTTGCGAAAAAGAGATGTGCTCAGAGAGAAAAAATTTAAAAAAAAAACAAGCGTTCAATCGCAAAACATATTGGAACAAATACTTGAACAAATATTTGTTCTGTGGGGTATTTTACTTTCCTCATATATACACACGTACAAGCATTCAATCGCGTGCATCATTGGCTGGTCTATATCGATGAAGTTACCGACTTCATCGATATATCATCTTCTGAATCTGATCTGATCTGACTTCATCGATTAGACACGGTACGGCTTACCGCAGGTCCACTGACCCTCCATCCACTCAATCCTTTGCCGCTAATTAAAATATACTATTCCAGATTTTAGCAGAATCGGAGGAAGCCCAAATCTGCGTTCTCCGCAATGTGTTTGAGCTTTGGCAGAGACACCCACAAATGGTGTGCGTGCTTGTGGACAAGATGCTCAAAACTCAGGTGGTGGAGTGCAGCGCTGTGGCAACGTGGCTGTTCTCTAAAGACATGGCCCCGTACTTCACTCACTCGTACCTGTGGGAGGTGCTACATCTGACAATCGACAAGATGAACAAACATGTTTCGAAGCTCAGTGAGTAGAGCTAACGGTCCATAACTGGATCTTATAAACACACAATGTTACCCTATGACAAGATCTTACGAAAATTTCATAGGTTTGACACCTATGAAATCGTCATGGTTGTGCATGGATTCTTAGATAATTTTAATTTATTTAAACTTTTTGCACACAGTGAACACAACAGGCTGACTTAATGCTTTACGCATTCTCTCCCAGTCAACCTGCTTGGGAAACTGGGAAAATTTTGCTTATTTTACTATTTTTTTTTATGGGATAGGAAGGCAAACGAGCAGGCGTGTCACCTGATGGAAAGATCAACGCCGCCCATAGACTTCCGAAGCGCTATAGGCAGTGCGGAACCGTTGCCGAACTTTAAGGAAAGTGTCATTATGGGGTTGGGAATGGGAGGGGAGAGGGTGTTGGGCCTCTGGAATTCATCCGCACGCCGGTACGAAGCACGCACCGCACACGAAGCGCAGGCGGTAGGTCAGCTACCACTCAGACTCCGGTTTTCTGCAGGAGTGTGATACTTCCCGGGGCGAGCTGGCCCATTTATGCTACAGACAAATTTTATGCCATTCTTGTCAAAGTATTCGTCTGCAGCGTGGTTCTGTCACTATAATACTATAGACTAATATAAATAATCATTATCAAGTTTATCGATAGAATTTGAAGACTTTTCAAACTGTAGTCGCAGACTGTGTTGTTATGTACGAGTCCATTATGTGGACTCATACGTAACTGGTGGATAAGTAATTTTATTTTTTATTTTCTGCGTTTCTCAGTTTAGAAAGGGGGCTATTCCATTTTTCTCGTGGGAGTCTTAAAAGGAGGAAATACCAGTGAATATATGAAATCATATTACAACGCCATCTATGTATGTCGTAGACATTAATATAGCGCCATCTGTGTGTAACGTACCGCGTTCTAATCACAAATATGTCTTTCAAACCATTCAAACCAAGACGTTTGCCATTAAAATTACAAAAAATAATTCTTAGCTTTCTATAAAAGAAAAAGAGTTAAAGATGGATTTATAATATAATGAGTCCACCAACCTTTATATTATTTATTTCATTATTATATTTCATTTTTATATTTTTATTTAAGGTGCGGAGTTGCAAGAAGCTAGAGAGGCATTGGCGAGGGCTGATTCAAGCAGTTCAGACTCCGAAGATGAAACTAGCAGCAAGAAGAAGAAAGATCAAGACAAACCCACGGAAGAGGTACGATTTTTAGCTGTTCAATATTAATAAAATATTAAATTACGAAACCTCGGATGATGCAATTAAACCTATGAACATTTTTTTTTTAAATTATTAGCATTTCTTTTAATATGATAGATAATATAAAAATAACAGGAATGTTTATTGTAGGAAGTTTCTATGATAGAAAATCAAAAACCACAATTCTTTTATTTGTTTTTAAGAAATTTAATCTTCGTATTACTCGTGTTTGTCAACGTCAATCGAATTGCATCACGTCATTTGTTTACAAATCACGTGACCAATATTGGCGTTTAAGAGCGGAATTAAAGATGGAATTTAAAATACAAAATAACATATTTAAAATTATTCATTATTTTAATTTTTTTGCTAAAAATTTTCAATATTCGTATTGTTGTTGAGAAGCTGGTTCGGTTCAAGTTCAGTGGTCGAGTCAAAACATTATATCAACTCGTAGTATCTGTCGCCGTTCCCATATTGCTATCTCCAGCGATCTTTCCGAATCGATATGACATTGAAACCTTCAAAAAACAAATTTACACATATCTCAGAAGCTAGCTCTAGAACTCTTCCGCATTGTATTAAAGATGTTAATGAACGGCTTTGATCACTTTCCATTGGTGGAATGCCTTCCTATAAAATAAAAAAGTGTACTTTTAACAAGGATAGACCGTAATTAGAAATACATAAGCAGAAATAGAAAACATTATTCCTCATTTCTTAAGGGTTGGCAACGCTTCTCCAATAGCGGATGGAGCTCTGTGGTCTCTGTCAACTCCTGCGGGGGATAGGCGTAAATATATAAAAAAATATATATATGAACGACACAGGCGGTGGAACGCATGGAGGAGCGGCTGGAGTTGGCGCACACGGATCAGAAGCGGCTGTTCCTCATCGTGTTCCAGCGGTTCATCATGATCCTGTCGGAGCACCTGGTGCGCGCCGACACGGACGCGCGCGACCCCGACACGCACTGGTACCGCAGCACCACCGGCCGCCTCAGGCAGGTCTTCCTTCGGGTGAGTCGGATTATTCGTACTTTTTTCTTTTTTATTTAATAGAAATAACGGTAACATACCTTGACCAATTTGCTGAAATATTTAAGAAAGGCCAGGCCAAGGGTACTTTAACCGGCGGGCATGCATGAGGAGAGTAATGAGTGTGAAGGAAGCGATGAAAGTATGCCGAGATCGTAGCAGATGGAGATCTATGGTCTCTGCTTACCCCTACGGGAAACAGGCCTGTGTATTTAAATAACGGTAAATTTGTCGAATCACGGCTCCATCTCGAATGTGCTCCAAATTTTTTTCTATCACTCTTTACCACTATATAGTATCCCAAGTAATATTAGGGATGGCATGGCTTAAGTTAGGTTGTGTGTGTGTGTGTGTGTGTGTGTGTGTGTGTGTGTGTGTGTGTGTGTGTGTGTGTGTGTGTGTGTGTGTGTGTGTGTGTGTGTGTGTGTGTGTGTGTGTGTGTGTGTGTGTGTGTGTGTGTGTGTGTGTGTGTGTGTGTGTGTGTGTGTGTGTGTGTGTGTGTGTGTGTGTGTGTGTGTGTGTGTGTGTGTGTGTGTGTGTGTGTGTGTGTGTGTGTGTGTGTGTGTGTGTGTGTGTGTGTGTGTGTGTGTGTGTGTGTGTGTGTGTGTGTGTGTGTGTGTGTGTGTGTGTGTGTGTGTGTGTGTGTGTGTGTGTGTGTGTGTGTGTGTGTGTGTGTGTGTGTGTGTGTGTGTGTGTGTGTGTGTGTGTGTGTGTGTGTGTGTGTGTGTGTGTGTGTGTGTGTGTGTGTGTGTGTGTGTGTGTGTGTGTGTGTGTGTGTGTGTGTGTGTGTGTGTGTGTGTGTGTGTGTGTGTGTGTGTGTGTGTGTGTGTGTGTGTGTGTGTGTGTGTGTGTGTGTGTGTGTGTGTGTGTGTGTGTGTGTGTGTGTGTGTGTGTGTGTGTGTGTGTGTGTGTGTGTGTGTGTGTGTGTGTGTGTGTGTGTGTGTGTGTGTGTGTGTGTGTGTGTGTGTGTGTGTGTGTGTGTGTGTGTGTGTGTGTGTGTGTGTGTGTGTGTGTGTGTGTGTGTGTGTGTGTGTGTGTGTGTGTGTGTGTGTGTGTGTGTGTGTGTGTGTGTGTGTGTGTGTGTGTGTGTGTGTGTGTGTGTGTGTGTGTGTGTGTGTGTGTGTGTGTGTGTGTGTGTGTGTGTGTGTGTGTGTGTGTGTGTGTGTGTGTGTGTGTGTGTGTGTGTGTGTGTGTGTGTGTGTGTGTGTGTGTGTGTGTGTGTGTGTGTGTGTGTGTGTGTGTGTGTGTGTGTGTGTGTGTGTGTGTGTGTGTGTGTGTGTGTGTGTGTGTGTGTGTGTGTGTGTGTGTGTGTGTGTGTGTGTGTGTGTGTGTGTGTGTGTGTGTGTGTGTGTGTGTGTGTGTGTGTGTGTGTGTGTGTGTGTGTGTGTGTGTGTGTGTGTGTGTGTGTGTGTGTGTGTGTGTGTGTGTGTGTGTGTGTGTGTGTGTGTGTGTGTGTGTGTGTGTGTGTGTGTGTGTGTGTGTGTGTGTGTGTGTGTGTGTGTGTGTGTGTGTGTGTGTGTGTGTGTGTGTGTGTGTGTGTGTGTGTGTGTGTGTGTGTGTGTGTGTGTGTGTGTGTGAGTGTGTGTGTGTGTGAGTGTGTGAGTGTGTGAGTGTGTGAGTGTGTGAGTGTGTGAGTGTGTGTGTGTGTGTGTGTGTGTGTGTGTGTGTGTGTGTGTGTGTGAGTGTGTGTGTGTGTGTGTGTGTGTGTGTGTGTGTGTGTGTGTGTGTGTGTGTGTGTGTGTGTGTGTGTGTGTGTGTGTGTGTGTGTGTGTGTGTGTGTGTGTGTGTGTGTGTGTGTGTGTGTGTGTGTGTGTGTGTGTGTGTGTGTGTGTGTGTGTGTGTGTGTGTGTGTGTGTGTGTGTGTGTGTGTGTGTGTGTGTGTGTGTGTGTGTGTGTGTGTGTGTGTGTGTGTGTGAGTGTGTGAGTGTGTGAGTGTGTGAGTGTGTGAGTGTGTGAGTGTGTGAGTGTGTGAGTGTGTGAGTGTGTGAGTGTGTGAGTGTGTGAGTGTGTGAGTGTGTGAGTGTGTGAGTGTGTGAGTGTGTGAGTGTGTGAGTGTGTGAGTGTGTGAGTGTGTGAGTGTGTGAGTGTGTGAGTGTGTGAGTGTGTGAGTGTGTGAGTGTGTGAGTGTGTGAGTGTGTGAGTGTGTGAGTGTGTGAGTGTGTGAGTGTGTGAGTGTGTGAGTGTGTGAGTGTGTGAGTGTGTGAGTGTGTGAGTGTGTGAGTGTGTGAGTGTGTGAGTGTGTGAGTGTGTGAGTGTGTGAGTGTGTGAGTGTGTGAGTGTGTGAGTGTGTGAGTGTGTGAGTGTGTGAGTGTGTGAGTGTGTGAGTGTGTGAGTGTGTGAGTGTGTGAGTGTGTGAGTGTGTGAGTGTGTGAGTGTGTGAGTGTGTGAGTGTGTGAGTGTGTGAGTGTGTGAGTGTGTGAGTGTGTGAGTGTGTGAGTGTGTGAGTGTGTGAGTGTGTGAGTGTGTGAGTGTGTGAGTGTGTGAGTGTGTGAGTGTGTGAGTGTGTGAGTGTGTGAGTGTGTGAGTGTGTGAGTGTGTGAGTGTGTGAGTGTGTGAGTGTGTGAGTGTGTGAGTGTGTGAGTGTGTGAGTGTGTGAGTGTGTGAGTGTGTGAGTGTGTGAGTGTGTGAGTGTGTGAGTGTGTGAGTGTGTGAGTGTGTGAGTGTGTGAGTGTGTGAGTGTGTGAGTGTGTGAGTGTGTGAGTGTGTGAGTGTGTGAGTGTGTGAGTGTGTGAGTGTGTGAGTGTGTGAGTGTGTGAGTGTGTGAGTGTGTGAGTGTGTGAGTGTGTGAGTGTGTGAGTGTGTGAGTGTGTGAGTGTGTGAGTGTGTGAGTGTGTGTGTGAGTGAGTGTGTGAGTGAGTGTGTGAGTGAGTGTGTGAGTGAGTGTGTGAGTGTGTGAGTGAGTGTGTGAGTGAGTGTGTGAGTGAGTGTGTGAGTGAGTGTGTGAGTGAGTGTGTGAGTGAGTGTGTGAGTGAGTGTGTGAGTGAGTGTGTGAGTGAGTGTGTGAGTGAGTGTGTGAGTGAGTGTGTGAGTGAGTGTGTGAGTGAGTGTGTGAGTGAGTGTGTGAGTGAGTGTGTGAGTGAGTGTGTGAGTGAGTGTGTGAGTGAGTGAGTGAGTGTGTGAGTGAGTGTGTGAGTGAGTGTGTGAGTGAGTGTGTGAGTGAGTGTGTGAGTGAGTGTGTGAGTGAGTGTGTGAGTGAGTGTGTGAGTGAGTGTGTGAGTGAGTGTGTGAGTGAGTGTGTGAGTGAGTGTGTGAGTGTGTGTGTGAGTGTGTGTGTGAGTGTGTGTGTGAGTGTGTGTGTGAGTGTGTGTGTGAGTGTGTGTGTGAGTGTGTGTGTGAGTGTGTGTGTGAGTGTGTGTGTGAGTGTGTGTGTGAGTGTGTGTGTGAGTGTGTGTGTGAGTGTGTGTGTGAGTGTGTGTGTGAGTGTGTGTGTGAGTGTGTGTGTGAGTGTGTGTGTGAGTGTGTGAGTGAGTGTGTGAGTGAGTGTGTGAGTGAGTGAGTGAGTGAGTGAGTGAGTGAGTGAGTGAGTGAGTGAGTGAGTGAGTGAGTGAGTGAGTGTGTGAGTGAGTGTGTGAGTGAGTGTGTGAGTGAGTGTGTGAGTGAGTGTGTGAGTGCGTGCGCGTGTGCGTGCGTGCGTGTTTTTAAAAAAGTCCAAAGCCATGCGCTTCCTTAATATTACTTGGGAGACTAAATACTGGTGGTAAAGAGTGATAAAAAAAAATTTCTTTCAAGGTAGAGTCGTGATTCATCAAATTTACCAAATAGAAAATAGGTGTGAGCGCATTAAACCTTAAGAGTTTTTGTTGGGCCTAGCTCCCTCTTAATTCCCTAAAAGGCCGCCAACGCTTCTGCATGGCTTGTGGCGATGCGGATGTCTATCGGCGGCGTTGGTAGCTTTCCATCAGGTGACACGCCTGCTCGTTTGCCTTCCTTTCCCATACAAAAAAACCACAACCCTGTGGAACCAGCTACCACCAGCGGTGTTTCCAAATCGATACGATGTTGGAACCTTCAAAAAACAAGCCTACACTTCTTATTTCCGTAGGTCGGGCGCAAGCGAAAAGTCGCCACGCGACGATATGTATGTATTTATTATGTGCTCTCTTTTCAGCACCATGAGCAAGTGCAGAAGTACAGTAGTACTCTGGAGACGCTGCTCTTCACTCAAGATCTGGACCCGCACATATTGGACATCTTCCACCAGTTCCTTGCGTTGACATCATAACACACGGAGTGTTTAGAAGTGAAAAGAACATTGGTGATTGAGTGACGTAACTTCACATCAGCCCTTGGCATGTTTGCTGAATTATATAACTTAGAAACAATTTAGTTTTAAAATGTTTGATAATTAATGCCATCTGAGATAAGCAAACATGATGATGATGTTATATAAAAAGTTATCACTGTTTATCACATGTCATTTACACAGGTCTTGGATCAACAGTAGTGGGGGTACGTCGGATTAATGTGTGTGCTATTATTTTCAATTAACGGCCCCAGAGGCATGACGATAGATGAATGCCCTGTGCAAAAGAGACAGAAAACCATTCCGTCTCTTTTGTGCCTTTTAATGTAACCAATTAATATGAAACGAATAAAGCGATAAAACAATCGAACAAGCTTGTCACTCAACCGGCGTGAGCACCGCACCCATCGATAGCAACGACGTACAGCGGCGTTGACGCGAAACAAAAGTTATGACACGAAGGTACTAATCGCTCACCACAGAAATTGGGCTTCGTTGCAAGACCTGTGTATAAGACCGCGATTTATATAAACATAAAAACAGTACTGCGTTTTTATTTTTAATTGTCTATTGGGTAAGTTGTAAGTAGATTATGACGGTGACGTGGTTCGCCACCCGTCACGTCCTGATTCTCACGAGGGCGAGAAGCGACCAATGGAGAGCCGTTTCGCTGCGATGAAAATGTTAATGAACGGCTTTGATCACTTTCCATTGGTGGAATGCCTTGCTATCCAATAAAAAAGTGTAGTTTTAACAAGGATAGACCGTAATTAGAAATACATAAGTAGAAATAGAAAACATTATTCATCATTTCTTAAGGGTTGGCAACGCTTCTCCAATAGCGGATGGAGCTCTGTGGTCTTTGCCAACCCCTGCGGGGGATAGGCGTGAATATATAAATAAAAAAAAAATAAATTATGTTGCGGCTACTGATGTGCGATATCGAGAAGTTAAAATCGATTTTTTTTCGATTATACAAACCTCTTAAATAATATTCCTAACGATTCTCAGACTCGATGCAATGGAAATGTATTTCTATAGTTTTGGAGTAATGTTGGTTGCGATTGTCTTGTTTGTTATATTCTCTCGATCGTCCTTTGCTAGTTTAGGGATAAGGGATAAGTGATACAAGCCTGTGTGTGTGTTACAGGCAAACGCAAAGGGAGAGATAGAGAGAGAGAAATAGTGGAGATAGCAGAACAAACAAGAAGAAAAATAAATTTGAATTCTTAAATTAAACATTTCGAAATGAAATTAGTTTAAGTAAATTTATGAGGTTAAAAATGCCTTTACATATTTAAAGACTACCTTTACAGATTTGTAAACGATTCGTATCAATAAGAATATGTATTTCTTAAGAATAATGTGTTTATTTTATGTAAATACACTGTATGTAATTTGATGATTTTCATTTTCGTGTTTTATTTTCCTATGCGGACAGTCAAAAGTTTTACTTAGCTAAGATCCGCGACAAGCAAACAATAACAGATAATTAATAATGTGTGTTTTCCTGTTGGATAAAGTGGATTTATTTGGAATTTAAACCAAAAACTTACCGAAAAACAGCTAGCAACTCTCCACCCACCAACCACTATACACAACAACAAACACACGCTACCACTTTTCCACCTTGATGTGTTTCGTCGACATGTGTTTCGTCCCAATACGAGGCATCTTCAGGTATAGGAGACTCTACGGAAAATAACAGAAAAAGTCACTTTTCGGTATTGACTATATACCTTAAGAAAGCCTTTTAGGACTCTTAAATTTATAACAAACTAAATATACCTAATAATAAATTTTGTAACATTAATACGGTCGGACTTTGTTACTACACAACTTGACTTCATTTGTTAAAGAAAATGGCTGTCAGCCTGACGTTTGTTTTGACGGGAGGCGCGTGGGGGGGGGGGGGGTCACGTAGCCGCATCATTATCTTCATTAAAATGAAAAAATATGGTGAATTTTAATTATTTGTTCTGCGTTTCGGAAAAATACGATCTAAAGGCGAATGGTAACACAGTATACCTGCACTTGTTCAGTTTTTTAAAAATATATTTGTAAATATATAGGTCTTGCCATTAGATTGATACTGGTGCCTCCACCCTTAGAGGCAAAAATGCTGAGGTAAGGCCTCTTCTTTGGCACATTTATGGTAATTTTATGTTATTTCGTAAATTTGTGTAGACTTTACTCGAATTTTAGCCTAATTTTTATTTTGATTCTTTTTTTTGATGTTGTTTGTATTCTGCCATGAATAAACAATCTATATACACAATTGAAGGAGTTAGCCTTGGATCGAAGAATTTGGAAATTGATACAAATTCCTGATTATTATGCATGGGATATAAATAAAAGTCAACATTAAAGACTAGAATTAGATTTTTATTTTCAGAATATAAAACATCTTCGTACAAAACTTCAAGCCGCTAAATATTGCAGCAACTCTTCGACATCATTCTTGGAGCCCAGGTAGCAGGGCGCTCGTTCATGTATGGCAGTTGGCTGCAATTCCAGGATGGGGATCTTGCCGTTGGTGGCCAAACCGCCGGCTTCAGTCACTATGAACGACATCGGATTGCATTCGTAGAGGAGGCGAAGCTGCAAAGAAAAGAAAGAATATAATATAAGAACATAAATGAAAATGTTAAAATAATAATTATATTAATGCAGTTATTTATGTGCAGCCTGGTATCACTTATTCGTGTCGGTATATAAAATAACTCGGTTCGCTTATTTGGAACGTTATATATAAATACATTCCACAAAACTTAATAATAATTTAATAAAATGTCGGGACGGAGGTGGCGGTTTCTCTTCTGAGGCCAGTGTAGAGAAAGGGTTGAGTCATTTGTATAAAGAAATATGAGTCCTGCTCACCTTTCCCTTAGGAGCCGACTTAGTCGCAGGGTACATGAAAATACCACCGTATTTGATGGTGCGATGCACATCAGCCACCATGGAGCCGACGTACCTTGCACCATAAGCTTTGCCAGTCTTAGGTTGTTTCTTTGCTTCTATGTAATTTTTGAGTCCATTTTCCCATTCCGCTGCATAACCTCGTAAGTACAATTTATTTTATTTTATTAATAAACTCACGTTGAATTTTCATAATATTATATATAACATTTCCACGTTATGTATTTCGGCGTCGACAGTGATTCGAATTGGAATGAATCCCTCCGACTGAATTTCAGTCTTTATACACAAAATTGAGAAGGCATACAAACAATAATTATTTTATACAATTCATTTAAACATTATGTTTATATAATCTGCCAACAGATGGCGCCAAAATAAAATTAGTTTGCTAACGCATGAAATAATTAAGTAATGATATTAATTCTAATACGCCGAGATGTATTCATAGCATGAATTGTTTTACCTTACCCTCATTGATGGAGTAAATATTTCCCTTCTCCGGTATACGCATGTTGGGGTCTGTAAGGATGAATTCTCCAATTGAGGGGTCATACATGAATCCGTTAACGCCCCGACCTTTGCCCAACGCGAGCACCATCATAGTGGCTGAGCCGTATAAGGCATATCCTGCTGCCACTAGCTCACGGCCTGGCCGGAGAACATCAGCTTCAGAAGGTTCACCAGGAGACGTTTTCCTGTAATAAAACATAAATATATTTATTTTATTATGTACTAGCTGACCCGTCAGACGTGCTGCTATTAATAATCAGTTCGAACCTTAAAAATTAAAAAAAAGTTATTTTGGATTTTATTTTAATTTCGGAGAAGGATGGATGAAAAAATGGATGAGTGTGAAGGAAGCAAGGAAGGTGTGCCGGGATAGTAGCGGATGGAGATCTACTGCCTGCCTACAGGCGTGACGATATGTACTGTCAAATGCGCAAAGTTTCAGTTGTCATTATATTTTTTGAAATTTTTCTATAAGAACCCTCTACAAAATATAAGGAAAGGAAATTATTGTTACTTGTAGATAGAGAAGATGGAGCCGACGGATACGAGGCAATCGATGTTGGAAGAACCGTCCAGCGGGTCGAAGCACACCACATACTTGCCGCGACGCTCTGTTTCCACCTGTAAAGTGCAAATAAAATAATTAAAATTACTAGAAAAATCATTAAGATCATCATGATGATGAAAAAAAATTGTGTATTTATGAAAGAGAAAAATATACTATGAAAAATTATAAAATTATTAGTTTAAACCTATCGGAAAACGGCTAGTGGATGATTTTGCTGACTAACCAACAACATCAAACAGACAATAACTCACATATTAGTGACAACAGTGAAGTAGTGGATGATTTTGCTGACTAACCAACAACATTAAACAGACAACAACGCACATATTAGTGACAACAGTGAAGAGGTGAAGGATTTTGCTGACTAACCAACAACATCAAACAGACAACAACTCACATATTAGTGACAACAGTGAAGTAGTGGATGATTTTGCTGACTAACCAACAACATTAAACAGACAACAACGCACATATTAGTGACAACAGTGAAGAGGTGAAGGATTTTGCTGTTAACCAAAAATATCGAACAGATGACAACGCACATATTAGTGACAACAGTGAAGGCGTGGAGAATTTTGTTCACAGAAGTTATGTTTTCGGTAAGAATTAGACTGGTAATTCTGCAAGTTTCCACTTCATTTTTTGTGTACATACAATATTATAACGATGTAAAGTCAAACTTAATTTGGTAAGATCGGCGTATAAATTAGCAAAGTAAATTTGACTGTCTATCTTTGTTATGAATTTCCGCAAGGAAACGCCTAACTCCATCAATTAATACGAAATTATTTATTCTGTTTCGATTTCGCAAATTTTTGTTAAGTAAGTTTTAACTATGCATCTCAGTTGAGGAATTCTAATCTATTGTACCACTAATGTTGACGACCTTATTGGCTCAATTGGTCGCGGGTTCGATGCCCGCATCGGAATAAATATATGTATGGATTACAAATATTTATTCCGAGTGTGGTAACCCCGCCAATCCGCATTGGAAAAGTGTGGTGGGTCAATGTCTGTTCCTCCAGAAATGGAGAGGCTCGTGCTCAGCAGTGGGACATATATGGGTGTTAAAAAAAAACTATTGTACAACTGATTCGAAAATTTGATTTTGTTTAGTTTAACCTTTTAAGATTTTTTTATTCATAGTCCATAACATAAATGCCAATGCTATGTAAATTCGCCTCCACATTACTGTAGTGGCAAGATGCTCCTGTGTAAAATTTTACCTTTTGGCACGAAATAAAAATTTTCATATAAACAAGTGTTTCTTAATCTGGGACTGCTCGACCCCACCTCGTTCTTGACACACGTTATCGGTCATTGACCTCCCCATGCTCGTCACTGGCATAAACAACACACACCCAAAACGATTGTTTCTTTATCATTGGCTAAAATATCGATATGTTTATTTATATAAATGAAAGTTTATGATAATTTTCTGACGTAATCCATCGAAGATGCGGGTAAGAAAAATTTCGTTAAATGTTCATGAAATAAAAACAATAACTTAGTTTTAGTTATAATATTGAGAAAAGGTAAATGTAGCCTAAACTTTTTACCTCTTTTTTCCTTTTATTCGTTTTTATTTTTTTTATTGATGAAGAAAGAAGAAATTATTTATTTATTTCTTACTAAGTTTTATCTTTCTTTTTCGCCTGAAATAAAATATATTATTTTTTATATAGCAAAACAAATAAGGTGTGTTTTCCGTTTGTCTACATATATCTCGTGGCTCGTGTAGATGACTTCTATGCGATCATTCGCAAGCGAACTGCGTCCGCAATGAGTAGATTATTGAGTAGCTCCAACAACCTCCTCAGCACATTGGCTGTAAAGCTAGACAGTCCCCTCTTGAGGTGTTGGGATGGTGTACACGTGGCTGCAGTGGTTGCGAGGCAAGTTTGAGACTATTTTGTTTTCCGAACTAACTAACTAACGTAGGTAACGAAAAATTGTAAAATCGCAGATTAATTTAATATAAAATAAAATGTAAAATTAAATTATCTCATTACTGTTTTAAAATTATTATAGACATAAATTATTATTCTCAAATTTGTAATGGTTTATTAATGTATTATATTTTAATGTTTTTTTTTTAAATCTAAAATATATTTTTATAAAATTTTGTAATTTTACTAACACTAGATTATAAGAAAGATTGTTACTAACGATATATGGGCTAGTCCTGAAATAAAGTTTTATTATTATTATTCTTATTATATCTATATTTTCGAAAAAAATGCATAGTAAAAATATTTAAATTATTATTAATAAAAAAATCATTTTACATTCTATTTTAATGAAAATCATAAATCACGTATATACGTATCACGTAATCATCATAAATCACGATTACAAGATCTTCGCGCGAATGAATGATCCGAAATGTATTCTCACGAAAGGTAATAAGAACGTCAGTTTGACATTAATGTTTGGCCGAGGTTTCGTATGAATCAAATTCCAAGTCATACTGACCTCTTATCAGTGTAGTTCAAACAATATTATTTTTAAATAAATAATGTACTTCATACTTGTTATTTATTACATTATACGCCGAAGTACGAAGTGATCGTAGTAATATATACCTACCGACCTTGGTATCTATTTTAAAGTATTATACGTAGTTTAGTTATTATAAGTGAAGAAAAACTTTGTAAGTTTATACCTCTATTTAAGCATAGTGGAGCGCGCGCACGGAGGAGTGTTTATACTGGTAGATCCACACTGCAGACGAATACTTTATCAAGAATGGCATAATATTTGTCTGTAGTATGAATGGGCCGATTCGCCCGGGGAAGTACCATACTCCCGCAGAAAACCGGCGTCTGAGTGGTAGCTTAGCTTAGCTATCGCGCTTCGTACGGTGAGAGGCAGAGTTCCGGAGGCCCAACACCCTCGATCTTCCTCTACCCCTTCCCATTCGTACTCCCATAATGACACTTTGTTTAAAGGTCAGCAATGCTTCCGCACTGCCCATGGCGTTGCAGATGTCTATGGGCGGCGTTGATTGCTTTCCATCAGGTGACATGTATGCTCGTTTGCCTTCCTATCCCATAAAAAAATGTGTGAGATTTAATATTTTTTTTAAAGGAGGCAAAAGAGTAAGCGTACCGCATCCGCAAAATACATATGGTATTGCAAATATGTTGCCGGCCTTTGAGAGAAGGGAAGCCTTGTTTTTTAAATGTTAAAAGGAGCACCGACGCTTCCGTCCGTTGTTAGTCCGCTATTGATTTTTATTCTTATTTGTTTCGTGTCCTCTAAGAAATTAAAAGTATTTCAAAATAACTTCATCTGTTTTTGAGTCGGTTTACCTAGTTTGAATAGTTCACGTGGATATAAAATTTATAAAGAATGTTAAAATTACAATTACATATTGGAAAATGAAGTGGCAATCGGCTGGACACGTTTGCCGGGGAATTGACAACCGTTGGAGTAGACGAGTGCTGGAGTGGAGACCGTGTCTCGGCAAACGTAGTGTGGGACGCCCTCTTGCTTAATGGAGCGACGATTGCGCAAGGCGGCTGGCAGAGACTGGATGCGTGTAGCCGAAGACCGGACTAGCTGGCGCGCCTTGGGTGAAGCCCATGTACAGCAGTGGACTGCCGTGGGTAGATATTGATTGGAAAATTTAAAGTTCCCTCGCAAAAATTATAAAAATAAAATATATAATCACCTGTATGACTGAAGGATTTTCTTCGGAAACCAGCAAGCAAGTGGTGAAGGAGGATTTTAGTACGTTGATGAATAAATCGTTAGACAACACGTCAAGTTTTTTGACTTGCTCCCCTTGGACGTTCGTGTCGCCAGATATTCCGTGGCTGGAAATATAATAACAGATAGTATTGTGTGAGATAATCACATCATTTATATTTTTCATAGGTAACATTGATTAGCCTCCCTTAACAGTTTCAGTTTTTTTAAAACGTGAACTTTTGCAGACCGTCAATAGTAGAAAAGTTGCTTACCTGGGTCATATCATGAGACATGACAGGTACAAATTGTTGCAACTGATCATGATGGGAAAAATCGCGGACAAAAGACAAGTTGGTCGAAAAGATAGTCTTGGCTACGTAATATTAGAGAGTGGACCGGGATAGCGAGTGCTCTAGAACTGCTGCACCTTGTGAAGGATGAGGAAAGTTGTGCTGAATTGGCTGCCAACTTTCGTAAGTCGGAGAGGCACTCTTAGAAGTAGAACAGTTTCTACTTTCTTAAGTAGGGAAGTAAAATAAAACTTACTATTCTTTAAACAAGTTCAGTTAATAAGATATAATAAGTCGGGGCAAAAGTATTTTCGTATTTTGAATGTACTGAATGTAACTGGCTAGTTTTAATACCATTTAAATGTGACATTCTGAAGATGCAATACATAAAAAAAAACTAGTTCTCGCCATTTCTCAATTGTTTTTCAAGCAAGCAAAATGAAAGTATGTGACGCAGAAATTCGGTACGTTTTAAAGTTTTATTACAAAAAAGGTAAAAATGCGACGAACGCCGCGAATAAAATTTGTGCGGTTTACGGACCTAATGCGGCATCAATATGAGTAGCACAAATGTGGGCCAAGCGTTTCAAGTCTGGAAGTTTTAGTGTGAAAGATGAGGTTCGCTCTGGATGTGTCACAGATAAAATCAGTGCCATCTTTGAGAAAGTGGAGCAAGATCGACATATTAGTAGCTACGACATTGCTGAAGAACTGGATGTTGATCATAAAACAGTTTTACGTCATTTACGAAAGTCTGGGTACAAGAAAAAACTTGACATTTGGGTACCACATGATCTCACTGAGAGAAACCATGACAACGCCAGACCGCACTCATCTATAGCCACGCAGCAAAAATTGAGAGAGCTTGGCTGGGATGTGTTGATGCATCCTCCGTATAGCCCTGACCTTGCTCCATCAGATTTCCAACTGTTTCGGTCATTGCAGAACTCTTTAGGAAGCATAAAGCTAACCTCAAAAGAACACTGAACACTACCTGTCAGATTTTTTTAATCAAAAATCTCAAAATTTCTACAGGAATGGGATCATGGCACTACCCACAAGATGGCAACAAGTCATCGATCAAAACGGCACATACATATTATAAATAAATAAAAAATTATACCTAAAAAAAATATTTTCCTTTGTATGAACAATACGAAAATACTTTTGCCCCGACCTAATATAATATTATAATATGCATGCACGCATCATAAAAGGCAGCATTAGCTCAACTAGTAAAGACTGCGCTTACGATCTAAGATGGTAAGTAGGTTCATATCTACATACCTCTGATGTGAACCGTTTTTTCCTAACCGTTTTTACCAACCTAGTTCTGCTAATTTTTTAAGAAAGTTTTCTTAAAAAATTAGCAGAACAATACTTCGAAAAATTTTCTGCGGCATAAATAGTTCGTAAAAAAACAAGGAGAGGAGGAGTTTCAAGTCGAGGATAGCAGGTGGTGGCGCAAGATCGATCCAAGTGGCGACTCTTATTGATGGAGGCAAAGACTCATTTTGGGTCATTGCACCCGCCTAAGAAAGTATTATATAAATAGATCGGCACAATCGAGAAGTACCGTAGATATCCTTACATAAGACCGGTGTATGAATTTTACTATTTACTTCGACCGGTAAGCTTTCAGAGCCAAAAAACCAACGTCTTTCTCTTGCGTCTCTTACTCAAACGAATACCGTTACTTCAAAATTGCGTTTGAGTTACGACTATCGCCTTTAAACTATGTAGCAGAAAATTATCATAAAGAATGATAATAAAAAGCCATTTGAATTACAATATTCAAAGGCTGTACGTCATTATATAAAGTTAGTACTGTTATTAAATCAACTATTTTTTAAAAACAATATCATATAAACAACAAAAATGTCAGCCTGATTACAATTATCACATTTCACAGTGACGATATGAAGGGCCCTTTGAGACCCCTTCATATCATTCTTGTCATACATAAAACACACACGTATATACATCTTTATTAAAATGTTAAAAATAACATACATGCTCGTTTTTCGAAGGAAAATCGGTAATATTGTTTATGCATATGAAATATAGACTACTACATCAAGTTTTGCTACATCATGATGATTAGATTTTTAAAAAAAAATTTGTTCCATTAATATATATCTAATATTATTTATGGGATAGAATTATGTACCTATGTATAAAAAATATATAGTAAAATATTAACAAGTGGTCGGTGAGATATTGTCTTTTTACGTAGTAATTATTCAAAAAATAATTAAAAGTAATTATGAAACGCTTTGGCCATGTATGAAAGCTTAAGTGTCAAAAGTGATTTGAAACGATTTATGTAAAATGATGCACGAGTGCTGTGAAGTGCTGTTTCAAACTTGACCTGCATTATAATGTACACGTAACTGATTAACACATCTGGATATAACTTGTATACATTTTTTTAAAAACAGTATGGCCCACAGTTGTAATATTTCTTGCCTTACCACAATAACTGGTTACGATTTGTTGAAACATTTTAATATATATAAATTTAATCAATTGATACTCAATAACAAGAAGAATTGTCGTCTGCTTAATTATCAGGTTTCTTAACACATTGAAGACGGGAGACGGGAATTCCCGTCTTTTATTTTTCAACTGTCGGCGACGGATAACGGAAATTGAAAAAAATGATAGTTGTAGTGATAATAATAAAAAATGTACGGGAACTGAGGCTAGACACTTTTCAGCGCATACCTTCTTTAAAGTGTTAAGTTCATATAAGTAAATTTTATAGAATAACAAAAAACTCTTTCATTGTTTCGACATTTCCATATAAATATTTTTACTTAAGGTACAAAAAGACTAGTTTTTGAAGATATACGAAGTATTTTGTGGGATACGCTTTAAGTTTATTTTAGTGAGAAGTGGTAAAAATATTTTTTTTATAGTTACTTAATTGTGATTATTAGGCCAACGATAAAGATTATAAGATACAATATCATGCATCACTTATATAATTAATAAAACGATAATTGATTGTAAATATCACGGTCTTATTTTCCAGTTCGCCCTAATTGGAAAGTTTTAATAACTTGTTCGATACTCACAGCTTAGCGATTCCCGCCTTCCTAACGGCCGACTGTATCGCCTTGACAGCTGTTTGAATCGAGTTCAGAAGATATGTAAGATCTCCCGTTGCTTCTGGTGCTGTCCTCTGTTGAGCCAAGACCCATCTGGTCAAGGTCATTGCATTTACATCGAACGCCGGTCCTTGCTGAGTCATTTTTGCGCGTATAAGTTTTACCCCCACACAAACAACAACTCGCGCGTTGAGTTGACGCAGCGATACTGGAAGTAGATATACAACTTTTTACAAAACTATACACCGTGGTAGGTTGCGTATGCGTATGGCTTCATTTTATCGTCATATGCGTATTATAATAGCTCATGCTGACTTTTTTTTTTTTTTTTTTTTTTTTTATGGGATAGGGGTGCAAACGAGCAAGCGTGTCGCCTGATGGAAAGCAATCAACGCCGCCCACGGGCAACCACGACACCGCAGGAGTCGCGGAAGCGTTGCCGGCCTTTTAGGTATGTATAGGCTTGTTTTTTGAAGGTTCCAATTAATGACTATTGGAGTGTTGATGTGTAATAAACATTTTTTTCTTATAAAATGGCTTAGGCGCATAAAAATGAACAATGTACTTGTACAAAAAAATTAAGGTAATTCGAAGACAACTCTGCAATGTTGTTGCAACTCTTAAAAAAACGTATGTTGTTTAAACGACATATAAATAAGACATAGAAAACTATCACCAATTAAAATGTGAACTTGAAGAAGAATAGTTTTTGTTCCTCATCAAAATCAAAAAAATGTTGGGCTGTATTACGATTTCAAAATATTCTTCATTATATATACTACAACAAATTTATGACTGTAATTAATATAAATGATTATTTTAAGTAATTTATTATACGGGTACTTTTAAGATTATACAGCAAATTGATATCAAATGATCAGTCAGGGTATATATATATATATATATATATATATATATATATATATATATATATATATATATATATATATATATATATATATATATATAATAAATACATATGTATATTAGACGTGGCTGGACTATTTTAGTGAAATGTAAGCATTAATTGAAACTAATATCGTTATATCTTATGTATCTTTCAGGATTTTATTCAGATTGATGTCTGTTCTCAAATATTTCGATACCTCTGAAGAATATTACGCAAAGTCAAAAATCGTAGGTTTACAAAAGGAGTTTTTCGAATGTCAATATTTGCTATATAATTAAAGCTATTTTAATGAAATTTACAGGTTGAGTAGTTCAATTATTGTTAGTTAAAACTGCATAATTTTATTATATATTTATTCGTTTATATTCAATTTAAAAGTAGTTAGCGGGATATTGAACTGAATAATCATATTTGACGGCCTATATATCGCACGATTTTAAAAAACTTTTTAATTTCTTAATATTCTTTTATGAATTTTTGGGAACGTAATATTAAAACGTAATATTAAAAAGAGTGGTTTTCCCTTAAAAATAGAAAATACCTAAAATTAAGATGGCGTAGTATTCCTTGGAGGTGTCGATTTGTACTTGTGATAACGACTCATTCTAATATTAAAGCCACTTTACCAATCATGTTAAGAGATATTTTAATCAGTGATGCCTTTTTATTTTATGAAGTACACAAGTTTACTATTATTTATGTATTTATTATTTATTTTTTAGTCGATTTTTCTGAAATAGCATTAAAATAACTTGTCAAGTAAAACTTGAATGATAATTATAATAAATATTTTGTACACTTAGATATGATTGTAATAGTTAAAATTTGACCGTATGTTTAACATGATATATGTCACTACTCAAATAACAATAACAACTGTTTTGCTTGTCGCTTTTGTCAGTGTCAAATTTGTTTAAAATTTTATTTACTTTAAATAAAATGAACAAGTAAAAATTACTGGATTGTAAGTAAAAGAAAAATGGCACCGAAATTAAAATTTGCTGAAGGTTATCTACTTAAGTTGATTTTCTGTATTAATTTAATAACCATTCTTTCAAAACTGTATACTAATTTGCTTAATATATATGTATTATATTCCAGGTGAGAAAGTGTTATGCTTTCATGGACCCCTCATTTACGAAGCCAAATGTCTTAAGAGTTCTGTAACAAAAGAGAAACATGTAAGGTACCTAATACACTATGCTGGTTGGAATAAAAAGTAAGTATACATTATAGAAGTTCACCGCATTGCTAAAAGTCTGTGATAGTCAGATTGTTCTATTAATACATCATTATTATAGCGTCAGTGGAATTCGTCAATATTTAAAATTTCCTTGTTTCTGCCAGAGACCGCCTAATATCTAAGTTCATTAGATTTTTATTTATGTTTCTTATTTGTATCAATAAAATCGATACACTAACTAAATTGCTTTATATATTATTAAATTAATAACCCATAGTTATTTGAGATCCAATAAGGGTTTGAATGAGTTTTTTTAAAAGCCCCTAAGACAAATAATTATATACTTTATAGAAAAAAGAATTAAAGGAAAGAAATACTTATTTAGTATACTATTTGATGTTACTATACTACAGATTGTGAACATGTCTTCATTCTCAAGCTCAGTTCATAGTAGAATTATGTCATTTTTCTTCTAATGCAATATAAAAAACGTCTAAGATAATAGCATGTAACACTTTTGTGCTGATCACCTTCTCACGTTTTGTAGGAAGACAAGTAAGTTATTTTTTTGTCTAAATTTTGTTTTATCCATTTGAATGATCCTATTTTAACCCTTTAAGAAAGAGTGCATTTTTATAGAATAATGACCAGTTGATTGATGGATTTTTAAGATAGATAGTGCTTTATTTCCAGAGTAAGAAAAAGTGCATAATTAATATTTTAACATGTACTAGGAAGAACCTAACCCAGACCTCTTAAAATATTGAAAATAAATTTTTTTAGAACATAAATATTCTAAAAAAATTTCATTAATCATAAAAAAATGTCATGGGTTAATACAATTGAAGACTGCAAAATATATAGAAGTCCAGTGTTTAGTGTTTTCTGATTTTTTATAGCTGATGTTATTTTTAACCACTTATTTTGATAACTATGTGTATAAATTGTTAATAACTTTGGGAAAGAGAAGTGAAGGAGACTAATGATAATGTAAATGTATTTCAGTTGGGATGAGTGGGTTCCGGAGAGTCGTGTTCTCAAGTACAATGAAGCTAATGTTCAGCGGCAAAAAGAAGTCCAAAGAGCTCACTCTGCACAACCTGTTAAAACAAAGAAATGTAAGTAAATGGCAAAAACTTTTAAAAAAAATTTGGCAAAACTAAAATTTTTTAAGATTTTTTTGCTATGAGTTACTTGAATACCTTACTAGGCATCTTTAGTACTCGAATGTCTTTTATTATGCATTTTACATAAAAATTACACATTTTTTTGGGGTTTTGGAGTCAGATCATGTTTACACCTAACTAGTAAACCAAACTCCTTCGAGCTAGCATGTTACTTAACAAATGTTATGGGGATCATAAGATAGATCTATTCTACAATAACATCAGGGATATATGTCAATATTTCACTTTGAAATGAAAACAAAAATAATTCAAATTGAATAATTTTTGGTTAAACATTATGTAACTTACAATAATCATTTATTCTGATATTTGTATGGAAACAGTAAGTAGTCTCTTATATATAAATTTAAAATACTGTCTAAATTTATATATAAGAGAGTACTTACTGTTATTCAATATCTCCAACAACTTATAAAAAAATATAATAATAATTGAAATAAACTGGTAATACTGACACTCAACAAAGTATTTTACTGTATGCTTTTTATCTAAGTATATTCCATTGTTTTTATAGCGACTTCAAAAGGCCGGAAGTCAGATGTGACACCAAATGCAAGTGCAGTCCGGGAGGAGTCTACGGCTTCCGCGACAGCTGGTTAATGTCCTATTTTCTCTTATAAGTTCTATCTCTAATTCTCTTCATAATAGTTTATTTTTGGGTTTAAAATGGGACTCTAAAAATAAGAATTTTAAAGACAATATGAACTTCATAATTGTTAAACACATATAACTTTTAAGTTTGTATGGTAGAACCACCCTTCTGGCAAATTACTGGCGAAAATTTGTAACGAAAATTCCCAAAATATTCAACATTTTTGCAAATATTATATTATATATATTTACCCACATTCTTATATCTCAATTTTTTCTCGTCTCAAAATTCTCACAATTTTTACGATTGTGCATATGTTAATTTTGTTACAAGTTATAATATTAAATGCAATACTAGTTCCTACCAATACTAGACTTCATTCATACCTTTATAATAATTTGTTTTTTGGTTTAAAATGGGACTTAAAAAGAAGAATTTTTAAGGCAATATGAACTTCATAATAGTAAAACACATTAATGTATCTTTAATGTTTGTATAGATGAGCCACCCCAAATATCAAACGTTTTTGCAAATATTTGTCTGTAGCATAAATTGGCCATCTATTGTAGAAAATCGCTTTGTTCAGTGATGGTGGAGAGCTGAAGATCCAAGCCGTATCCTCAATTTTTCTCTTTCTTGCCCATTACTACGCTCATCTTTTTCCACTCACTGCAGTGCCCTTGTTATAGAAATGTATTAGATTGTTGTAATGTTATTAGATGTTTATGCTTCATTTTGCTTCATTTTACATTTCACTTTAGTCACATCTCTATTTCACTTTAAATTTATATCGTTTTCAGGCAAGGAGACAGATAGTACCACAACGCCCGCCAAAGCTTCTAAAACTCAGAGCAAAGATACTCCTGCTGACTCAGGATCTGATCAACCTAAGTATGACATTTTTATTTTATCATCTCTTTGTGTTGGCTATGGAACATAAACTATTTTTAGTTGAGAGGGTGTTACTTTGCAGTATAACACCTAGATATTGGAGGACTCATATTCTAAATGTCAGCTCACTAAAACAACTTATAAACAAACGGCTATCCTACCTGGCATATAATCCTACAGAATTGATTTAGTATTAGTATAAATTTAAGTAAATATTAATGTAGTATCATAAAATAAAATAAATTAAATACACACTCAGACACAGGCACACACTGAAACATACACACCTACACACACTTATACCACACACAAGGGCCACACTAATCGTGATTTGTAATATTTTTTTTTTGTAAAATAATTTCTTTTTATTTTTGTATAATTTAGTTTATAGTTTTTAATTTTTTGTTCAGTCCTTTATTAATTATGTTCAGTCTTTTATAAATAATATATTATTAAGTATGGCAGTAAGCATAATATAACTCTCTGCCGTAGTACAAGGTTTGCCCTAGTTCAGCAGTCAGTAAAACAAAATTATAAACTTGTTTATTATATGAATGACCAAAAATATTATCATTGCTCAGAGGAGTCCCTTGTATTTAGCCTGGCCAAGGCACTTAAAGACGGCTGAGCTTAAAAGTGATTATATTTGGGACTTTGGAATTTGCCAATGATCAATGGGACATTCTAGGTATTGCTGGATGGATGAAGTGGACATATGTCTACAGGAGTTTTGTGCCAAAAATTAGCAAAAAGTGGTACAGGGCAGAGAGCAATAATCACAAAAAAGATAGATATTTTATACTTATCAGATGTTGTCCTTGTGTGTCTTTTTCACAGTTATTTTAAATTGTTTTGCTAACCAAAACCTTAATCAGTCTTATTTGCAAATTTTGTTATATCTTTTAAATAGGTAAAGAACGTCCGCCCATATACACGCTGGTTATTATATATTTGGATGTGTCTCAACATCTAAAATCTGTTACAGGAAGAAGCGAGGACGCCTCGACTTATCTATCGAATCGGAGGAGCAGTATTTAGCGAAGGTTGAAGTGAAGATCAAAATACCAGAAGAACTCAAAGTGTGGCTGGTGGACGATTGGGATGTGATCACACGACAACAGAAGCTGGCGATTCTGCCGGCGAAACTAACCGTCGCGCAGATTGTAGACAATTACCTGGCTTTTAAAAAATCCAGCAAATCTCACAACTCTGCTAAAGAATCGGTGTTAGTCGACATCACAGAAGGCATTAAGGAGTATTTTAACGCAACTCTAGGATCTCAGTTGCTCTACAAGTTCGAAAGGCCGCAGTACAGCGAGATTTTACAAGAGTACCCGGACACACCGATGGCGCAGATATACGGCTCCATACATTTGTTGAGACTCTTCGCCAAAATGGGCCCAATGTTGGCCTACACAGCGCTGGACGAGAAGTCGCTTCAACACGTTTTAACCCACATTCAAGACTTCCTCAAGTACATGGTGACGAACAGATCTACTCTGTTCAATTTGCAGGATTATGGTAACGCGACCCCGGAGTATCATAGAAAAGTTCAGTAATGTTAGTATTATAAGTTATGGATGTAAAATAAAATAAATGATGAAAAAAATAAAAGCACCAATTTATATGTCCTTTATATATAAATTGGTGCTGTTATTTTTAAGGGTTAAGATTTACGAACAGATCGGCACTGTACAGTTTGCAGGATTATGGTAACGCGACTCGCAAATATCATGGAAAAGTTCAGTAATATTAGTTATTATTATAGGTTATGATTTTTTTAAAATAAATGATTAATGTCTTAAATTGGTGCTTTTATTTTGTTTAATTTCTAGAGATTCAATGACCGGAAAATGTGAAACACAGGGTCGAGATTTACGAACAGACGACGGGGCCGCCTTTCAATTTGCCAGATTATGGTAACGTGACCCCTGAATATGATAGAAAAGTTCATTAATATTAGTTATTATAATTTTTAAAAAAGTAAGTGATTAAGGACATATAAATTGGTGCTTTTATTTCTTTTAGTTTTTAGAGAAACAAAGATCGGAAAATGTGAAACACAAGTTAAGATTTACGAACAGATTTTAGAAGAGTTCAATAATTTTTTTTTGGAAGATAATAATTTCTAAAGAATAAAAATTCTTAAGAAGAAAAAAAATAAGAAAGAAAAAAAATTCGCTAATAGCGATTAGATCGCCATTTGTATATAAATATTACAATCAATAATTGTATAACATTCTTTTTGGTGTATAATAAAGAATATATTTATTTATCTATTATAGAATTTTAAAACTATTTTTATGCCTTAATACAAGGTCCATATTTACATAATTATCTATAAGAAGCATTTTCAGATTTTATCCAGCACATCAATCATCACTACGTTTTCCAAGATACGGTCTCCACTCCACGGAAAATTTATGGCATTATCATGTCGACCTACTCAATATAACCTTCTAAAGACCTTAATTTTCTTTTATTTTAAATATGCAAATGGCTTCCTTGTCGAATGCAAGGTATTTAACACGTTTTATCGCCATCGTCAAGTGTGTCAGGCGTTTTTTCACTTTCGCAACCATTGCCATTTTGATCTGCTAACCTTGAAACAACATTTCGTTTAGCTAATTATTTGAATATAATGAGAAATAAAATAAAATAATCAGAATTTTATGAATTTATTAAAAAAAAGAGAAATTGACTACCGTTGGGATTGATTTATAGCGAATTAACAGATAATAAATAAATAAACTAGCGCCCTCTATTTTTCAATTGCGGATTAATTTATTTCAAGTATAAAGACATTATTTCAAAGCCTGCACGGGAGAACCTCGTGTTTTACGCAGTCTAACTGACAGACCCATGCTGCTGCCCTGACGCATCTTCTATTGTCTCTAATACTTCCTAGTTTAAAAAAGCAGCTTTCGTCGCTTAATTATAATCATCATCTTGTGATTCTTCCATACGAAGTTATGCCACTACTGTGGGCAAACCAATAAAGTTTTATGGGCGGCAAATTGGAGCCAAATTTTTCATTTATCGCACAGAAATAAAAACATTAATAAGGTATTGTAAATGTAAGAGTATGGGTATTAATATGATTGTACTAACTAAGTTGAACTAGGTATACAAACTGTAAAGGTGGGTAGGGGCGGGAAAATTTAAAAAGCTTAGTGGCGACAAATGTGTATGTGAATCGGATACTAAGGCTAATAAAGTCATTTCACGTAAAAATAAAATTATAACTATGTTATTCGAGTTGTAAATACTATTCATATGAGTACTTTTATTGATTCAGCTGTCGAAAAGGCTTTAATAACTACTATAATAATGCTATATAGTGTGACAAGGTTTGAAAACATATGGTGCCGATCAAGTAGACCTTAACGGGCGAAAACGACGTCAGACTGTGTTTACCTCAAGATTGTGTGTCGCTGGTAATGAATGTGTAATGATTATTACAAAGAGATTTAAATGATCACATCGTGCGGCAATTGTTGGAGTTATCGGGGTCTGCTGGTGCCATAAATGGTACGTAATGGGTACAGTCGTCAGCGAGGCCGGCGCTCGAAGAGACTTTGGCGCCTGCGCTTGGCCGCTAGTTATCTCAATAAGGCATCGTGCGCACGACATTTATGTACGTTATTGTACTTTATATATTAGTGCTGAGTCAAATTATAGGATACTACCTGATGTATCCAATCTTGCCCGGATTACATACATACATATTATTACGCCCATTTCCCGTACGGGTAGGTCCAGAGCACAGATGTGCAATGGCTGCAATTTCGGCACACTTTCATTGCTTCATCCACACTCATCCTGTCTTCATATAAGCTGGCTGGTTAAGAATACTTTTTATCTGGCCTTTCTAAAGAACTTGGCCGGATTACATTCATTTTTTCATTGAGGTCAACAACCGTTGCTATGATCAACGATCTCTATAGCAACGGTTGCTATGGAAAGCAATATTTATAACAAACATTTGAATTGGATGAGTGTGATGGTTGGTGTTGATGGTACTACATCAGAAACCTACACGCAAGTACCAACAATACCTGTAGGAAGTTTTATCGCAATCGAATGAATGATGCCCAAACGCATAGGGAAAGGACACGTAAACATGCCTTTTTATTTATAGAAGATATTTATACGCTTGGTTCAGTTACTTTAGGTTGTATGGTGCGTTTCCATTCTTCTCCAATGGGTTAATTATGAAAGCAATTGTAGAGACTTAGATGGGGATTTTAATGGGTATTTGTTTCATTATTATGCAACAATTATAAGGTATATAATAATAAGGTTCATCATGGGGTGCTTGTTCTGACTCTGATGTACGGTTGTAAAAGTTGGGTTTGGCAGAAGAGTCATAATAGTAGACTGAATGCAGTGCAAATGAGAGCATTAAGAAGTCTGTGTGGTGTAACTTTGAATGATAGACTAGCAAATGAACTTCTACTTTTGACGGTCTGCAAAAGTTGACCTTTTTTGTACAAATATTATATATTACATAATGATTTATTAATTATAGTAGATATATTATAGATATTATTTCAAATCTCATCAAGGATGTAAATCGCACGTGTGTAAACTTCCTAAACTGATCTCACCATATCATGATGCATTGTCGAGGTCCGTTGACATCTGGGAGCCATTTAGTTTCTTAACTTGCAGTCACGAATGGTATACGCTACTATTTATCAACAATTGCTTACACGTTGACACTAATTCATCATTTATTGCAATTGCAAGACGAATTGTGAAAAGAATAAATGATAGAACAGCTAAAAAATCATCATCTTTTTTTTTCTTGACTTTTAAAACTTGAAATATTACTGGAATCCTTGGTAACCATAACATAATCCATGATAACCATCCCAATTAAGCAATCATGCTTGCGTTAGGAAATGGTCTACATCAATAGTCCAGTAGAGGATACGAACTCACGACGTACAGACCGTAAGCCCGAGTTTTGCCAACTGCTGCTGCTATGCTATTTGTTTTATACAAATAGTGCAAAAGAATATATAATATACCAGATAAAAAAAATAGACAGACAGGCGACAAACATTCACTTATTACACTATATCACATATTTAATGTTTTATTTTTTCTGTTTCTTATCTACACTTACTTTTATTCTTATGAACACCACAAGAAAAGAATTATCATAATTTCTTAAATTATATAACAGCTTTATTATAAACTTGTGATGATAGAATAAACGATTATTATTATAGTTTTTTAATAGTGATAGAGTAATGCCACAGCATGAATGGAAAGTACCAAACACTTATAGAATATCGGCGTTAAATAGTAGCGTTTTTCTATTAAGTTCTTTCGTAGGGTAAGTGTAGAAATTCGGCTTCCCAATTCTTTTTTTCTTCCTTTTACTTCCTTTTTCTTCTCCCATTAATCATATTCTTACTTTTAGGCTGTCAACGCATCTGCAGTGTCCTAAGTATTGCAGGTGTCCATGCGTAATACGTGCGGTACGTCCATAAAAATATACAATTTTGATATATCTTAAAATAGGTGGTTCTGTGATCACCAATTCGAATGTTCAGCGAGGTGACTGGACAAAGCTTTAGGAAGTCCTATGCCCATCAATGGCTGACGACCAATTAGCTCAGTGGCTCTGCGGCCCTCCGCCCGTCAATGGTCGCGGGTTCGATCCTCGCATCGGAATAAATTACAAATAATTATTCCGAGTGTGGTAACCTCATCAATCCGAATTGGACAAGCGTGGTGGGTTAACGTCCGTTCTTCCAGAAATGGAGAGGCCCGTGGGAATGAGAGCTCATAAGTGGGACATATATGGGTGTGAAAAAAAAATGCCCACCAATATACTGGTATATAGGCTATCGTAAGCGTCTGTTTTGTTGTCGCTGCGGTGTATTCAATGGAGTTACAAATATGGAAAGCTTGCTCAAATGTAAAAAAGTTAATTAATTACCAACCATAAATACATACATCATCAATTTTATATTTATAGATAGTTATCGCGATAGGTAATACATTGTGTAATATTTTTTTGTATAAAATACCTCATAAGGACTGTTTACGTAAGATATAGTTGAGTCCTAGGGCTTACACAAGTTTAAATATATATTATATAAGTTTTTCAAGGCTATAGGTATGATTTATTGTACGTAATAATTATTGAAATTGTTCGTACGGTTAATTTTAAAACCGATATTCTGAAATGTAGATTTAATCATAAGTTACTTTTATTATTAAACTCAATTATATTGCCATGTTTAACAAGCAAATTCCTTGGATTAGAAAAGGTTGACCCCAAATTTTCCATGGGTATTAGTACTTTACTACTAAAGTTACTTCAAATATAAGAGAAAAATACCAGACGATAGGCAACAGCTGTAAGATCCACTGCTGGGAATTAACCTGCCTCGAAATTGAGCGATGTTGTTGCAATCATAATGCTTGGAGACATTGAGGATTGCATTTTGGTTTTTATTACTTAAATTGATGCTCTTACCCATCTGCTGTTATTTGCTCTGCAGTTGCCTCATACGACATCCACGGAAAAAAATATGCCAGTCCATACGATACCGGGGACCAATTAAGTAGTTACTATTAAATACAAAATAGAATAAAAAAATATTTCAAAAGAAACTCGTGTCACGAAATATTTTTAAACCCTGAAAAAATCTTTGATATTTTCGTCAGTTCGTTATTTCAGCCATTATGTTAAATAACTGAAATTTTTACTCAGGCTTTATTATGAAAAAACTTTTTTTACAATGCAATAATTTCCTTCATAAAAAATTCTTCAGATGTTTTTAGAATTTCATAATTTTTTAGATAGCTTCTGCAATGCCTATGGTGTTGTATATTTCTATGGGCGGCGTAGATGCATTTCAAACGGTGACACGTTTACTCGTTTGCCCTCCTATCGTATAAAAAAAGATAAGGTTTTCTGGCATTAAAGAGTAGAACAAACGAAGTCAAAGGTGAAAGCTACACTGAAATACCAACAACCACAATTGTACTATCGTTTAATTTTAAATAAGCTGGTATGAATGGCGTGCAACGTGGGCTAAATAGAGATCATTAAATACTGGATTACATGACAGCACGCAGCACGCGCTCTATTTCGGGAGGCGACGGGTAACGTCACAGAAATAACTTCCATACCATGATACCATGTTACAGCCATACTTGTACATTCAGTCTAATTTTTTTCAAAGAAGAATTTGAATGAGACTTTTCCCTCCAACTTACATCAGTGACGTTGTGCTTTTATTTCGTTTTCACAATTTTATATTATTATCAGTTATATTGTTTAATTGTGGTGGCGTATTATACAATATAGTTCTATAAAGGCGTATAAGTGAAATGCTACAAAATAAATGCGTGATGCGACTTTTTAAGTTGACTAAAAAAGTCTATAGAAGGTTTTGGTAGAATAGCCACCATTTTATCAAGACGTAACGTACAAGTTAACAAGAACATCCCAAGGAACTTGATATTTTTATATTTTACTTGACACTGGCATAATAGTTATAACTAATTGCCATCAAAGAAAAGAAAATAATTTGAATGTTCTTTACATAAAAAAACTCTTGTGTTATAAAATGTTAAGTAAACTACATATTTCTTGTACTAGAATTAATTTATTTAAAAATATTTATATTATTATGAATCGTTAGTCTCTTAATCAATTTGTTAAACTTTGTACTGATGGACAAGCGGGTCGCCTTATCGTAAGTAGTCACCGACACCTGTACACATTCGTAGCATTACAGAATCCTTACAGACATACACATACACACATCCACATCTGCACACATACAACATACAGTTGGGTACAAAATTGGGTTAGTTGGCGCGTCTTAGGTGAGATCAAAGACCTGTACATGACAATCGTAGGCTATTGGTGGTGATAATGATAATAGACCAATTTCTTAATTGCCATTAAACTAGTTTCGTATGTCGTTTTGAGGTTATAATTAAATACAAGACCACTATATTAGTAGCAAAAATAAAGGACAAGGATGAATGGAGAATCAATTTTGTATTCACGGAAACTGATTAAATAACCGATTGATTTACCTTAATAGGAAGTAAACGCTTGTGGCGGAAAAAGCAGAGTGAATCAAATGCAGCTCATTAAGCTTACATTGTGATTCATTGGAATGTTTGACAAATAAAATGAAGAATGTTACATCCGCCATATGAAAAATCCGGTAACCTCTTTTCCGTGGCAATATTTATTTTTTAAGTTATCATATTGCAGTAATTTATTGTTTGTAGTGTTTATATAATTAATGGTGCTAAAACAAGGAAGACAGGATGAAATAATATTGTTCAACGTGCCTCTAAAAAGCATTTTAATCTAAAGGAGTTTTTTTTATAACGCAACACACATAGACACATATTCACACCACATACATTCAAGAGCTACTATATGATTATATTTTTTATGGAAGTAATTATAGGTTAGGTCGAATAATTAGTAAACGCTTCTTACTGATTATTTTCTGCTAATATTGATTTGACATCCTGCCTTCACTTCACGCTCATGGATGCAACAAGATGGCGCCACGCGTCACACTGCTAAAGAAACCATGACGTTTCTTCGTGATTTCTTCTCTAACAAATTAATAAGCCGTTTCAGCGATATCCCCTGTCCACCCAGGTTACCTCAAAAGTAAAGTCTGAAACAAACCGAACGATCATCTCAGCGCTAAAAGAAAATATAGTCTGCGAGGTTGACGGCATCTCGACTTCACTACTGCAAGTGGCACTGTGGCTAGATTGCAAGTCTCCCCGACGTGGCTATCAACATTTAATCAAAATAATGAAAAAACAAATAAAACCTACACTTCTCTCCTTCGTAAAGGTTATTGAATTTTATTTATTTCCTTTGTAGTGTTTTTTATTTATGTTATTATTATTATTATATTATTATATATTCACGCCTATCCCCCGCAGGGGTTGGCAGAGACCACAGAGCTACATCCACTGCCATTCATCGCAGCGAAACGGCTCGTTATTGGTCGCTTTTCGCCCTCGTGAGAATCAGGACGTGACGGGTGGCGAACCACGTCGCCGTCATTTTTCGACAAATTAGGTATATTAAATTCGTCTTAGTGAATCCCACGAGCCGCAAGGGAGGATGGAGGTCAGCCCCAGCAGAGCCCTGCATGCTGAGGTAAGGTACCATAGTCCCCGGGGGAGCCCGACCCCGGGACGATCGGCACGCTTTCGACTAGGCTCGCCCCTAGCCACGCATCCATTGGCACGGCAGACCGTGGATTGGCGGAGAGGAAGGGAAAGGATAGAGAAGAAAGGAAGGGTTGGAAAGGAAATGCGCATTGGGGGGGTTACCAGACGCGGAATAAACATTTATAAATCCATATAAATAATTATTCCGATGCGGGAATCGAACCCGCGACCATTGACTCCGCGGGCGGAGGGCCCCGCCACTGAGCCAATCGGTCGGCCATGTTTATTTATGTTTATTTATTTATTAATAAAACAAAATCTAGAGCATATCATATGCTAACACTTATACAAATTTAGAATACTTTTGGAGCCAATTAAGGATTTACATTTTAATTTTATTAACTTATATTAAAACTGTCCCCGACGTGGCGGTCAACTTTTAGACGAAATATTTAAAAAAATAAGAATCGCACTTCTCTTCTTCGTAAAGGTTATTGAATTTTATTTATATTCTTATGTAGTTTTTTATTATTTATGGTTGAAAATATAATTCTGTTACTGGACATCCTATGTGATATGAGGAGTCCTCAACATCAATTGTGACTACTGTAACATCGAGCGGGAAGGGAGTGGCTGAAACCAGCACTACAGAAGAATATAATCTTTTATTAGCAAAAGCATCTCAGCTTCTCCTTTTGTCCAGTTCACTGGTTTTTAAAAAACGAAAATTCGTTCTATCCCATGTTCAGCGATTTTGATAATTTGCAGCGTTTTCGTCTCGCCTGCTCCTAATCCGACCGCGTTTAACTTTTGATGCGGGCTTAGTTCTAAAATTAGTTCAACGTGAAAACAGACCAGTCTCATTTCTTTTATTAACTCAATGATCTAAATATCAAAATATTGATTTAATACAATGTTCTCTTTAAACTATTTAAGACTCAATAATGGGATAGGGTGCAAATAAGCAAGTGCCTCGCTTGACGTAAAACAATCAATGCCATCCATACACATTTGCAACACCAGAGGTATCGCACAAGCGTTTCTCGCTTTTGAGAAGTATTTAGAGTTGTTTCTGAAGCTTCCAATGTCGTATCGGTTCGGAATCACCGCTTAAGGTTTCACAGAGTGATGGTGTGTGGAAACATATTCGCAAAAGCCTCCGTACTGGTTCATTCAGATAATGCGGATGAAACTCATCTTTGTGTCAATTACGCAGTAGTGGAATTAATTTATTATGTCGAAATTATTTCGAAAAATTCCTCCCAGCATTTCCCATGGTACAAGCGATAATAAATGCTGAAACATGAGACATATCTCCACAACGCCTAAGAATCTAGAAAGTGCATGAGATCTTGGTCATCAACTACTCGAACCGTTCGACTTTGTATGCGGTTAAGAGGAAGAAGCTGATACTTGGGCTATTTGGCTCAGAACTGAAGTGCTCCGTTTGCACTTGCCTTATAAAATTGATTGGCGTGAAATACTGTGTTGCTGTTCTACTGAGATAGCAAAAAGATACAAAAAAATAGGATGACTGTATGAAATATCTAATTATTATACAAACCTTGTCCTCGTGGCACAGTGCCAAGAACGGTCAGTGTATTTCCTTCTTTAATAGCAATGAACGACAGGTTGAGAAAATTTTATCTTTTATAAAACATTTTCAAAGAGCCTATTTCATAAGTCGTGGGGTATGCTAGTCATGAAACGCAGTATTTTGGGTCAACTTATTAGTAAACTAGGAGGATGTGATATAAATAATACCACATATCTACGAATGCGATTTATATATGATTTATTCACTAATTATCAAAAATAGGACCACATTTTACATGCACCACCAGCAAATTACGTGCGTAGCAAAGACTAGACTTCCGCAATGTAACGTCTGACTCTATTAATTAAGTTCGGAATAATTCCTACACAAATACAAATATAAATAAAACATCAAAACACTTTTTACCATACACAATACGTTATACCATACACAAATTTATTAAAAAATATAATAGGGACTAATTGGCTCAGCGGCGAAACTACTGTTTACGAAGTCTATGGTCACGGGTTAATTTCCAGCATTTAAATATATGTATACGCAATACATATATTAAATATATGCAATACATATGTATATGTATGGCTTACATGTATTTATTCCAAATTTGGATACCGCGTCAATTCGCGTTGAACAAGCGTGGTATGTCTATTTTTTCAGAAATGTGTTATAATTAGGTCATGTATGGGACTGTGAAAAAATAAAATGTTTCTTTCGAAATGTTCGCGGAAATGATGCGAAATATATATAGTCAATGCACGAGGAAGGTTGTACTCCTGTGTAGTTCGTGTCAGTCGGTAGATCAGTGTGATCTACCGACTGACTATATTAGGCTCGAGACCTTTTAACTTATCAAAGCAGCATCTAGTTAATTGTAAGCTGTAAGTACGCGTTTAATGAATAAGTTAAGAGTTACAATACGTATATACACTATTCGGATTGTTTTGTTTTAATTTTTTTATGTAAAATACATACATACATACATATCGACACGCCTATCTCCCGTAGGGGTAGGCAGAGACCACAGATCTCCATCTGCTACGATCTCGGCATACTTCTCTTGTTTCTTCCACACTCATTATTCTCCTCCATGCAAGCCCGCCGGTTAAGTAAATGATGAAGAAAGAAAAGATGAAGAAAAATGTAAAATAGTAACCTAAAGTAGATAACGACAAGAAAAAACAATGTTTGTACTACTAAAAAAAATGCAGAAAAGTTGTCACCCTTTGAGAAATGCGTAGGCTTGTTTTTTGAAGGTTAAAAATACCATTGAAGGTACCCACTTGCTTTTAATAGTATTTCCAGTTCCTTGTATAGTTTGTAAAATGAAAACCTTTGTAAAAAAATTCAAAATATTCTACATTATTTCCGTTTCTTAGCAACACAACATACATACATACATTAATTTATATGGTAAAACAAAGATTATTAAACCCGAAGGTGACAGAAGTGCTTTCTATCTTGTTTTGTATTTCTTTTTTTTAAGGCCGGTAATTCAACTTTAATGCCTATTGTGGTGTTGCATCCCTTTCTAATAATAAACTACTTATACTTTGTACTCTTTGATGACAATAAAAAAAAAGTAGTTATAACTATTATGCCAGTAACAAGTAAAATATTACAATATCAAATATCTTGCAGTATACTAGTTTGCTTGTCACGTTACGTCTTGACAAAATGGTGACTATTCTACCAAAACCTTCTATGGACTTTTTAGTCAAAAAGTCACTATACACGCATTTTTTTCATATCATATATATGCTTTAATCGAACTATATTGCATGATGCGTCACCAAAATTAAACAATATAACTGATAATAATACAAGATAATACAAATGAAATAATAACATAACGTCACTGATATAAATTAGCGGGAAAAGTCCTTTACTTGTACTTATTTTATCGTTGCAGGGTTTCAGTTTTAAAATAGTATGGCGACCGTAGTTTCTTAGTTCCTTAGCGGGTTAAATTATTTCATATCGAACTTAAGTCAAGGTGACTCTTACAGTGTAGACTGTAGACCTTAAACATTACATCTGGGTTAACTATTTACTTGAATGACACGTATGTATGGTTGACTCATCGTGTGAACGTCGATCGTAGTATTTCGAAATTGTATGTCATATTTTTTACTGGTAACATGCGTAAGTGTAGCATAAATATTATTGTAACACTTGCTTTATAAGTAAATAGGTTAGATGCATGTTGGACGTCTTTAAATTCAGGGAATTGATTATACGTGTAATTCTTTAAGGTTACGGTATAATCAGACAATTACTGAGAACGATGGTTGTCGAATCTAAAAAAATTAAGGATTCGTGTATGAGAATAAATTTCATGTTAGTTCTCAATTAAAAGAAAATGATTCTTGAATAAATATATTCTTACAAATAAACAAAAGAAGAGTAGCAATGTTTTGATATTAATTTAGTTGTTGTTCACCATTCCAACCAAGTTAATAGTGCTTGTGTTAGAAAACTATGATTAATATCATTAAGGACAATGGATTGAAGTTACTGCCCTAAATCATAAGGAAAATTCAATGAAAAATTGAGCTATCGTTGCTTTATTTATTGATTGAATTTGTTTTTGCCGATTTATTATATTATCAATCGTCGGAAGTAATTTCCGCTATTAAAATATACCTATACCGAGTGAATCATTTCTCTTATATATTATTAAGATAAAGTAATAAGTGTTTGTAAAATAAAATAATAAGTAACTGTGTGCTTGATGTCCATATTTAAAATGATCGTGAAACAATCTATGTAATAGCAATTTTATTCAAAAAGTACTTTGTATGTGTAATGCATAATAAAATGTAATAAACGAATAAAATGCGGCTAATTCCAAACGCAGTTAAATCAAACAGATCTTTCATGCCTACATACAAATTAGTAGGTATGTCATACAAGTTCTAATTAATAAAACCTAAGAACTACTTACATTAAATATAACACAGTACCTACTTTACAAATTGAAAAAATGTTAAAAAGACATTAAATGAAAATAACAAAAGATCGACAATATTGGTCATTGGTCCGCAGAGAAATAAAAACAGCTAGAAGAAACTATTGCTTTAACAGTAGGTTATAATATATATAGTAACAATATATAAGTTGGAATGGTTAACAAGAATTCTGGTAATATGAAAAACATTGCTAGTCTTCTTACTAAGAAAGTATATACTAAAAAAATATTAAACATTATATATCTAATTGGAGACTAGAAGACTAGGCATCGACCGAGTCACGATGCTTATGAGGGTAGATGACTGCAGAGCCAGGCATATTGTATCAATTATGCTATATATATATGCTATATTTATAAGTATAAAACTTCAGCAGTTTGTGAAGATTTTAGTTTACTTTTAGTTATAGATAGGTATGTATATAACTTAATTATTTAATCTTGAATATCTCCTATTTATAAGGACTAGTGGTCGCCCCATGGTGGTTGACATTCGACCGAATTTTTTTTATTTACCTTTCTACACTTCTTCATATAATTTTAATTATACCAAATCTTACAATCCTCCACACACACAATATACTTAATATATACACGGATACAAAGCTTTTGTTCACGTACTAATAGCTATATACAAGAATTAATCAGGTGCAACTGTCAACTTTTATTTTTGCTGTAACCACGAAACGCTTTTTTCCATATGGTTTTTTATTGATAAAATTTTCCCTCTCCTGAATTCCTTTTCCTACAGTTACTTCTTCTTTAGTTTTATTCTAAGATGGGCAATGTATCTGATGTGCTCTAGGTATAGGTAACTCGCGAGTTCGGTTGCCTATCTCTTCCATTAAAAAAAAGTATGGAATGACTTCGAGGATGACCAAGAATTATTGAATAAAAATTATTTTACGATACTCAAAATGTTTGTTTTGTTTGATGATTGTTTTGACGATCTATGACAGTTTAACGGTTACTGTCCAAGAACTTCAATACTATCTAAATTACGTTTGAAGTTGTCGGAATGACTTTAGAGTGGTCCTTATGTATGTATTTTTGTATAGATTAAATGCATGCAAAAAATATTTCGTCTTTAAACTGCCCTGAAACGATTCTAATTATTATTTAAGGATAAGTTGTATCCTATAGCCTTTACTGTAATTTGCTTAACAGATTAAAAAAATCATAGCCTCGAAGCCTGCTCCTGGGTTTGACGCTGCGCTGTATTCCGGGCGAGGGGTAAGACGCCAGCCATCGCCTTTCGCGGCGGTAAGCCGACACCCGAGACAGCGTCCGCGCCGTACTACGCCAGTCGCACCACAGCACGCGTCGACTCGACATGTAAGTACGAACAGTGTCTTAGTGTGCCAGTGACAACTTGTGTTTTTTTTTAAATCTTGAGGTGCGTTGATCTTAAGCCACTCATCTTTTTTTATTTTTTATTTGGTAAGTAGGTTGCAATTCTCAGTACGTAAGATTTCATGGTTAAAACTGGAGAATTGCTATATGAAAACTTTTTCAATTATTTGACATCTTATGGTGGTCATATTGATCAAATGTAGAATAAATATTAATTAAACGTTGTAACATTTTTTTTATAAAAGTAATTTACAGTAAAATGGCTTGTATTATCATTGAATAGTAAGTAACTGTCCGTTTTGATTTTTGATAAATTTTCATTAAAAATGAGTAATGATAAGTAATAATTTTATCAGCGTATTTTTATTAATGTATGCTTAAAATTCGAACGACCTCAATTACGTTAGTATCGGGAACAGATGTCTGTATTTTGTAATCGCAGACCAAATTCTATTTTTGAATATCGCGGTGCTCGGTTTCGGCTCGGATCGAGAGTTGCGAGCGCGTTTTCCCGCATTTTTGGTAGACTGCCAGCAAGTAGCCAATGACGTTTATGAGCGGGAAGCGAAGGTAAAAAGCGCGCATGCGCGAACTTGCTCGATGGTTCTAACTTGGATCTTTTCTGAAGTTTAAATTTAGATGGAAGATGCCTTTTTACTTTTTTTTTTTTAATAAATAAATGATAAATATTGTTTTTGATAGTGTACTTTGAAAGTTTTTATATGTAATCCTATTGATAGATTAATAAAAGATTTTATATTTCGCTATAAAATTACTTAATCTTTATATTTATATATATAAATATATATATATATATATATATATATATATATATATATATATATATATATATATATATATATATATATATTTGTGGTTGAACGAGCAAAAATGAAACGAGTGGCCTAGCGAGAATTATAATCACCCCGCGTTTATATATTACCTACCCTCATATAAAACGTCCCACGCACACACACCACACACAAATGTCATACTAAATATTAAATGCAGCAATACAATATTAATTATTACAGTTACTGATTATCAACAAAATGTAAGGGGGAATAAATTTATATTAAAATTATTCATAAAATCTCGACCTCAAATGGAAGTAGGTGAAATTGTAGTACGGAATAACAATAATATGTTATAAAAAGACACAATTAATTTATAAGATTAAGTGTCTCGAGGTTATGTTATAACCATTTGAGGTAGCTATTAAAAAGTTTAGAGGCAAGTAACTTATTTTAAAAAAATATTGGTAAATCTGAAACTACAATATTTTAAATACTACTTATCTATAAATTAGGCTTAAAACATGTTGTATATTGTAAATACCTGTAATAAAGTTAATCGTATAGGAATAATATTATATAAGTTTGAAACGGTGCCAAATAATGCCATCAAAGTCATGTCGTTTGAAGTTACAAAATACTATACGTACAATATACACTTGATTTTGCAAAATCGATTAAAATTCAGGATCATTTCTAATAGTATTATAATAATAATGTTTCTAAGCACCTCCTGTAATGAGCAATTTAGATCGTGTCGGTGTATGGAGTGGCAAGCAGTTGCAAGACTGTTTTCGCCAAGCGCTAACCAGTGCTGATGAAGACAAACCTGCTTCGGTACATTGATTACAGTTTAGTGATTCCTTCGGTGAGACCGAGGATTGTCTATGCAATACAAGACGAAGTTATAAAAAACCAACAAAAATAACACCCTGAAAGACGGTACGGCTGATATATGCCGAGCGAGCCACCATATAAACATACACCACATAAATACGACCTATGCGAGCAGGAGGTGTCTTATTATAAATACGATCCAAAGTCAGTTCTCGAAAACAGCTGTGCAACATTGTACTGGAATCGATCTACTATCACGGTTCGGCATATTATTGCCAATTAGCCTGATATTGTGATATTGGATTGAACTACACGCGAGGCAACGATAGTTGATATTAGTGTTCCGCATTACGAGAATCTCATCAAAGCGGAAAAAGATAAACAAATAAAATACAAAGTCCAAGTTAAGTGTAGGTAAGTGGGTTAAATTCAAAATTAAACAAGCAGCTATAGTGTGCACGGCTAGGATCGTGAGAAGGTTCCTTTCCTTAGATACATAATCCTTCGAGTGCCTGGTTTATTCCAACACCAAGGGTTAATAACCCTAGTAATAATATCATTTTTATAGAGATTTTTTTATATAAATAATATTTTTATTTAGAAACATATTTAAATAAAGGATAATCATGTTTCTAATAATAATAATATTTGGTAACATTTAAAAATGTGACTAAAAGAAATAGAAGGAAAATTGTGGATTAGGAGAACCAGGGATAGGAGTCATTGGAAAATGTTGGAAGAGTATAAAATTATTTTAGTATAGTATAAACTATCTATTCATCTGAATAAAGGCTTATATTTCTAATAATATGACACTGGCATCTATGCATTCAGCCAAATATTTTTTTTTGGTGAAAATCCTGACGATAATACAAAACATTTATACCATGGCTACTAACATGATTTAATAAATGATTTTATTTATTGCAAACCCCAATAGACAAAAATACTAACAGTACAAATACAATCTTAACTTTAATCTTTGATTCCCGCCGAACGTCACGGATTAGACACAAAAATTTGATAAGATTTGACTTGATTATCACTAGACTGATGTCACGATATTTAAAACGGCGTGTTTACGTATTTCCTTCTAATAAAAAGTTAAGTCTGTTAAAAATAATACTTATCATTAATACTAAAATGTTATTAAATAATTGCAGTATTAAAAATGATGCAGTGATGACAAATTTTAATTCGACAATAAAAGATTCTACATAATGCAGATATTTCTATAAACTTTTATGAACACAGTCAAAACTGGCCATCTCTTAACATGGGTCTCTTCATAAATAAGGGGCTTTGCTGCAAGAGGTTGTAACATGTGTAATGGAAATTGCAGATTGGTCTTTGTTACTCAGGTAGACGCAGTAAATACTAAGATAATTAATTCGTGTAGGAAACAAAGATAAACATAGACGCATGTGATAGGCATATACGGAATGTATGTACATAAACGGAAGATACACACCGCATTGCTGGTGAATTCGTCACGTCAGCCTGCGCAAACGTTGTTTTTGCCAGCTTAGACCTTAATATAAGTACCAACAGATCTTAGATCACTTACGTTGAACTTTCATTGTTATAAAAATGTAATCTTACTACAATTAACATGTTTTACAAACAAGAAAACTTCATTCACCATTTTTACAGCGAAGAAAGTATTTATTGAAATAAATCAATATTTACATTACTTCTTTACAATTAAATCATGCAATTATAATGGTTTTAGAGGTAGCATCGGTTGGCGATCAGCCATAAAATTTTAGTATTAAAAAACAATAAGAACAACAGCTTCTCAAATTTTTTAAAATATTTGCGATATAAAAAGACTAAGAAAAGATATTCCTCACTTTGTTTAACCTTCGTGAAAATCTTATCAACTATACCAGCGGCTCTCAATCTTAATTATTCAACGACACACTAACATATGTATCAATATCAGCCCGCGGCAGTCCACTGCTGGACATAGGCCTCACTCAAGGCACGCCACTTAGCCCGATCTTCGGCTACACGCATCCAGTCTCTGCCAGCCGCCTTGCGCAGATCGTCGCTCCATCTAGCAGGAGGACGTCCCACACTACGTTTGTCGAGTCGCGGTCTCTACTCCAGCACTCGTCTAATCCAACGATTGTCGGTTCTCCAACAAACGTGTCCAGCCCATTGCCACCTAACTTGAAGAGTTATGTCGGTGACTCGGGTTCTCCGGCAAATTTCTTCATTTCGAATTCTATCCACCAGAGAAACCCCGAGCATAGCCCTATCCATAGCCCTCTGAGCGACTTTGAGCTTGTCGAGGAGACGGACTGTCAACATATGTACACTAGTTACAAATTCGTGACATGTTATATTCTTACATGCAAGAGGTTTTGATAGTTGAAATGGAGGTTCAATTGAATATACATTAAATTATACATCATTAATCTATTTATATATTATAATACGTATTTTTAGTAAAAAAGTAAAAAATTGATCCAAATATCATATGTATAAATCTCGCGACACACATCATAGGGGTTCGCGACACACCACTGTGTCGCGTCACGGTGTTTGAGAACCGCTGGGGTAGACGACACAAATTGTAAAATTGAAACAATGCAACGTTACGTATTGTTTTCTGGGAATGCTTACACGGTGTATTGAGTACGGAATGCATCTGGAGACGGGAGAACTCGTCATAAGAATGCCGGCCAAACGATGACCGCGCTCAGCAGCTCCTGCATTTTTGCAAAACATGACTCATCCGACG
This sequence comes from Baronia brevicornis, assembly GCA_031353405.1. Lineage (NCBI taxonomy): Eukaryota > Metazoa > Arthropoda > Insecta > Lepidoptera > Papilionidae > Baronia > Baronia brevicornis. The sequence goes on along the minus strand of JASFAT010001784.1, from coordinate 609,284 downwards.
TGCTTTCCATTTGACTCACGGGTTTCAAAAGTACAATACCGTGTTCTCAGTAACTCGGTCATAAATCAAATAACGTTAAATTTTACAATCACATGAAGATTGTTCTTTGGTATACGTACGCCACAAAGCATGTAAAATTTAAAAAATTCGATTTATTACAACGTATTATTGATTTTTTATGAAATTAATTTTTATGTCGAATTTTTTATGTCGACACTTTTGTGATGAGATGGGATGATGAAATTTTTTTAAATACTTAGGTATTATAATAGTTGGCTATTCGACTATTGACAGGTATGATAGTCAATTAAAATATCATCAGTCATTTTACACTAACGATAAATACAACAAAAATTGCCTTTTATTCGTTTTCTTTGATACTATTATGCCAGTTTCAAGTAAAATACGATGGCATGAAATCTCTTAAAATATAAATAAGTAGTCAACGTATCACGTTACATCTTGATAAAATCGTGGCTATACTACCAAAACCTTCTATGGACTTTTTCAGTCAACTTACACTAGTCACGATACACGCATTTATTTCATATCACTTCACTTATACGCCATAATCGAACTATATTGTAGAATACGCCACCACAATTAAACAATATAACTGACAATAACATAATATTATGAAAATTAAATAAAAACATAACGTCACCGATTTAAGTTGGCGGGAAAAGTCCAAATTTGCCTTTAATAACAACTCAGTAATTTACTTTTTTACTTTTTCAATAAATACGAAGTGGTGGTTGATGGCCAGTGTATATTTAATTTTTAATAGAGATTCTCTATTCTGTCTTTGAAATGTCTAATACTATTAGGTCGTCTGCTTAATTGGCTTAGATAGCGATGTCACTGCTTTAGGAGTTCAGTGGACGCGGGTTCGATTCCAGTTGGAAAGTAATCAACGCCGTTTACGGACATCTACAATACCATAGGCATTGTAGGATCGTTGTTTTGGCAGTTTCATTTTGGTATCGGTGCGTTTTGGTTGTTTTTTTTAATGTAATATTAAATATAAGTAAAAATTTTCCGACAAATTTTGATTCTTTGTGTAAAACGAAATTCCACGAAAACGTACACACGATCGAAATATAAACATTTCAATATTTATTTTGTTCTAATCTTACTTCTCACTTTAATATAAAAGTACACAACATTGTACACGTGTCACATAATACGCAAAGAGCCGTTTGTTCCGCCACAAATGTAACCTCAAAGGTTTTACTATTACAATTTAGAGTATACATTTCGTGATAAACAAAAATTAGTGGGTTACATAATTAATACAACTTCAGCAGCCCACCACGCTTTTCCAACGCAGCTGACGAGACGCTCGGATTTGGAATAAAGCCATCATGACTCGGTAATTGAACCTGCGACCACTGCCACCGAAAGCTGTAAATTCGCCACTGAGCAATTTTTAAAATATCATCATCAAAACTTTTGTTTGCTTGTACAGTCTATGTATGGACGACAACTTCTTAAGAGAAGATGATAGATAGATGATAGAGAAGAGATATTAGGAAAGGCCATGTTTGTGTACTGCTTTCTTAAAAAGAAGTATATTAGAAAACCTTAAAAACTACGAAGTTGCAAGAAGCAGTTTAATACAATTGGCGTGACGCTTTACCGCACTACAGTGTTATGGAGAATTTAGTAAATGACATGCTAGAGGTTTTTAACCTTTATGGCCGGAGGTAAAGATTAGAAAAAAATGAATCGCTCTGTAACTCGTTCCGCTAATGACTAAAAAAATGTACCTATCTAATGCGTTTGAAAAAGTAGCATAATGGAACTCGTGGAAGGAACATTCTATTTTTATATCTATAAATTATACATAAACATTTTTTCTCTCTTTCTTCATTTTTTAAGTCAATATTTATTAAGTGGAAATTGAAATCGTTTAATGTTTTTTTGTAAGTCAAATTCATAAAAAATAAAATAGATTTTGCATTTTTCTCGCTAACCAAATGTTATATAGCAAACATTTCAAAATGTACAGAGTGTATAGTTTGAGACAAAAAAATTATTTTCATTCCCATACATCATAACCTAACGATATAGTATTAAAAATCAAATTCAAACTAAAATTTACACTTAATCAAGGAAATGCGATATTAGTTTGCTTGTTTCACTATAATTGCAATAAAAAATAAAAACAATATTTAAATATGGAACCTTCTTTATTTTTATACGATTTGACGTTGGCTCATGGCTAATGAGTCCTTTATAACTTATAAGAAGGAACCTTGCATGAAGCAAGCATTAGTGATAAAAATTTTAATTATTTTAATATTTATAATGTTGCAAGCTTTCATAATATTAAGTAGTAGTAAACATTTCCAAAAACTATTGAGAAGAATGTTACCTGAAAAACAATAAATATAAGAGAGAAAATAAACTTTTCGTTTATTTTCTTTATAATTTACAGCCATTGTGCGTTTACGTTACGCTACCATTCATAAGAGTCATTTACATCAATTATATACCTTTTGTTGAGGATTTAGAAGTTGTTTTTAAGTGGATTTTCTCTTCAATGGCCAAGACACCGTGAACTTTAAGCAAATCCTTTCAGTTGCTTTAAGATCAATGCACCCCCCGGATCCATAAATAGCCAGACGCTGTACTGAGGTTTTGATGTTGTTAACAATGTAAGATGCGGCTGTGCCCGTTTGATTTATTTTTTCGATTTTATATTTATTTTTATTTGCTTGTTATTCATTTGGTGAACAGTTGTATTTTTTTTTCATAGCTCATAATACCTTTGTCATAGGCACTTTGTTATTTCCGGAGGAAAGGACATCGATGTTTGTCCAAGCGGATTGGTTTAACACCCAGTCTCGGAATACCTGTAGGCAGTGATCGTTAAACCCGTCGTCAAAAAGAGTCACTCGTCATCCGAAAGAGCTAAATGTCAACAATACGAAGTTAATTTAAAGAGCCTTTTTTTAACGTTTTAGCTTTGCTTTAGTAGAGACATTTTTATGGAAATAATTAGGATTAAAAGCACATATTCGAGATTGCCTTTGTTAAATACATGTGTTGTAGTTTAACTAACTGTAAATTAAATAAAAGTTGGTATGTAAATATAATATATAAAAAGTTAAATAATAGAAAAGGTGTTCTAACAAAAATTACAATCATGGAGTGATTAATTAATTTGAACAACTGCCCGCACTCAACATTTCGTGGAAGAGCCACAGCCAAGGCGTCAGAGAGCCCTATGCGGCTCGCGACCGCGGTTTTTCGACCACTGCCATACATATTTTTCTTCTGAGGCGGGAATCGAATCCGAATCGAACTTCGCTACTGAACCTGTTTCTAGTATTTCTTTTTTTACAGCTTTACGTCTAGGAAAGAGAGAAACACAAAACCGCCACCATGGACGCGATCAAGAAGAAGATGCAAGCGATGAAGCTGGAGAAGGACAATGCCCTTGATCGTGCCGCCATGTGCGAACAAGAGGCCAAGGATGCCAACCTTCGCGCCGAAAAGGCAAGTTGTCTATGTCATTTTATAAATATACTATTATCTACTTATTGTAGAAAATTAGATAATTAGTCTACTATTTGCCTTTATCGATAATATTATAATTTTATCTACGTAGTAGAGTAATTTAAAACAGGTATAGAAAATGAAAACTGATAAACTTACTTATTTAGCATTTAAAACAACTGATAATCATTTATTTTTAAGGAAGACTAGCAATGTTTTTATTATTTCAAGAATTCTTCTTTATCATTCAAATTAAGCTGATAATGCTTGTAGAATAAATGGTCCAATATAATATAAGATAAGCCCTGCGTATTGAATACATTTTTACTTCGTTAATTGTATACTATTATATTTTTATTAAGTTAATTTTATTGTTATATTTATCATAATCATGTTTAATAAAGTAATTAAATAAGATCAACATAACAATGTAAATTTATTAAAATGTATTTTAATTTCATTACGAATAATATATTATATAATATATATTCACGCCTATCCCCCGCAGGGGTTGGCAGAAACCACAGAGCTCCATCCCGCTGCCTGCCAAATAATATATCTCATCATATTTAATATAATTTTAAGATTAAAAGTTAAAACTGAATTTTAATGAGATCCCCGAGAATTAATATGTATTATATATTACAGCAATATATATATTACACAGAATAATTATTAACATAAAATTTAACGCAATATTCAAATATTTATTAGAAAACTAATATCGTGTTTTTAAAACTGGTTTACAATACCTGTGCATTTTTAATTTTGGTCTTCCATCTTTAAAAAGGATTTCCGTAAAGTAACGCCTGATTCCATTAATCGTATTATGTTTTACATTTATGACTGTATTTGACGCAAAATATCATTTAATAAGTGGTTTCATATAATTTTAAATTGATTGACAGTCTTATATTATATGATTACATTGGTATATTGTTACCTATTTTAATGACCAAGTTAGCTTACGTTTGGTGAGGAAGATTGATTTGTTATCGGAGGGCATTTATTTTATCAGTACTGTATTAAAATGGATAGTTGTGTCATAGTTTTATTTTTGACATTAAATTAAATATTACGGAATGTTATGTAATTTTAATTTTATCCTTAAGTGTATTTTTTTTTAAATATTAATGCGTTTTTGATGCACTTTTATCTGTAATTATTTATTTATTCTAAGAACAATCAAAAATTCATTAACCTAATAGTATGAGTCAAAGAGGTCGTACTATGAAAGTAATTTACCTTGCGTTAAATGATAATTTATAACAAGGTAAGATATCTGCAATTATTCCTCATTTGGCAACAAATAATATAATACTTGTATATCTTAATTGGCCTACATAAATTAACACCTTGTTATACTTACAAGGTTGTTTTGTAAATTTCTTTAAACGTTTTGCATGAATATATAAGACTATTAAAATTTATATGGATATGTCATTTAGTCCGCATGTTGTGCAAAAAAGTTTAAATAAATAAAAAATATGTGTTATACACTACATAACGGTGAAAATTAAAATATAATAAATTAAAATCAAAATTCATTATTTTTTGAAATTATGAATTACATTTGTTAATAATTAATAATAATAAATCAATAATTAATAATAATAAATCACGGCTAGGATCGTGAGAATGATCCTTTCCTTGGATGCATAATCCTTCGTGTGCTTGGTTTATCCCGCCACGTAGGATTAATAGCCCTAGTAATAATATTATTTTTATAGATTTTTTTATATTAATAATATTGTTATTAAGAGAAAAATATGTAAATAAAGGAAAATATTAATAATAATCTTTATTTCAGACAATTTTATTTTTTTGGTCCATACATTTTACATTTTAAATAAAGCTATAACCATTTCGTAATGAGATTTTTCATGGCGGAGAAGAAACGGTGACAGAATTCTCTTTTTCTAGTTACAATGCAAATCATGTACAAATAATATTTAATAGTCTAAAACAACAATGAACAAGGTTCGGTTATGTACACTTCATTATAATCTAATTAGTACTGTAAGAATAAAAAAAATACAAAATGCAAACCAGAACAGTCTCCGGAATATTGTAGTAGTAATCTTATTTATTACTATAAAGTAACTAAACAAAATGTAGAATCACTTTCTACGTATTCTTGTTAGTAAAGTTGAATAGCAAGTTGCAACGGCTAGTTGTGCACGACCTATAAATGCGTTTTGCATTCCATTGTAGCTTCAATGGATATTTCGACCTTGGGCTAGACCTTAGACCTTGGTCTGTTTTACACTTTTATCCCTCACACGGGTTCTATTTATAGACATTGACTGACCCAATATCGATGATGATTTCTCTTCCAATGCTAGACCCAGGCAATTAAATTGAATCGTTTGGCATAAATATTTATATCGCTTGTAAATTATTATTTTTGTAGAGTTATTGTTTTTTCGAAAATATAACATGTTGGCATTAAGAAAGAATGTCTTATTTTTCAATAACTTTATCGATGATCGATGATCGATGATCACCTATGATACTGCAAGGAATTGTTTTTAATAATTCCTATCGATGATTTCCACTACTACATGACTTTACAATATCACACAAAAATTGTACTCTATTACATTAAAAGTGTAAACATTTAAGTAAAATATTTGTGAATTAAAAACAGATAAATTTAAAATCAGTTTTTTAAAGGATTATCTTTGAGAGATGTAATGTGTTCACAGTGTTACAAAATCTTGAGGCTTGCTTGCAACTTACATGCTTTAAGTTTATATTGTAATAAGCGAGAGACGGTTCTATACATATTGTAATTATACGATTATGATGTACTTGTATAAGATATATAAAACTAACAGTATATATCACTTGATGTGTAGGCCGAAGAAGAAGCCAGACAGCTCCAGAAAAAGATCCAGACCATTGAAAACGACCTCGACCAGACGCAAGAAGGCCTCATGCAGGTCAACGCCAAGCTGGAAGAGAAGGAGAAGGCACTGCAAAACGTAAGTACATAGCAATAAGGTTGTATTGCAATTCGTTACTACAATCAATGTGGCAGAAATTATCATTGAACCAGATGTGATCTATACGAGCCAATTTTCAATACTACTGAAAACCAAATTTTTAAAAAAGATATATAGTGATGATATAAATCATTATATACTTTACTGATTCGATAAAGCCGTAATAAATGTTATAATATAAGGCCCTGAATTGTTAATATTATATTACTTTTAATAATATGATGTCAACAACTCCCATAATAATTAGATATAGTAAATACAAAGCATAATAAAAAGCAACTGTTTATTAGCATTATATATTAATATTTAGGATTATTTACAAAAACTTGACCGAGCAAGCTAAAAGTCTTTTTTATTCTATTTTTAAAATCTCACATTATCTGTAATTCTGGTATATATTTATTCAATAAGTAAAAGGCAATCAGCTGACGCCATAAAAAAAGTAAAAGGCAGGGACTTTTCCCGCCTATTTACATCTGTGACGTTTTGTTTTTATTTCATTTTCTTAATTTTATATTATTATCAGTTATATTGTTTAATTGTGGCGTCGTATTACATAGTTCGATTGAGGCGTATAAGTGAAGTGATATGAAATAAATGCGTGTATCATAACTTTTTAAGTTGACTGAAAAGGTCCAAGAAGGTTTTGATATAGTAGCCACCATTTTATCAAGACGTAATGTTATAAGCGGACATTTCGAGATACTTGATGTTATTGTATTTTTCGTGACATTGGCATAATGGTTATAAATAATTGCCATTAAAAAAAGATAACTAAAAGGAATTGACGTTTTAGTGGGCTTCAAAAATTCGGAGCAAGTTTCGGTAAAGCGTCGAATTTTGGATTTATACTTTGGGATGTGGGCTATTATGGCAGCAAATACCAGTAGACAGGCAGCAGAGCTTTCTTGAGTAAAAAAAAAAAACAATCTGTGAACCCCAAATCAGTTTGTCAAACGTGGAGATTAAGGCAATAACAACCATTTGTGAGGCTTATGTCGAGTGCCGTGGAGTAATGATGATAATAATGGTGAATTAAAGCAATTAGTAAGTAAGAAAAGTATTATAATTTTCTATATTAATTAATAAATAGGGCTTTGTATTCCTAATGATTTACTTGTTTGCTGGTTCATTTTTGGCTACATTGGTTGTTCTTAATGCTGATCTAAAACATATTCCGCTATATTTACGATAATAATTTGATCCAAAATTAATTTATTTTTAAAAAATATAAGTTATTAATTTACCCTAATGTAAATGTGTAAGATGTAAAAAAACATTAAAATAATAATGAAATTCTTACACTTTTTTACTAAAATAATCATTTATGCCATAAAACCTGATAAATCCAATCAGAATCGTATGGCATATAAAAGCCTTTTAGCATATTTACAAAACAAAGTAAATGCCATTATAAAAAAAGAATTCAGTATTTCTTATAGTAAGAGACGATAATACTTCTTATTAACAATACAAATTTGTAAGCGGTATCTGTTCATTATGATCAGGTTATTATTTACTTAGTGTACAGGTGTCATAAAATACGGTTTGAATGATATTAATCTGGCTGCAAGTACGAGTTGTTCTTTTCTTTTCTTACATGGCAATTGGTTACAACTATTATGCCAGTGTCAAGTTATATACGAAAATATCAAATCTCTTGAAATGTAACAAGTCAGCAAGTGTATCAAGTTACGTCTTGATAAAATGGTGGACATTTTACCAAAACCTTCTATGGACTTCTTCAGTCAACTTAAAAACGTTATTATTAACAAAAGTAATATAAAATAACGTAATTACGATACCCGCATTTATTTAATATCACTTCACTTATACGCCTAATCGAACTATATTGTATAATACGCCGTCACAATTAAACAATAAAAGTCATAATAATATAAGATGATGAAAATGAAAAGGAAATAAAAACACAACGTCACTGATGTAAGTTGGTGGGAAAAGTCTAATGTATTTTATTACAATATGGGTTTTATTGTTTACAAGAGTACATTACAAGAATAGTGAAGAAATACCGATTCACATATTCTTTTATGTAATCATATTTTAAATATGATACGATTCTAAGCACTATGTAACTTTAAATATCATACAATCTAATATTTCTATCTTGAACATTTATATGTCATATTTTTCTACTGTAGTTCCCGAAGTTAAAGCGTTAAAAGATTTTTATTAATGTAAATGTTTGGAAACAAAATTATAGTATTTTTTATCATTTTTGTTAAAATCACGGATTTTTATATTATCTTCCGCGTGGTAGGAACGCTAAGCTCTATGGGGTAATGCTGAGTTTTCCACGCGCCGGAGTTATTTTCAGCACTCGGCACCTAATATGGGCTCGTTGCCCAGTGTTTCGATAAATTTAGACTCATGCTCACCTCATCGACATAGTTACATTGGACGTTACACCGGATTTCAAAATGAAATATTTTATATCTAGTCTATTCCATATATATTTTTATATTAATCTATCCAAATAAATCTTTTAAACATTTATACATTACATTATATAATAATTTACAACTATATTTTTATTTATGAATTTCGTTATAAAAGTTTTTATATTTTTCGTTGGAGTGATTATGTTATAGAGTATTATTTATTATTTTGGAGTATTATAATTATAAAAAAATATTACCGCTTTGTGTGTAGTAAAAATATTACCGCTTTACCGCAAGTAGTGCTCGATCGGTACAACAGTTGTCGGTAACTTAAACAAAAGATGGCGGGCATTGAGCGACTGCAGCGCCACGTCTTTGTTGGTGAACGAAAGCGACAGTCAGTCAACATGGCGGGCGGTGTTGTGCGGCCGGGCAGAGTGTGCGGTGTGCAGTGATGTCTGCGTCCGCGCCCCACGCCCACGGGCGCACCCCCGTGCGGCGCAGGGGGCACCAACACCATCCTAGGCTGAGGGGCGACCGCCTGCCCGCCCCCGGAACCCCCGTAAACACGACTCCGTCCAAACAAGTGACCTTAGACAGTTTGCCAAACGATGTTGTGCCTTGTGTCAATAGTGTTAGTGAATCTCAAGAACTGACAAGGACGAATAGTGACGACGCACTTTCGAATACAAATATAATCCAGGACTCGAATTTAGAGAACGAAATTGATTTTGATATAAGAATACCACCGGGTGCCGAATCGAATGGTAGTTCAGATGATGATTTTTCATTTAAAGAAGCGAGATCCGCGGGAGATGGGGCTGAAACAATTGCAGTGACTTCAGATATTTCCGACGATGATCCAGAGACCGCAGAACTCGCAAAACTAAGGTGTCCTAGTGAATGTACAGAAGTACTTGCTGAGAGGGAAAATGAGCGCATTCGAAGATGTGCCGATTACCCAGGTCTTGCTTTTGGCAGACATATATTTGCTTCGGATACGATGATGAAATTTTCAATAATCAAGAATGAGTTGCTGAATATTAAGAACACGGCATTAAGAAGGGTAACGTCCTATAATATTAAAACTTTGTTCAGGTGTGAGTGAGATAGTAGTAGACTAAATGTTCACAAAACTATTTTTAATCGACTTCGTCACTGAAGTCTTGATGCTGCGCTGCGAAGTCAGGCATGGCACGCTTTTCGCGTCTCGATCAGCTGAGCCACTGACATTTCGTTTTAACTTTTTTTATTCATTCAATTGCTTTCTCCGCTACTAGATGTCGTAACAACCGCAATGCGTACCATAATTATAGCCCTTTTTCATAGAAAACTTTAAAATATTAAAAATAATTTATCTGACTTAAAGTTATTTCTTTTGCTTATTTACAGATTAGTTTATTAATTAATAATTTGTCAATTTAAATATAATTTACCCGTCTATTAACTAGTCCACCCAAAATTTTTAAACGTATACAGATATAATATATTTCGTGAAAAAAAATCAAGTCTCGTTACAAACTGGCTTGTTACAATAGTCAGATTACACGATTTCGCTATTATGTAAGAAAAAATACTCTCTATTTGTACCAATCCGTTTCTTAGGTCACATGGATTTAGAAATGGTATATAAAGAAATAATTTTCATAATATGCACCTGCATGTAAACAACTTACACTTAAAACTAATTATGCCTGAACAAGTGATGGAAAATAAAAAAAACTTTATTTAGGGCCGATAGGAAATGAATTAAAAATTATTGTTTATTATTCTGCTTATTTATACGATATGTTGTCGGGAATGAATATCACATATGCAACCGCATCAGTAGCCTGTTGTAGTTCATTTATGGTCATAAATGTTTCTCAATCCGCGCCACCTATATGATCTTTGGCTATACGCATCTGGTTTCTGTCGTACTGAACAGATCATCACTCCATGATGCGGACGTTCCACAGTAAGTTTGCCAAGATGCGGTATAAACTCCTAGCATTCTTCTGGTTCATTTATACAGGACTAGCTTTTGACCGCAGCTTCGTTCGCGTGGAATTTAGTCTGCCACATTAAGTTTCGTGACAGATCATTTTAAATAAATATTTTTTTACTTAATTTATGGTTTACAATTTTGATCATAGTGGCTTCCACATAAAAGGTAGATGTATGCTATCGCGGACTTTTATTTACAACTATACAAGACAAACAACCCTACGGTACATCATCTTTGTGTAACTCCAATGGTTTAGGCAGCGTACGCCAAGATAGCTCTCAGAGGCTGGATTTTTTTCCGACTTAATTGACATGTATCGTTATATTACGACCAAAATTACATAAAATCATTACAAATTGTAGCCTATGTTATTCCGATGTATAACCTATATTACTGTAAAATTTCATCCAAATCCGTCCAGTAGTTTTTTCGTGAAAGAGTAACAAACATACATCCATATACAAACTTTTGCATTTATAATACTATACTAGGGAGTAGGATAGGATAGGATAGTAGGAAGTAGATATAGGATAAGATATATGATGGGATGAAAGATATAGGATGAACATATAATTTGTTTATTTTATTTTAGTAAAATCCATATTTTGCTGAAACGCTGTGTTTTATTCTCAAACACTAGTGTATTAAATCATTAACAGCTTTAAAGGTTTACGTGAATTGCATACATTAAAAATTGCGTTATATGTGCACCATGTATATTACCAGCAATAAATTAATTTATTTCCTAAAATCACTGATAGATTTGCCATTTAACGTTGGGCTTAGTACCACAACCATTTAAATGCATTAGTGATTGCCATTAAAAATAATAATCATTATTACGAAGTTTTCGCTTTTGAAGTCAACGGTCGTAGGTTCGATTCCCGCATTAAGATAAATATGTGTACGGCCTTCTGGTATTTATTGCGAGTTTGAGTGTCGAGTGAAATGAGTTGACTCCGTGTTGCTATGGGACATATATAGGTTATAAAAATGCTTAATTAAATAATTTACACCTTCAGTGTTCTTCTCTGTTGGTTAACTTTTTTATTTGACCTGTTCACTATCAAAATTTATTGAAAACCATGATCAGTTTTAATAATTTACGAAGAACTCGTTATAAACCAGATCGTAATTAAGAAACGTATTGAATGTTTATGAAGTGAAACTCACACGCGATATTTATATTATCATTAAACGGGCTCTAATTTAGGTCGATAAACAATTTGCAGTTCGAATGCATCATACAATTACAATGTAGGTAATAAAGTGAATAAGGTATTATAATTTGTGCGAATTGTTTGTGTACTAAGCTGTAAGTTTTTTGTTAGCTGAGCAGGTTGTCTATGGACTTCGTTATACACGCAATGGTATTTTTACAAAAACTTTAACGAAAAAAATGGCTAGCCGCAAGTAAAATATTTAAAAAGTAATTTCTAAAAGGTTGCCAACATTTCTGCAATTCTTATAGTGCTTGTTGCTCTATGGGCGGCGTTGATTGCTTTTCATCAGGCAACCATTGTAGTTTGCCTTAATAATTAATAAAAATGTTGTAATATTTTCAAATTTAAGTTTATGATATCAGTTAATTGTTATATATTTATTAAATAATGTCCAATTTTTTGTTGCAAAAATGGATTTAGTTATAGGTACATTTAACTTTTAACAAGAAGACTGCCAACTGTTTTGACTAGAAGTTCCGCTAACGAATTTCAAGTAGGCTGCATAGTATTTATGTTAAAGTGAAAAAATATTAGGAAATATGAGATGATATTTATGATGTTGTACTTGTTATCGTTGTTTCATCAATATATATATAAACTCAACAATATCGAATACACTTGAATGACTTTACTATCTATGACTAATATTTTTCCCACGACTGATATACCTATCTTGGTTAAATTGAAATATTTCTATAATTTAACAAAATTATACTGACTTTTCTTTAAAAATTTAATTGATATATTAATATAAAACGAACAAGTTGAGGAATATATTTTATTTAAATGAGAAATAAAATATATTCCTATATGTAATGAAATATTTACATTATTAATTAGCGTCTTATTATATATTATAAATAACTAAATTAAAAGTAATTTGATCCACGCATGTTTATTGATTAAAGTAAGATCTTGACTTTTTAAATTTTAAAGCAGTGAAAATACCTGTTAACGTGTCTTATTGCAGTTATTGGGTCATTATTTGCCGTTGCTGTTAATTTTTTTTGCAATGTCTGTCGCCTTAACGGAATTGGAAACAAGCGCATACTTTCTAAATTACGTCATATGAATTTCGGTAGCCTGACTATACCATATCTTCTTGTTACAATGCAGTAGTATTTCTATAAAAGTATACTAGATGGCGCGATTTCCAATAAAACTTACTCTAATTTTATTGTTTCTTCCATCAGAAAATTTTAATTACACAGCGTTAAAGTTTTTTTTAGTGAACTGATTGTGTATTTTGGTTTAATAGTTATTGTCTATTGTTTAATTATAAAGTTTTGAACTGTTATTGAGCATGATATTTCTGGGTTTTCACTCGTTCATCGTAACAAAAGTTACTATTTTGTAACTTCCGTGATATATTATCTGGAACCGTTGGACCATTTCACCCAACCCATGTTATTAACATTTCTTTTTAAATCTCTTTGACCCCACAGGATGTCGATTACATCGACCATTAACAGGTGGAGCTAGTGCGCATTATGCCTTGGTCATTTGGTTTAGTGTGACGTTTAACATTTGTGAAGCTGTCATAGTTGTTATCAAATTATTTGAAATATGTTGTTATGTTATTTATTTAATTTTAAATAATTAAACATTGTGAACAGTTATCTCCTTTTAAGTTACTTTAAAGTGAACGTCATTAGTGAAGTAGCGATAAAGTTGCAGCGTCTAGGTCGGCGGCCATTTTATTCGCCGGTTAGTGTTCATTCGTGCTCGGCTATCGCGACGATACGGAGCGGTATACGAACGAGGCAGTCAGTTGGCATTTTTGCAAGTAGATCGAAGGTGTCTTTAGTTATTAGCTCATAGGCAATCGTTAATACACAAAAGTGATTAAAAATGACTACAAATATGCAACAAGGAACCATTTTGGACGTTTTAAAGAAAAAGATGCGGCAGACAAAAGAGGAAATGGAAAAATATAAGGATGAGTGTGAAGAATACCACAAACGATTACAAGTGGAAATAATGCGAAGAGAAGAAGTAAGGAAACGTGTTAATAATACGTGTTGTGTGTCGTGAAGTTTTAAAAGTTTTGTTGTGGTAGCATGTGTGTTAAATTCACGTTTTATTGAAAATCAGTAGTTATCAGTAGTCCATGTTGCTATCTACCTATACATAGTGAGTAATGTCCGGCCATACTTAGGTGTGCCTTCGACGTACGCATTTTCTTTCTCTTTCTTGTAAAGCTTGATCAAATTGGTTAGAGTGAGAAAGCTGTTATAATTCGAAGACTTCTCACCTATTATTTTTATATCCTTTTCAACATTATTAATATTCATTTAATAAGCGTATGATCAGTGGCAATATTTTCAAATCATTTTTCGTAAAATTTTTGTACGTTAACCACGTAATGCCGGTTTCTGGTGTACAAATTGGTAACAGGTTTTATTGCGTTGGAGGTCGCGTACCAGTACTTTAGCACATGATGTAAAGTAAGCCGTTCCGAGGTATAGTTTGTCACCCTAAAAATTTATCCCGTTCGGATAGTCGTCCTAGAAGGTCCGTGCTGGCGCCAGAAAGGCGTGTCCAACTTCTTGCTGTTATCGTTCTATGACGTAATGCTACACGCCTGGAAAAGAACATTGAGTATAACGTGACTGATTTTTATACAACCGTATTATAATTTCGTAGATTTAATAAATTTTTATAAAAATGGTTTTCTAACTATTTATAGCTAAGTGCCTAACCGTGGCCGATAGCTTATTTAGATTTTTTGTTCAATGCTGCCTGTTTTATCGATTTCCATATGCTAAAATTTTGATAACAAGTTATAATGAAAACTTAACACTATAAAAAGTCTAATCTGCGTGGATAGAAAAATATAGTATCTATAATAAACTTTTATGGCAACAATAAGAAGTTTAAAGATTAGAACATTGTGGTGATTTTGTTAAATAAGTGTTTAATTTCATCTGAAATTAAACAGTAGTTTCCATAACGGTATTGATTGAAATATAGGAAAATAACATATATCTTCAAAATATCATTAAACTAACTTTGTGATATGTTTGGGGCAATAGAATTAAAGATACTTTAAAAGGTATCAAGATATAAAATAAAATGTTTTTGAATGATTATTACCTTTAAAAACACTTAGTAATATAGATTATAAATACTGGCATGTTTAAAATTGTAACTGCTAGACAATTCAGAAGTATTACATAAAACATTTTCGAATACATTTGATTTGATTTCGGATTTCTAGTAACATAGTACATAGGTTTGAATCGTAAACGATAGAAAAAATAGTTTGATACCTATAATTTAATTTATGAGAGTTCAAGGTGACCATACGCAGTCAATGACATTAGAAGTACATGTATACCCATATCGCGTTGTAAAATTGATGTCGCGAACGTTCCAAAAACATATGCACTTACTTTCTTATTAAAACAGTTCTGATTTCATTGGTAAGACTATTTCACACGATCCAAGGAATTAGAGTACATATTGATAAGGTGAGGTTACGTACCTGTTTGCAAATTCGAAGAATATTTAAGCATTGAAAAAATTTATGACGCTTTCAAAATATTTGTTCCAAAACAGTACAAACGTTATCGCATTTATAAATAGCGATCTGTCTAGTCTAGTATTACCATCCACGCATTAGTGACGGCACAGGATAAAAGGCGAAACTGGGACTCATTTATGCTTCCTTCTAACAAGGACGCGTGATGTCATAAATATGTGCAGGACGGCGAATATAAAGTCGTTACTATCTGAAATATTCCGATCGTCTGTTAATTCACATCACGTATAGTGTGTCGACACACGACAATGCCTCGTTGATGTGTGATACACATGCGTAAAAGCCTATACTTTTTTTATACTATGTTTAAAAATAGTTTTAAAACGTCCAAACTTTTTGTTAAGAGCATTAATTTAACTATTTTACTAATATCAATAATAATTGTATACATGTTTATAAAAAGGTATTCGTGTAATGTAAACTAGCTATGTCTCAAAAATTTCATTTCATATTAATCTATACAAAAACCTAATAAGCAATATCTTTATTTTATAATAAGAAGAATAACGCCACTAATAAAGTGCTTCCAAATATCCAATTGAAATATATGTCAAACATATTAAAATGTTGTTTTTTAAAACTCATATCTACTGCATAGACTTTGTAAGGCCAGCATTATTTTACGGTTTCTGTATGAAAGATTTTCTTCGAAAATCTAACGTTTCATTCAGTGACTCTTTGTCGATTACCTTGAAATTTTATCTATTATTAAAGTTTAAATTATCAATTTTTATTTAAAGCATTTTGAAATGTGAACAATATAAGTAATAAATAGCTCCTAACAAACTTAATAAGTAGGTAGGTACTTATAGAGGTTAGAAACGAGAACGCGTATTTTATATAAATAAATTATGCAATAGATATTTTTTGTTGCAAAAAAGAAGTAATATTATATCACTAGAATTTATTTTACCATTCTAAATAAGTTAAAAGTGCTTGTGCAAGGAAAAAAAATAGTCCAAGGGTAGAATCTACCTTACCTTAGGTTATAAGCGCAATCGCAATCAATATAGCTATTGCAGCTTAAACTTCATCATCATCAAGGCATTATAGCCGCGGGTGGGCCTTCTTAGCCTGATTCAGTAAATTTTTATAATCGGATTCGGATCGAATTCTGATTCAGATTAAAATAAAAATAAAAAGTGTTTATATGTTGGAATCAGCTTAAAATAAAAATAAAAAATGACCTCAATTCGTTACACCAATGAATTACAACATTAATAATTGTTAATAATAATAATTGTTGATGTATTCAGTTAACAAGTTTGGTACATATGTTGTAAAAGTGAGTTATTCAAAAGATGTTTATCTATTTACTTTTATAAATACGTTAGTTTTTTACGTGGTAATTACCGTAATGGTGGTCCCAAGTATTACAATTTGTCGCAATTGAAATTTATATACTCCTTCTCAGGTTGTTTGCTCATTACTGAGCTTTTCATGATGCTCCCGAACGTGTAGAAAAGGCTGACAAATCCTTCCACCTCTGACAGTTCTCAGCCTGATCCATCACACGAGAGATTTTCATATCTAGCGTTTTTTCCACCTTTTTGGAATGCGCCTCCTGGGTCTCTCGTTATTTGTTTGTTTTAATTATTTAGTTTTAGTGCGTCTCATATTATAATATTTGCTACATTTTATTTTTTTCTCGCGTTCTATCGTTATGTTTAGGGACATGCAGCTGATTGTAATGTTATTCCAGCCATGTCATTATCAGTGCACGTCAAATAGTTTTGTGTATAATAAAGGATGTCACGAAATTTAAACATTGTTTATAATGACAAGTGATTAGTTGTCCAATTGCATAATGTAAATCTTCCATAACTTGTAACAATTTTTTATTAATCTATTTCAAAGTGGTACGAACTAATTGGCTCAGTGGCGAAGCTGCTGCTTTTGTTAATTTGTCACGGGTTCAATTCCTTCATCAGGATAAATATATGTAAAGCCTCCAGGTATCTTTTCAGACTTCAAGAGTCTGAAAAGATATTCCGCAAATCCGCCTTGGACAAGCGTGTTGGGTTAATGTTCATTCTGCTAGAAATGGTGAGGTCTGTACTCGGCCGAATATATGAGCTGTGAATAAAGTTGGTTATCTACATACATAGATATCATCACGACTGTTTCCCGTAGGGGTAGGCAGAGACCACAGATCTCCATTAGCTACGATGTCGGCACACTTTCCTTGTTTCCTCCACATTCATCACTATCTTCATGCAAGCTCGCCGGTTAAGGGTACTCTTGACCTGACCTTTCCTAAAAAACTTTTGCAATTTGGTAAAGGTATGTTTTCTTTGGTCTCCCCCTACTGACCGACCGACCGTTACCAAACTAGTTGTATTTAGCGAATAAGGTAATAATTAAAACGTATGTGCTCGCCAGGCCGAGTCCGAAGTGGCTGCACTCAACCGACGTATCCAACTGTTGGAGGAGGACCTCGAAAGGTCTGAGGAGCGTCTCGCTACCGCCACCGCCAAGTTGGCTGAGGCCAGCCAAGCCGCCGATGAATCGGAACGGTGAGTCACTGCCATTTTACCTTAATAAGGCTATGATCACATTGAAGGCAAAAACGTTTGCTTTATATCTGTAATGTTGTCAAGGTCGCGATAGTTTCTATCGGTACTGTAATGTTCTTAACATACTAGTTGGGGTATTCAATGTTACGGTATTGAAAGCATCATACATTAGGTATACTTCTATGATGAAAGTTTTATTAGGTTGAGTGATCTCTTACTTAGCTAAAAGATTTTCCCTAAAAATATCCGAAATGAAGGGAAAAGATAAACTAATGTTTTGTACCGGAACCTGTTTTATCAACTGGCTATACGTGCAAAATTTTGTCTAAACACGGATAAAACCTTACAATTTGAGCGTGTGGTTACACGGGGAATACAATTCCATTCTACCCCAATAATTTTACACTACACTGTGTGGATTCATTGGAAATCGATAACTTAATTTTGTACAGTTTCGAGGTATGAAAATATGTTATTAAAGATTAAAAATACTATAACTAGATATTATAACTATGTCTTTAATAGTTATAGACGTTTAGAAAACAGTTTATTGTCATGTTTGCTACCTTTATTCGATAGTAAAACTAAAATTGTTATGACCTATTTTTTAATTTCTTGTTATTTTCATTCGTATTTAAAGCCGTTGATATTATTTTTTATAGTTACTATTTTTCATATATCTTTAAAAATGGCTTTGTTTTTGCGTCTTAAATGTTGCTAAGTAATTTTATTATTTATCCAGAATTGTGGTTAAATACTTCATGCTTAGTATTTTACTCTTTAGCATTATCAGAGTAATATATTTATTTTATCACAGATGATATTAAGTTATAAATAACACCTGTAAATGTAACTCTTCAATAGCCAATTGTGATTAGAACACATTTCTTAAAAACTTGTGTAACACAACAAAATGGTTAAAAAAATATAGTAAAAAAGTTAAAAAGTACTTTGCTATTATTCTTTTCGTCTTTTATGTATACAAATAAAATTGTTAACAGAGAACTATTTCGTTTTGTTATATACTTATTGACTATTATATGTGCATGTGATTGATTCGAAGATGTTAATGCTGGTAGCCTATTGGCTTTAACAGCTTTATCGTATTCAGGGCCCGCGGGCTGAAAGCCCGCGGGCTAAATATGTGCATGTGTGTTTTGTTTTTTGCTATAGACTATAAGTTTTCTATTTCTGAGTATATATTGTAGTCCATGTCAATTTTTTAATCTGTATATACTGGAAAGTTCATTTTTTTAGTATATAAAAATTTTTTTTTTATCTGTCTACTAGTTTGCCGTAAGTGCTAATTGTAAGCACAAACACCTCGTCTCTAATGACATTTTGAATACAAAGCATTCGTGATCCAAAATGTTTTTGTTTTCTTTCCTTTCACTTCATTGAATAAAAAATATCACGAAACGATCACATGGGCGATTTCGACTTTAATTCGACTTGTTTTCTAATAGAATAAATTCGGTTGCATTAGATGACCATGTCATTTTCATTTTGGTAATTATTACACATAGATCTATGATATGTTGTAAAATGTACAAGAATTAACGTAGAAGAGACAAATATATCTCATATTTACCTTTTGGTTTAAACAGAATTTGAAAATTAATTTTATATTGCTCCTTTCTTATACCGCCTATGCTTGTTGTGCTAGGAAATTGTTTACCTTAATAGTCCAATGAAAGATACGAACACATGTCAGATCCTTAGCGCTATCTTTTCCAACTGAGCTATTGTTGCCTTCTTTTTTTTTAATTTACCTGGTATTGATTACATTTACATTGGTTCAGCCATTTTATTACTTTAGATTCAATCCAACGCATTCAGTTTTCAAGTTGAAATCGCTGATAAATCACTCATTATGCTCACCATCTATCGATGTTATAACATGCATGTGTTTGGCCCTGCACTAACCAGAATACGCAAGGCGTTGGAAAACAGAACCAACATGGAGGACGACCGCGTCGCGATCTTGGAGGCACAACTGGCGCAGGCCAAGCTGATCGCTGAAGAGTCCGACAAGAAATACGAAGAGGTGAACGCTTCTTAATGATGTTCAAAGTTCATTGAAGTGTTGTTATGCGTTATGTTTTATCTGTGCTGTAATTACTCTTTTACTGTAAAGAAAAACTACACCATTGTAAAAGACCAATATTAACTAATATAGGAATACAAATATTATATTAAATAAATAACATACAAGCTTTTTTAAAATAAGGAATTCAAATGTATTTTATTAAGTTAAAAATTATGCATAAATATCAAATTCAATCAGCAGTCTTATGACATAACGTAAAATAACATGGAGTTATAATAATAAATTAAGTTCAGATCTGTTTATTTCTATTTGTTATTTACATTAAAGCATTGGCATATTATTGGCATTTCTGTTTTCGTTATGAGTTTTTTAAAGTGTATAAAATAGTATATGTTCTTTTAATAGTAACATATTCTATATTCATTCAATTCATTAGATATTTACTCAAAAAGAATTATATTTTTTGGAAGACACAAATTAAAATTCAAGATAGACATGCTGTATTATATAGTATGTTTATCTTGAATTTAAATATTATGTGATTTAAATGTCAATGTTTTGTTTATAAAGGAACTTTATATTTCATTAAACACTAGCGCCGGTCAGATCATTTCTCTTACAGCTGTTACGAGATCAACACGTTTATCGCTTTATTTGTTCCTTGCAGAGTTACTGTGTTCGTCTTTGCATGTCTTCTAACTTTGGGTCACCCTTGATCTAGGCTAGTTATATATAGGTTATGTAAAATAACTCAAGTTTTGTGTTATGGCCTTCAGTGCCCGCAAGATTCTGGAGAACAGGTCGTTGGCCGACGAAGAGCGTATGGACGCCTTGGAGAATCAGCTGAAGGAAGCCAGGTTCCTCGCTGAGGAAGCCGACAAGAAATACGATGAGGTCTTTGAGTTTCGATGTCGTTTGGTTTGCTTGGCTTGACAACTGTACAGTTAAGATCTACCTACAATCTATGTTAGCGACCCAGTTTCCCGACGATAAATTCTTATCTTTATCGACGGAGAGTGCATTATTTTTCGTGTCCCTATGTAATTCTGCTATCTTCAGGAGCACTGATAACTTCTTCAGTCGCTCTGCCATTTAAGATTTTACCCTTTTCTACCTTTTGTGACTAATCCCAATAATTGTTTCTTCTGTTTTTCAATGTGTGGAGTTCAAACTAACCATCTCATAATTGAAATCTTTTTTATATTGTGTGTATCCCGTGCATGAATATATAAAAATTACAAAACTCCTATTTCGATTACAAGTAATCTGTGATATACTATCGCGTTGCGATAAGCGAACTCCGTTTCCATCTCCTCCGTATATGTGTTTGAGGTGGGGATAAAAAATAAAAGGCGAGTCATGACGCCAGATGGTTCGACTGTCCTAATTCCCCTGACGTATGACCCTGCTCGCCGAAGGCAGCCGTAAAAGTCAGTGGCCCAACAAGGAATGGTATCGCGCCTGATCTTGAGTTTCTTTGCCTTATACGGTAAAACCAGTACCCTGCCACGAGTATGTGTTACATAAGCCTTATTGCCTTAAGCGAAGGGTGTACTTACACAAGAAGGCACCGAAAATATTTTATATGAGCGGTTTTCGATTTCGAAATTATTCACGTGGCCACATATGAGAAATATCATAAGTATCACTCTAGAAATATTCTTACTTCTAAATTATTTGCCCTAACAATTTTGTTAAATTTAAAAGTTTATTTGGTTCGCTTAACATATTCGTTTTTCATATTTATTGTTTTCGGAGTCAATGGTCGCGGGTTCGATTCCTGCATCGGATATGCAGATTTATTCCTAGTTTTAGATATTTCTGCATCCGCCATTTACAAACGTTTTAGGTTTATGTTCATTCCCGTGAATAAGGACTTCCCATGACTAGCTGTTAGGGTTGGCCGTAAAAAAATCTTGACCAAAAACGCCGCAGCCTCAATTTAATATCTACCAAGATTTTATTTCCACATCCAGCTGTATATTTGTATTGATGAAGTGTCTCACGTTGTTTGATGTCTCCAGGTAGCTCGTAAGCTGGCCATGGTTGAAGCTGACTTGGAGCGCGCAGAAGAGCGTGCTGAGGCTGGCGAATCGTAGGTTTCCAATACCTATATCGAAAGACTATTAATGCCCCTGCTACCCACAATATCGGCTCAATGCCCAAACACTTCTTCAATAGTTAAAGTTGTGATTGTAATTTGTTTAAACTTAATTCTTAGTTAGAGACGTCATTTTAGTATAATGATTTAATCTTCTCCTTAATAGTAGTAATGTTTCACAAAATTTATGGGTTATTTTGAGACAGTCTGGGCCGCAAGATACAGACTATCGTCTAGTTTGGAGACCACCGGCAACTCACCTATTTTAATTTCCTTTTAGTCAATAAAGAAGTTTGAAATAAAAAAAATCCACATTCTAAATAAATAATTGGGGGCCATAATTTTTTTTGCGAAAATTAGTTCTTGTGTCCTTTAAAACAAATCGTTATCTGAGTGGTTAGCATTCCGAACGAAAACTAATATTTTTTAAATTTATGTGGGTACTTTTCCTGTTATCAAAGAAAAATTATTGCCGCAAACCGAAACGAACAAATACTTACCGTAGATATTAAATTAAAAAAGATGTCTACGTACTAAATAATAATTGTTTGCTAATTTGTATTTCATTTGTTCTTCAACAATGTCAAGTCATCTATTAATTTGCAATCATATCTTTAATGAAATAAAAAAATCTGCTATGGCGTTGGGCGATATCGAGTTGTAGCAAGGGCTCTTAGGATTTGTTTTATTTCTGTCACTGCATGGTTGTGTTGAATTCTTAACATTTGCACCATAATCCTGATTTACCAGCGTTGATACCTCTTAATATTGGTTGTTTATTTTTATTTTGCATGCCGATTTTAGGTCCTCAACGAGAGATGCAGGGAACGAGAATTAAAATAGATTATATCATTTTATGCATATAAGATTGCCTTGTAGCCTGTTATTTTTATTAATATGGCAATATATAGTTTTAAGGGTGACAGCGTTGCTTGTGGACCTTTACGGAAAGCGAGTGTCCGCTGCCTTGTAAGTGTCAGACTAAAAACTAGGGTTGCCCCATCTCATGTATATTTCCTATGTTTAACTATCATGTGTCGACTTAACTTCTGTCTTCAGTGTGTGTTCTACCATTCCCATAAGGTCCAAAATATGTGTGGTATAGGCCCTGACGTCTATTATACAAATACACTTAACTGGCTGTAGGTACACAAATGACAGCTTCTTTGGCGAGACTATTTGTCACGGCACCGTTGGGGTTGTTTGGAACTATTTTAGATATTTCGTTTAAATGTCAGACTGATAAACATCTTATTTAAAAAAAAAACATGAAATTTTTAAATTCGATAAGATATTCTTTTGTACTTTAACGTGAGACCTAATTTAGTTCTCCTTTCGGAGTCAATGTTCGCGGGTAAGAATCTCGCGGCGTGATATTTATATGGTCTACAGGTATTTATTTCGGTTTAGATAAGATGTCCATTCCTTTAGAAGTAAAAAGTGGTTGGACAAATATGGGGAAAAAATGTATACATTATATATTTTATGTTAAAGAGGGGATAAAAATAAGTAAATGATGTTTCAAGTTATTAAAAATATAAATACATACATACATATAGTCACGCCTGTCTCCCCGTAGGGTTAGGCAGAGACCACAGATCGCCATCCGCTACGATCCCGACACACCTTCCTTGCTTCCTTCACACTCATCCTCCCTTCCTCTCACATTCATCATAGCAAAACGGCTCTTCGTTCGTCGCATTCGTTCGACATTTCATTACCTCTCATCTTGTGTATTAGTTTCGTCTTTTAGTCTATCGATAGCGCCATTGTAAACTGCAGATTTTTTTATGACCCGACAACCAGTTTAGTGTACATATATGTATGATAGACGCCAGTGGGGTATAGGGCAGTTTTCGTTTTCAGATATGCACCGCGTTGCACCAGAATTACTGGCCGTATGCGTGCCGCACGTATACAAGCGCACACATCACATAACGACGACAATGTTGACGCACTAGATAGCACTTAGATTAACTTAAAATACTGATATGAAAATCTTTTTTTTAGAGCTTAAATGTTTTGGGACAACCCTCGTTTATAATTTTTACTTACATCCGAGACCAGGCGCTGCTCTCGACTCCCCGCTTTGTGTGTTCCTTTGCCTGTTCGTTTAATGCTTTGTCTCCTTGCGTGTACACTTAGCAGGATAACGTCCGTCGGGTGTTTCTTGAAACGCCGCATGGGCGTGATGTTTTTTAATACAATTTTACGATCGAATGGTTCTCTTATGTCCATTCGGTCCAGTGAGCGCGGTTCGTCGAACCGTTAAGCTCCCAAATAACTCCTAATCGTATTTCGATATGGAGTAAGTAGCCACGTTATGAAATTTCCCTACACCGACCCGTGCACAAAAAGTTATTCGGTCACACATTTTGCTGTAGTAAATATTAACCTTGACTGCGTTACCATAAAGTTACTAATGCACTGCACCAGAGAAGCGAACAGTCGAGAGTTGCGCCTGTAGTAGTGTGTGTTGTGTGTGTGTGCGTGTGAGCGTGTACTAACGCTCGGCCGGCGGTAGGTGGCGCGCAAACTGGTACTAATGGAGCAGGACCTCGAGAGGGCCGAGGAGCGGGGAGAGCAGAGCGATTGGTGAGTATTAAACACTACTGGAGACACGGTGATAGCATTTGAATACAACCAACATCGCCATTCAACGTTTGTGTCCTTTTGGTTGTTATTACCTTCTAAGAGTGCCTCTCCGACTTACCAAGGTTAGCAGCCAAATCAACACAACTCTCCGCTTCCGTCGCGAGGTGCAGGAGTTCTAGAGCACTCGCGATCCTGGTCCACTCCCTAATATTACGTAGCCAAGACTTTCTTCTCTCACCAACTTGTCTTTTGTCCGCGATTTTTCCTATCATAAGTTGCAGCAATTTGTACCTGTCATGTCTCATGATATGATCCAGGTTATCAACTTTTCTACCTTTGACGGTCTGCAAAAGTTCATGTTTTTGCTTGACTTATCGGAGAACCTCGTTATTAGCCATCTTTTGAATCCAGCTAATAGCGAGCATCCATCTATATGCCCAGATTTCGAACGCTTCTATACTCTTTCTGGGGTCTTCTTTAAGCGTCCAAACCTCACATCCATATAGAAGAACGGGCCATATGTAACAATGGAGAATTATAATGCGCAAGAAAAGTTTGAAGTTGCGATAACAAAGAACACATTTCATCTTGTTGAAGGAGCTACGGGCGATTTATTACGTTGTTATTACCGTGCAATGCAAAAGCTTCCGGTAGAATCTATTAACTGTCAGCTACTATGCTATATATCCTTTTATTTTGAATGAAACTTCTTTTTTAATACAAATTTTATCTTTCATTGTAATCTAAGGAATTTTATTGCACAATATGTCCTTCTCTTTTCATGCTTTTTGGTAGAATAAAGTCTGTTTGTCTAAGAAGAATTTCTTTAAGTTACTTGAATATCCTTAATGGATGGTAGTTTCGTGAAAAGGAAAAAAGTAATGACGATTAATATTGATCATTGTTTTCTTTGTTATTTAGTGAATTATGGGAGTTATATACAAACTGCTTGGGATAACGTGGATCTTAAAAAAATAATGGCAACAAATTTAATAGATAATTCTTTAAAGATGTCGAGGTTGCTTTAAAAATACTATTCACTATGTCTCTGGTTACCAAGTTAACAAAAAATAATCGATATTTTACTTTAGGTTATTATGAATTAATTTACTTTTAACCACTAACTACCATTTTATTGCATGATTTTTAATGTCACATATTTTAGCATGTACCTTAACAAAAATTCAAAAGGTTATATATACTTAATATTAATAATAAAGCTATATGTAAGCTTAGTAGTTAACTTTTATTATTTTCCTAGATATCTAATAGCAGTGGCAATGGTAGAATTAGGTTATAAATCGAATAAACCTTGTTTGAAAGCGGTAGTTAAGGTTGAAAACCTAATTCTGCCATGGGGCACTATACATTTGAAGATTCGTCAATCGTTTACGCCCTTTGCTGATCTACATTGAAAGCGATAAAAAATTCTCCAAAATCTTTCTTTTAATGTATATCCACCATCCATACTGGTGGAATTTTCACATAATCGCCGTGATGGGCAAACAAACGGATTGACGACCGCAGAGCCATCCAATTTGCTCTACTAACTCTATTGTTCCAAAATGGCCTGTGACAATTTGAATTCAGAATGTTCAACTGTCATCAGCCGATTCGGTGCTTCGTCTGTGATTTATATATAGTACCTTTAGATGAGTTGGACTAAGGTACAATTGAGCGCCCTTGTTTCCTCTATCATCATCAACAGCCTGCAGCCTATGTCCACTGCTGGACATAGGCCTCCCCTGAGTGTGCCTTCTAGCCATTTTTCGACTCACTTTCTGCCAGCTCCTTTGCGCAGATAGTCGCTCCATCTAGCCGAGGGGCGTCCCACACTACCTTTGTTAAGACGTGATCTCATTCCAGTGGTTATCGATACCCTGACAAACGTGACCGGCCCATTGCTACTTCAGTTTGCTATCTCGAAGAGCTATGTCGGTGTCATATTTACCCTATATTTAATTCTTAAAAGTGAAATAAAAGTATTTCAGTAGAAATTGAGGATTGCCTTTAATTATTTTCCAGCAAAATCGTCGAGCTTGAAGAGGAACTCCGTGTCGTTGGTAACAACCTTAAATCCCTGGAAGTCTCCGAGGAGAAGGTACGATTTCCCTATTTACATGTTACGTTAGTAAAATAGAAAAAAAGTTATAAATAGCTCACGTAATTATGATCCCTTTATCAATTACAGTACTAGCTAATTAATGTCGAGTCTTGATGTTCAATTAATATTTTCATCTTTGATGGCTACTATTATTTAATCATTACAATTCAAACTAGGATCACTTAAATATTAAAGATACAATATATATCTATTAAATGATGCACCAACCATACATACAAGATTCTTCTGCGTATATATTATATATGTATGTCAATTTAAGAGGTTGTAGATTCCTGCAATGGGAATATTGTACACAAGTTAATCATATACCGTTCTACACAGGCCAACCAACGTGAAGAGGAGTACAAAAATCAAATCAAAACCCTCACAACCCGCCTAAAGGAGGTGTGAAAATGAACGGAATCAGCGAGTGTTTTTTTTACGCTTGCCTAACTGCATTTTCCGCACAAATACTACATATAGCGTAGTCTATGCCAGTTTTACTTTTAAAAAAAAGTAAAAAGGGTAAAGAACGTAGTGCGTCTTAAATACCTACTCCATCTCTTCATTATGACACTCGTTCTTTCTTTTTTTTTAGATGTTGTGTTTCTTTTCTTAACCGTTGATGTTTAATTAGTTTTAGCATATTAATCATCATTTATCTCTTCAAACTGTACGGTATCTCGCAGTGTTGCAATTATAAAATATTGCATTTCAAACCTGACAACACTGTTGGATACAGCATGGAGTTTGTTTTCGCTGTTTTGTGTATATTCGTTAACATAAAATAATCGCAGGCAACACAAAGAGAAGAGACATACGAAGGTCAAGTCAAAACCCTCAACGCACAGCTGAAAGAGGTAATGTCGAAGAACCAGAGATGAGGAGATTCGTAGATAGATTTGGTTACGGACGTAGTCATGCCCATTGCTATTTATTACGTTGAAATATTTTAGGCCTTTACGCCATTGCTTCGAAAGTATATATTTAAAACAAATGACATATGAAGTCATCAGATTTGTTTTTTTTATACGAAACCAAAAGAGTTCCCGCGAAAAAAATGGTTTAGTGCCATTTTTTAAAAAAAAATATTTTTTACCTTTTGCGCTTTTTATCATTTTTCTCAAAAAAAGAAGCGTATGTATGTATCTATTACCTCAATTTCATTTTGTCATAAAAAACTAAGTATAATTTTCAGCATAGGCGTAAAGGCAGTTTGTTGGTGGTAGGTTCGTGTACTCGTCTGGCTGGCAGCGGTTGGTGCTTCATCTATTGTATTCTCTTTTTCAAGAGTTACTATCTTCTTTGTTTTCCTGTGTATTAATAACTTCTTTATCCACTTATGTGTATCTATGTATTGTGCCTGTGTTGTGATCGTACGCTTCGTTTTATCGTAGTTTAAACTTAGCCTTACATGTTATTATATTTTGCGAAATTGTATTATTTACTTTTTTTGTGTCATGTATATGTATTGTATGAGAGACATACATTTAGAAATACAATAGAAATAGAATGATATTATTTATGATTCAATAAATTTAACTTCCAATTTTAAAGAAATGAAAAATTAAGCTAAGTTGACACGACAAAAAAAAAACAACCTATAAACTAGACTATGGGTCGCGAAATAATTCTTACTCGACATCAAGGCAGCCGTGCTAGAGTACTTGAAGCTGGTTTTGAAGTAGCTGAGTATTTATATTATTTAAAGTTTTTGGTTTTATATTAAAAGACTGCGTATCCTCCTACGGTTTTTAAGCTAACCTTTTCAATATATTTATTGGCGTGAAAAATAAGAGTTACTTTGAGTCGATTACCTAATTGCGTCTAATTTTGACATCTAAATCTACTAGAAAAAATACAAAAAAAAAAAAATAAACAGACCTTCATACCTGCCAGCTTCATCTTGAACAAGAGTCAATGAAAACGTATCATTTAAATTTAATCGTAGATCAAAAAACAGACGTAACATATTGAAACGAATTCGATCGCGTACGCTCACAATACGGGCAACGGCAGCATGCCGGGGGCTTGCCCTGTGTAACTAGACCTGTGTGGCTAGGCGATGGCGTCACGGGAACACGTCGAGGATAAGATCCATGGCCTCACGGTGAAGCTGACACAAGTAAGTTGTGCTCGACACTCGGGGACTTTGGTCACACGCTACACGATACAAACTAGAAAATATATTTTTTAATACACATACATACATACATATCGTCACGACTGTCTCCCTGTAGGGGTAGTGTGCAGGGACCACAGATCTCCATCTTTTACGATCTCAGCATACTTTCCTTGCTTCCTCCACACTCATCACTCTCCTCATGCAAGCCCGCCGGTCAAGGGTACTCTTGACCTTTCCTAAAAACTTCGGCAATTTGATCAAGGTATGTTTTCCTTGGTCTCCCCCTACCGACCCTTACACCCACATCTGCAATGTAAATTTCTTTTATCATTCGTTTTTTTATAAATTAAATACACAGCTCCCAAAAAGGATTAAATTTGAAAGGATAGGACTCACTGGCGAAGCTACCTAGTCAGTGGTTGCGGATTCGATTCCCGCATAGGGATAAACATATATAGTAAACCCTCCTATAACGCGGTACTCTTTTTACGTGATTTCGTATAAGACGTCTTTCTTTTTCAATGATCGGTGGAGTAAAAACAATTATTTCCAAATAATTGATTACTTATGGACACAACTTACATTTTGTCTAATAGTTTTTGGAGTTTCTTTTAGGATATGATTCGGAATGAATAAATCCTTGGGAGAACCAGCGTCACTCTTACAAATTATTCATGAGAATTATAATTTCAAATATATTAAATTTTATGTATTACATATTTATATTTGACCTTACTGTTAAACAAGCATAATTAATTGCCATTTTTTTTTCTTCTTTTTATATATTCACGCCTATCCCCCGCAGGGGTTGGCAAAAACCACAGAGCTCCATCCTTTCACCCATTCTTTCTCTCACATTTATCGCAGCGAAACGGCTCTCCATTAGTCGCTTCTAGCCCTCGTGGGAATCAGGACGTGACGGGTGGCGAACCATGTCGCCGTTTTTTCATTATTCGATTTTTTCATTATTCAATTTCTCTTCTCAAATATTCATTATTCGATTTCTGCAATTGCCAAACTGTATTTTACAATTGTTTACGATTTTGTTTAAATATATTACCTACGTGTAGCTACATAGCGACCAAACTCACCTGTTCTTCTATAGTACATGCCAACATTCATCAAACATTATTGTAATATAAGGGTTATGGTATTGTTACTTTCCTTGTTTTAGTATTGATAAGACAACAATATAAAGGTGCTTGCGGTTAAGGTAACTTGCATGGGTTTTGTGTTGCTTACGCTTCATTTTTGATATATTGTACAATAAGTTGATTTTTGGAATTAAGTATAAAATCTAACTTTGTGTTTTTCCACAAGAAACTTAATTATTTTTTTTAAAATAATTTTAACATTTTTGAATTTTAAAATTAACATTTTACAAGCAAAGTCAAATTTACATTTGTAGATTTTACAATTATCAAATTAAAATACACTAAAAAAATATTAATTACGTAATTTTAATAGCAGCCTATCTTCCGAGTTGTTTTTTATTTAATTTAAATAGTAACTAAACAAAAATTATATTGATTATAACATTTTTATTCGTAAATTACTCAGAAAATATGCCGTAAGACAGTGTGCAGATGCATTAATTTTTTTCTAAAAAAATTTCAGGCTGAGGCCCGCGCCGAATTTGCCGAGCGCTCTGTCCAGAAACTTCAAAAGGAGGTCGACAGGCTTGAAGGTAAAAACCAATTTTATATTTTCTACGACGGTTAAGTCTGAAATATTTCCAATTAAAATATAATATATTATCAGTTTATTCCCACAGTATTTATAAAAAGAAATATTTGGTAGATAAAGAGATTACGAAAGTGCTAATAATATAGTTTCTAATGTTAGTTTCCAAGGTGGTCCAGATTTTTCAATGTATTCTCGTATACCTGCACACAGCAGATTGGCTAAGTGGAGTTTTAAGATATCTTTGAAGTCAAGTTGTAACAACGTTTGACAAATAACAAAAAGCTTTGAACGTTTAATACGCACTATGTCATCTCAACAATCATTAGAGCTGTGTTTTTGAGTTTCAAAGCTGTAAAATAGATGTGGAAGCTTAATTTTCTATCAACGCGCTATAATTTAAGCTTAATTCTTTCATACTTTATTTTGTTAGCAACTGTTTTAGTTATTGCAAGTAGCAGTGGTGGACACAATTGTTGATTTTAAAGCCAAAGGTCACATTCAAAGATTTTTCAAATACATCAGAAGGTCAAAATCACAATTATGTTCACAGATTTATTTATAAGCATGTATTTTTTAATGTGTACCCCACTAGATTGCTCGAAAACCTGTTTTTTTTTCTTATGTGAATGCATGGTTTTATTGTGTATAAATTTTTGTTGCCTGCCATCTTTCGTACCAATACCACGTTGTGATTTGACAGTATTAAAGTGAAATGTACCAATTATCCTTATTAATAGTGACTGAAAGAAATTTTATCGGGAAATTTAAAAAAATCATGATATTTTCCGTGATGGTCATTCTGCTATCTCTTTAATAAAAAAATAACAATAAACATGGTTATAACAGTTTCTTATTTAGTATGTTCACCATATTTACACAATAGTGTCATTTCACGAAACTTGTATTCGTACGGAATTGTTGTTTCGTGTGCGACTGACATTGGCCGCGTCGGCTCTTGCAGACGATCTGGTGGCTGAGCGCGAAAAGAGCAAACTCCTGCAGGAGGAGATGGAGGCCACGCTCCACGACATCCAGAATATGTGAACACCTCCCCCCCACTCACACGCGCGCCCGACTCACTACCCCCTACATAACGACATATCACATCACTAGCACACTTATATACAGGTCTTGCAACGAATTGCCCAATTTCAATGGTGAGAGATTAGTGCGATCATGTCATAACTTTTCTTTCGCGTCAACGCCGCTGTTATGCATTGCTATCATTGAAATGAATAAGTCGATGTGATTGGTTTATCGCTTTATTCGTTTCATTATAATTGGTTATATTAAAAAGCACAAAAGAGACGGAATGGTATTCTGTCTTTGTTGCACAGCACACCCATCTATTGTCATGCCACTGGCGGCTGTAAATGAAAGAGAATAGCGTAACTATTAAGCCCACGTACCTCCACTGTTGTTGACGCAAGACCTCTATATATTATGTGTACGTGATTAGTAGTACATTGAAATTAGCTATTTTATAATAGAGGAATGTTTTCTTATTTAGATTACGGCTAACACATGCGATGTGGTTGTTTCGAAATTTTTCTTTTCTTGTCTATTTCCTATCTAGCACACGTTTTCACGTGTTTTCTGTACGTATTACTTTATATGTAACACTTAAATCATTTTGTCGTACGGGTATTGGGTCGAGCGATCGATTAGATGTTATTAGATTACAGTAATTGCCAGCTGCTTATTTTTATTGTAACGTCAAGGAGTGTTCGCTACAACACCACTGCCATGTGCAATTTTTACTTCGTACACAGATAACTAATATTATTTTACTGTTGATGAATTAATTACTTAACAAATTTTAAAATGTATTATTTTTTTTTTCGACAAATGCAATTCAATTAAGTTCATACGCTAATTGTAAGAAAGCCAACATTCCAATATCGGGGACCAACGCGTTATCTCCATTGCATATAAGTTAACGATGGCTCAGTATTTATATTATATTAATTACGTCATTACTTGTAGGCATATTTTAAATTATTATATCACTGGTAGGTTGTATCTAGGTGGGCACTGTTTGCGATGTACTATGAACTCTTTTTATTTACTTAATACTTTAGGAGAGATTAGATATTTTTATTCGAGCGACGGTTAAACACGTATATATTTTTATTTAAAACTATTAAGAGCGTACTTTGCTATGAATTACTTGATTATTCTAAATTATTTCCAGTATGATCCTTTTCTTGTGTCATAATATGAAATTCTTTGTTTTTTTATTTAATTTTATGAATAAATGATTACTATTCTGTTGTTGTGAGAGTATTCGTTCCAAGTACAGTTGTTAATTCGGTCGTTTGCGCTGGCAATGCTTTAGTGTCTCGCGACGTGAGCTACGCTTGGGTAAACGGTATCCCCCTCCCCGTGCCCCTGCCTGACAAGGCGGCAGCGGGCGCGTATTTCCTCACAGACTACAACAATTACAAACCTTACACGAAACGATCAATCGAGACATTTCCATCTTACAATGTTTTATAAAATGATAGATAAGTTCGTGAAAATTAAATTAATGTTTTAAGAGTATTCTAACACAAGTGTTTATAAATATATAATATTATTATTTTTTAGTTTGTTGTCTTTTTTTACTAATCCGTGTGACCCCTATCAACTTCCTTCCGTGTTACTAATCGTCACCGATTCTATCAGCTATGTGTTGTGACCGTCATACGACCAGCCTAACTCGTTTATAAAGTGAACTGTGAAAGAGAAAAAAAAATACTAAATGATAAACAAAATTGAAGTTACCTATTCACATTGTCAATAATTAATGTCTCAAGCACCAGGCACTGAACGTGTTTCTTGGAATCATGTCAAGCATGGAGCCAAACCCGGTGTTAACGCATGAAACCATAATAAAGCCGAGGAGGATAAATATACGTTAACCCTTCCAGCGTGGTAAGAATAGAAAAGAGCATGTTTAAGTTTTAACGAACAAATGCCCTAAGTATAGGATGTGATTACGCATGCTCCTGCGAAATTTTAGAACATCCAAGTGCCCCAATAGAAAGTTATGAAAGCATGGAGCGAATGTAATAAGCGATGAGCTCATTGGCGTCGACTGATACAGATGACCTGATCAACGAGATTGAGAAGTACAACGATATTGGCGACAACATTGATGATGCCGTGGTTGAGTTGATACCAGGAGTTCAGGCGACGCCACGCCAGTTAGAAAACGCGGTTAAGAATCGCGAACGGCAAGCGGAGGCCGCTCGAAGGGAGAAGGAACGAATGGAGGAGGCGGCACGCAGAGAGAAGGAGAGGCTTGAGGAAGAGGCGCGAAGGGAAAGGGAAAAGCCACCAGCACCCGTTCCAACACCTGCACCAGAACCTACTCCCGCTGCACCTGCAGAATAAAGCCCTAAAGCAATAAACAAATGCTCCTCTTCGTTATCCAATACATAATTTTTAACGTGTTCTAATGTAGAAACTGTATCGGTTTTAATATAGGTTTCTTTATTGTTGAAAATAGCTGATGGAATGGCGTTTTGAGCTTAATATTTAAAATTATCGATGGTAAAAAATTATGCATGTTCATTAGCACTAACAAACGTTGCGATGCGACTGATCGCGATGATTTCTACAGACGATGTGGTCGCCGGCAAAGAGTTGTTCTACAAAATTGGCAGTGAAGTCGACGCGACGTTCAGAGAATTGGGATTGATACAGACGCCTACTTTCTGCGAGCGATGCACTCGCTGCCACTGAGGACTCGCCCCGTCTAACGCCTTTCCGTGTGCATTTAAAACTAGTAAAACATTACCTTTTAACTAGCTTCATTTTTCGAAAACATCACAAAACATCAAACGCTTCCTTACAATTGCATGAGAGCGTTAAGTGATTCAAACGTTTTGGCCGAGAGAGCTTTGTAGAACACGTGAACAACGCATGGCTTCGGAGTAACGGCCGACATGTAAGCAATATTGAATTTCTTACACAATACGCTCTCTCGCATTACTTTGCAAATTAATTTGTTTCCAAACTTGACTTGGAGAGTTCGCGGATAAATATCTTATCATTATTTTTAACTTATATAAATTTTAGTCACGTCAAAGGAGTAGGGTAGTTGCTCATTTTAAATATCATTAAATCTACCTTCCTTGTATAGATCTGGTACATTGTAAAAAGGTCCGTGTAAATTCACTTGTCAACTAACATAAAATTAGTCTCATTATTCATCAAGGTTGTCAAACGGTAGCTTATTATTTTTTTTGAATCTAAAATTGATTTGCATATTAGTCGGCGATATATTTATATGCACGTGTATACAGACGAACTTGTCGCCGAAAAGGAGAAGTACAAAGACATCGGAGACGACCTCGATACGGCCTTCGTCGAGCTTATTCTCAAGGAATAAACGTCCAGCTAAGAACAAACCATCAACTGGCCCAGGCATTGCCACCTGGCCGCGATTCACAATATATTTGTATAGACGTATATTACTTTATATTTTATACTATTTGATTTAAAGTATTAACATCCATAGTTTTATGGCGGTATTTATTTTCGAATTATGAATAAATAATTTATTATTTATTGTTTTTTGTTTTATTTTGTGTTTTATCATCGAAGAAGTTGATAATGGGATGGTTTGGGCACATAGGACGGATTAAAAACGACTGGCAAAAGAGATTTACGTTGCCGATGTGGATAGAAGGAAAACATGCCTCGACCAAATTGCCGAAGTTTTTAGGAAAGGCCAGGTCAAGAGTACGCTTAACCGACGAGCTTGCATGAGGAGAGTGAGGAGTTTGGAGGAAGCAAGGAAAGTGCCGTGATCGTAGCAGATGAAGATCTGTGGTCTATGCCCACCCCTACGGGAAACAGGCGTGACGATATGTATGTATTATGGAAGTGATTATAAAACGGATTTCATGTTGGTAATCAATCACCGCTACCATAAACATCTGAAATATAGGCACTAAAGATACGTTGTAACCTTAGGCTGGGGATGTCAATAATGGGAGAGGATGAAGGATTTAACGTTAAAAGGAGAATAAAGTTATGGGAGGGGAAGAAGGAATTTAATTTGTAAAAACAGTAATACTTTAATATTTATAAAAAAAACAATGAGGGTGTTATCCCTTCTAAACGACCCATTCGTGCTGGCTTAGCTCAATTAAAAAATAAAAATGTACTATTAAACTATTTTTCATAATGAACGTCTTTATGAAGTATTTCTTACAATGTATTTGTAACTTTTGATTTGAGCATTATCCCTATACCGTAGGTTCGGTTTAAAATAAAAAGCTATCCCAAAAAGTTATTATGAAATTGTTTATCATAGCAATATGTAATTTGCCGACCTCGTCGAGTCTTTTCGGCGAAGTGGTAAGGGTCTAGTTACAGGTAACGGCCATTCCAATAAAAAATTTTATATCACACCGTTAGGCACATTTATAATTATAAATTGTTAAAAAACGAATTTTAATAAACCTCGAGATTTTGAGCCGAATTTGTAAGGTCTTATCAAAGAGACAGATCGATAAACAAAGAGTTTTTACATAGTACAAATATACATATATATTAGCGCAAAAAAGCTATTTTCTACAATAAAGATAAACATTCTGTATAGCCACACACGTTTTATACAAATGCTTGAAATGAAGGTATTTTCGTCGTTGACACTCGCATAAAAAACAATGTTTATAAAAAATATAGCTCCATAATATGATTATTGCATAGATTCGTTTAGAACATAGAAAGTAGTTGCAACAACTAGAAGTACTGTAGGCAGATGCGTTGTTTGCCTTGTTGCTGAAGATACTACCTATATGATTAGACTTGAGGGAATAGCTTGAGCTTACGACTATCTATGCTTATCAAAAGAAATGCAGTAGTAAACTTACTTATGTCTAATAGATCAGTCTTCTGCATGAAGTTAGAATACTTGTAGACGAGACGGCCTCATCATGCTACGAAAATTCCCCAACAAACTGATTCTATTCGACAAATATGGACTAACAATTATATTGAAAATAAAAATAATTATTTCGGGCGGACGACCCTAACTAAATGAAATTTAGTTTTGATATTATGTACATACTCAATGATACTCGAGTACCGAGTATAAATTAAAAAAATATTAATAACATTCGTATAAAAAATGTTTCAGGTTATTCCTTAATTATTTCATAATCTTAGTTTAATTATTAAAAACATCTTTTCTTTCTTCCTTTATAAGGTGTGGATTACTCTAAGAGAATAGTATGAAAGAATGCATTAGTATGTTTGTCATAGAATCTGCTACTAAACTAAGTATTAAAAGTTCTTTGTTTCTAAGATGGCAATTAGCTTTAACGTTAATGCCAGTATTAAGACAAATAATAACAATTACCTTGAAATGAACTAGTCAGCTTGTTACGGTATCTGTTGATAACATGGTGACCATTTTTAAAAGTTTGCACGGATTTTTGCAATCAAGTTAAAAAGACACTATAATTGCAATTATTTCATTTCACTTCATGTCTATGTCTTTAACTACTAGTAGAACGCCACGATAATTTAACAATGTAAATGAAAATAACTTGAATTTTAAAAATGAAATAAGAACGTAATGTCACTGATGTAACTTGGTGGGAAAAATCCAAATATACACTTTTTTTTAACTTATGGCGTGAGAAATATACACTTAAAATTACTCATTATTTAAAAACTAGAGTAAAGAGTATTGACGCCTGGGTTTTTTGCTTAAACGTATTTTGGTAAGTTATTGTTTTGAAATAGTAGCGTAGCGTAGTAAACTAGTAGGTAATATTGTATGAAATGGTTTGTGTAATACTATTAGTTTTCGAAATTATAATTACATAGTCAGCCTAATTATCAGAATTCGCAAGTTCATATCAGTTAATTTTACAGGAGCAACAAAAAACTGATTTTCTTTTCGTTTGTGAACTTTTGTAAAACTATTGGTACAAAAAATCTTGCTTTAGTCATGAAAAATAACTAAGGTAAATACCAAGTTATCTCTCGGGTATGCTTTAAGAAAATCCGTCTAATAGCATTAAAAGTGAGAGCTGAAGTTTAAGTTCGAAAATCTAATAATTAGCCCAAGGATATGTAATTATCATTCAATTCAATATAATTTACAAATGGTTTTTGTTATATTTACTGCTTATTATATTTTAAATGCTTAATATTAAATAATAATTGAAATAACTATATTGTATTTAACTTTATTGATTTTATTATAATATTATATATATTTTTTACTTTATTCGGTGTTTCAAACATTTGTTCTAATTGTTCTCTGCTCTAAGATCTCCGTGAAAGTATATTTCATGAAAATATTTGTCTAAGTAAATGGTGTATCTTAATGCTAACGAAATTTGCCCTAATACCTTACTAACACCTATAACAGACGAGGTGGCCGAAGAACGCAGCAAATATAAGGCGATAGCGGAAGAAGTCGATCAAACCTTTGCCGATCTCTCCGGTTACTAGACAAAAACAATACGAGAAGAAACGACGTTAAGTGAGTCAAAGGGATTCGTCGATTCCCGTGGGTTTTGATTATTCAATGCTTGTTCGCATAGTGCACATGTAAATAATTGTGGATCTTTTGGTGCCTTCGTACTGTTTGAAATTACAAAACGCGTGCGTCCTCATTCTTAAAGTTTTTATCAATCGCACTTGTGGCACCCTCTGACCGAAAAAGGTATTATTTTTTCAGTATTATTTTTTTATCGTTGAAGATTATAAAAATGTAGAATTCGATTAAGTAATTTATGTGATACCCCGAATCTCATACAGATGTGATTAAAATTTTAAAATGGAAATTAGATTTGGTTTATTTTTGGTAATTTAAATTTCGACAAACTGTTCATTTTGCAATCAAAACTTAAAAAACTGACTGAGAACAATACAACAGATTATAAGTTATTGCAGATTTACAATCTATTTATTTGATATGTTGTAATTTTAATAAATTTTTGCCTTACATCTTTGTGCATTATACACTTCTGTTTCATTAAAATATATAAATCCTCTCAATGTAAAATATAAATTATTGTCACCTAAAAACAAGATTGTCTTGTATTTCATTTGGGGTTACCGCGGTGGCTGTAAGTTAAATATGTTTTTAATCTATTTTGAAAGTCAATACGAAATTTGTGTGTATGTATTGTAAGAATTGCATTTTATATTTTCTGATGGTCATAAAAAGATTCGTAAACCTGCTATAATTGTCCACTGATGATACAATGTAATTCTTGGGTTTCAGCAAATATGCAGTTGCACAGAGAAGCCTTCATTTCGCGTGTTATATTATTTAAACATAAATTTGAAAACGTACAGAGCATACTTTAATATGTTTATACTTTTTTGCAGTGGTCCGAGACCATAGAAATCTCAAATCTTTATTGTATATTCGCTTTCAAAAGTTAACAAAGCTGATGACTATTTTATATTTTTTGTAATCATATACCCAATCATCATTAGAACTAAATGATAGTGCACTGATTGAGAGTTATCTATGCGATGAAAATGAAAGCGGAAGTAAAGCAATAAAAACTATTGACGCGAAATAATTCAGTGAATCGACATATATATTTTTTTTAAATTACAGCAGATGTATATGAAATTCAACTTCCAAATATTAAGACCATTACGCACGACACTTTAAGTAGCGATTATATATAGCTTTTTTAAGACTAGTTTCTAGACACCTCCAAATCGTTAAATCGTTTTAAATAATTCTTCCGTTGATTAAAAGACAAATGCTTTACATTTCTGGCCTACACTAAGGTTTCCTATGTTGTGGGTACCATTAAAACGCAAAAATATTTGCGGTTCTTATATGATGATTGAACACTGTATATAAATAAGTTGATCTATAGGTAGGTATGGTATGGTATATCTAAGCAGATCAACTTATTACACCATATTACACAATAGTGGTCCAAAAATGCGAATGATTGCTTTATAAAGTGTCCTGTCGTTAGTTTGGTCCTGAACAAGCGTAAAATATTTGTTACGAAATAAAAATATTAAGTTAATTTCTAAGAAAATAATGTAATAGCTATAAGGATTTTCTACCGTTTGTATTCAGCTGTAATTTTTATACTATTATATAAACATTCCTTAACACTATAGCGATGTCATGCGATGTAAGATAATATTTATAATATATGATTTTCAATGAAACCTTATTACAATACAGCTGCTGAACATTGGCTTCTCTCAAACTGAGGGCAGTTGTAATCTCCACGCTTGGAGATTTCCCGTGTATGTCGTATGAGGCGACCAACAAAAGCGATACGCCATTTTATTTTCTGAGAGAGGCTTATGTTCAGCAATGGACTATTCTGATTGTGAACTGAAATGGGCAGAGGAATTTAAATAAAAATTAATTCATAAATCTAGTCGAAATGAGTTACTATATTTCAGTCACAGATAAACGTAAGAAAAAAATTCTAAAAACGCAACAGTGTTGTCGCTGCTATTGTTAATTTAGTGTGGCGTTGCCTTAATTCTTTATTAAGGAGTATGTACATGTTATTGAAAAAAATTTACATTAATTATTATAAATAACTTTTTATTATCTATTCGCATGTCATCGCTTGCTGTGTACATGTACCGTATTTTTTTAGTACGATATCTGTATTTAGAGTTAGTTTTTCCGGTTACAGTACCAATAGTTACAGCTTTGAAAGCGAGTTTGCTTGTTTGAAAATGATCCAGCCTATTTAATTGACATGTGCGTCGAAGCTTCGGGTGACTGTTTCAACTTGATGAAATATACGTTTGTATATATTATTTTTGTTTTATTTAAAATAAAAAAAGGCCGGCAACATATCTGGCAACACAACGAGACCGACAAATAAGATCAGACTGGTTGTAATACCCATGGTGTTGCCGACGTCTATGGAATGCGTTCGCCTTATGAAAAACAATGCCACCTATAGACATCCGCAAGACTATAGGTAATTCAGCCGGTCTTCTTTATCTAATTATGTTTAATTCTATATGATTGAGGATCTTTCCTTATGTTTGTTGGACTATAAATCAAACTATATATCAAGAAATGAGCATATATTCAGAGTAACCTCATTGGAAAACGGTATTAGTGCTTCATATAACCATAAAGCATATTTTGTTAGAATAGTCTCATAAATCTAAAATGAAGTGTATTGATAAATAAGCTAATATTGTCCTATTAGCCATAAAATTAAAAAGACCTGCGTAGACCAACCTACCCTAATCAAGCGACACCTTTACATATCGACCCATCTAATAGTCATCCTCCATATGGAAAGTCAAAAGTTTTACTTAGCTAAGATCCGCGACAAGCAAAACAATAACAGAAAATTAATAATGTGTGTTTTTCCGTTGAGTTTAGTGGATTTATTTGGAACTTAAACCAAAAACTTACCGAAAATCGGCCATCAACTCTCCACCCACCAACCACTATACACAACGCCAAACACACACTATCACTTTTCCATCTTGTAAACGACACGTGTTTCGCCCCAACACGAGGCATCTTCAGGTATAGTAGACTCTACGGAAGACAACCGAAAACTTTTCGGTTGTCTTCCGTAGAGTCTACTATATTAGTATGTTGGATTAAGTTCGATTTTCGGTAAGTTTTTGGTTTAAGTTCCAAATAAATCCACTAAACTCAACGGAAAGACACACATTATTAATTTTCTGTTATTGTTTTGCTTGTCGCGGATCTTAGCTAAGTAAAACTTTTGACTGTCCATATAGTGATGGATTTCCGCAAAGTAACGCCTGACTCCATTAATAGTCATCCTCCAATGAAATTAAATCCTTTCTGTGCAAATTGATATATGTAGATTTTAAAATCATTTTACTTAGTAGTAAATATAAATGCTAGTAGATCAGATCACACGGATTTCCACACAACTCATCGTTGATAAGTGCTGTGGCGTCGCCGTACTAACATTAGTCAATGTATCATTACAGTACGTATCACAGTACGCTATCGGGCTGCTCTCATAGTCCGTCATAACAATGTGGTTCTTAAAGAAAGTCGTTTGTCAGTATCGGCTCATCCCTGGCTTCTAAATGTCAGAGGCATAGCGTGTATGAAGGAGTTTTTTTTATTGGGAAATGAAGTTAAATAAACGCTTGTTGCGTTTCGCTTGATGGAAAACAATTAACGCTACCAACAGATATTTGCAAAAGCTTTGCCGGCCTTTGAGAAATATACAGGTTTTTTCATGGCAAACGGGTAAGCGTGTCGCCCGATGTAAAGCAATCAATGCCGCCCATAGACCTCTCCAACACCTTAGGCATTGCAAATGCGCTGCCGACCATTGCAACCGTCTTGGTTTTTGAAGGTTTCAAAATCGTGTCATTGCGTAAATACTCTAGAAGACTGTTATTCCCACGTACTTACGTATATCGAAAGTATTATTTAAGATTAGTATATTATTATTAGGTTTGCTCGCACCCCAAAAGTGTCCTTTGGGATGCGAGCAAACCCAAACCTTATTATTAGTATTATTCCATGTTTATATTGCATTTTTTGCAACCTGTATTGTCAAAGATGGGTTTGGCAACTAAATGTTACCTATATAAATGTAACTATAGTTCTAAATGCGGTGGAAATGAGAGCATTAAGAAATATGTGTGGTGTGCAGTAAAAGGTGTTGTGACAAAAGTTGAAAAAGAGATGCTTAGATGGTTTGGGCACAGAGAGGATGGATGAAAGACGACTGGCAAAAGAAATTTACGTTGCGAATGTGGATGGAAGGGTCAGTAGGGGAAGACCACGGAAATCATACCTTGATCAAATTGCTAAAGTTTTTTAGAAAGGCCAGGTCAAGAGTATCCTTAACCGGCGGGCTTGCATAAGGAGAATAATGAGCGTGGAGGAAGCAAGGAAAGTATGCTGAGATCGTAGCAGATGGAGATCTGTGGTCTCTGCCTACCCCTACGAGAGACAGGCGTGATTATATGTATGTATGTATGTTTATTGTCAAATGTCTAAAAATTGAGTTCAAGTCAATGAAGCTCGATACACAGGTACTAAATATAGCAGCTGCGTTACACCCACAACTATGTACACGCCACATATTTAGACATTTTGACATTTAAATGACAAAACAATCTCACTACTGATATATTATTTCTTTTGTGGGAAACCGAATTTTGAAAATACCAGCTTACAATCAGATCAAGACTTCATATTTTTGAAGAACTACAATTGAGTTGTATCCAAAATATATTCCTTCTTTTACAACGTTTTTAAAAGATATAGAGAAATTATTTAATTGGAATAAATTACAATTTGCTATACGGTACTCGGGATAGAGTGGAGTCACCTCACTTTTTCCCATGGTTGTCTTACGAGGCGACGATCGGAGTAGAAGTGTCAACCTGAAAATAATAATAGGAACAAATCTTCAAAATCGTTGGGTTTGCGGTAACACTCTTTCCTCGGTTTTTAACCTAAAGGTTATTTAATTCAACACAATTTTAAAAAAGTCAAGAAAATTATTATAAAGTTACAAACCCTTTACTTCGATAACATGTTATTGTAGATAGTATGTAGGCCATACATTGTATGGAGGTAATGCAGGTAGAACAAGCTTGAAATACCGTTATGTCTTTCTTGGTCTCTTCCTTACAATATTTAATGCTGGGTTTAATCACGAGCTCAGCGCATATAACTGTAATAAGAGAATATCCAGGTTCCTGCTTTCCAGGTACGACCGGTAATATAATAGAAGGCATGTAAAAATTGCATTGTTTCCGGTGATGAGGTCCTAAGTTATTAACGAAAATCTGGCGACCTCGTATGAAACTATCTAGCATAAATACTTCAGAAATAGTATTGTTAACGTGTAGGAATGTGACGACCGGTGTTCCGTGCGTCTGTGTATATTGATGGCGGATTAAAATCCTGGATTTTTGGCACCGAAAATAGTCGGGCGGACCGAGCGAAGCGAAGGCAGCCAGTGCGTGTCGCTCCGCCGTGTGAACAGCTCGTGAGGTGAGTGCCACAAACCTGGATACTGAAG
This sequence comes from Baronia brevicornis, assembly GCA_031353405.1. Classification (NCBI taxonomy): domain Eukaryota; kingdom Metazoa; phylum Arthropoda; class Insecta; order Lepidoptera; family Papilionidae; genus Baronia; species Baronia brevicornis. Next base: position 565,426 of record JASFAT010001784.1, on the reverse strand, counting down.
ACAGCCTGGATACTCTGGACAACCTGGTTACTCACGGATAATCTGGACGAACCGGATAGCATCCTCTGTTTCCGTGTATAGTGTAGGGTTGTGGTCGGTGACTTGTGACATTTGAGTGATGTGTCGAGTATCCAAGCTGGAATCTAGCGAATTTCAGTGACGTTAATATATGCGGAATTTAAATTTAAAAGTATATAATATTGTGATTTATTTTCGAGTAATGTTGATGTGATACATAGGACGTTTCGTACCACATTGACTCGGGTTTCAGCGCGCTCGTGGCCTCGCTGAAAATAGTGCGGTCGCCCGCGCGGAGCTTCGCCGTTGCTTCTTACCTATTTGCGGCATGTCCCAGCATCAGTATTTATTTAGTGTGATTAAGAAACTTTTCGTTTAGATCACTCACTGACGATATGATCGTGAAACTAGAACGCATACTTATTACTTATTATGTTACAAATGGCATTTATACCAAATGCTACACTATCCTAATTTAATTAAAACCTAGTCGAGAGAAGAAATTTAATAATCTATTATCAAGTTACTTCTTTAAATACGAATTGAATATAATTCATCTGATTTAATAGATACACGTATGCTGAAAAACATAATACGAAATTAATATTGAAAAAATTATTGAATTTCACATCAACATTTTCTCTTCTGATTCAGATAGTATTTGGTTCAATTTTTGTAAATTTAATTGTTTCACAATGAACTAAAAACTGAAATTAAATTACACATTTTTCGTGGCCAAGAGAAATATAATTATTTAATTTAATATACACACATACAGGATATATATATCTATATATATATATATATATATATATATATATATATATATATATATATATATATATATATATATATATATATATATATATCTATATATATCCTGTATGTTTATCCTGTATGAATACTATTCTGTTTCATGACATTGCCTGCCATGCCAGATTACTGATAAACCGTCTTTTATTAGATTTTGTCATTTTCAGTACTATCTAAAATAAAATATAAGTGTACCTAATCAAGTAATAGCATATCATAAATATAAAAAATTCCTACATTTTAATTTTATTAATATATTTAAATAACATTTTCGTCCTTTTAACATTCTTTTTTAATCTTGCCTGCAAATCAAATAGTTTAGACATCGATAGAGGTTCTTTGGCACAACATCAAAGGCGTGGGTGACATTCATTATGGCATATTTAGCTTCGGATAACGTAATTAGGGCGGGAGATCGTCTGATAACTGTCACAGTCAAAAAAAATACAATACCTTTAATAAAACATTTTTGCAATATTTAGCTATATAACATCTTATTTTATATATAACAGCTTATTTTTATATATATTTAGTGTTCAATTCTTATAATCTTTTCCATTCCTTTTCATCTCGTTGACTTAATTCTACACCATGTTCTTATTAAGAAATTAGTTCAGACTGGTGGTGTAAGAATGGAACTTTTAGAAAAAATGTATTACTGTTCCTATCAACGACTGTAGGAAAGACACTGAAGTCAGAACTGTCAACGATCTAGTTAAAATACGAAAAAGGGTCTAACGACTGACTTATGATGATAACAATCCTAAAATCTTAAAGTCCAGATATAAATATTCTAGCAGGTTTACAAGTACGCGGCAATAGTCTAATTGTTTAGGGTTTAGGCTCACAATCTTATGTCGTTGTTTAGTTCTACCTCTTTGGGCTATTGGCGTGAACCACTATTCCTAACACAAGTATTATTAAGTTTTGTTGGAGTGATTAACACGACTTTTAGTAATGTTAAAAAACTTGACTCATCATCTAAAAATAATACTTTTCTATACTTACGTATATTCGCCTGCACCGTTTAGCGGTTATGATTAAATCCTCTCAGAGTTCGAAGAGGCCTAGGTCTAGGGATGCGACTTATCTAGAGAGATAAGCATGGGTTAAAAGTTCTTAAATTGAGTTTAATATCGCGATGAAAACGCAGCTCAAGCAGTGAATAACGACTCTGCCATGCTGTTCCTGAAAATTTTTGTTAGATGACATATCAATACAGCCGTAAGAACCATTACTGGACATTGGCCTCCATTAAGTTGACACATATTGTGGAATCCCCGATTGATGGGGGGGGGGGGGTTTGGAATCGCAAATTGGTTTTATTCTCAGCTCGACATTGCTTCTAGTCTCGTAGTGTTTCTTCTCATATTCGCATTGTACGACACCACAAATAAACCGTAATCTATGCCTGGACTTACAACGTAAAACAATGCAATTACCAAAACCAACCAAAAATAAATTTAATAGAAGGTAACCATTGACAATACTATTTTTTTTTTGTAATGATTAGTCTATTGTTGTAGATTTTTTTTCTATATACAATCTAGCCGTGGGATAATGAGTAATTTATTTTAACTTATCTACGTAGCATAACTACTTATTATAACTAAGAATGTGTCAAATAATTTTTTTATAACTCTATTAAGACACTATGTTCTCGTATTCAAATCAATGAACTACTACGGCTCTATTACGGCTTTGTGTGATGGTTGTCAAAATAAACACGATCCTTACAATTTTATTTCGAACCAATCTTCTCTGCAAAATATTAATGATCAACTTATTTTGCATATCTTATGTGTCAGTGGTTCATGTTAACCTCATTGGTTTGTTCTGATGGTGTTAGTAAGAAGATTTACGATTCTTTTATTATTTGATTTTTCGAAGAGTTCGAAAACTGGAATCTGCAACACTAAGTTCACTGCGTATACACATATTGTATATGTATACGCAGTGTAATGTAAATAATGGTGGGGAAATATTGAAGTGAAAGAGGAGGGACGGTCGGCACGGGATCAGGCTCCCCCGGTACTATAGTGCCTTACCTCACCATGCGGGGCTCTGCTGGGACTGACCTCCATCCTCCCTTGCGGCTCGTGGGATTCACTATGACGAATATTAATATATCTAATTCGTTAAAAAGTGACGACGAAGTCGTTCGCTCCCCGTCCCGTCCCACGAGGGTGAGAAGCGACGAACGGAGAGCCGTTTCGCTACGATGAATGTGACAGCAAGGATGGATGAAAAGATGGATTAGTGTGATGAAAACAAGGAAGGTGTGTCGGGATCGGTGTGTGGTCACTGCCTAACCCTACAGGGAGACAGGCGTGACTATATGTATATATGTAAAGAGGAGCGAATGAACTGATCTCTGGCACTCAATGCCCACTGAGTTAAGTGCAGAAGAATGTGCAGTAGAATCAGGAATCAGTTTTCTGTGAGTGTGGTGCTTTTGTATGTAATCTAGTCGGCTTAATCATCCTATAGACAAAAACAAGCCAATATTATTTTTTAAATTTCGAAAATTTTATTAAACTTTTTTGACATAAAATAAGCCAGCAGTATGGTTCTAACGTGTAAAAAACCTAATTGATTGTGTCAATAATAGATATCCTCAATAAATAAAAAAGCCTAAATAATTATCATCATCCGGTATACTCTTACATGTGTAAGCTATATATGAATTTAGTTTTGAGTTTTTCTTTAATTAGTTAATATAATACAAAAATTTCACCACTGATTATATTTTTTCAATAAAAATGAAAGGGAAAATCTTTAAACTAATAAAATTGTGTATCTTGAAATTATTTCATACCATGATAATATACGTAACACAATGTTACCTACCCTTTGTAAGTTTTTTATTCTTCCTTTGTTACGATAAAGATTATTCATAACATTATGCCTTTATGTCCATAATGTTATATTGATTCTATATACATATTAGTTTCCTGTCTCCAATAAATAATAGATTAACCTGTTTATCAATCATTACAATATGCTGGGAAATTTTTCATTTAACATCATCATCATCATCATAATTATCACCAATCTAAGGCGATCCACTAGCGAATACTTTAAGGCTTCCCTCAAGATGCACTTCTTAGCCCAATCGTCGGCAATAGGCAGTTTCTGCCAGGTGGTCTTTGCAAACTTAAATTAATCATTTTCAGCAATAGAACACCCATAAATCTAGAATTCAATTCTAGAATTCATGTTTTAATAATCACGCTTACTACCAACGTTAGCAGTCTGTTGAAAATGTACGGTATGCGTTAAATACAACTGACGTCAGCGGCTCTTATTACATGCGTTTTCTTTTTTGGAGTCTGGAGGACTATATGACATAACAATGCATCAGAATAAATGAACAATGGGCCAATTCGGCTTAGATAAACGTGGTTGGTTAATTTCCATTCTTTCAAAAAGCGGGGAAGCCCTGTGATCAGATCAGTATATAGACTACGTAAAAATAAATACGGAGTGTATGTAGTTTTTACACAATATTCTTTAAGGATTATATAGCAAAGGAAGTTTTAAGGATTATATATTATAAGCACAGGAGGATAGCAATTACGACTGATTGCAGAACAGAGTGTCGTGTATGAGATTGTGGATTTGGGTGGGTATCTATAACCGTGTCGGGAACAGGAACGCGTTTATTTCTGTGAACAATATCGCTAACAGTTGAGAACTGGCCAGAAATACCGTCGCGTCATAGCTGCGGTGGTATTTTCGCGATTGCTTCACAGGCGCGTCTGCCATACTTGTATGACGCTCGGGTTTTTATTCCGCTCCCATTTTAAAAACAGAACGATAACGCAAAACTTATAATTAAAAATAAACATTCGTCTGCTTTTACACGTCCGAAGAGTGCGTTCAGAACAGAAGTTATTTTTCATGTATTCTGTATATAATAAAGCTAGGCATGTTTCCGTTATATTTTTCAAATATAATGAGATAAACGCCTAGCTTGCCGCAACACAGGGAATCCGAGTGTAAGAACTAGAGTCCTCTAAGGGGCTATCCATTAATTACGTCACATGAATTGCAAGATTTTGGAGTTCCATCCCTCTTCTTTTTAAAATTAATCTCTTAGAAAACGATCTTAAAGGCAAAAACGCAGATGTTTCGGTTTTGCTGTAACGTGTAAAAAATAAAAAAAATTTAGGATTTAACGTAAAATGGTTGTCGATTGATACTTCTATACATTACATTACGTTCAATACTTATACATATTTTTTTAAAAGAGGTAGGTAGACAAGCAAGGGGATCACCTGCTGATAAGCCATCCATAGATATATAGATACATTTATTTCGTTCTGCAGTGACACATATTCAATTTTCAATAATGGTAGACGATAGATGATCTAACGGGCTGATTTCCGCAACTCGACGTCATCATGCGCCTATTTTGCATGTTGGCTGAATGGATAGCTTCTATTCTATCCACCCCAGACCCGGGTGCACCCAGGTATCTGGCCCGGTAAATGGCTACTCCCCTGCACCGAATCACGATATGGGTAGTTGTTTTCCTCCTCCTCCATGCAGGCTTTAGTCGACTATCTGTAATACCTAGCACAAATAGGTGTTTGTTACATAGACCACGTCCGGTTGTTACGCTAGTTCATCATTATCAATCATATACTACTTTAGATTTAATACGATAAGAAAGAAAGAAAGATTTAATACAACAGGAAGAAGGAATTACGCGTAATTAAGGCAAAAGAAGAAAGGAAGAGGAAAAGAAGGTGGGCTTCCACATCCGTTTAGATCGTCTATGAAACCCGTTTATATAGAAAAATACTACCAATTGACGCCGATATGCAAAAAATTATTTTTAGGTATAATCTTTTCAAAATATACTAAAACTACCATTATTTCGGCAACAAAATCATGCTCTGAGAGAGGAAAAATGGCAGAAGAACTTCTCTCATCCTTTTTTGCACTCTTAAAAACTAATGTATTTAATATATTTCGTTCCAGGTTGAGTGTTTATCTTGATAGCTTGCAGTTAATAAGCTTTACTGCCTAGCTTTTTGTTGGAGCAAAATCTTTGTATTTATTAATAGATAAGGCCCGAAATTGGCAGGGTATTTTCTATGAGGGTGTACTTTCCTGGTCGGATATGTTTAAAACAGGTGTCAATAATGATGAACTTAACCTTTTACGTGTCGATAGAAAATGGCGTGTCTATATATAGGTGATGTAAATCGGGTCGTGATAGAGTTTTATATAGGTTAACGTCATTAATATTGCAAGTATCGAGCCCTCGGTTATTAAAGCAGAGATGCATATGGCAACTTGGCAAAAAGCCAGGAGTATCATTACATACAATATCGTAATACAATAAAACGTATTTAAGGACATTTATATTCCATAGATCATTCGCAAGTTTTATGATCTTGTGATTTTCATAAATAAATACTAAAAAAATATACAGAATAAATGTTAAAAAATATACTCTATATCTTATATAATAATTTGCTTATGGTGAAAAGTATATAAATACTATGTCAATTATTGCGGCTTTAAATTAAAAATAATAAATGTGAATTGGGTTTAATGGGTATATATATTTTATATAAACAAAAGAATATTTTATGATACTTAAAAAAAGACAATTTCTTTATCTATAAAATATATTTTTAAAAAATATTTTATCTATAAAATATATATATTTTTTTCTTTATCTATAAAATATATTCTTTACATTTTATTTCTGTTTTACACATTAATAGTAAAACAATAAGGCGTAACCATTATGTTTTGACAAGCGTAGTGGGTAAATAAATATCCGTTCCTCTGAAAATGGAGAAGCGCGTGCGCAGCAGTGGGACATAAAAAGACAAAATTTTTTGGTAGAAATTGCTTTTTAAATCATCTATAATAGACGCATAGGCCAAACTATGAAATAATTAAAATTGCTATGTCCTTACATGCTATCTTTTAACAACTTTTTGGTAATCTAAAGTAATCTTAATATATACTGTATATGAATGTGAAATTGGAATAAAATACGGTTGTCATGTTTTGTGTATTTATTATATAATATTACAATATATAAATATAACAATCATTTTTTAAAAGATTGCACTTCCTAGCCATACGAAAATATTACTTTTGTTTAGAAATAAATAATTTTAATCGTGTTTTCAATTTAAGGACTTGTTAAATTATAAACGGCTCTGTGAATTTCGTATACACCGAAATTTGGAATCGAGCCAATAAATAACACTGCGAACTTTCTGAAATTTAATATTTCCAGAAAGTTCCATTGATTGATAGCGCTTGCGCAAGTTTTAAATATACACCCGTTTACTTTTGTGTACAAACGTTTGTACACAAAAGTAAACGGTACAACGGATTGTACACAAAAGTAAGTGATGACATGTCAATTGATTTGCAAAAAGTAAAAAAAAGTGTAATAGTTGTGTTCTTTAGTTAAAAATGTATATTTTTCATTTTCACCAACCCCAACATATGTATAATTCCTAGTATTAACCTCATTATCATCATTATTACTTTATGGCCGACCACTACTTATCATGCCTAGCCCTATTTTCATATACACAAGGCCAGTTTCTGCCTTGCGATCATCGCTCCGCCGAAAGATCACTCTACATCGCGCAGACGCTATCTCCATTCCACGATCTAGCTAGCGGCTAGACAGATTGTGGAAGGGAGACCGACAACCATTGGACTAGACTCTAGCGCAACGGTTGTCGGTTTTCCTACAAACGTTGTATTAATTTGATGATGATTCGGGTCATGGCAGAACACCATTCTGCAGTATGCGCAGGGCATTGTTTTTTTTATCTATTCAAATTAGTTTATGTTTTAAATGTAGTAATGAATAATTATTTAAGATTTACTTTTATTTAATTTTTTTATTGTATTGTGTACTTGCGGAAGAAATAAATCTATCCACTCAATTTAATAATTTTAAATTTGAGTCTCTGTAGAGGCAATAGTTTTTTTTACATTGAGGAGTTTTGCATTTGTTTTCATTCGTGATTTCATTTCAGGCCAGTAGCTGGCGTATTTTTCAATCGGACCGTAAAGACACAAAACCGCCACCATGGACGCGATCAAGAAGAAGATGCAGGCGATGAAGCTGGAGAAGGACAATGCCATGGACAAGGCAGACACCTGCGAACAGCAGGCGAGGGATGCCAACCTCCGTGCCGAGAAGGTAAGCTATCTCCAATAGTATATGTATTTATGTACATTTGAAAAACACTACACCTTAATCATTAGACTGATAACATTATTGACATAATAATATAGTAGTATTGTAAAAGTAAGCTACTGAATGTAGCTATCTGAAGTAGGAACAATGTATATATTAATACGCGAAGAAATAATTTTCTTCCCCTTTTTAAGCGCTCACGGAGGAGTGTGAGATTTGGTATAGTAACAGTTCACATAGAGGAGTGCAGAAATATATAAAAAAAAACTAACAAAATACGTACTCACAAAATATAATGAGCACTTATTTATTTAAATCGTTATATGCGACGACCTAATGGGCTCAGTGGTAACGTTACCGCTTTCGGAATCAATGACCATGGGTTCAATTTCTGCATCGGGATAAGTATATGGGACGCACTGGGACACATAAGGTCTGTAAAAATAACGAGTAACGAGAATTTATCAGAAGACTGCAGTAATTTTGGTATATATAATTCAGACACTGTTTTTTGCCTTCATTAGGTATCTTTAAGATTGTTATGTTTGAAGTATTTGTGCGTAATCCGATAGAATCATATGTAAAAACGAAAATGCTTCACTTATTCAAGGTGAACGAGGAAGTCCGTGAACTCCAGAAGAAACTCGCCCAAGTCGAAGAAGACTTAATCCTGAACAAGAACAAACTCGAACAGGCCAACAAGGACCTGGAAGAGAAGGAGAAGCAACTGGCCGCCACCGAAGCGGAAGTCGCCGCCCTCAACAGGAAAGTGCAACAGATTGAGGAGGATCTCGAGAAGTCTGAAGAGAGGTCCGGAACAGCCCAACAGAAACTTCTGGAAGCCCAGCAGGCTGCTGATGAGAACAACCGGTACGTTGGCTTGGTATGAATAATTGGTTGAATGTTTTTTTATAGTAAAGGAAGCAAACGGGCATGCGGGTGTATGATTAAATGGTAAAATTAAATAATAATAATAAATAAATGCAAATAAATAAATTATTATTATTATTATTAAAAATAGTTAATTGTTTTAAGTCTTCTTCCCCTCTGATTTACGTATTTTTTACAGCAGAGCAGGCAAACGAGCATGCAGGTGATAGTATGTAATCACCGCTCACGTAGATATGCGCCACGGAGGCGTCCCAAATACATTGATGGCCTTTTCGTAGACACATACGCTTTTTTGAAAACTAAAATGTCGCTATCGTCGTCTTGTTTGTACTGAGTTTATAAACTGAAATGTATTTTTAGATTGTAAGAGTAAAGGTTTTTGTGATTAACTTATAAGATTATTTATAACTTATAAGTTATTTGGCGTGGGATTTTAGCCATCGAGTGTGATGGCTAAAATCCCACGCCAAACAACTTGCTCTTATTATACGGTATAACTTTTAATTATTCTATAACTTTATATTTAAGTAAATAGTGTTTATTTTAAATTTATTACTCCTAGTAAGAGTCGTCCCCAGTCAAGTTTGTCTCCCTTCATCTTCACAGGATTTTTCCTATTATACTTTTAATTTATTAATTTTTTTCCCTAAAGAAATATAGGAAAAAATAACATTATAATATTACCATACTATAAAACTTTTATATTAAAATCAGTATTTTTTTGGGATAAGAAGGTAAATGAGCAAGTGTGTCACCTGAAAAGCGTGAAAGCAATCAAAGCCGCTCACAGACATTTGCAACACTATAGGTATTTAAGAAGGATTGTGGACCTTTAAGGTATCTAAAAGCATGTTTTTTTTTAAATGGTCCTAGAGATTTGTTGTGCGTGGAAAGAAGTTTCGGGGAAAACGCACTCAACTGGATCGCCATTTATCTAAATGGTGAGGCTGAAACTCTTCTTTTTAACAACATAATACGAAAGTATGTTAATAATTACAATATTTTTACTTTTGCATTTAATATATAATATAATGTTCAATATACTTATGTTTATATATTTTGAGTTTTAAAAAGTATCTAATGACAATACATTTTCCAGTATGTGCAAAGTATTGGAGAACAGGGCGCAACAAGACGAAGAGCGTATGGACCAGCTTACCAACCAGCTGAAAGAAGCTCGTCTGCTAGCTGAAGACGCCGACGGCAAGTCTGACGAGGTAAAAATTGATTACTAAAAGTCTTTTATTTCAAAATTAATTTTTAATTTAAAATATTTTATAATATATTTATTAATATAGACGGTTTGCCACCCGTCACGTCCTGATTCTCCCGAGAGCGAGAAACGACGAACGGAGAGCCGTTTCGCTACGATGAATGTGAGAGGAAGGTTGGATGAAAAGATGCATGAGTATGAAGGACAAGATGTGTCGGGAACGTAGCAGATGGAGATCATTTATACTGATGCGGGATCAAAACCTTGGCTCAGAAAGCAAATACTTCAACTTTGAGTCGTCATATTTATTAATTTATGAAAACAATTAACTAAAAACTGGTTTTTATCGTCCAAAGGTTTCTCGCAAGCTGGCCTTCGTTGAAGACGAACTTGAAGTTGCTGAAGACCGTGTCAAGTCTGGTGACGCTAAAATCTCAGAACTTGAAGAGGAATTGAAGGTAAGTTCTTGTTTGTTACATCTTCTTTTTACAAAGCCTACCCGGCTATCGAAAGTAGGCAGCCAACTTAACACATCTATCTCCATCTTTAACGAGGCAAAATATTTCGGCAGCACTTCCTGATATTGATAGATTTTCTGATGTTGCTAAAACTTCTTTCTCCGATTAATCCGTATTTTGATTGAGTCTTATAATTTCATGTAATATTCACTAGGCAAGCAACTTTTTACTTTTGACGGTTTGCATAGTAAGTTCATGTTTTTGCTTCGTTCGTCGGAGAACCTCATCATTGGCCACTTTTTGAGTCTAGGTAATAGCAGGCATCCGTCTAAATGTCCACTTAACGAACTCCTCCACACCTTTTTAAGGGTTAATGTCTTAATATTATGTTCACAAAATTTCATAAAGAAATATTAAGAAACTCAAAAAGTTTTTATAACGCCAAGTAAACGCACTTTTGAAAATCGTGCGACATATAGTCCGCCAATTATGATTATTCTGTTGAATACCCGCTACCTAAGTTTAACTTGAAAACGAAAAAATAAATATATAATAAAACTATCCAGTTTTAACTAATAATAATTGAATTACTCAACTCGTGAATTTCATTAAAATAGCTTTAATTATATAGCAAATATCTTCTTTCTTTAAAAACTTCTTTAAATCTACGATTTTCGACTTGGCGTAGTATTCTTTGGAGGTATTGAAATAATAATGGAATTCGATTCTTATTTGCAGGTGGTAGGTAACTCCCTTAAGTCACTGGAAGTGTCAGAAGAAAAGGCTAACCAGCGCGTTGAAGAATTCAAGAAGCAGTTGAAAACTATTACATCCAAGCTCAAGGAAGCCGAGGCTCGCGCCGAGTTCGCCGAAAAGACCGTTAAGAAGCTCCAGAAGGAGGTTGACAGGCTCGAAGGTATGACCTTTGCATTAACACTGTACATACTATCGGAAAGGAATTTAATATATAAAACTTTTAACGTTACCAAACTAATATCTTCTAATTAATTACTTACATATATCAATTTTAATAAAGAATTACAAAATAAAAACCCCATTGGATGTTATTGAAATATTTGAGAAAAATAAAGTATCTTAAATTATCAACAATATTCAATTCACGCACATTAAATGTAACATGTTAAGTCTGTATAATATTTGATTTTTCTGCTTTAAATTTATGTTAATGTTGAGTCCATCTATAATAAGGATCACATTTAAGTATGTTTTTAAACTTATTTAGAATAATGTATAATGAATGTAACTCCTGTTGATGGTCCATAAATAAATAAATAAAGAAAAACATTATGGCGCAGATATATAATAGCAATGGCTAAAATTTCACTAACATCTAAACATGCTCTGGTGAATATAATAAGGTATTCTTTTAATAAAATAAACAATATTAAACTGTAATATGAAGATAAACAATAAAACTAATTAATAATATGGATTGACAGGATTTTTTCCAAAGAACTAAATAATCCTTAACATTCTACCTCTATTTATTTCTCTTCTGTTTCCTTCAATCGATTACGACACATTGAATTGTCAACACTAATTCTCTTCATACATTATTATTTAATAACGCCATTTTCCAGACACATTGTTCAACGAGAAGGAGAAATACAAGGCGATTTGCGATGACTTGGATGGCACATTCGCCGAGCTCACAGGATACTAACCTAACCTTATAGCACTTAGTTTAAGACAAAATCATCCGTAAATTACGTCCAAAAATCCTTTTTAAACATCAATACCGAATATTTGGATATTTCCCGATTGTAACGGGAATTTTCCATTATTTAGCTGGAAAGTTCCCGACACATTCTCGACTGTAACTATAATATTTCAACAGTACAATAATATCTTTCTTTCTAACTCTTCTCTTTGCTGAGTTTTAGAGGATTGTCACTTTCTAAGCTTAAACAGGGATGTCCTTTTGTTTGTAAAAAAAGATTTTATAAACTTTTTTAAATATTTTATTTAAATTAAAAAAGCATAAGAAATATAAATATAACATATGACGTAAAGGGCCTTGGAATTGACCTCTTTTTAAAATAAAGGAACCAATGACTTTTTTAATAGTAAAGAGATCAATGACTTCTTTGAAAGGGCAACATGTTCGTTGACACTGAGTGTCATTGGTTGTCTACACGTTTGTAATTGTATGGTCTTTTCCCTTTTACGTGACATTGGCGAAATTATCCGGGCTATTTTGGCACTATTGAAAGCCATTAATTCAAATGAATGAATGAATGAAAAATAACAACATATTGAATTTGGGATAAACTACAATACTCAATAGTTTTAGAGCTGGCGTTGACAATCCTTTAGGAATCGCTTAGTGCAAGCCCCTGCTTTCTGTGTTGTGATTAACATGTCTTATGCTTTGCTGCTACCGTGGCGGATCAATGCTTCCAAGGTACATAATATTTATTCTTTAATATCTTAAACCGATACTTTAAAATACTATAAAGCTTAGCTAACCGCAATTGAATTTTAAATTTTCATATATATAAACATCAATTAATATTTAATAAAATTTTTAATCATAACGTTAATCTCGTATCTTTATCATCTTTCTATTTCCGTTTTACTATTTCTACATATAACCATTTAGTTAATTATAAGTTTATCCAGTATTTTTATGGGATAGGAAAGCAAACGAGCAGGCGTGTCACCTGATGGAATGCAATCAACGCCGCCCATAGACAACTGCAGCGCCATAGGCATTGCAGAAATGACGCTGGCCTTTAAGAAATATGAATATAATATTATTTATATCATTCATAACATTTTATTCAAATTGATATTTTTAACTGATGTAAACCAATTTTAAATTCATTCTGGTTTCTTCATGATTCTACTCTTAAATTCTTCTCTGATTTGCTGTGCATTTCAGACAAAATAACATCACCCTATTTCTTCACGTCGGTATTGTACAAGGCGATAATGGACGCAAATTCCATTACATTACTACTCTACCTTAGAATAAAGACCAATCTGTGATCCTCAATTCGTTGCCTAACTGTGGAGATTATTTTAACATCCCTCAATTTTGAGGCAGAATTATATCCAGCACTATGATTTTATATAGACATATACCGATAAGAAGGTTACTAGAATTACTTATACAGTCAAATTTAAGGTTATTAAGGATAATATTAGACAATATTGCTTAATGTGTCTTAAACATGGCTTTACATTTTAAAAGGTATAAATATATGTTATGTTATTTAATAATCAAATATGTTACAACAAGTTATAACAGTCAGATTTCAGAAGTATTGGCATTGTTTTTATTCTTATGTATATAAGCCTTAATTATAGATTGTAAGTTTATATGTGGAGTCGATCACAAGTATATATATATATATGAGACTAGCGTTTTTCAAGTTGCGCTGCACTGCATCTCCCTGAGGGTCGGGCGGTGGCAGAAAAAATATAATAGTTTCTCTGCTCAATGAGTGAAGGTATTGATTGAGCCATCGCCCATTTCTATTTGTATATAATAGTTTAATGTGTTTTCAAGTGTGTTGATGCAGAGGGAAATAAATTAATCTATCTATTTATTAGTCTACCACTGGCAATACTAAGCGAACTTTTTTATAATAATTCCAGACGAGTTGGGCATCAACAAGGACCGATACAAGAGCTTGGCCGACGAGATGGACTCTACCTTCGCCGAGCTGGCTGGATACTAGACATTGCACTCCACACACATTCACAAGAACACTCACATACACACACACATACACACTTACAATGTACACACGCGGCCCCCTGCCGCGCTGCTCTCAACAGCCAATAGCGTAACAAGAACACTATGAACACGTGATGTAATGATATTTATTAATGTATTATGTAAATTTATTTACGATTTTGAATAAAAAATAATTTATAACATCAATTGTTTGTTCCTTTTAAGAACTTCCTGAAAAATATGTTTTAATAAAACCCTTGATAACATCTTAGCCTAATATAGGCTTTGACCCTTTGCCTGTCGAGGATAACTTACGAGATGCGCTCCCCAGTGCCATTGCTTTTCAAACAGGCGTGGTTAGTTATGCGGAGGGAAAAAAGAGGTGCGTTTTGCAACATAAAACCTGTTTACTTTGTTTTTCTTAAATACGTATATATACGCCGGCGACAGTTAAGGGGTTAAAAAGTAGCAATATTTTTATGGGATAGCAATATATAAGGCAATCGAGCAAGCGTATTGCTTGATCGAAAGTAATCAACGCCGCCCATAGACAACTGCAACACTCTAGATAAGAATTGAACCGATAGTAAGAATTGCACTTTCGATCTTAGGTTTCGACTGCACTATTGGACTATAGTAACCCTATTTTCCTAGCACAAGCATATAATATACATATTATAACTTAAACAATATGTTTTAATATAGATTACAACTGTGAGTAATATATGTGCATAGCATATTTAGTATGTAGTTCTTTAAATCAGTAATAGCTCCTTTGGTTGGGATTGGACTTACGATTTGAGGTTGACAGTTCGTGTCTTCTATTGGACTATTGATGTAGACCATTCCGTAGCATAGGTTTTAATAACTTAGTTGGAATGGTTAACAATAACTTTGCTAGTCTTCTTGAAAAAAAAAACATTCTAAAGGATTGATTATGCAGGATGGTTATCTTACGAATGCTTTTTGTTTATATTCTCCTAGAAGCGCCACCTAATCTGACCTTCTGTTTTACAGTTGCCATACGGGAATACGCTTATGTATATATATATATATATATATATATATATATATATATATATATATATATATATATATATATATATATATATATATATATATATATAGCACAAATATTTATTTTATGCAAATTTAACAAATTAAATACATGCACTATTTTAAAAATTAATTAATTATGTTTATTCATTCATTCACTCATTTGAATTAATGGCTTTCAATAGTACCAAAATAGCACGGATGGTTTCGCCAACGTCACGAAGAATGGAAAAGACACGAAGGAGATTATTCGTTGCGGTTGAGATAAGGAAGGAATAGAATGAAGAAGACACGAAGGAGATTAATCGTTGCGGTTAAGATAAGGAAGGGATAGAATGAAGGAAATACGAAGGAGATTAATCGTTGCGGTTTAGATAAGGAAGGACCGACCGATTGGCTCAGTGGCGGGGCCCTCCGCCTGCGGAGTCAATGGTCGCGGGTTCGATTCCCGCATCGGAATAAATATTTATATGGATTTATAAATGTTTATTCCGCGTCTGGTAACCCCCCAATCCGCATTTCCTTTCCTGCCCCTTCCTTTCTTCTCTATCCTTTCCCTTCCTCTCCGCCAATCCATGGTCTGCCGTGCCAATGGATGCGTGGCTAGGGGCGAGCCTAGTCGAAAGCGTGCCGATCGTCCCGGGGTCGGGCTCCCCCGGGGACTATGGTGCCTTACCTCAGCATGCAGGGCTCTGCTGGGGCTGACCTCCATCCTCCCTTGCGGCTCGTGGGATTCACTAAGACGAATTTAATATACCTAATTTGTCGAAAAATGACGGCGACGTGGTTCGCCACCCGTCACGTCCTGATTCTCACGAGGGCGAAAAGCGACCAATGACGAGCCGTTTCGCTGCGATGAATGGCAGCGGATGTAGCTCTGTGGTCTCTGCCAACCCCTGCGGGGGATAGGCGTGAATATATAAAAAAAAAATAGATAAGGAAGGAATAGAATGAAGAAGGCACGAAGGAGATTAATCGTTGCGGTTGAGATAAGAAAGGAATAGAATGGAGAAGACGAAGGAAATTGATCGAGAAATTAACATCGAGATTACTAATAACGTTTAGAATGCTTTTCTAATTAATTAATGATTGTAAATAGAAATCAGCGCCATTATTGTCAACTGTCAAGTGACGTACGAGTATGGTTGGCAAAACCAACACAGGGCGCATGCGAGTGGAGACGAGACCACGCATGCGTAACCACCCTCTTCGCGGACCAATCGATAGTGCAACATTCGACGTAGTGATAACAGCCTGTCGGCTCCATCGGTATTCGCGTGTTAAAAAGACAATTTTCATTGGAGCCGTTGTGAACAACCTCGCCAAAGTGTCGGTATCAAGCAGCGTCCTCCCCGGGGCTATCACCATGAAGATCTTCGCGCCTCACGATGGTCCCGACATCACGCCAGTCGACTCTTGTGAGTTACTCTTCATTACCATCGATAATAGAATAAATATTGACTTGTACACTAATTAATATTAAGCAATTAATAAGTCGTTGAAATTCATTACATATCAATAAATGAATAATGATTAATAATGTTAAATAATGGTTTTAATAAAAGAAATACATATATAGCAGAACGTAAATGCGCAATTTCGTTATACCAAAGCGTGCAATCGTTCGTTGTTTTATATCAAACAACAAAACTGAATCAGTTTATTTTGTTTGAAAGATCTGCGAAGGAATAATATGTTAAATTTACAGTCCAACACCTAGATAAAGATTATTTTTATGATGGCACATTGAAATGCAATACCATAAAAATATTTTTATACCATACGCAGTACAAAGGAGTTTATAGATTGCAGACTTATGATATTGTATTAGATTCATTTTTATTTTAAGTATTACAATGAAATAAATTACAAATTAACGAATTTATATAACTTTGTTTTTTTTTATATATACCTTTTTAACACTGAAAATGTAAATATTAGTATTTATATTATTATTATCATTATTTTAATACAAATAATATTAAACTAACTAATTTATATTTGTTATATTTTATACTTATTTTTTAATAATAGAGTCTAAGTTAATAGTGTTCGTGGTATTACTCGAATAGTAATAGAAAAAAAAATATATTTTAGTCTCTGGTAAAACATTAATACCAAAAGAGGAAAACATCTCATAAATTTGAAAATACTAAATGTATGGAATCAAGGCACTGTTTTGAGCCATCAAATTCTTCGGGGGTGTAGATTAGATCACTTACAATAACATTTGACAAGAACTGAGTTTTATTTACTTCTACATTTAGTACCTACATGTAGCTATCCAACATGTGGACTATAACATGAAAAATGAATAGTTTTATAACTATCACAGTGAAATATTTAAAAATATCCCCTTTATGCAATATATCACTAATCGGTTTGTGAGATAAAAGGCTAGCCGTCGTTGAGGTGCCATTACACGTAGGTGCTTCATTCAAGAACCCTTAGTAGGCTTCAATTTACACAACGAACATTAAGTACTGTGATCATAAATGTACCACTAATGCATTAAAACCTTTTCTATTATATTACACTTTTTGACATTGGTAATATTCAAATTTAAAATGAAAAAGAAATAAATTGTTATAAAACAAAATGCATTAGTTCGATTGACGTCTTTTGGATAGACATGTCACCCGTCCGGCACAAAACATTGAAATTATAATGTGTATATATATATATATATATATATATATATATATATATATATATATATATATATATATATATATATATATATTATATATATTTCATGTAAAATGAGAAGTGTGATAAAGTATAATATGAATAAGATATAATAGTACAATGAAGCGTAAGAATAAAAAAAATCATTTTGAAGAATTTTACCCCCTAAAGATCCCGGGTCGTCGTAAGCAGAACGTCAGGCACGCCACAGTACCTAAACACACCATTTGCTTATAGAATTTCACTTTTCTGGAATATTCTAATCCAACATGTATGGCGAAAATAACAACAAAACATTTTTTTACACACAGGCCATTATTACTGTATTTCTTAAAGAAGAAGCAATATTTTCTATACTACTAGTATAGTTCAATAATTCTTTTGACTATTCCAACTAAGATAACACTAGTGCCAGGAAATGGCAATAGTGTTATGGATAACACTAGTGCCAGGAAACAATCACATTGTAGATACGAGCTAATTACCTTAGATAGTAAGGCTGATTCTTTTCAAATGACCTATTTCTGCTTTAAAGAAATACTTAGAAACTGCTGTAAAATATATTCAGAGTTGTATTCTAGATATAACTGATTTTTATACTTTTGAGACTATGATTTGTTATATATGCTTAATAAATATAATGAAATAAATATATAAATATTTGTAAGCCGAAAAGATTATTTCTTTTCGGTTTCGGTAATGGATTGAAAATAATAGTACATAAATTAATGGTGAAATATAATATATAATTTTCAAATCCGATCTCGTAAAGTAAAAAGGTTAAGGTTAATAAGTTAGGAATAATTTGTTATACCATATAGTATAGAATTGTTATTATATAATATATAATTCATTTTAAATTTGTAATATAATTCGTATTAAATGATGTAATTTTTAATTATTTATCGACTAATATACAAATTTTAATTTAAGTAGTATAAAATTAACTAATGCAAGGGAACTTAAATCTTTTAATAATAGTAATAAAGCATTTCTTGCATTCACATCATCATCCGGCCGGTCACCGTAAGAAAAATAGACCACCACCCTCCATCGAAAAATAAAATAATGCAAATCCTGGAATCCTCCTGGATGGAAAATCCTGGGTGGAAAATAAAACAAAACGAGTAACAGGTATCTCATAAATATCAGATCTCTGCGGCCGACATTGTAGAAACAGCAGGAAAAAACCGAATGAATCTAGAAATAGACGGAAATGATTAAAGATGGAAGATGAAAGCTTCCCTTTCACCCAAAAAGGAACCACATAATAGGAAAAGGAAATCTAGCAAATCCTAACAAAAAAGTGTGGGAAATAAAGCTATAATAATAAAGAGTCTACTCTTGGTCATTGACTCCCTTCACAAATAAGGGTTGCTACCCCTTACATTTAACAAAGTAAAAGTGTTATCAAACTTGTTGATTAATTTTTAGTTGAAAATTATGAATGCAATAAAAATTACTATTGCGAGATTTATTTCACTTCTGTTTACTTCCACACTTTAAACGAACGATATTGCAAAAAAACATCATCAGGATTTCACAAAATAACTGATCATTCTTTATTTGTCAACTTATTTTACTTCGAATGAAATAACAAATTGTAAAATAAATCGTTTGTGTGTTAATAGTTCAAACAAAATCAATTAGCTTAAAGTCTTCTTTACCTGTGACTGAATAAAAATGTGAGGCCAACCACCACACGAGCTTTGTACGGAGCTGCCATTTTTAATTAAAAATCTAGGACACTAAAATTAAGTAATACCTTTCATTAATCTGTATGGTTATTCTTTTTCTTCTTCTTAGTGTGTCTCTCTAATTAGTGATAGTTGGCAGTCATCTCCGAATCCTTTGGGTAACACTCGCTATCTTGGTCCACTCTGGGATCTAATGCCTTTTTTCTACCTCCAACTTCCCTTTTTCCTGCAACTTTTTTCATCATTATGAGTTGCAGGAGCTCATATCTGGGATGTCTAAACAGGTGCTCTAGATAGGAAACTTTCTTTTGCTTAATGGTTTACAAAAGCTTGCGTTTTTGGCCAACTCGTCGTAGAACATCCCCTGAATCTATATGGTTTTTTTTATATATTCACGCCTATACCCCGCAGGGCTTGGCAGCGACCACAGAGCTCCATCCGCTACCATTCATCGCAGCGAAACGGCTCTTCATTAGTCGCTTTTCGCCCTCGTGAGAATCAGGGCGTGACGGGTGGCGAACCACGTCGTCGTCATTTTTTAACGAATTAGGTATATTAAATTCGTCTTAGTGAATCCCACGAGCCGCAAGGGAGGATGGAGGTCAACCCCAGCAGAGCCTTGCATGCTGAAGTAAGGCACCATAGTACCCGGGGGAGCCCGATCCCGGGACGGTCGGCACGCTTTCGACTAGGCTCGCCCCTAGCCACACATCCATTGGCACGGCAGACCGTGGATTGGCGGAGAGGAAGGGAAAGGATAGAGAAGAAAGAAAAGGGCAGGGAAGGAAATGCGGATTGGGGGGGTTACCAGACTCGGAATAAATATTTATAAATCCATATAAATATTTATTTCGATGCGGGAATCGAACCCACGACCATTGACTCCGTGGGCGGAGGACCACGCCACTGAGCCAATCGGTCGTCTATATGTTACATACCTATATGGTAGTGAATATTAACGGACATATTTATATGAATCAAGCGTAAGTGTCGTACCTTAGAAGTGGTAATAGCCTAACGGGAGATGTGCTTACGCTCTAACGTTATGGGTTCGATTCCGGCTATTCAATATTAGACTATCGACTTGAAATTTAATTATATTCGTAATAAAAATCCTTTTGAATTAATTTGAATGGTATACGAGAATTCTAGTACTAAAAAACATCTCTCATCATCATCTGTTTAAAAAAAATGTGGATTTAACCTCACGTGTACATCATTTGTACATCTTACTAGACAACAAGTATAGCGCTGACATTCATACAAAACCACATCTTACGTATATACATCTCATTGCTAGGCACGGGCATCCTTTATTATGAAGGAACGAAAGTTTAATCATCACCCTTGTCCAATGCGAATCAGTGCATGGGGATCAAACCCGCGACTATTGACTCCGTAGGCTACAGTCCCACCTCTGAGCTAGCTGACGGTATAACTATCCTAATTATCGTATACCATCTTAACTATCAACACATCGTTTAATTGTTTTTGACAATTTGTTATATTTTGCTGTATGTCTATCCTATTGGCTAATCTTGAAAATGACTTAACAGATAATGATAGCATCACCATGTCCTGCTCGATATAATTTTAATAGTGATAGAGCTTGTGAGAGACAGAGAGAGAGAGAGATATTTATCTGTAGCATGAATGGGTCGGCTCGCCCGGGGAAGCACCACACTCCCGCAGAAAACCGTCGTCTGAGTGGTAGCTTAGCTATCGCGCTTCCTCCAGTGAGTGACCGAGTTCCAGAGGCCCAGCACCTTCCCCCTCTCTCTACCTCTCGAATACCGATTTTTGTTTGTACCAAAGCAAAATAGTACGGCAGCACTCGCTACTCTTGTACACTGAAAAATATCATCAATGCGTCTGATATTGTTCAGTCAAGACTTTTTCCCCATTATGATTAGTTGCAATTATTTATAGGTGACTTGTTTCATTATATGTCCCAGGTAAGTAACTTTTACACTTTTGAAGGACTACAAAAGTTCGGCTTTGCACCCCCGAGTTCCCCGGAATCTTCACATCGACCTTTTTGTGTTCAATTAATACCGAGCATCCATCTATATACTTTTAACGTTAGTATTCAATTAAGATTATTAAAAAATCCTTTAAGATTTTTTAATAATCTTAATTGAATAAATATACCTTTTCGTTGTTAATTAATAATATTTTTTATAAAAATTCTTCAAAAGAAAAGTACTTCGTTGTTAGAAGTTTAATATACTTTGAACATGGAGTAAGAATTGTTAAGGTTGGCAGCATTGAACTTCCATTAACCTAGTTTGCGGGCGCGCTGTAAATTGGTTGGGGCTAAATAATTTAAAGATAGCTTTGTGAAAGCCATTCCGTGTAAATGCTGTAAAACCTTAACAGATTATAAATAAAAACTAAGTTGGTTCTTATAACGTCTAACGGTGTATGACTTTTTTACGTTTTCCTTTAATAAGGAAAAATAGTTTACATAATGGCATACTCTTTGCGGTGCTGCTGATGAGTTTCTTTTGAAATTTCTTCTACATTTATTATAGGAGGCTCATTACGAAAATGTAGTAGAAGCTTGATTGTATTTTTTTTAAGTGTTCTCTTTTAAGTATTTGTAATGTTCAAATGCAATGTAATCTTTTATGTCGACGAAACAAAGAAAGATAATAACAAGTACGAATTTATCTGCGATTTCCTCGTAAAAATCTATTCGTTCGATTATGTGTTCGATTCCTAAATCCTGAGTACATAACTAGAACTACAACCAACTGTTTGAGTATTGTTCTCAGGTGGCATGACGTCAAAGTTTTATTAAAACAAGAAAATAGCCTGTGGCAGCAATCCTAATTAGTTTGTTTCGTAACGGTTCTACGGCGTAGGCGGTCTACGCACATATTTTTCCGACACGTAATGTAGCTTGTAAAGGTTGAAATATTTCAGTGAGCCAATACGTATTGTTTATTTATTATAATTAAAATACTTTGGTCATGATTAATATAAAAATATGTGGTTTATGAAATAAATGTAATCAAGGAATTGCCAATTGACGACGAGACGATTAATTAGTTTAGTAGGGTTGTCGCATATGGAGTCGCAGGTTCGGTCCTTCCATTCGGATAAACATATGTATGGCTTGTAGATATTTACTTCGAGCCTGTTTTTTTATGGCATAGGAAGGCAAACGAGCAGGCGAGTCACCTGATGGAAAGCAACCAACGCTGCCCATAGACATCCGCAACACCATAGGCAGTGCGGAAGCGTTGCCGACTTTAAAAAAAAGTGAAATTATGGGATTGGGAGTGGGAGGGGGAGTGGGAGGGGGAGCGGGAGGGGGAGGGGGAGTGTTGGGCCTCCGGAACTCATACCGCTCACTGTACGAAGCGCGGTAGCTAAGCTACCACTCAGACGCCGGTCTTCTGCGGGAGTGTGATACCTCCCCGGGCGACAAATAATATGCCATTCTTGACAAAGTATTCGTCTGCTACCACTAGTAAACTGTTTACTTCTCTAATCCGCAGTGGACAGGCGTGGTGGATTAATTATTTTTTCCTCTTTTCTTCGTGAGTTTGGTCTAACCACATGATATCCTGTGTAGTGGTTTATAATGACTTCATACTCATCACCCGGATGGCTGGTAGTCTACTACTGTGCGATTAAGTAGCACTTTTCTGGCAGGAACTGTGTATCTATGCAATGATTGATAACGACCATCTGCGGTGTTCCTAAATTTATACCACATAGGGGTATTCGAGAGACAAGCGTATGTATTCACAAAAGCCAGTAACGCATCTGAGACATTTCCGGCATTGCGGATGTCTTTTTTTATTGAATAGAAAGGCAAACGAGCAGGCGTGTCACCTGATGGAAAACAAACGCCACCCATAAACATTCGCAAAGCCATAGGCAGTGTAGGGGCGTTGCCGGCCTTTAAGGAAAGTGTCATTATAGAAACGCGGAAGAGGCGGAAGGTGGGCCTCCAGAACTCAACCGCTCACTGGACGAAGCGCGGTAGCTAAGCTTTCACTCAGACACCAGTTTTCTGCGGGAGTGTGGTACTTCCCGGGGGAGCCGGCCCATTCACGCTACAGACAAATAATATGCCATTCTTGACAAAGTATTCGTCTGCAGCGAGGCTCTAACACTACGGTCTACTGTGAGTATAGACGGTGATTATTTATCACCAGATGATTCGTTTGCATGTTCTACAATAAATATTATATAAATCTCACTGAGTCTTATATAATACAATAAATATTATATAAGACTCAAAACGAAAATCATACCTATCTTAAGTTAATCAGAAGTACCTACAGATATACATACATACATAGCACATGTTTGTTTTATAATACATACTTCCAATTAACCATTTTGAATTGTACCATTTATTCATACATTTTAAAAAGAAAGGAGCGCTATTTATTATTTATAAAATGATATTCTTTATTTTCTTAATTTTAATATACGTTGCCCAACATAGTTTATTATTTTATACATTTCATTAATACAAAATGTATTTTCTAATTTAAAAGAACGAAGCTTATATGATCGTGGTAGCTACTGCAGTGGCGTGTAAAGTACTAAAAAAGTCTTCAATACACGTTATTTTATTATTATATATTTAATTTAACAAAATTTATTAAGTAAACAAGTAAACTGGATGTATGTGTTCTCTTGTAATTAAGGTTGTTTCGACTTTGTGTCTACGAGAGTAATCTAAGAGCCTTCGATAGAAGTAAGCTCTGTGGGAGGTAGAGGACGACGTCTTTGCTAAGGATGCGAGGCGTTGTGTGATTTGTCACTCAGGGGTCTAAATTGATGAACTAATGTGATTTATTTTACATAAATCATAGCTAGTTAAGTTATATTGAAGCAAAAACTTCTATAGCCGCATAACTCTGTTAAGGGAATTGAGGCGTTAAAAATTTATTTATATATGCACCGAGAATATTATACGAGTATATGAAGATTAATTCAAAATTCATTGATAAGCTTTTCAATTATTATTTTTACTATTCAATAGAAGGTTTACAAAAATCCTATTGTCAAAACAATTTAGGCGTTAAGTAATTGTTAATATACGCACCGAGAATATTATACGAGTATATGAAGATTAAATCAAAGTTAAAAATTTTAAAAACATTCGTTCACTGATAAGCTTTTCAATTATTATTTTAACTATTCAATAGAAGGTCTACAAAAATCCTATTGTCAAAACAATTTAGGCGTCAAACAATTATTTATATACGCACCGAGAATATTATATGAGTATATGAAGATTAAATCAAAGTTCACTGATAAGCTTTTCAATTTTTTTTAATCATTCAATAGAAGGTCTACAAAAATCTTATTGTCAAGGCAATTTAGGCGTCAAATAATTATTTATATACGCACCGAGAATATTATATGAGTATATGAAGATTAAATCAAAGATCACTGATAAGCTTTTCAATTATTTTTTTAATTATTCAATAGAAGGTCTACAAAAATCTTATTGTCAAGACAATTTAAGCGTCAAATAAATATTTATATAAGTATCAAGAATATTATATGAGTATATGAAGAATTTTTTAATTATTCAATAGAAGGTCTACAAAATTCCTATGGTCAAAACAATTTAGGCGTTAAATAATTTTTAATATACGCGCCGGAATATTATACGAGTATATGAAGATTAAATCAAAGTTAAAAATTCAAATATTATACATTCGTTCACTGATAAGCTTTTTAATTATTACTTTTATTATTCAATAGGTCTACAAAAATATTGCTGTATAAAAGTTAAATAAATAGTTAAAAACTTCAAATGCATTCGTTCACTAATAAGCTTTTTAATTATTACTTTTATTATTCAATAGTTCTACAAAAATCTAGTTGTATTAAGATTAAAAAAATGGTTAAGAACTTCAAATACGTTCGTTCACTGATAAGCTTTTCAATTATTACTTAAGGTCTACAAAAATCCTTTTTCCTTTAAGTTAGGCCCCTAATAGCTAGCTGAGAACGAAAAATCCTCAATTTATCTTTTACAACTTTGGCTCGCGTCCAATTGAAACCCACATTTGTCAAGAGAAATTCACAAACGTTTTGGAAGGACGCCGGCAAATAGAATTGAACCGTAGTATGCTCTCGCGACCCTAAATTGAACTATAAACGCAATAGTATGGTATCTTGTTTGGTAGAAAATATTTTTTCTCGGAATTTTCTCGTATGTAAATTCATAAAAATATTTGTATATAACATTAGATGCTAAACTCTATAGAATTTCACACTTTCACAGAAGACACATTGATTTCCGTGTTGGGTTCAATCATGATATGTTCTAATCCACCTTGGACAAACATGATGGGTTAAAATCCGTGCCTCCGTAAATGGGGGAGGCCCATAACCATCAGTGGAAGATGGGCGGTGAAAACACGACAAGGTCTCCTTCTTTACTCTCTTCGACTTGGAAGAGTAGTTGAGTACTGTAGTGATACATTGATAAATGTATCTCAATGATAATAACTGATGTAATAAAACTTTTTTTTTGAATATATTAAAACCTTTTACATTATATTACTTGTTTTTAAATTCGTAATTATAAAATTTAAAATAAAAAAGAAATGCATTGTTATAAAAAAGAAAAAGATTAGTTCGTCTGACGTCTTTCGTAGTATTTCATTATTATCGAAGATAAAACCCCCTAAAGATCCCGTATATCGCCGTAGTAGTAGGGCTAGCACGTCATGGTACCCTTGTATCGCCTGTAAGTGTATCTTATATAAACGTCCTTTGTAATTATGTTAAGCAATGGTATCGATAATTTGACTAGTGCCGTCACAAATGCAGATTGCGTGCAACACCCGTATAAATGCGCTGCTCTGTACGGCGTCGACGGTGTTTCATAACGGCATTAGTAACGTCACTAGTGGGCTACATTGAACGCAATTATGTTGATGATTAATGTGTCTTTGTCAGCAAATTGGCATGCACTGTAGAGTCGAGTGTCGGTGCTTTCCTTTAACTTATCGAATACCGAGCCCTCTAAAAGTCAAAAAGCGCATGGTACTTGAGTATTTATGAATTTTTTGAATATTTATGGCTCTAAGAGCTCTCTGTAAATGTTTTAATCATAAAAATTAAAATGTAATGAGTTACAATTCTCGACACCCAGTTAGATAGCCGATAAGAAGAAACAAAAATGACATTTGAATGTACATTTAGTTGGACATGAATTAAAGTCGTCGGTAATCCAGGGTACTTTTAGGACATGCATGGAGGAGGAGGAGACGGCTGCTCACATCGTGCACAGTCAGTGCAGGGAAGTAGCCGATTACCAGGCCAGATACCTGGGTGCACTTTGTGGATGCTGTAGGCATGCCGAAAAGGCTCCTGCAGTTCTTTGGGGAGCTAAGGTGGATAGAATAGGAACTATCCATTCTGATGACACGCAAAATAGGCGCATGATTACGTCGAGTTGCGGAAACCAGCCTGTTAATCCTTCTACCATCTAGGATACTTTTTCCGTATTGCATTAATTCATGCAGCGTGCCTCCATCACTTGGAAACAGTGTGTGTGTATTGTACATTTCTATGTCCTGTATAACAAATAGAGTGTGCGTTTGACTTTGAAGTGCCGAGAGCTAGGTAGGTTACGCGTGGGATTGGAAGTGTATCCTGTCCATCTAAGACTGAAGGGCAACCTTAAGGACGTATATTTCTAATAATATAATCAAGAATCTTTGTCGCCTTAAAAGTTCTTACATACATCGATTTGTGTAACGAAATAAATTGATATAATTTTATACATTGAACGATAACTTCTTGATCAAATGTAAAATGGTAATAAAGCAATGTATGAAAGGACCGACAAGACTAGGAAAGTAAAAAAATCTTTACAGAATTTTGGCATTAACGCTAACATTTTTTTTTTGTAACCAGAAATTTGACAATCTATCGCGTAAACTGATTTACCCTAAAATTTATGAGTTCGCTCCCAGCAGACGCGTCTTAGGCAATATTTTAAAGCAAAAAAATTAGCATTTGAATTCTGAATAAAAATACACAACCTCTTTAATACAGTTAATAACATTTATTAAGCAAAAACGTGAACTTTTGCAGACCGTCAAAGGTAGAAAAGTTGCTTACCTGGGTCATATCATGAGACATGACAGGTACAAATTACTGCAACTGATCATGATGGGAAAATATTGGCTACGTAATATCAGGGGGTGGACCGGGATAGCGAGTGTTCCAGAACTGCTGCACCTCGCGAAGGAGAAGGGATGTTCTGCTGAATTGGCTGCCAACCTTCGCAAGTCGGAGAAGCACTCTTAGAAGAAGAATATGTATTACACTCAGTCTAATTATAAACTTATGCATTAAGACATTTTTACCAAAATTATTTATTTAGTTAATGGAAAAATGAAACGGTTAAAGTTTAATCCCAAATTACAGAGGTGTCTGACATTCAATGAAAAGCTTGTTTTTAATGTAGGCAAAAGGCTGGAACTCTTAACATAAACATAGCGTGGGCGAAGGTGAAACTGTTTTTGCTTTCGGACTGAATCTGTAGGTAATTTTCCAAATGGGACATTATACTTAGATAATATAAACTGACGAGGTTTAGAATGATTATTAAATGATTTTGGAATCCGGTAGCTCCAGCGCCATTTTCGAACCGATACGATGTTAGAACCTTCTAGAAACAAGCCTACATATTTTTCAAAGGCTGATAACGCTTTTGTAATACCAATGTGATAAATAGATAACTACGTGCGGCGTTGATTACTTTCCACCAGGCGTTTACCTTCTTATCCCTTAAGATGATCGCTGTGGAGAGATGTCTCATATCCCAGCATTTTTAATCATGGGGAGTGCTACGAA
The DNA here is from genome assembly GCA_031353405.1 of Baronia brevicornis. NCBI lineage: Eukaryota > Metazoa > Arthropoda > Insecta > Lepidoptera > Papilionidae > Baronia > Baronia brevicornis. Next base: position 536,835 of record JASFAT010001784.1, on the reverse strand, counting down.
GAATTCTTTGGAATAATCTCCGCAACCAAATTTCACAACTGCAGAACACGCCGTAAAGAAAAGTTTCATCCCCACTATCTCGATGAGTGGTGATCTACTATGGTGCGCTTCTCTCGAAACTTCTTTCCACGCACCATCACTCTGTGAAACCAGCTTCCTTCGACGGTCTTTTCGAACCTTAAAGGCCGGCAAAGCGACCGCGACTCCTGTGGTGTCGCGGTTGTCTATGGGCGGCGTTGATTGCTTTCCAACAGGCGGCACGCTTGCTCGGTTGCCCTCCTATCCCATAAAAAGAACAGATATGTTTTAAAGGATGTTTTTGTACTATGTATGTACATATATATATTGAAAATCATCCTTTATGTATGTGTACGACGTAATTGTAGATATATGTAAAACGATGTAATGGTGTCTAAGTCATAGAAAAAACTCATAAGTAAAGGTTTTGTTATACAATACAGAGCGTGAGTCTTCGAATGATAAGTAAACATGTACATTTTGGCTTTGATATTGAAATATGAGCGAGGGCAAATCTACAAACCCTTTTACTTTTGCGGAGGTCTAATTTATATATATATATATATATATATATATATATATATATATATATATATATATATATATATATATATATATATATATATATTACATATATTATTAATGGAGTCAGGCGTTACTTTGCGGAAATCCATCACTAGTATATGTAAGATCCGCGACAATATTTGTCGCGGATCTTAGCTAAGTAAAACTTTTGACTGTCCATATTTATATATATGTGTGTGTGTTGTGTGTCTGTATATAATAGTATACATAAGTATTCTTAATTCATAAAATACATTCAGGAAAAAACATATTACATATAAGTTAATTGAATAAAAATAATGTTAGAACTTTCAACCTCGTTCCGTTTGTTTCTTTTTCTTTCTGTCATTAGTGTCACGTCTCAACTCCCTTCAAAGATATAATTAAATGTTATCTCGTAAAAACCAGACATGATTATTAAAACCTTATTCCGTGCAAAGGAAATAGCGCGTTGTATAAATGGAATAAGATTGGAATTTTCTTCAATTTATCCGAATTTCTTATTCCTATTTTTAGAAGATCTGATAGGCTCCCAAAGGATTTTCAAAGGAATTTTGCTGAAAAGGAAACTTCTTTCGCATCTATGCGGGATGCGAGGGTTGAATTTGAGGTGCGGATATTTTTTGTATTTTAATCTAAGAATTTTCTTTCAGCTTTAGATGATTCAATCTAGGAAAAATCAAGATATCTAGATAATCTATATGCTTTATCTCTTTACTCTGAAGTCTATGTGTGACTATCTTTTATGGACGCGATCTGCAATGTGAAATATATATAAATTTAACTTTATATATATGAATTTAAATTTTAATTTATAATTAAATTGAAATATATATAATATTTAAGTTAACTCAAACAGAGAAATTGTATAAACGAAAGACTTTAATAGCTCTAGGAGTGTTTTTCTTCAACAATGGGGTTTAAATTGATGTAATCATCATCATCAAGGCATTACAGCCGCAGGTGGGCCTTAGCCTGGCCAGTATTTTTTTCCAGTCGGATCTTCGTTTAGTTTTTTCCCTCCAGTCCCTCATATCGATTGCCTTTAAGTCGTCCTCGACTCTATCTAGCCATGATGTAATCAGGTTTGCCATATTAGCCAAGATTTCTAATATTAGAAACTAGGCTCTGATATCGTCAAATCATAAGCCTAGTAAAGCGCTTCACGGAATGGAATCGAATTAGTAATTTTAAAAATTTTACAAGAGTTAAGTATTTTTTGGTTCATAGGACTTGTCTAAAATTATTTTTTCTACAATATTTTTATTAGCAATGATCAACCTTAATATATAGACAACAGACCTCCATCTGCTAGAATCCCAGGACTTTGCTTTATTATTATATATATATATATATATATATATATATATATATATATATATATATATATATATATATATATTAAATGTACATACACATGTACGTAACACAAAATCAAATATACATTTCCATTTATACATAGTGCAGTATACGTATTAAAATTATATAAACTATAACAAAGTCACGGAAAGAACTCTGAGATTTCTTATTGTTGTAATACTGTGATGTAGGACTGAAAATGATTTTATAAAATAATTGTTCTCGACGGGCTTTGTTAAGACTTCCAACTAAGAACTTACAACGTTTTAATGAATTCATATGTTATGTTTCATAGATGAGTTATTTTTTTGCATAATATATAATTTGAAGTTATTTACTTGTTTCGGGTTTTATACAAGGTTATTTTTAAATGAAAATTACATGTTATGAAAGATAGTTTAAGTCATTACTTATGTAATTAAGTCGTTAAAACTTTTACTTAATATTTTGCAAAGTTATTGCCAAATAATTATCATTTAAAAAATTTAATATAAAGTAGACTAAAGACGTTTTCTTATATTACTAGAATTCTTGTTAACTATTGCAACTAAGCTGATACAGCTTGTACTAACTTCAACATCTTTATATACAATAGAATCATTTCTAAAGCAAAGTCGTAGATAAATAAATAAAGAATTATAAATGTATCCATTAATATTTATTTATTCCAGTGATTCTCAAGCACTGTGCCACGGCACTAATGTGTACCGCCAAATAAAAACTTTAGAAATGTATGTAGTAAAAAGTATAAGGTTTCATTTTAATATGAGTTGAGTTTAAATTAAAGGAAAGTACTTATATATGTGTATGGACAAGTTACACATTTTAAATTATTAAATAATATAATTTAAAAAGAAAATATACAAATTATTTTAACATAAATTATCAGGATTTAAATCCATAAAAAAAAATCACTTGTTTTGTAACGCGTTTTTTCTTAGAATTATAAACAGATTTTTATGCCTCAAGTCGGCTCAGACATATCAAGCTCTTTGTGTGCTGCCAAATTCTGAAATCATTAAAAGTGTGCCGCGGTAAAAAAGGTTGAGTATCACTGATTTAATCTATTTATACAACTGGGTTATATTTCAAATCCGATATGATCCGATCCCTTCTTTAATAATATCTACCTTCCGCTTGTAACATCTTTGGATTGATACTTGCTTAGGTCGTTAACCCCTTTTCCTCGGGTTACACGTTCTATCAAATACCAATTGTGTAGAATCCCTTGCTAGGGTTCCGATTTATGGATGTTTCGCTTTGTTTATTGATTATAAGCGCTACGCATGTTTCATACCCATAGTATGTACATCGTGGTACGTGTATATACTATGTGTACACCAAAAATGGTATATATATATATTTTATCATCGTACAGATGTCTGACCGCTCGATGTCACGACTCTGGCAGGGCGGTTTCCCAATAAACAAGCTGGTTTGTACACGTCAATGTTGTCTATATAGGTTTTGTACCTTTACAAATAAATTTTCATTAGACGCGACCCTCGGTCTCGAATATTTTGACTCTCCTCTCGTATAACTCGACAGTCATGACCCTGCCGAGACACTTTCCGATCAATACACTTCAACTGCAAAAGATACCAGGAAAAATGTTAGTGGCAGAACTCTTATTAGATTAGTTACAGAGGTGTGCAGTTCCTTTTATGTGTAATTAATTATACATAACCGAATGTTTATTTCTGAGACTGTCTTTAAACTTTAATTCATACACATCAAATTTTGAATACAGGAAACAAAGAAAAGATATCTGCGGAGATTTTTTCCTTGTTTTGTTTATTAGCTTCGTCCTGAAGAGGAGACTCTGAATTTTGAAGAATTTAAATCTTTTTCAATTACTATTATTAGTTACACTCTCTCTATTTATATTTATATATCTTATGTGGTCAGTCAAAACTTTTACTTAGTTAATATCCGCGACAAGCAAACAATAACTGAAAATTAATAATGTGTGTTTTCCTGCTGGATGAAGTGGATTTACTTAATTTAAACTAAAACTTACCGACAAACGGCCGTCAGCAACTCTCCACCCACCAACCACTGTACACAACACCAAACACACACTACCACTTTTCCACCTTGTAAACGTCACGTGTTTCGCCCCAGCACAAGGCATCTTTAGGTATAGTAGACTCTACGGAAGACAAGCGAGAAGCCGTAGAGTCTTCCGCTTAACCCACCACGCTTGTCCTGTACGGGTAGGCGGGGTTACCGGAATTACCAGGTTATTCGGAATAAATATCTGTAGGCCACATAAATATATTTATTCCGATGTGGGGATCGATCCACTGAGCATAAATAGATAAATAAATCCACTGGGTATAAAAAAATATAAAATATGGGTAGTCTTAAATATTTTTTAAAAAATATCGTATGTGTACATATATACAGATTCATTAAGTTTTATTACAATTCGTAGATAAAATATACAAAAATAGATGTAGCCATAAAATCTCCATTAAATCTTTTATTCATTAAATTAATTGTAAATATAAAAGTTTTAGAACAGATGTTTACCAGCAAACAACTTGCTTTTACATTTTTATTATGTCTTCAGCGAGGTTCTTAAAGCGAGCTTTGAAAGTTTCCAACATTCGTACGGTAGAATAAAATCCTGACCTCTTTTACAACAAATTTATTGGTTGGAATAAAAAATAAAGTTGCTTTAATAAGGGTGAGGTTTTTTTAAAAGAAGACTAGCAATGTTTTTAGTATTACTAGCATTCTATTTAATCATTCCGAAAGCCGATAAGCTGAAAATGTTTGTGTCAGAAAATGGTTCACATCAATAGTCCAATGGAAGGCAACTCACGACATTACATAGATCTTAAAAACCACAAAATGACAAATGCTTACCACCAGAGCCAAAAACAATTTTAAGATTTCTGAAGAAATTGTGTCTGCTCACATTTAAAAACAGTCAGTTTCAACGTTATACAAAATTATTCGTAGTCTCTATTGTTCGTATAGTTCGTAAAGTTATCGACTCAGACCATTCAACGTAGTATTTTTTCTGTGATATTTACAGCGTTTTCGCTTTTTTGGATCGATATATAATTTTTATTTGAAATTTAGAACTAACAAAAACAATACTCTTTTTGTTGGTTCTAGATAGAGTCTATAGAGACTGTTAGGGAGCATAACAATGGTATTACTCAAGCGTGATATTGATCGATCTCTGCAATTGACAGCCGGTGACTGGTGGTTCTGGGTGTTCATTTGTGGTGCGGCGATCCTGGTGGCGGTGTTGCTGGCTGCCCTCGCCTGCTGGGTGGCACGACGCAGGGCATCGCTTGCACATAAGCTTGGTAAGCCTCTTCTTTGGTAAGATTCTTCTACATCTCGAACTAAGCTTAACTATTCAACTTTTTTATGACGACCAATTGGCGCAGTGACGGGGCCTGGCGCCCACGTAGGCAATGGTCGCGGGTTCGATTCCCGCATCGGAAGAAATATGTGTGGCCTACAGATATTTATTCCGTGTCTGGTAACACCGTCGATCCACATTGGACAAGCATGGTGGGTTAATGTTCGTTCCTCCAGAAATGAAGAGACCAGTGCTCAGCAGTGGGAGATAAATGGGCTGTGAATGATTTTTTTTATATGGGATATGGATGTGTCGCCTGATGGAAAGCAATCAACGCTACACTTAGCATTGCAAATGCATTACCGGATTTTGAGATAAGAATATGCTTGATAATAAAATTTAATATAAATTTCTTTAACATTGCGAAGGGATATTTAATATCTCAATTATCTTACCGATGTACTATGGGGAGCGCTCCAAGAATTGCTCGGAATAATTCCGGCCGCTTAATTCCACTAACTTTCTTCTGGGGGTTTCTCTGGGGGACAGAATTCGAAATGATGAAATTCGCCGGAGAACCAGAGTCACCGACATTGCATTTCAAGTTAGCAGACTGAAGTGGCAATGGGCTGGACACGTGTGTCGGAGAACCGACAATCGTTGGAGTAGACGAGTGCTGGATTGGAGACCGCAACTCGGCAAACGTAGTGTGGGACGCCCTCCTGCTAGATGGAGCGACGATCTGCGTGAGGCGGCTGGCAGAGACTGGATGCGTGTAGCCGAAGATCGGGCTAGGTGGCGCGCCTTGGGTGAGGCCTATGTCCAGCAGTGGACTGCCGCGGGCTGATATTGAATTCCACTAACATTCAACTCGCCACGAAGAAAAGTTTCATCCCCACCATGTAGATGAATGGAGATTCAGCACCCATTTTCCGAAACTTAATTCCACGTTCTATCATTCTGTGAAACCCATAATATTATTTCTTTTGCTACGTATAACGTTATTTTTTTTGCTACCTATAACGTTATTTCTTTTGCTATCTATAACGTTATTTCTTTTGCTAACTATAACGTTATTTTATTTGCTACCTATGACGTTATTTCTTTTGCTACCTATACCTTTATTTTATTCATATTAAGTTATTACGATTCATAAATCTATTCATGCAGGAGGCAAGCGTGGCCCGGACAAGGCGCTTGTATTCCAGCCGCCACGACGAGCGACCGCAGTGCGATCTCCTGGCTCAGCCACCCACTATCTGCGCAAGTCACCGTCGCCGACAGCTGCCGTCCCTTCTCCTGCTTCCTCCCCACCGCAGCCCCAACCCCCTACACCAGCTCAGGTAAAGAATTGTTTTTGTCGAGACCTTGCCTTATAGAACTTTGTCTTAACATTAAAAATCACAAAATATTTTACTAGGAGGTAAATATTATCCGTCCGGAGTCCGGCGACAGAATAAGTTTATATGTTGAATAAACGCACGCTTATTGATTATTTTCTGTCAATATTGAGGATATACCCTGCCTTCATTTCACGCATATGGTGTCAGGAAGATGGCGCTACGCCTTACGTTACTAAAGGTACCATGGAGCTTCTTCCTAATTTCTTTCGTAACAAATTAATGAGCCATTTCGGCTATATCTCCTGGCCACCCAGGTCATCGGATTTTATGGACCTGGATCCATTTCATGGATCATATGGACTTTTCTTTGTAGAGTACGTCAAAAGTAAAATCTACGAAACGAACGCGATGACCATCTCAGTACGAAATTTATTATGCTTCTTTGTTTTTATAAGTTTCAGTTTGTAAGCTTCTTGTCTTCGAGCTTTATATAATATTACTGTATTTCCTTAGCAACCACCATCTGGAGGCAACAGCCCTCATACGCCGACCGCGCCTGTAGAGCCTACGCCGCTTAGTAAGGAGTTGGCTGATGCCAACGCCACAGAGAAGACGAAACCCACCGAGCCAGAGGCCAACGAGGGACGCCTGGGAGATTTGCACTTCAAGTTGCGGTAAGTTATTATTTTTTACTGGAAAAAGATTCCAAAAGAACAAGGGACTCACTCGATGATGAGTAATTAACGCATCTCATGGACTCTTACAATACTAAGGGTTTAAATGAGAAGAAGAATTTAAAGTTATTTAAAGAATTTAAAGGAGAAAAAAGAAGATAGACGAGGCTAGAGACGATGCTTTCTGGAAGGTAAATTAGATGGTCGTAAAGACTAGGCTATATATAATAGGCTATATATAAATACAAGCTAAAATGGTGGGATGGCGTTGAGATAAAATTTCAGAAGATTTTGAGAGAAGCCAAGCCAGTAACTGGTAATGGACTGTAATGACTCTATTTATTGAACAAATTTTATTTAAGAGACAGCATGATTAAGTTCCTTTAAAATGTTTATTATATAAATTCATTTGGAAAATCTCGTGGCTTACAGACTGTGTCAATTGAGCTGAATTTTAATTAAATAATAAAATTTCACCCCAACTTCTGTAGGCTTAAGATAAATTCCTATTTTATAATAGATTCAAGTTTATTTTGAATGAAAAGGATTCTCAGGTGATAAATTATATCCTCTCGAGTATTACGCCCCCACGAGGATTATCTTAAAACCGATTTATGTTTTAGTATTCAATCTTATCTAAACGGCGCCAAGTTGGTAAGAGAATACCTTTTTTACATTTATATTTAGAATAGAAGAAATATATCTGTGCGTATAAATATCAGCTTAAGAAGGTTTTACAGAATTAGAATATTTTATATATATTAAAGTATACTTAGGTGGTTTGGGCACATAGAGAGGATGGATGAAAGATGACTGGCAAAAGAAATTTACGTTGCGAATGTGAATGGAAGGGTCGGTAGGGAAAGACCACGGAAAACATACTTTGACGGAATTGTTGAAGTTTTTAAGGAAGGTCGGGTCAAGAGCACCCTTAACCGGCAAGCTTGCATCAGGAAAGTGATGAGTGTGTAGGAAGCAAGGAAAGTATGCCGAGATCGTATCAGATGGAGATCTGTGCTCTCTACCTAACCTTACGTGAGACAGGCGAGACTATATGTACATATGTATTTTGTTTTTTTTTTTAATATAGCTTTGTGATAGTTTCTTTCTTGATGTATTAATAAAGCAATACGCGGTATAAAAAGTATTTATTATAAAAGAAATATTTGTAGGGCTTACAAACATTTATTTCGATCCGCTATCGAATCTATGTTTATGCTATCATTTATGTTGTATAATGTACAATAAAACTTTGTTTTCTATTAATAAATGAATAAAAATTCGTGTAAATATTACTATATTTTTCGTTCTAAAATGGACAGTCAAATTTACATAGCTAAGACTTAAGTTTTGACTGCCCATTATGGTAATGGATTTCCTCAAAGTAACAATTGATTCTAGAACTTCTTAACTAGAACTATTATAAACTGAAACCATGATTATTAATTTTTAACTGTATAAATAACATACCTCTGATGAATACGGAAACTGTGAATCAATTTTACTTAGGTATATTTAGGTCTGTACTAAGTTAACCTATAAATTACTACAAGCAAAATTGCAGTAAAATTTCTCAAGAATAGTTTCATAATGCAGGTGCAATCTTGATATTGCAGACTCCATTTTATTGCGTTTTATAAAGAGACGTAAAATTTGAGGAAATAAACTACTGCCTTCAAAGTACTAAAAATACTTTAAACATTAAAGTTAAATCAAACGAACAGAGATGTATAATATCTCAAACAATCTTAAAGCTTCATTATTCAAAAATTTCACTATTATATAATATATCTCACATATCTTACAAAAAAAGTCTTTTTGTTCTTTTTATCGGTTTATTTAGGTTGTAACCACAACGTTGGTTTTCACAACGGCCAGCTAGTGGAGTGAAATGGTCTGTGCATTTAATACATAAATTTAGACATTTATTTTCTATAGTTCCTCCAGAAATACTATTAATATATAATTACTGCTGAAAACGGGGAGCAGTAGATGGGCTGTGAAAAAAATATAATATTATGCTTTTAAGAAAATATTCGAAAAATTGAACATTAAACATATGATGAATATTAAAAAATAATGGTTTAATTCCTTTAATAAATGTCTAAAGTTAATAATAAATAAAGAAATAAATTTATTTATAATAAATACACCTCTTAAAATTTTTTGTAATATTCTAAAAATATATATTTTGCATTTATTTATGAATAAATAACATTTATAATTATGCAATTTCTTAGAATTTTGAGACTGTATACAGTTGTACAGGTATTTAACTGTATGCAAAGTTACGAAATTTTATCATAGATATTGTATAATAAATATTGTTGTTTTTTATATGAAATCAACAAGCAGTCAAAATGACTTCTTGGGCAATCTTATATTCTTAACACTTTAAGAGTACAGATTAGTTATTATGTAATAGCTTGTGTTAAAACTTCCCTGGCATTTTTTTTTTGGTATTAGGTTGGAAAATAATAATTTTCCTATAGATATAGATTTTTTGTATTAGGTTGTAATATAATAATTTTTCGATAGTGTCCGATAATCTCTAGCCAACAATATGATATGGATGATATTCGGAAATACGTTGATTCGTGAAAGAGGTACGTGAAAACGACGGAAATAAAATTTCGTATACAAAATTCACAATTCAAGAAAATGTTTCAAAATTCAAAAAAGTGAAAACATCTTTAGTATTTATTTTTTTTCATTATCGTCAGTACTACTTAAAAACACATGTAAATCGTCAATGTTTTATTTGTTTTAAATTAAATCTGGTTTGAAAACATTCTGTCGAGATGACCCCAAGAAAGCTATATGCTTTATCTCTAATACTCATGAGTATTAGAGATAAAGCATATAGCAGCATATAAGCATATATATATATATATATATATATATATATATATATATATATATATATATATATATATATATATATATATATATATATATATATATATTTATCGCTGTGTTGTGAATGTTTAACAAGCTAATGGTAAATATTCACAACATGGTTGACGAGCTTTATTTGCTACAAATACGATGTGTCACAAGGCAGTCCGGCGCAAAATCAATACATTAGGTCTGGGCACAGCGAAACCGTCCCCAATTACTATCTACACGTGTGTGTAGGGCAAACTGTACTCCCACGAACCATGTAATGTTTGTAGATCCATAATAATAAAGAAAGTTTAATACTTTTTTGAATATAAGTTGAAGTTTTTTTTACACGACATTAGCCTGCCAATTTCTAGAGACGTAAACATTAACTAACAAAATCAAATGCAGTTTATCTGTAATATATTACTTTAAATAATATTCATTAATTTGAATTAATCGCTTTCAATAGTGCCAAAATAGCACGTATGATTTCGCCAATGTCTCATAGAACGGATAAGGCACTTTAAAGAATATTATTTGTAAACCATAACGGAAATATATTGAGTTTTAATACAATGACATCATTATGGCTGCCATAACAGTTCATTGCCAGTATCCATAGCTTCCTTCAGAATTGAGGGATGGTCTCCTAAGTCCCACGTTTTGCGAGTGAATTGAGTAAATAGAAGAGTTTTATTCACAGTAGACGCTGTTGTCCGTCTACTAGTATTTGATCCTATAGTTACATCGTACGACACTCACGAAAAGAAACGGGATCGCCTTATTATATACCGGGATCCTCACAATAAAATACATAAATGCCTTCTAATTGTTCTTATATAATTTGTTGAAACAGCGGTAGACGGCTTAGGGAGGCTTAGGTAATTACATTAAGAAGTTAAACATCAATAATTTTAAATTACCCCTACCTAAAGTCTGGCATAGTTAAAGAGGTGAAATAGGTATTTTGTTGTCTCGGCCCAGAATGAAGGTAGTCGTAAAGTTAAAGGTACTGAATATAATATACAGTGTGTTCGAAACTAACAACCTTTAGAATTTCGAATGTTTGCAATACAGAAATAAAATAAATATACTTATATCGATGTTTATAGTTAAGAAAAAACGACATATTTTTCTAAATTACCATATTATGTGAACAGTCAGAAGTTTTACTTAGCTAAGATCCGCGACAAGCAAAATAATAACAGAAAATTAATAAAGTGTGTTTTTCTGCTGGATAAAGTGTGTTTATTGGAAACTTAAACCAAAAACTTACCAAAAATCGACCATAAATTCTCCACCCACCAATCACCATACACAACACCAAACACACACTACCACTTTTCCACCTTGTAAACGACACGTGTTTCGCCCCAACACGAGGCATCTTCAGGTATAGTAGACTTTACGAAAGACAACCGAAAAGTCTTTAATAAAACACACATTATTAATTTTCTGTTATTGTTTTGCTTGTCGCGGATCTTAGCTAAGTAAAACTTCTGACTGTCCACATAGTGATGGATTTCCGCAAATAACGCCTGACTCCATTATTAATTAGCATATTGTTAACTGAATACAGCTCTGAAGAATAATGAGTCACCGGTAAAAGTTTAAGCTAGTCGTACACGTATCAACGGATAGTCGCCGCTATCTTGCTAGAAGGTTACAGCGGAGAATTTGTCCTCGTATTCGTTTAATATAAGGAGCCCCTGCCCGTCAGGGAATCGCTTACTTTGTTTATAGTCTCTGTGCGGAATGCACGTATATTTATTAAACATTTCAATTTTTAGACGAAATTAAGTGTTTTAATTATTTAGTTACCGCTAAATTGTTTTTATAGGTTATTTTCGTTTGTAGTTTCTTTTTTTTATGGAAACGAAGGCAAACGAGCAGGCGTGTCATCTGATGGACAGCAATGAACACCGTCCATAGACTTCCGCAGCGCCATGGGCAGTGCGGAAGCGTCGCCGACCTTTATGGAAAGTGTCATTATGGGAGTGGGAACGGGAGGGGGAGGGTAGAGTGAGGAGTAGGGAGTTGGGCCTCCAGAACTCTAATGGTCACCGTACGAAACGCGGTAGCTAAGCTACTACTCAGACGCCGGTTTTCTGTGGGAGTCTGGTACTTCCCCGGGCGAGCCGGCCCATTCATGCTACAGACAAATATTATGCAATTCTTGACAAAGTACTCGTCTGCAGCGTGGCTCCACCACTAAATTTTTTTCTTTTATAATTAATTCTCTTTTCGAATACTAAAAATAATTTGTCCAACATTTTACAGAATTCTAAATATTAAGGGATTAAAACACGGAAGGTAGTGTGATTTTTAAGTAAATATTTATCTCCAAACTTTAATTACTTACATACATATATATTCTATAGGCAACACCTTGAGATTGGTGCCCTTTCTTTCCACCAATTATTTTGAATTTATATACTAAGTTGAGGTTTTATGTATAACATTCACTATGCGAGCGACTGAAGATCAACTTATGATGCATTCAAAAATCATCAGTAGCTGCATTTAAAAGTTAAATTAATAATCGATAGTAGACTCTAGATCCAGGGTTGGTTAACCCTGTATTTCCCTATAGGCTACGATAAAGCGTAGAACAGTGAAGGTCGCCAACATCCTCTATGTGACATTTGTACCGTTGAGACCGTGACATCCATAAAATAAAAACGTTACAACGGTCGTAAACTGAGGAGGATGCCGTCTGCGGGGCCATTTTATTTTATATGCCTTAATTTACTGCTCTGATGCCGGTGTGACGTCGTATCTTTTTTACAGTGAGACATTTTAAGAGTAAGGCGTTAAGGTAAAGCACGTAACGGGGCTCTTGATAATGCATATGAAAGCGTGGTGTCGAAATTCGCACATATCAAAATCTGACGACTTAACTAGTTCAATTACGAAATTGACAGTTTCTCGGCTTTAATCATCGGGATATGAAACGTATTGGATCCAATCCACCTTGACACTCCCAAAGAGTGGTGGGTTTAGTATCCATTTCTCCAGACATGGAAAAGCCCGTATTAACTGCCTATTAAAAAAATTAAATTAAACTTCTTACCTATCTATAGTTAAACGTTGCTTCGTGGGATTCACTAAAGCGAATTTAATATACCTAATTTGTTGAAAATCACGGCGACGTGGTTTGCCACTCATCACGTTCTGATTCGCACGAAGGCGAGAAGCGACCAATAGAGAGCCGTTTCAGTGCGATGAATGGTAGCGGATGAAGCTCTGTGATCTCTGCCAACCCCTGCGGGGGATAGGCGTGAGTATATATAAAAAAAAAATATACTTAAACGTAGAATCTTTTTTAAGTTCTTAACTTCGAATGGATATTGATCGCTTCTTTAAATAAATTTAGACATACACTCAGGGCGGTAAATTTGGAAATTGCCATGGGATGTAAAATTTATAATGCGAAATTAGTAACACGTAATTTGTCTACCTAATCGACTAGCGGCGTAGCTGTCGTTTTCAAATTCAATTGATCGTAGGTTCTATTCCCGCATCAGGATATAAATATATATGTACTTACTACTACTATTATATTCTACTGTTACTACTACTATTTCTATATACTATTATATTCTATATTATATTTTATTTTATTTATTTATATATTCACGCCTATTCCCCGCAGGGGTTGGCAGACACCACAGAGATATTCTATATACTATATATTCTATATACTATTACTACTACTATATTCTACTGATATTTGTTTCGTGTCTGGCTGTCCCGCATTTGGCCAAAAGCGATGTTTGAAAAAATGGACCATATACATGGACCATTTTTTTCTGCTGAAACACTTTTTTACGTAGCATTACAACGTATGGCGTTAATATTATATTAGTATTAGTTTTAAATATTTATAGGAATTTCTAGTTATATTAGTAACTTATGAATTGTTTTAAATAGCGGTTGCCAAAGTTTGTGAACTCACTGACCAGTTAATTCATAATATAAATCCTACGGACCACTAAAAAAATGTGATATAAGTAATAAGAGCACATAAAATGTATCTAGTTAATACAGTGAAACTATTATCTGTAACCAAATTATGAAAGCTTTATTAATAAGCCATAATAAAATAAACAAAAAATGTAAAAAAAAAAAATGAAAAGATGTTATAACATTGGAAAAGTTTTTATAAATTTTCACGTATTTCTATAAATTGAATTATGTTTCAATGCATCTTAAAACATAATATGATGAGTGAGTGTATTCCACATTTTCTCTTTCAGCGAAAATTTCTTTCACGGACCATCACTTTGGCGATAGCTGGTTTGAAACATGATCCATAAATAGTGAACATCGCAATTAGTGATATAGAGTTGTGTATTATTTCTATAGATATGAGAATGAGAAGAGTGCGCTGGTGGTATCGGTGGTGTCCTGTCAGGGTCTGCCTGGCCGTGAGCCCGCCGGACCTGACCCTTACGTCAAGCTGCAGCTGCTACCTGACAAGCAACACAAGGTTAAAACGAGGTTCGTAACATTCTATCATCACCATGTACAGTTTGCGGCAGTCCACTGTTTACATAGGACCCAAGAAGTGTCACCTAGCTTAATCTTTGCCTTCGCGCATCCAATTTCTGCTAGCCGCCGTGCCTTCTCACACTACGTTTGCCAAAACGCGGTCTACACTCCAACACTAATCTACCTCAGCGGTTGTCGGATCTCCTACAAACATGACCAGCCCATTGCCATTTCAGTTTACTAATTCGGAAGACTATATTGGTTACTTTGGTTCTCTGGCGGATTTCTTCATTCCGAATCATATCCATTAGAGAAAGTCTAAGCAACATTTAATTTAGGTAAATTATGTTGTTCTCTGATAGAAGTGCTTCTGCCGGGTCTTCCCTGCGCGCCTGGCTTATTAAGTCCGTCTCGGAAGGTGCATGAGTTCTCTCGTGGTGCTTACTTGGTGATCCTTGCCATAAGGAATAATCATCCTCCTCGATGCGGCTTGACGACCACTGAGAGCTCTCACCTCCAAATGTCGGTGACCTCAAAGGCCAGAACGACTATCTACGCTAAGCAGCTGGCAGAAACCGCATTCAAGAAGACGAAGATTTGACTTGATAACGTCATCACCGTGTTTGGGTGGCGTCTATGAAGATGATGATTATCTATGAGTATTCTCTCATATTTCAAGTCTATTCTTGTTTTAATTACATGACATGCTTTTCCAGGGTGGTGCGCAAAACTCGCTGCCCAGTGTACGATGAAGATTTCACATTCTATGGCATCGCTCCGCACCAACTTTCAGCTATCACTCTACACTTCGTTGTGCTTAGTTTCGACAGGTGAGTGTACACACTCTACAAATATTTTTGTATTGTACAAACTAGGTTTTTTTAATTAATATATATATAAATATATGTATATACATATACTCCGCAGGTATTCCCGTGATGAGATAATAGGTGAAGTAGTTTCTCCGCTGACCAACTTGCAGCTTCAGAGCGGCGAAGCCATGGCACTCTGCCGGGAGATACAACCGCGTAGCCTCAAGGTACGTTCTAAATGCATCATTTAATTCTTTACTTACTAATTAACTTAAGTGTGGAGGTTATAAAAAACGAAAAATAAGAATTTTTCTAAATAGTGCTAGCTGTTCTGGGAAACGTTGTTTTATGTTTTTTCGGTTAGTGCGATGATTTAGATTTCTTAAATTTAATAATACGACTGTGTTTAACTGTTTGTTTATTATTAAACGTTTTGTTCAACCTTCTGATGAACAATATATAACTCTAAGTCTTAGCTTCTCAACGATGGCCGTATCGCCCCCTAGTCGGCGCTGAAGGCTTTCATGGAGGCGGTAGCGGATCCAAAGACAAATAAGAAGCGTTATGAAATTCCTCTATTTCATGATAAAACATTTTATTTAGCCATCTAAAATATTTATCGTAGTAGGTAGTCCATAAAAGTTGGGGAACCTACGCTCTAAGGAATGGGTACTTAGAGTTATATTGAAATTAATGAAAAAGAAACTATTCAATTCAGTTTGTTGTCCTTATACATATTATATAATAAAGGGCGCCATTTCTTTGGCACCTCCTAAAACACTCGAGGCACCTGTAATGCTAAGGCTGTCTCTAGTGACACCCCTTAACTTTTAAGGTCCTGTAGAAGACAGTTACAATGATGATGATGTACAAATATCAAACAACTGCTGAACACCATAACAATGTACGTAGATGCGCTGCGTTGGGCGGGGCGAGGTGCTCGTGTCTCTGTGCTGGCAGCCGGCCGCCGCCCGCCTAACCGTCGTGTTGCTGAAGGCTCGCAACTTACCCAAGATGGACGTCACCGGTCTCGCCGATCCGTAAGTATTAAAAGCATTATAGCCTATTGAAGTATAGGAATTCATTGTAAGGATATCTGTTTTTAAATTTCAAGCGGAGAAAACCTTAAAGGTTCTCAAATGTAATAGATATCGATTTTCTAAGATTTACTTTTTTAATGCCTACTATTAGTTTACACTCCCTATATATAATATATTTAGATATATTGTTCAAATTGTCAATCGTTAATAAAATACTTTTTATTCATCTGCTCAAGTGTATCTAATACATTATTTACATTTGTAGTGGGTATTTGATGTTAATACAGTTTTTTGTAATATTAATTAAATTTATTATATTTAATTCATTTAGTTTTATATGGGAGGACTAAAAAAAATCTGTAATATAAGATATTTAGCAGGATATAAAAGTAGGAATTGGCTTTAAATTTGTTTTTTGCAGTTCACATACATGATATCCGGTCCCAGAATTAGGTTTTCAAACATAAATAATAAATAAAACTACAAGGGATATATGTAAATAAAATAATAGCTTTTACGAAGAAGAAAAGTACAGGTGTTATTTTTTTAAATTATTTCGTCTTAATATCGACCGCCAAATCGGACAAACTGTTGAAATCAAGCCACAGTAGTCTATGCCACTCGATGAAGGTAAGATCTATGAAACGATCTATGAAACGAACGATTATTTAAGTGATGAGATTGTCTTCGGGGTCGTTTCATAGATCTTACTTTTGATGTACTCCTGTACAAAAAAGTCCATAGAGGTGAAATCTGGTTACCCGGGTGGCCAGGGGATTCGCCGCAACAGGTAATTAATTTGTTAGAGAAGAAATCATGAAGAAGCTCCATGGTCTCCCTAGCAGTGTGAGGTGTGGCGTATGTTCTCGAAGGCAGACGTATTTTCTCTCAATATTGGCAGAAAATGAACAGTAAGCAAGGGTTTACTGATTATTAAAGGTATTTCTTTTTATTTCTTCTAATTATGACACCGAACATCCTATATGTCTTACTGATGTGAATGCCCAAATCTCTTCTTTTTATTTCACTTCCTTCCTCCCCTTGAACTATTGATATCTTACCCCGAAGTAGGTAATGCATCTGCAGTACCCTTGGTATTGAAAATGTACATGGGCGTCAGTGACTTCTTAATAATTCAATGTTTTATTCCACAGTTACGTAAAAATGTATTTGCTGTACAACGGGCAGAGGATCGCCAAGAAGAAGACTCACGTGAAGAAGCGAACCCTGAACCCCGTGTTCAACGAGTCGTTTGTGTTCGAAGTACCGGCCGCCCCCAACGCCGCGCTGGACCACGTCTCGCTTGAGCTGCTAGTCCTCGACTGGGACCGCGTTACCAAGAACGAGGTAATTAATACGCAGAGAATCAATTTGTTGTGGTATAGAATAGGGCATTCTCTTAGGTGATAGATGAGACGATTAAATGAGGAAATAACAGTAGATAGACGTCTACCTGAGTAACGAAAACTAATCTGTGTTTCTCAATCCACCGGCCAAGTGCGCAGATTAAGGCAAAACTTCTAATCAAAAAATTAGGCTATATTGAAAATAAGCGCTGTGGCTCGTCGCGGCTTTTTGCTGAGTATGGACCTTTTCACAATCTATACTGCAGTATAGGTAACTTAATGTACTATTATTATGATTTGTATTTTTTTATTATTTTTATTTGTTATAATTTTAGTCTATAACTTCTATTTCTTTTCTTTAATACACAGTATAGTAGGCAATCTGAATCATATTTTTTTGTTTACTGTTTCTGTAAATTCTTCTCGTATATTCTTTGTTTACTGTTTCTGTATGTACTGTTTTGTGGATTTTTGAATATAGTTTTGCTTTCTTATTTTTAAGGAGGCCAATGTTTAAACTAGACGCTTACAATGGGTTGTTAGCTTTGTTGCCATTATCAAGACTAAGTATGTTATAATACCAGTAATCACAGGTTGATTATGTATAGAAGTGCCAAGGACCATAGATATCTACTCTACGTTTGTCAATATGTATGCTTTTCATGGATATCAGAGCAACTCTGTTGGCTCGGCCACGTTAAGAATAGATGGAAGATCGGGCAGTAAAAAGAGAGTATGTGGGTGGAGTTTCCTGTGGGACGCTCGAGGTACCGCTGGAAAGACATGATGAAGGCTGACCTGCGCGTACTTCAAGTCAATAGTTGGTAGGAAGTGGCGCGCGATGGCGACGCTGTGAGCGCCCTCTGTACCACATTGGGGACATAGGAACTTAAGTTAAAGAAGTCTTGTATACATATATATACACAATGTTGTTTCCCAGGTGATTGGTCGGTTGGAGTTGGGTGCGAACGGGACAGGTAGCGCACGCCACCACTGGCGCGAAGTGCAGGCTGCACCGCGCCGTCAGATCGCTGACTGGCACAAGCTGAAGGAGTGAGCGTCCCCAGCTACACCAGCCACCCGATAATTACACACAACCCGACACAACGTCTATATAACAAACGTTTACTTTCTCAACAACTTAACATAGTCCCCTATTGTTTTTGTAACTGGTTGCGCAAGCATCTGGGATTCATGACCGCACCAATCCTCGGCAGCGCCTGTGTGTGAAAGCCATAAAGCGACTGTTTTTTGTCCAAAATATAAAATAATTTATTATCATCATGACAATTCTCATATTAAAAGCGACACATTATATGCCTTTAGCGATCGAAATAATCTATAGACAGTCCTAGCAACTTTTTTATGACATTCATTCACAGTCAAAATGATTTCCTAGTATTTCCTTCCACCCAACCATAAGCAACTTAGCGACAGCCGCCATCCATTTGATTTAAAGGCAGAACTCATAATGTTAACTATGATTCGACACGTAAAAATTGCGTCAGTTCAAATAATGAAAAAAAAAAACTTAAACAACAAACTTGAATATTGTCTTGGAGATTTATACTTACTTATCGGTATGTAACTACTATGATAAATGTCATTGTGTAAAAAACAATATTTCAATAATTGAATGGAAAGAAATTGCGGAGGAGGTGGAAAATGAAAAATGAAGGACCCTCTTTCATCCTCTGCAAAATCACTAAGTAGAAGGCCCGATGACGACACAGCTAAATTAAAAAATATGGTGTAACCAGTAACCTAGCTCGTCATTTTTTATTTTTGCCTTTAGTAGTTTTATGATAAAAAGTGAGGTGACTCTTTGATTTTTATTAAACATCTTGTAAGCTTACTTATGTATTTCAACGGACCATATGATTAACTATGATGACCACGAAACAGTGTTACCTAAAACTTAATATGTTAAGCACAGGCCACACCGGAAAGTAAGCGTAACGTAGCTCAGTTCGTTTAGCTTCACACATATCGCCAAACTATGCGAGCTAAGCTAAACTAAGATAAAAGAAGTGAAACGCCGAAACGCCGAAATCCGAGACCAAACGGACGAATGATCGCGTAGTTCGCATCGCTGGCGTGTTTGCGCTTTGTAGTTGGTAATGTGAACCGAAGTAAGAACAGAGGTAACTACATGAGCTAAGCTTAACTAACTTAGTTTTAGTTCGCTTCATTTCCGGTATGGCCCGCGCTTTAAGCATAGAATGTTTTTATCATTCATCACAAATTGTTACCGAATATTATTAGTTAGTGTTATCACACAATAATCATGTTTGGCAGTTTTATATAATACCATGCTGAGTTTCTCATTATTCTGCATTATTCTCCTCAAAAAAAACATTACAACGAAAATATTTATTTAGTGGCTTTGCTTTGATTGCGTTTTGCGTTGAACATAGTGAGTCGCAAGAAAGTATTAAATAAAAAATAACAACTATGTATTAACTGAACATTTTGACTTAGCATCATAAAGCTGCTACTATCTACATGTTTATGGTCATAACTTTTCCATAACAGTGTCCATTCATAAATAAAATCTGTAAACAGTGTACTATTACAAATTATAATTATTTTTTTAGTATTGCCATTTAATTTTAAATGATGCATATATTAAAAATTATGAGGATACTAAAATATATTTTACAGTTAAGCAATGTAGTATATAATAATATTACGCAATATTTTTTCAAGATTGATTAGCCTGTCGTGAATGCTCGATGGTTATTGGAGATATAACGTATAAATTTTTTAACACATTTTTTTAAAAATAAACAAAAATATGTTTATAAAATATATTTTTTTGGTATATTTTTTATTGCTTATGGTATCATATATCATAAATTTTATCAATGGTTAGTAGGTACATATGTCTTTAGCTACACCGCCATCTTTGTTTTTTTCTAGTCAATTTACACGAGCAGAATGAATTGCCAATAATTATTGTTTCATTTAAATTATAAGTTAAAATAATATAACTCATTAATGTGGTAATTTTCGGGAAAAGTTATAATGCAGCAGTTTAATTCGGGATACGTTTAGTAAATGTGGTTAAGCCAAAGTCCAGTAACAGGGATGATGAGGAAAGGTATATTTATTTAAGTGATAAATAATAACGAAAAAATATAAATTATTAATATTAGGTAGATAAATTTATTTAAGAATTACAAAGATCAGTACATTTATGTGAATGTTCAAAACATAAAGGAGACAATCACGATAGATTTTATAATATAAATCGATCAATCGTCAATTTATTTTATCATCAAAACGCACATAGCCTACAATATAAAATTTACTATTATGTATTACACTTTAAATTTTGGGTTTAGTTTTTTAGATGCTTTTATCACACAGTTAGATGCATTTATGCTATCTATTTTAATTTAATATTTTCGCCATTTTTAAATTTTGAAAAGACCTATGTGACTTAATATATTTTTGTGTCGTTTTAAAACAAAGGTTATATGAATAATACCATATTTAGTCCAGTTATGTAATAAGAGACGAGATCTTTATAAGTTATAATTACGTAAGTAAAATATTAACGAGTTTCGAACAATACAATCACTGACAAATCATGTGTACCCAAATATTTTTCAGTAATAATGTAGAGTTTACATAAATCGTACAATTCAATAATGTATAACTATAAGTATAATGTAAGTATATGTTTTAATTATAATTTTGTTTCCTGTAAGATAAAATAACTTGTGGTGGTGTATCGTGCAATTTGTTTAAGTATTTATAATAACGAAAGGTTCGTTATTGTTTTGAAATCATGTTTCAAGGAAATATCTCTTATACAAAGAGAAATTTGAATAAGGATTATTTTTAAATTTACACAAAACAAACATGAATTTTATATAATATCAAATCAAAAGTTTGGTGAAAAGGAAATAAAATGGTACAGTTCCTGCTTGATTGTAAAGCAGTAGCATAGACAACAATAAAGGAAGTGTGAATACTCACATAGTTTATTAATAATGGTATTGTACTTATAGTTGTTAGGGTAGAAAAATAAATCTATTTTATACTTATAGTAGTGATATCGTGGATTGAGACATAATAAATAAATAATTAATTATATGGAGCTCATTTGACAAGCTTTGAGCTTTTAGTCACCGTGTACCTTTATAGTGTCGCATGTCTCACGATAGATGGCGCTTTAAATGTTAAACCCCCGCCCACTTTGAACTTCACCAAGTGTCGATTCATGTATCCAAAATGTACACAAAACAAACAAAATTGATATTGATTATAGTGACGTTGTTTTTATAAGAAAGAAAAAAATGTGATAAACCACATGCACTTCATTTTATTGTAATAATCATGTCATTATAGTTATATTGTTGTAAGACACATCAATTGCTTGTAGGACAATAAGATGTGTTTTCATTTATTGTGCCTGTTTCACTAATGATCTATTAGTAATATTGTCATTATCTATAATATATTATTTTTTTTATCTCATTCATGTTAAAAGTATTTGGAAACAACACGTTGATGTGACGTTATTGATAACTGTAATTATATTTTTAAATATATCCACTTAGATGTGTTAGAAATATCTTAATGTTACATCCATACTTCATACATTCCAGAAGGTAATTTGTAAATACTGTTCGAGCTATGTAACACATGCTCTACCATTCTAATCGTCGACGTAGTTCTATTCGTGTTTGAAGTATTCATCACTATATTACGATTACTACGTGTTATTGAATAATAACAATTGAATGTTTTGTTATTGTGTTATACATGTAGAAAGTACCTCAATATAGTAGATGCAAAAAATCGTAACGTATACAATAACACATTCTCTTACATATAATGTGATAAACATTTTGTATTATATATTGTATTAGACCCGTGGAGTGTGGCCATACAGATATAAAATAAAATTTTACTTTAGCATATTACTGAGGATATTTCAGAAAGCCGTTTATATGACGATTGAAAAGTAATCCAATCATACTGCATAAAATATTGTAAAATTGTAGACAATATAAAAAAAATTAAAACATCCTAAATTAGATTTTTTAAATTATTAATCAAACTAATCAGTTTCAGCTAAGGGTATTTTTTCAGCCATCTTTTATATTGGTTAAAAATGTTTATTTTATGTTTAAAAATCATTTAAAATGCATTTCCAGTGTAATGATTGTTCAAAAGGTTGAAAAATAAACAAATATATTTGTATTAAGTATCGCGGTGCGTGAAGCAATGCCAACATGTTTGTAGAAAAAAGTCAAACTTTGTATATTTATGGATATTTTATGTTAATGTTTTTATGTTAAAAATTTAATATTTAACATTAGATTTGTGGACAAATTTTACAAAAAAAATTATCTATGGTCAGGTAATTATCGCTGGATCCGATAAAAAAGTAGCTATTGTGGTAACAGACTATAAAACACTTGCATCTGAAAGTCATCGCCTAAGTTCTCAGTAATATGTTAAAAAATCTATTAATATAATTTTATACAGTGCACTTACAGCGCCGTCGTCACGGAAATCAGTAATGTATACTAAGGAATTTTAGTAAATAAATTATTGACTGGTGCTTTCACAACAAAATACTTGTTTTATTTACCATAAACCTTTTTCTGCTTAACTGAAATATATTTAAAATTCAGAGGCGGAGCTACCGCTTTGTCAATGGTCACGGTTGCGATTTCATAAATACACATTAATAAATACACATTAAGTCCTACAGGAATTTGTTCAGCCTGGTTACATTCCGCTAGAAATGGGGAACCCACACACAAATATATGTTGTATGAGCTATAAAAAACCACATTGATTGATCAATCTGAAAAGTGCAAGGTAGACTATTGTTGTTTTTTAATTTTTATTTATTTATAATTGCTGATTAACTTACTGTTTTACAATAAAGCGATGAGTGAAAAATAACATGGAGAAATGAGCTCCAAAACCTGTTAATGAAAAAAGAATGCTCCGAGACTACTTTATCTCCAACTGTCTAAACCATAAGCGATCCGTAGTTTTGTTTTAACACGATTACTAGAGTCAGGCGTTACTTTGCGGAAATCCATTAGTATGATGGACAGTCAGAATTTTTACTAAGTTAGCAGACTCTACGGCAGACATATAACGGTTGTTTTCGAAGAGTTTATTATACCTCGTGTTGAGGAGAAACACGTGTCATGTACATTGTACGGATGATCTTAATGGGAAGAACTCATTATGTAGGATTGGATGACGAGAGTGACGAGTGGAGGGAGCAAGGAAAGTATGCCGAGATTATAGCAGATGGAGATCTGTAGTCTTTGCCTACTCCTACGGGAAACAGGCCCGACGATATATATGTATGTTATACAAAAACGCGCTTTCTCGTCCGAGCCCACAGCGGTCCACACCAAGGTCTCGAGCACACCTGAACAACATTCGGACCGCTATTTGTTTCTCTTTTTCAATGGGATTTCAAAACTTAAGAGCAGCAGCAGTAATAAACAATATCACCTGAAATATAACTCTTAATATTTGCGCACGGCATGGTCATATTGTAATAACAATAAGGGTTACTTATTTTCCTTTTTGTACTTTCTACTCATTGACGACCAATTGGCTCAGTGTCGGGACCCTCCGCCCGCGGAGTCAGTGGTCGCGGGTTCGATCCCCGTATCGGAATAAATATATGTATAACCTACAGACATTTATTCCTAGTCTAGTAACCCCGCCAATCCGCATTTGACAAGCGTCGTGGGTAAAGTGTGTTCCTCCAGAAATGGAGAGGCCCGTGCTTAGCAGTGGGACATATACAGGCTGTTACATTTATACTTTTACTCCCAATTTTAAGACGAAGGTGCAAAGTAATTTTAATTATCATCTTAAAGATTGTTTTTGTTTTAATATTACTATTAGAGAATAATTCTCTTATCCATTCTAATTAATTTAATAATGGTAGGAAACAGTTCACATCAATAGTTCAATGGAAGATACAAACTCACAATTTAAGATCATAAGCGTGATTCCTTATCAAATGAGCTCTTGCTGCTTTTTCATTATGTTAGCATTCTATTAAAAAAATTCTTTTAAAATAAAACAACACAATCGTATCAATTGTATATTTGATATCAAATCTTACGACATATAACACAGCTTAATAAACTTTTAAACAACTATAAACGGGCCATCTCATAATTCCGAATAGAGAGCAAAAGCTTGAGAGCTGACGTGTACTACGTCGTAGAAGTGTTTAGATTCAACATTACAAGTTTTGAATCACGAGAGGCCCTTTGACATGTGCATAAATCGTAATAAATAACATTACTCATTCACTGATTTATTTACACTACCTGGCTGTAAATAGTGTTATTAGGAGAGAATCGCTACAACCATAGACGTAATTTTTTATATCCAAGTCTGTGGCTAGAACTTTGTAGAGTTATCTGTTTTTCATACGAGTGTGCCAGAGACAACGTTCTACCATCTTTGGTGACGTTTTATCGTTATAACAATGTAAACAACAGTAAAGGCAAGATGGCCGACACCCATGAATGAATAGTTACGGCCGGGTTTTGTAATTTTACTTACAATTTATAATTACTTAATAATAATAAACGGCTTCAAATTATGTTCACCAACTTAAATTTCACTCCACATAATTAAGATATTTTGTATCACTTTATTGTTTGATGTTTTTTCTTAAGAGCTTTTAAGTTACATAGATATCATATAATATACAATACACAAGGTATACAAGTTTTTGAATAAAGGAAACAGACGTGTATTAACCATACAAATAAAGTAAGGTGATATGTAATAATTCTCTCGTTATTTTTCTTTGTATCGATACAATGCAATAATAGAGTGAGATGTTATAAATTAATTTCAATAATTTACTGTTTTAAAAAACGTAATGTATAGCTGTTTAATTTAAAATAATATTTTGCTTTATACGTACATATATCACTACAGAGAATTATTTTGAAAAAAATCAGAATAGCCGACTAAAATGAAAATCATTTTCGTCACTAGAAGACGAATAGATCCGAAAGCCGTTCATGATTACAAAATTCTGTTTAGTGAAAATGCAAAACAATAAAATAGATAATTTAAAATTAATATTAATATAACTATTTGTACTTCTTTAAATATAGAATTTAAATATATGTTGTTAACAATGAACAGATATGTGAATTTTACATATATGTATTTAAAGCACTACAAATAGTCATGTTGTCATTGTTAATTATAAATATACTTTTATACAAGTCAACAATAAATTTATTACTATTATTTGATGATCAAATTCTGCGCTAAGTAAGTGATTGTGGAAGTCGTCGCTTTCTAAGCCAAGAGTTGTTGATACGATTCCCGTGTGGGTATAAATATTTGTACGGCATACATTTATTCCGAGTCTTAGTATATTTCCTCGTAATTTACGTTACAATGATACCCACAATACGATATCCTAGTACGGGGCAAAGTAATAAATCACTTTTATTATAATTATATGTATTATAAAAAGACGTAGACGCTTTCCAATGTTTACAGATTGATTCTGTTATATGTTCTTGATGATTTTATAAAACTTTATTTGTGTACAAGATTTACTTAGTTTTACCATGTTTGTTAAAAAAAAACTCAAACAAGCCGTAAAAAAGGAAACAAATAGGTATATTGATAAAAATATAAAGAAGCAAGTTACTTGTATACGATATATGTAGGATATAAATGCTTTAAATTTTTTTATTGTTACATTAAGGGTGGACTGTGTTAATTATTAATTAGTTCAATGATTTGTTTATTAATAAATATTTAATATGTGAATTCGTATTTTTAATAGTATTTATCGCGTGTGTTTGTGCTATTTGTAATAGTTATTATTAATTATTAGTCGTACGTGCGTGTCATAGTGGAAAAATTCTTATATCTAAACATAATTTAATAAAAAAATAACTCGGCACTTACACACGATACACTATGCTATATACAAAATATATATGTATTTCAATGGTCTGCCCGCGGGCTTCTTTGCCCTGAATACGATAAAGCTGTTAAAGCCAATAGGCTACCAGCATTAACATCTTCGAATCCAATAATTCAATGGCACATACATAAATATTAATTTTTAATAGTCACGATATGTGTGTTTGACGATATTACATACGCAGTAATTATTGTTAGGTATATTACTGCCTTTTTCGTACTAAATGGTAGCCGTTTTGATTATATTTATTGATATCGTGATGGCGATAAATACACATTGTTGCCAACAGAAATTTATTCAGCCTGTATACACTATTTCCTAGAAATGGGCAACCCCCTCACATATATAACCTATACAAAAATACTAACTAGAATAAAATTTATTTTTGAATATTATTGTTTGATACACCAGAACGATTAATCGATTCGGTAGCTCTTATGTAGCAATGGTCGCCGAATCGATTTTAATTTAATTTAATTTATGTGTGGCCCATACATATTTAATAATCAAATCATAACACACAGACGTGTGCGTCCGAACGGCAATGAGCCAACTGGAACCTGCGACTAGCGCTGGTTATAATTTTGGTACAATTTTATTTCCAGGTTATTACAATGTGTGTGTATACATTGTAATGTTTTTTTAATTTGTTCATAATGTATCGTGAGTAAATCACCTTACATCTTATATAAGAGGCAAGATCTTAAATTACAACGTTTAGAGAACATGGCGTCATTTAAACTATCAATAAAATAATTTATTTAAAAATTAAAATTTTATTGCTACGTAAAAGTGGGATATGAATTTTAGTTCAGATATGTTTGAACTATAATCTAAGTGTCAAAAATTTTGGTCCGAAGGCATAGACAAACTATTTTCTATACAGCCAATTATTGAATTGTTATTTATTGTATTTTTAACTATTGATCCCTCAAATTTATTATTAAGTGGTGAGTATTAAAGTTTTATGTGTAAAATGCATCTGCGTATTGAATGATATATATACATCGGAACATTTAAAATAATAGGTTTTAAAAAATAACATCACGAAAGCTATTTCTAAACCATAATAACAGTTACTGTTCCACGATGGAAGGAACAACATAATATGGAACATACTCTTCTCTATTCCAACTTATAGAGGCTACCTTTGTTGGGGAGAGATAGCACATGTTACACCTTTCCTTTGTTTGTTACCAGTTGTATTCGGATACACGCGTTTAATGTAATGTGTCTTTGCTAAATTATGTCTTAAAATTAAAAATTACCACAAAAATATATATTGTTTTAATTTAAAATTAAACCGTTTTCAGTGCTAAGTATGTAAATTATGAAGGTTAAATGTCATTTCAGAAACTTTAGTACTTTACAGAAATCCTTTCAAGTTCATTTGGAAAGGTGAATTTTACTTCAACTGTATTGAAATACAACA
The DNA here is from genome assembly GCA_031353405.1 of Baronia brevicornis. Classification (NCBI taxonomy): domain Eukaryota; kingdom Metazoa; phylum Arthropoda; class Insecta; order Lepidoptera; family Papilionidae; genus Baronia; species Baronia brevicornis. The sequence goes on along the minus strand of JASFAT010001784.1, from coordinate 508,568 downwards.
GGCCGTTTGTTAGAGAACAGGTCACAGGAAATGTTATTTTACAGAATGTTATTTTATTGAACAGAAAGAGGTGTAATAGGTTTCATATTTTACGTGTTATAGATCACCTCTACTATGTATACGTTTTAAATTCAAAATCCAATTTTATATATAAAACTCATCAATACGTCAGTTTTGTTTTTAAATCACTAAGTTACATTTGTCTATGATATTTATGCGTTGGTAACTCGCTGAACATCATAAATTATAAATATTACATTCATATTTACATGTTAACACACTCACCTAAAACATTTACGAATTGAGTCGACCTATACATATGAGGCAAGAGTACTTAGAACACTATCAACGTTAAGGGTGACTTGCATAATGTTACACATGTTCACATAGGAGTAAACCAAAATGCTTAGAAAATTAATATTGCACGTTCACGAACCAGTAAATAAATACAGAAAATATTCTGTATGGATATTCTGTTTAAGATGATTAATAGAGACAAGCGTTACTTTGCGGAATATCTAATTAGATTTCAAGAACTAATTTGCTAAGATCTGCGAAAATCAATTAGAAACAGTATTGCTTGTTTATAAACAAGTATCTATATAAATACAGAAAAAGAGGAGTCTGTTCGGAATCCTAGCCTATCTAAGATGATAAACGGAGTGAGAATTTATTTTGCGGAAATCCATTATTTAAATAATATACGCCGTGCCAGCGGCCGCCATTTTACCTGCACGTAACGTGACAAAATGGCGGCCGTTAACTAACTGATATATTTCAAGACATTTTTTTTTACTTTAGTTGACATTGGCAAAATATTTATAACTTATTGCCATCAACGAATGTTTATAACTAATTTTTTTATGTTGACTTTTTTATTTACTTTGTAAACTTATAATCGCAATTTCATTTTTAACATATAGATTTATGAAATTCCTCATAAAGTAAAATGAAACGAAAAAACTACTTTACTGAAACTTCAAATATATTTAACTAAATTACACTAAATGAATTTATAAAAACTTTTTAAGCGTTAGTGTTATTTAACTAACTTGATTATGCAATCATTTAAATATTATGCAAGTCGCCCTTATTTCAAAATTCTTTTATAAATTTTAAAGCCAATTTTAATGTATATAATATCATAATGCGGCAAGCTATTAAAATCACCGGGAAGTAAATAAATCTAAATAAATAAATGCATTGATAAATATCATATTTAAAAGCAATAACTATTTCATCAGAATACTACTTAGTACATGTTACATACAATTCTTCCACACAAAATGCCATCTTAAACTAATTTATATCGTTAACAATAAACTACTTATTGTTTTAACACCTGGTTGGTATTACAAATATTCTTACAAAAACATTTAGTTTAATATATTAAACGTGTTATACACGTAACTACCATTTCATTCAATAATAATCAATTTATACGTCAACAGTTAACATTTCAGTTTAATGTCGCCTTTGTCGAGTCTCTTCTTCGATCAAAAGTACTTATTAAGATTTAAATCGTTAGAATTCGTCCGTACAGTATAGTACAGTTAACACGTTGATATTATCGCGTGAAATTCTACGCTCGTATCAATGCCAAGTGCACGAAAGAGAAAACAATATTTCAAATAACGCACAAGAAAAAGAGATGACTCTATTTGACGCACTTATTGAAAAAAATGCCATAGACTTTCGATGTTATGGAATTTCTAACGATTTATGTCTTTAAATAGACGTGTTTTATACTTCAACATTTCTCGTCTGACACATGAATCTTATATTATTTTTTATTTTATTGTGATTACCATAGACGTAGAAATGTTTTCACCAACAGTTATTCAATTTACAAAAAAAAATGGTATCATTTTATTAATCAGACAAGATAATTATTATAAAAAAAATCAATTAATAATTAAATAAATTGGATTATTTATTTATATAAATAACATTGTCACAGTAAAAAAATAATGGTAATAGTTAAAAAGAAAAGACATATAATCGAAAAACATTCTAAAAATTAAGCTATTAAGGTAAAAATCAATTTATAAAAACACAAATTTCTAAATATGACTAAAATAAAATAGGCATGAGTAACTTGCGCTTAATTTCGAGTATTAGAAGAAATATACAATTCTAGTGCCTTACGCATAAATTGAGCTATTCATTTAGCCATTTTTTGCACATATTATTTTATAAAAATTTTATTAAAAAAAATAAAGCAATATTTGTAAAAAATATTAAACAGTATTATTGTATTTTAGTAGATAGCAATTGTGAGATTCCACCATCAGTTTTTTTTTATTTTAATTATTTACTTAAGATATAATTTAATTCTTAGTTTATGGTAAGTATCCGTGAATTTCGCCAGTGTCAAATCAGTCACTGGAGTGATTTGTATTTCTCATATTTTGTGTTTATTAACAATTTAGTTATCTTAAGTATTTTAACATAAAATTAATAAATACTAAACTTTTATACCGTTTTTTTCTTGCCTTTCACTAAACGCGCTTTTCCTAACCTTAACATTGGCAAAAACAATGGAGGCATAATTTAAAAATTGAATTTTTGGCATAAATTAATTATTGAAATAACATTGAAATATTTTAGCTGTCGTGCTATTTTCATAGATTTTCATTATACCATATATGTAAGTAAATTCAAAGCGTTTAAAAATTAATACAAAATAATTTAAAAATGACGACCAATTGGCTCAGTGACGGTGCCCTCCGCCCTCGGAGTCAATGGTCGCGGGTTCGATTCCCGCATCGGAATAAATATATGTATAAGATTACAAATATTTATTCCGAGTCTGGTAACCCCGCCAATCCGCATTGGACATGCGGGGTGGGTTTAATGTCCGTTCCTCCAGAAATGGAGAGGCCCGTGCTCAGCAGTGAGGACATATATGAGTTTTGAAAGAAAAAAAAATTCAAAATTAACTCGACTTATATATTATATTAGGCGTTGTTCACGATAAATAGTCAAGCGATGTCAAATATATTGACAAAAAACAAAGTATTTTAATGGTGATAGATAGATATAAATATGATATCCCAAAATTGTGTATCTATTGATTTTTTACAAAAATAGTGCGTTAGTTAAAAAGTAAGTGGCATATATTAAAATTTTGGAAGATAATTGTAGGTTCCATACAGATTTAGTTACATTTCCCGCCAAAGTGATTGACATCCATTTAATCCTTATAGTATAGAGTTAAATCTCCATTTGTGAAGATAACAGTATTGTAAGTGATCCCATATACAAGGCTTGAAGATTCGCTAAAAACATTTAATTCTTTAGACAGACCGAGAAAGAAGATAGTTGGAGTATCAAAGAAGAACATGAACTTGGTTTATATGTTTAAACATTTATTTCTTTGACATAAGAAAAAGTTTATTCTAATTCTGTTATGGAATGATATTTCTCTAAACGGGGAATAAACTTCTATCCCTTTTCTCTCAGTTTCTGTGGCAAAACAGAATTTAAATATAAATATTATATTATAAAGAAAGTCTCAGACAACTAAAGAAAAAGGGCCAGTTACGTATGCGAGTATTGGAAAATAGCAATTACTCAATTTTGTAAGTTGTATGTAAATTATAAACGAGATGCCATGAATCATTTCTATAATAATGAAATAATCTAAAATAGTTCTTTCTGCGTTAATGGCAAAAAGTACATGTCATAACATATAAAAAAATATATAAAATTCTTTATCTGTCACAAGCAACTTTTAAACACATTTGTTAAATATCAAAAAATAAGAGCATCTTTAGTCAAAAAAATTCTGCATTGTAAAAATGATTTTTTAAAGAGTTATGTTTTATTTATTTTACAATTTTGTATCCATATAAAACAAAACATATAATCCATAGACAAACAAAAAACTCTTTTTTATTTTGCGACGACAATTGTTTGAGGCCTGTAAACATTTACCATAAAAAATAGTGACTTATTTTTTATTTTTTTTGATGACTCCTTTCCCAAAACCCATAGTATTACTATATTTTTTCTTGGTCTGAAATTCCCAAACGACTTCAGGCTGCCTTAAAGACCACTTAACTATAGATGGTACAGCTTTGGTAGTAGGACGGTATATCTATTTACCAGCCGACGGATTATAGGAGGCCCCTGTCGAGTTCCTTACGTAGCATTCTGGTTAGCTTGATAACATCTTCATCAATCTGACCGGCGAACAACGAGTCCAGTAATTCGCCCCGTGATGCGATCGCGAACACGCCAGCTAGTCTGGAGACTGATTTGTCCGATAAATGTCTCTCGACAACAGCTCTAGAAAGATATTTAATATTGTTTTAATAATTTTTACATACATACATTTATAAATCATGCCTGTTTCCCGTAGGGATAATCAGATACCACATCACAGATCTCCATCTGTTACGATCTCGGCGCACACTTTTCTTCCTTCCTCCATACTCATCACTCTTTTCATGCAAGCCCGTCGGTTGAAGGTAGAGGGTAGAAGTAGAACTAATACGTAATACCCATATGGGTAATTTTTTTTTTATATATTCACGCCTATCCCCCGCAGAGGTTGGCACAGACCACAGAGCTCCGTCCGCTACCAATCTTCGCGGCGAAACGGCGCTCCTAAAAACGGCTGAAACGGCTGAAACGGCTCTCGGTAAATTCATACAAGAACAACAAAAACTGATTTTCTTTCGTAGATTTTTTTTTATAAAACTATTCTTAATTTAGGTATGAAAAGAGGTTTTGTCTGAGGTAAATACGAATTGTTACGCTTTAAGATAATGTTAGATTGTATCAAAAGTGAGAACTGAGTAATTTTGTTTGAAGTTACGAATTTTGATAATTAGGCCAACAATGTTAAAATAGTAATCATACAAATTTAAATGTTCAAGATGTCCCACGGACTGACTGCGCTAAGTAACCCATCCTCCAACTGCGATAGAACCTCTATAGGAAAATCTAAACTAAGGCCTAGACCTAATACCAGATTAGGCCAAGGGTTAGACCTTTTTTCTAATTTTATCTTTTATCTTCTACATGCAGCCTGTGGTATGTTTACACGCAGCGGACCATCAACGACCTACGCATCAAATATAACAATGGTTTCAGAATACTGTCAGGGCTGCCCCGTTTCTGCAGTGCATCAGGTATGTTCGTTAAAGCCTGCACCGTTGGCTTTTATGCCATTTTGCAAAAACGAACAACCTCGTTGCTTCACAGAGTACGGGATAGCTCGAACTCTATAATGAAAACCTTTGTTGCTAGATTCAATTCCCGCCTTAAAAAACAGTTGAATCGGCTTTTTGAATGAAAATACTGTGATAATATATAAATCATAATTTTTAAGTTGTTCGTTTATAAAATTGACACAAAAGTGTATGAACCCAAAAAGGTGTCTGAATGAGGAATATTATTATTATTATTAATAAATGATTTTAAAGATTCTCACTTAAGCGACTGATGTGATTCACGCAGCGCGTCCTGAAGAAAGCCGCGATCGTACGAGAAGTCTACCTCGCAGAACGACACTATGGCCATCAGCACCGTCTGTAATGACACATTCATACTCTATAGTAAAAGATTGACTATAGCTGTTTGTCATTCAATCGTTGCAGATTCAACACAGCCGAAAATAAAGCAAATATAAACTTTGGAGTTTTCATCTAAATTCTATTCGAATTAAATTGAAATTTAATACCACAACGGTTTTAATAATGGGAAATTATACATTCTATAACCTCGAAACAAATGATTCTGAAAGCAGTAGCTTTTCCTCGGTGGCCATTAGGTTTAAAAGATAACTTACGTGGAACTTGGAGCGAAACGCGGCCAGAGCGCGGTCGTCTGCCGCTGAGAGCTGACCGTGCCTTCGCAGCACGCCGAGCTTCACCGCCGCCTTAATCACGTGTTTCACCAACTTCTCCGCTTCGCGCTTCTCCATGCGCACGCGGAGTACGCACAGAAACTGAAATGGAGAATCATGTATTTTTAGATGCGCGACTACTAACATATGGTGTATCGATGCGTGCGTGCTCATGGAGAAACTTGAGGGCCGGTGCTGTTCGTCAACTGCGTGTATCAGCCGTTAAAAGCCTCCTCCTGACATTCTATAGGATAACTTGTGTTCCTCGTACCTCTTCAACTTTTCTTTTGAGGTCTACGCAACTGCGTTTGCGGTTCCTCAGCGCCTGAGTCAGAAGCGGTCGTCTCGTGGTTTCACCCATAACCGTACCTTTTCTGAACGGAACCTGTCTCTTGGAATCGAGTCCAGGTTCTTTGAACGGTTGAACGACTCACTTTTAACCGCTTTGAGATGTAACATTAGCTACACCCCTCTTCCAGTAGCGCTATAATTTTATTAGGTATTTCTGTCATTACGATAGAATATTTTAAGTCACAATAAGGCAGGATGATGCGACAAACATAAATTATGCTACTAAAAATTACAGGAAGTTAATTTTAGTTGCTTGATAACCTTTTAACAACAAAGTAAGTAAAAACTCACAAACTAAAAAAGGGATTATTTTAAAAAAAAAACAAATGATTATTTTTAAAAAAAAAAATTGAAATTAACCTTTTTTCATGCCCATTCTCTTTATTAATAGTTAGGCTATTAAAATCTCTTTAGAAATAAATTATAACAAATAATGTAGAACAATCAAAACCGCCCGTTTTTCTTGCAAAGGAGTGTACATAAGCTGTTTTTTTTGATATGATTACTCTACTATTGTAGATTTTCTCATTATAATTACAATCTAGCTATGGGCTAATGGGTAATTTGTCTTTAATTTAATTTTCTTAGTAGAGTATAATTAAAAATGTATCCATTAACACTTATCAAATAGTCCCTATTAAAGAGAAGACACTATGTTCTTTACACATATGGGCTGTGAAAAAAACTATCTACTTGGACACAGCACACCCCACTTTCTTACCTGGTCTAGCAGTTTGGCAGCATGCTCGTCTAGAACGAGCGAGCGAGCGCTGGCAGCACCGCCTACCCTCGAGAGGAACTTCTTCTGCGCTCGCAGCGAGATGTCGCGGGCGCACCACACACCGCCCTCCATTGCTAAAATACACACGTTTATCCTCATCAGTCCCGAGATTTCGAAATGCCACACAGTTGTAACGTTGTGTACAGATTTGTTGGACAAATTATATTATGTTCGTGACCCACGACCTCTGCATATCGACGCAAAAAAGCGAATATATAGTAAACCACAAAATAAAAAGTTACCACCAGAGCCAAAAATCTTTTGAGATTTCTCAAAAAATTGTATATGATCAAAAACAGTCAGTTTCAACGCTCTACAAAATTTTATATTAGTAGTAAATCTATGAGACTCAGATCATTCGACGCAGTATGTTTTTCTGTCCCGAACAATAAATAATAAAGTAAAAATAGAAAAATAAAAAATAGAAAATAAAAAAGCCTTTCATTCCACACATGTTACATTTTTGTACAAAAAAAAGTTAATACGATACTAGTGTTTTATTTTGTGGACCCTTCTCCGGTCTCAAGGTCTCCTCCAAGGATTTCCATTCCATTCCATTTCTGATCCGAATATGCAATAAAAAATTTTGACATCTGTACCATTTACAGGTTTTTCGCGATTTTGGCTCGATATCTCTATATACTTCGAAAAGGTAAATTGAAACTCAGCACAGTCATTGAACCGTACATGGTGAGGCATATTTTTTTCTTCGTCAACACTCATTTTTTTAATGAAAGACTAGCAAAGTTTTTAAACATAAGTAGAATTCTTGCTGGCCGTTAGCCTTAAGCGAAGCTTATTTTATAATGCTTGTGTTAGGAAATGGTCAACATCAAGTCTAATGGTGGACATGAACTCATCATGTCCACCATTGGACTTAATGTTGATCTGCGTACAGATAGTAAACCCGAGCGTTGACAGCTGAGTCTTATAAAACGCAGACCAAGTGTGTCACTGGTGGCTGAACTCATGAAACATATGCGAAAAGTAAACATAAATTACTAGACGCGACAGGAATCGATACAGTTACGGTACACGTGCATGGAAGAAAACAAAATGATGTGCGAGATGAGAATACTGAAGTATCGGAAATTTACATCGTAATAAAAACGGACGGAGGTCCTTGTCGAATTCGATGAAGCGTAAAACGATGGCCGCAATAAACCTCGTTCCATTTCAATACTTTATTCATTGCTGACATTTTTTACGTCCAGATTGGAAAATGTGAAAATTGTGAACATATTTTTTTCAAGAGAATACTAGCAATTTTTTAATTGCTTGTTTACCAATAGAATTAAGCTATGTGTTGCTTGTGCTAGAAAAGTATGGATCACATCAATAGTCCAATGCTAGAAATAAATCTCCAACCTTAGATTGTAGGTTACCAATGAAGCTAGTATAATACGTATTATATATACACTGAAGTGAATATAATAATTAATGAAAATTACCTATATAATAATATAATAATTTCCTATAAAATAATATAATTATCACTACAAATATTAAAATTCTTTTTATAAGCTCTTATACTTTTTAAAATCTCTATCTTTCTCTCTAACTATATATTTAATAAGTAAAAGAATAAATTATAGTTCTGTCCAATACAACATTTAACTTATAAGAGCCTTAAAATTTTACTTAAAAAATCTAAACTATCTCCATAGTACATATCGACGACAGAAAACGTATGTATGTATATAAAGTAGAAATAGAAGTATTTTGGTTTTATACACCATTTGAAACAGAAAAAAAACTGCGTATAATGGTCTCGGTCGCTTTATATATTTTTTAATTCTATTATAAAACGACGAAGACCATTCGACGCAAGTTATTTCTTCTAATTCAAATGTTGTATAAAACCACAATACGTCATTTTCTACTTACAGCAAATATTTTTTTTGCCGTCGATATGCACATGTATAGTATTATGTTATGGATGGTAAAGAGATATACCTTAGATCGTAAAACCGTCTACTTTGTTTCAGTAAAAATTGTGAAAATTTAATATTAAAGCAATTAATGTTCCTTCAAATATACTTACATACAATTGTGGCGAGAATTTTACGTCAATATTATGATTCAATTAACGGTTGTCTTCCGTAGAGTCTACTATACCTGATGATGTTTCGTGTTGAGGCGAAACACGTGTCGTGTTCCGTGTGGAAAAGTGGTAGTGTGTGTTTGTTGTTGTTGATAGTGGTTGCCGTGTGGAAAAGTGGTAGTGTATGTTTGGTGTTATTGACAGAGTTACTGACGTCCATTTATCCCGTAACATTTAGCTTAAGTTCCCCGTAAATCCACTTCTTCCCATTAGAAAACACATATTATTCTTTTTCGGTTTACTCGTCGCGGATCTTAGCTAAGAAAAAGTTCTAACTGTCCACATTATGATTCACTTTTTAAAGCTTCTCTATGTCCGAAGAAAATTATCAGATAAATTAGGAAGAACATTTTTATATAAGAAATACAAAGTCACGCAAAACAGTACATTGTTGGAAGGATACATATTTCTATATAAAATGTTCTTACTTTGCTGTGCAAGCATGAATGAGTACTTTACAGCGAGAATGCAACGGTCATTTGGCAGATTGCAGCCGATTGAATCTGCTGTTAAAGTGGGTTGTTTATTAGCTTTAAACGATTTTATTACACAATTGAACGGCGAGTACGAATTTATAGTTCTTGTAATATACAAGTACCTAATACACAAGAAAGAATGTATAAATTTTTAAATAAAAACCGATGTTTGAATGTCTGTCTCTTTATCCTACACCACTAATATAATCGAATAGAAATATTCTGGCATAGTACATCTATCTTACGATAGGTGGCACGCGTGTATACACACAAAATGAACAGGTTTCAATAAGAAAGACAATGTATACTGAATTTTATCGGTGTGAACACGCGACACTTAAATTTTGCGACATTTTAACACGCGTCATTTAAACACTGCGACACTTAAACGCAGGTCCTATTTAACACGCGATATTTAAACGAGGGCCTTTTTAAGTGTCGCTTAAACACGCGACACTTTCACACTGCGACATTTTATCACGCGTCATTTAAGAACTGCAACATTTAAACACGGGTCCTTTTTAACACGCCATACTTAATCGAGGGCCTTTTTGTGTCGCTTAAACACGCGACATTTTACACAGCGAAATTTTAGCACGCGTCATTTGAAAACTGCAACACATAAATACGGGTCCTTTTTATCACGCCATACTTAATCGAGGACCTTTTGAGTGTCGCTTAAACACGCGACATTTTAACACTGCGTCATTTTAGCACGCGTCATTTGAAAACTGCAACACTTAAATACGGGTCCTTTTTATCACGCCATACTTAATCGAGGGCCTTTTTAAGTGTCGCTTAAACACGCGACATTTTAACACTGCGACATTTTAGCACACGTCATTCTTAATCCTTCGGGTCCTTTTTAACAAGCGATACTAAAACGAGAGCCATTTTAAGGCGCGACACTTAAACACGTGACATTTTAACACTGAGACATTTTAACACACAGCATTTATACACTGCGACATTTAAACACAGGTCTTTTTAACACGTGAAACTTGTGATTCAGTTTTAAAACATTTAATTTTTATATCAAATGATCAAATTCCTGCTGCTGAATTCCACTACCGCACCACTCAACACAAAGAAAAATTTAATCCCCATCATTTTGATCAATGGCAATTCAGTATGGTGCATTTTTCACCAACTTCCTTCCACGCACCACTACCTTGTGGAACCAGTTACCTCTAGCGATGTTCGAACCGATACGAGATTGGAACCTTCAAACAAGAAGCCTACACATTTCTCAAGAGCTGACAACGCTTCAGCAATGCCCATGGCACTACGAATTTTTGCTTGGGCGGCATGGACTGCTTACCGTCAGGTGACACGCCTCCTCGTTTGCCTTCCTATCCCATAAAATATCACGCATATAAACAATAGAAACAAACGTGTGTTTGTGTATGTGAGTGTGTGCGTTAATATGTATGTTGTACTAACTCCTATAGTAAATAATAATACATTTTATCTTTACCGTCAACATAGAAATATTTTAAAAGCAAGGACGTGAACATTGTAAAGAGACAACGAAATAGTAAGCTCTCAAAGGAATTTTTGTTGTTAAGCTTGTCTTTTCTCACAATATGGTATAACGTGATTTTATCGCAGAATGTGATACTCGTAGTAAAGAGATTTACGATAAACAAATCTCTTTGTTGTTTAATATATGTTTTATTAATTTATCAATTCGATTTCCCTTCCTTTACTTCCCGCTTCCCTTCCAAGTTCACATCTTACCCTGAGGTAGGTAAGGCATCTGCCGTGACTTACTTTTTTAACATATCCGTGGGTAGCGGTGGTTACTTATCATCAGATGACTCATTTCTTTATTTGCCTAACTTTTCAATACAGTGTAGGATAAGCTTTATCGGTTTTACAATTTGTTTTCTTATACGTAAGTGCTCTCTTATATAAGAAAGCAATTTGGAATAAAAGAAAGTGTATGACAAAAATTGAGAAAGGGATGCTTAGACGTTTTGGGCATATAGAGAAGATGGATGAAAGACGACTGGCAAAAGAAATTTACGTAGAGGAATACCACGGAAAACATACCTTGATTAAATTGCTGAAGAAACTCTTAATTTAAAAAGAAAACAAGAGCTTACAAAACAGTAAGTAGATTATATATGACAGACATGGGTAACCATTCATTACGGTTCTGATTCATTTGTTTCTGTGACGCGCGGTGACCCCGAGTTTGGGTTCGTTATGTAAAGAGTAAAGCCCGGGACCCTCTATAAATCAATTCATATGGTAAGTTCTCTCGCGAGAAAAATTATGTTATCTCATCCTTATACAAAATATATTTGTGACTAGATGACCCGGTAGAATCACATATCGTCGTTCACCTACAATTTATATGATTATAACTTTAGATCAGCGATTATCAATTATAATGAATCTTCCAATTTCAATTCATCGAGATCAATCTATTATCTAAATTCAAGACTTTTCTAAAGATATTTATAGAAATATATCTAGAAAATAAACCTTTTTTTTTCAGAAATCAATTTAAAATGCAATAAAGCGTTCAAAATCACACAAAACAAACGATCTTTAGCACAAAGTGCACAACAGGTTGACTTCATGCCATTGGGCAATTCCTCCCAGTCAACTTGGGTGCGAAACTGCAGGTGGTGCAGCTTGAGAAAAAATAAACTAAAAACTATTTACATAACTTTAACTACAATATAAATATATTAATACACAAACAAGAATATACACACTTACATACATATATGACTATACATATATAATATAATAAATATGTGTAAACCATAAAACAATACGACTTATGGTTTACACTTATTTATTCCGAATTTGGGTGCCCCGTCAATCCGTCTTGGATTCCATTCGTTAGTGGGTTCTATTCGTCCAGTAATGAAGAGGCCTTGTGCCCAGTAGTGGAATATATATACATGAGCTGTGAAATTTTGGGGCGTTAACAAAGTTGCGGAAAGGCCTTTCATTTTTTTGGAACAATTTAAATTTTTTTTGGAATCTTTTATCAAAGTTCTGTCAAAATCGATCAAGCCGAACTTTTAAAGGAGCTCGGAAACCGATAGACTCGTCATTACCTTATTCCGCTGTGAAACGACATCAGTCGTGCGAGGCTTGCCAAATTACACATATATGCAGAATTGATATTTTTAATGATAGGAAGGAGAACGAAAAATTAAAGATAAAGAAGACAAAGAAGAAGATAAATAAAATAACCTAAAATAAGTATTATACAAATTCCTACTTTTTTCCAACGATCTTATCTTTTTGTTACTGACAGTATTTATTCCTAAATTTATATCCTGCTAAGTATCTTATATATGTAAGAGAGTTTTTTTCTCCCATATAAAACTCAATTAATTTATATATAACATGTATATATATATATATATATATATATATATATATATATATATATATATATATATATATATATATATATATATATATATATATATATATATATATATATATATATATATATATATATAATAAACGTGCCGATCGTCCCGGGGTCGGGCTCCCCCGGGGACTATGGTGCCTTACCTCAGCATGCAGGGCTCTGCTGGGGCTGACCTCCATCCTCCCTTGCGGCTCGTGGGATTCACTAAAGACGAATTTAATATACCTAATTTGTCGAAAATGACGGCGATGTGGTTCGCCACCCGTCACGTCCTAGCGACCAATGACGAGCCGTTTCGCTGCGATGAATGGCAGCGGATGGAGCTCTGTGGTCTCTGCCAACCCCTGCGGGGGATAGGCGTGAATATATATAAAAATATATATATATATATATATATATATATATATATGAGTGTAAAGTATTAGAAGGAATTAATAAAAGGGTATAATATAGAGTAAAGGAGTTGCCTTGTGTTTAAAAGACCAGAAAAAATTCAAAAATCTAATTTTAAGTATGCAAAGAGGAACTTGTTCTTTTAGTTGCTGTGAATTTATAACATGGTTTAGTTGTTTTTAATTTTATTGTATTGTATGTGAATATGCGTATGAGTAGTAGTATATATAATATATGTATGTACGTATGCGTGTTCGTATCAATGTCGTCACTGTGGTTTGCGATCTGACCACGTTGGTTGGTTCTTGCTAAAAACCAGCGCCAGGTGCTCCAATAGAACGCCTGGCGTATTGCTGCGCAAGAACCATTTTATAATACTTGATAGATTAAAATTATTTTCTTTTTGTTTTGTTTATTTGTATATATATTAGGGTTTAAATATATAATATTTAAATATATAAAACCTTAATGGTTTAAATTTAAGCTATTGTATAAAAAAAGGTTTGACGAATAAAATTTTTTTTATTTATATTTCTTCTAGGTTATTTATTATTATCTCAACTCCAGTACTAGTCCCCTCCAATGGTTTTAAATAAATATAAAACAATATGTATAAAAGGTGTTAATAAAATTTCACATAAAATCTTCCTCCAGTATTGTTTGTGCATATAAGAGAGATGTTTAATCGAGATAAAGTTCCAAGAAGGTTGCCCATGTCATATGCCCAATATGCCCTTGGCATGCACGGTTGCTTCATTTGCTTACAATAACTACAATCAGGCCAATATATTACGAGCCATATACTATTCGCCAGTTACATTGTGGAATTGGCAGGATAATCGCTCGCTCAAGCTAGGTTACTTTTACTTTAAAAGTAACCACTAGTAACATTGTGACATACAGTTTCTAAGCATCATCATCATCATCAAGGCATTGGAGCCGTGGGCGGGCCTTAGCCTGGTTCAGTAAATTCAATTAAATTTCCAGTCGGATCTTCGTTTAGCTTTTTCCTTCCAGCCCCTCACACCGATTGGCTTTAAGTCGTCCTCGACTCCATTTAACCATCTGAGCTTAGACCTTCCGCGGCTTCTACGACCATCTGGTTTGCCGTCGAGTAGGCGTTTGAGTACTCTAGCCCCGTTCATCCATACCATGTACCCAGCCCAACGAAGGCGTCCAATCTTAATAGTTTTGATAACGTTCGGCTCATTGTATAGCTCATATAGCTCCTGGTTATAAAATGTACGCCATCGCTCATTTACTAAGCGCTTCATATAAAATAGTGTGTACATCATTAATACAGCCGTAAAAGTCTTCTGTAATGCAATGCAATGTAAGCAATGACCCGTCTAAAAATTGAATAATGTAGCCATAATTCCTCATGCTTGGAAGGCCGGTTAGGATACCAGAATAATTTAAAACTGTTTTATTTAACCCGCGTATTCCAATTCTTGCAATGCTTATTTCAACTACTAAACCGATTCTTATGAAAATTTACACACATATTGAGTTCTCGTGACAATAAAACATTATGATAATGTCAACTTGTTCACCATATAGTGATAGAGCCACGCTGCAGACGAATACTTTGTCAAGAATGGCATAATATTTGTCTGTAGCATGAATGGACCGGCTCGCTCGGGGAAGTACCACCTTCTCGCAGAAAACCGGCGTCTGAATGGTAGCTTAACTACCGCGTTTCGTACGGTGAGCAGCTGAGTTCCGGATATTTCAACAAAAATAATAAAAGTGATCGTGAATTTTTTTTATATGGATATACTTTGTTTCCGGCTACGTTCCACTCACCTCGTCGTTAGGTCCTTGACCTATGTCAGTGAAAAGGATTTCGAGCAGCGAGCTCAATTCGGGTCGGAAATTACTCTCAAGAGGCCCTATTAACATCCCATACAACTTCCCTTTTCAACAAATGTTCGCAGGTCTAAATAACGAGAAAGCCTTTACGAATAAATACTTTTTCTCTTTTCTCGAAATTAAAGACGAAAATTGCCAATTTCCTTCCGATCTTTTTGTTCGTTATTATTCTTTTTTTATCAAGCATAAAAAAAACTGTAGGCTTGAAAATTACAACAAAAATTATTTATGACTACGTGATACTTGATACGAAATAGGATCCTTCAAAAAACTAACTGGATTATGGCCTCCGGACAGATCAAAAAAACAAGTCTACATATTTCTTAAAGGCCGGCAACGCTTATGTAATGCCTTTGGCTCTGTGAATTTCTAAGGGCGGCGTTGATTGCTTTCCATCAGGTGACTGCCTGCTCGTTTGCCTCCTATCCTATAAAAAAATAAAATTGATGTTAAGTAGATACTTGATGGTAAATAATCACCGCCACATATGAACATCTGTAATACAAAGCTTACTGCAAATACATTGTACATATACCTTAGGGTAAGGATGTGAATAATGAAAAAAGACGACCAATTGTCTCAGTGGCGGGGCCCTCCGCCTGTCTGCGGAGTTGGTCGCGGGTTCGATTCCCACATCGGTATAAATATATGAATGGATTTACAAATATTTATACCAAGTCTGGTAACCCCGCGAATCCACATTGGCCAAGCGTGGTGGGTTTAACGTCCGTTCCTCCAGAAATAGAGAGACCCGTGCTCAGCAGCGGGACATATATGGGCTGTTAAAAAAAATGACATAATAAAGATAAATTGGGAAAAGAAGAGATAAAGAGTAAAGAGGTAAAGGAAGAGGAAATGAAACGGGCGGAACTCAGCAAACTTTTGCAGAGTTCCAGAGGAATACCCGGCTAAGCTGGCCTATTCTAAGTCACGTCTATATTAATATTAAAGCATTTGTCTGTGTCCCAGGTTTTAGATCATAGTAAAAATCCTTCATGGACTTTCCCCGCCAACTTACATCAGTGACGTTGTGTTTTTATTTCATTTTCATAATCTTATATTATTATCAGTTATATTGTTTAATTGTGGTGGCGTGATTATACAATATAGTTCGATTAAGGTGTATAAGTGAAGTGATATGAAATGAATGCGTGCTTTTTAAGTTGACTGAAAAAGTCCATAGAAGGTTTTTGGTAAAATTGCCACCATTTTATCAAGACGTAACGTAATGAGCTGACTTGTTACATTTCAAGAGATTGTATATTACTTGACACTGGCATAATAGTTGTAACTAATTGCCATCAAAGAAAAAAAAAGAAAAATCCTTCGGCATATACAATTATGAAGTCTTGCTCGTACGATCGATACATAGCAGCATACGGTCGTAATAAAAAAGCGTAACAACTTGACATATCCAATTTCATAAACCTCCTGCCTCTCGGCCTCCACCTGCACATTGTATATGGGGGTTTTGCGTGACAAAGGCCGACGTATCGATCCGGGACCAACATGTGACGGTCACTGTGAATAAGTAGCTTTGTGTAACAGGGTTACAAAGGAACACGGGGCTTGTTACTTGAGGATCGTAACAATAACGCATCCTAAGTAGTTTCCACTGTTACAAGTAATCCTGGAGTGAGTGTGAGTTCCTATCCGATCCATAAAAAAATAAGACAATTTAATGAAAATTTTTCTATGGATCGGGTAGGAAAATAGCAAGCAGATCACCTGATGGTAAGCAACTCACTGATCATGGAAATCTGCTATACTAAGGGAAGTTCAATCAGAAAAGTACCACCTTACGGTAAAATGGTAATAATGGAAATTTAAAAGAGAAATAATAAGGGAGGAAGAGAGTAGTAAAGTAAAGAGAATGTAGGTGGGCGTAGGTCCGAATCCCTGCACTCACCATATAACACTTGGTAACATAAAACCACTTAATGCCAATATTCTATGAGGTTGTTCTACTTTCTCATGCATGCCAACAATAGCAAGATTCTACCACTTTTATATCGAATAAAGGGAATTTTGACAATATATGCAAAGAACAGTGCTCATCATGATCATTATTCATATGAATAAGCCTTATGTTTCTGTCGTTTTCTGACTTCTAATACGCAGGTTCTATCTTTAAACTAAAAATCATCATTATCAACAGCTTGCGGCAGTCCACTGCTGGACATAGGTCTCCCCAAGAAGCGCCACCGCCAACTCGATCTTCACCTTGACGCATCCAGTCTCTTCCAACCGCCCTGTGCAAAAAGTCGCATCATCTATCCGAGGAGCATCCCACGATACGTTTGCCAAGACGCGGTCTTCACTTCAGTACTCTTCTGCTCCAGGGGCTGTCGGATCTCCAACAAACGTGACGAGCCTATTGTTACTTTAGTTTACGAATTCGGAAGACTATGTCGGTGACTTTGGTTCTCTGGCGGATACCTTCATCCCGAATAATACGATAACTAAAACAATAATAAAAATTACATTTTTAAACATTCCTTGGTTTCGTTATAATAACGTCTTTACGTGGGAGAATTTAGTGGTAGAGCTACCCTGCAGACGAATATTTTGTTGAGAATGGCATAATATTTGTCTGTAGCATGAATATACCGGTTAATGCGGGGATGTACCACACTCCTGCAGAGAACCAGCGTCTGAGTGGTACCTTAGCTACCGCGCTTTTTAAGGTGAGCGGTTGAGTTCCGGAAGCCTAAACACCCTTCACCTCCCGCTCCCATAATGAAACTCTCCTTAAAGGTCAGCAACGCTTCCGCACTATCTATGGCGCTGCGGATGTCTATGCGAGGCGTTGATTGCTTTCCATCATGTGACACGCCTGCTCGTTTGCCTTCCAATCCCATAAAAAAAGGTTTGTTAACCCCAAACAGACAATTGAAGTAAAGCAGACCAAATTCCCGACCAGTGGTGAGTTCTCGTATCGGAGACCAAGAAATGATTTAGGTCTTTGTGCCGGCGTAGAAAGTGAGTTAAATTATTTAATTTTCGAGTTCCGGGTCATTATTTAATTTTTCTATATTCGTATAAGAAATGGTTTCATTGGATAATTAATATGTCTTACAGGCGTGCTGCAGTAATCTTTTGATAGCATTAGAATGGGCAGTCACGATTGAGGAAATTTAATATGATAGTATAGTTTCGCAAATGATCTTTTTAATTCTCTAACCGGACACCCCATACTAATTTTGCGCTTAGTTCGATGAACTTTCCCTCTTGTTCTCGCTACCTCATGATACCACATCTATCTCAAAGGGAGGTGTCGCATTACCTCTGAAGTTGCAAGCGTCTATACAACGGCGTTTAATACTTAACATGGTTTGACCCGCTCATCTGTTTATTTTTTTATCTATGTAAAGGCAAAGTTTGGACGAAAGAGGAACTGTGTCTGGACAGATTTAAAAAAGTGAAACATATACATACATATATGAATGTCCTTCGCTGTTGACACTCTTGGGATTTTGAAGATACTCGCTAAGCTGGTTTAGTCACGGCGACTACACTACCTTAGAAACCATCGTCATCGGAATGACAAATAAGGCGTACGATATTTGGACTGTGTAAAAAAACTCATGTCATCCATTCCCTAGGTATGTATCGCTATAATAACAAACCTTGACACTGTTATCAGGTCGAAGCCGTGGGCGTCGCCCGTCGCCTCGCCGTCTGTTCTAGTAACAGCTTTTCATTAATTACTGCTCACTAATTATTATGTTCCTTACACGCTATTTAATACGTGGAACTATTAAATGTGCCGGGATTTATAAAGCATAACAAAACTTTATTAATTTTATTTTATTAACTCTTAATACCCACAAAAGATTTTTGATATGAAACATCTTATCGCGGGGAACGGGAGTGAAATCGTATACCGAGTCATCGTCTCCATTCAGGCTACGCTTCCCTACACTGGACTCTATACAGGTTCACTCATACTCATTCGTAATTTTAATGTTTCACATCTACATAGCGTCCTATGTGCTTCTCTTTTTTGTATGAGATACGAGGATAATCGAGCAAGTGTGTCGCCAGATGAAAAGCAATCAACGCCGCCCAAAGACATCCGCAGTGCCATAGGCAGTGCGGAAGCGTTGCCAACCTTTAAGAAAAGTGTTATTATGGTACTGGTGGGGAGGGGAGGGTGTTAGGCTTCCGGAACTCAGCCACTCACCGTACGAAGCACGGTAACTAAGCTACCACTCAGACGCCGGTTTTCTGCGGGAGTGTGGTACTTCCCCGGGCGAGCTGACCCATTCATGCTACAAACAAATATTATACCATTCTTGTCAAAGTATTCGTCTGCAGCGTGGCTCTACCACTATATGGTGAACAAGTTGACATTATCATACATAACACCATAGGTATTACGGCAGCGGCAGGAACGAACAGGGGTTTTGTACCCTACGAGAAGGGTACATGTATCAGACTCGTCCAGGCTGATCTCCATTGTCTGGACTTTAGTTCAGGGGGCGATTGTTCTTTTAGTGAGACTTTAGGAATGCGCGGGATTGGCATTCTTGTATGATTTCACGTCGTTTCTAAGTGTGACCGTCTCTTTCTTTCGGCCCAGCCGCTCATCCTCGACCCGCCTGAGGCCGGGTGGTAATTAGAAGATTTCCTGTGGGAGTGGCCGTCACTCGGGAAAGCGGGAAGTTATAATAAATACATTATAGCAGATGTCCTGAATTTTACAGTATTTGTAACTGATAAGTTTGATTTCTTAATATTTAACAACCAGATAACAGCACCACTTATCGGGTCTAGATTATTGTATATTTAAATATAAAATTATAAAATATATAGTCTGCTGTTTATTTAAATCGTTCTTAAGTAAACTAACGCAATAAAACCCAATAACAATTACTTAACATTCTCATTTAGGAATTGTATACAAGTACTAGACGCCTAGCCCAGCTTTTTGCATAAATGTCATCCAGTTAGAAAATAAGGTAAATTGAATTTTCGCTCTCAATGAATCTATACGCAGTAAATGGAAAACGTTGTCTTAATTTGAAACGGGATAAACATGAACCCAATTTATGTAATTAGATTAGGGTGTGAGGC
Organism: Baronia brevicornis; assembly: GCA_031353405.1. NCBI lineage: Eukaryota > Metazoa > Arthropoda > Insecta > Lepidoptera > Papilionidae > Baronia > Baronia brevicornis. Next base: position 488,249 of record JASFAT010001784.1, on the reverse strand, counting down.
GGGAAAAAACAGAATAAGAAAAATCAATATAAGGGAACAAAATAAAAAAAAAGTAACTTACATTTTGCTACCATGAAGAGTGTTTAAAATAATTCTTGTGATAAAGAAATAAGTCAGTTCTGCAAACCTGGAAAGAAAGAAACAGAAAAATAAATCAAAATAAAAAACATTATCACTTAAAATAACAAAATAAAATTAGGAAATAAAATAACTTTAAATAACCAAATAAAATAAATCAAAACAACTCAAAATAAAAAGTAAAACGGCCAACAGTCTGCGGAAATCAACTGCTGGACATAGACCTCTTTCAAGGCACACCACGTAGCCTGATCTATGAATATACTTGTAGTTTAGGCAAGTTACATGCGTAAAGACACTCCATACTATGTTTGCCAAAAGGCGGTCTCCATCTAATACCAACTTACCACTATGGCAGTCCATAGCTGGACATATACTACCGCCCCAAAGCGGACCACCTAGCCCGATCTTCGGCGAAACGTCTTCAGTTTTTGACAGCAACTAACACAACGCAATAGCAGTTGTGCAGATCGTCACTCCATCTAGCCGGGGGCGCCCCTCACTACGCCACGCTTGTCTAGGCGCGGTTTCTCTCCTATACTCATCCACTTCAGCGGTTATTGGTTTTACATGACAAACAAACGACAAACATGAACAGACTATTACCACTTCAATTTGCTAACATAAATAGATATGCTACTTTAGTTCTTTGTTTCTGTGATTGAAGATGACCTTCAACTTCAAGTCTGTAACTGGCAGGAGGTGGCGCAGGACAGGGCAAAGGGGCGTAAGATCTGTTCGGAGGCCAAGATCCATTTTGGGTCGCTGCGCCAACAAAGTTAGTTAGTTAGTTCTCTGGCAGATTTCTTCATTTCAAACTACAATATATCAACCACAAACAAAATTTTTAAAGTCCTCTGCATAACTTTGTCAGTGACTTGAATGAAGTCGCTGACAGCAGGCATAGAATACAGATAGATAATAATAAAGAATACAGGCAATATATTATTCGCTATAATACAGGCAGGAGTGATACAGTTTAAATAAAGTCAGAGAATTAAAGCAGGATCAACTGGTTGCTCTGAGATATGGGCGACGGAAAGTCTTAATAATGATATATGTAATTTGTTACTCACAGCTGTTATGGATATAGTTTTACCGCGAATGACTCACAAAATACGACTCGAATAGTAAACATACAGTGACCAACATGCCATATTTGACATGACTCATTGCAAAACTGCATAAACTTCCTTAACAGTCAATCAAATTCGCCTTGATGCCTTGACACAATCACAGTGACCTAGAGTAATGGTAAACCGGCCGTTTAATATTTTTCACTATGTATTTTTTTTATTTTTGTCTTATTTCTCTCTAACTATTAGACACATACACCAAGAGTACCCTCAACCATGGGCAGGCGGGCTTGCATGAGGAGAATAATGAGTGTGGAGGAAGCAAGCGAAGTATGCCGAGATCGTGGCAGATGGAGATCTATGGTCTCTGCCTACCTCTACGGGAGACAGGCGTGACGATATGTACGTATGTATGTATGCACACCACATATAGAGAAACATATACAAAGAGACAATACATGAAAGGCACGCACACACCTCTATGTATTAGCGGACCTCGAAAATATAATCTATAATGCAGACTTCTTTATTTCTCTTTGTTTCTACAATTTAATTAAAGGAAAGCAAGAAGTTCGCCACGAAATAATTGTTTGAACAATGTTACCCGCTTTCGGAATCAATGGTCGCAGGTTGAATTCCTACACGGCTAAATATAGATAGTGTAGTTTATTTTGTTCTAATCCGAATCAGCAATCTTTTTCATTTACAGCGTACATACATATGTATATACGAGTCTAGGTGCAACGTCAGTCCGCTATTCTGTTTCCTCCAATACAGAGAAGAACCCTTTGCCTAGTAGTGGGACATACCTTGGTTGTGAAAAAACTTTGTTTTGCCCATTTTATGTATGCTGCCAAAGTTATAGAGGTCCATGTAACAAAAGCGGAATACACAATTTTCTGAACTTCAACGTCTTTCATATAATAATAAAAATGTTTAGTAAATATGTTAAAAATATGAACCCAATCCTACTGGTACGTTCGTTAAACATATTGTTTAGCGAACGTACCAGTAGGATTGGGTATAATCAAATAAAACATCCACATAGACAGAGACAATGGAATTTTATAGCATGAAAATTTCTCGAGTACCGCAGTATACCTTTAAAAGATTTATTTAAATAAATTATAATGAATTCTCTCTGAAACTGAGCTCTGAGTTGACTTGTTAGTAGGTGACTGTAGAAGGTCAGAAATAAAAATGTAGTCCTTGAAACTTTTTAAATGAAGCTTTTTATTTAAGTATGTATATTATCCAGTTTTTTATATATGACATATATAATCTATTACATAGAAAGCTAAAATCTTCTACCATTCTACTGTTACTGTCACCAGCCTACACCAAATTATCTACTTAAACACCGTGTCTATTCAACAATTGTCTGGAAGAAAAAGATACTAGCGATTTGTAATGTATAAACAATATGGCGGTGGGTATCAGATTTATATTTCCTACATAAAGTCGTTAACGGTAATGCTGTCAACTATTCACGTTAAGGTGCTTACGATATCCCAACTGCAACTTATCTTTATGGTCTTACATATTTATCTTAATTTTTGTTTCTTTTTTTAGTGTTTGTCCACCTAATTATACATGTGAATGAAATCATAAATCCCACATATTGTTATTGTTAAATATTCATTGTAATTGTTGTGTATAGTTGTAACTGGACTTCAGGTTTACCTTAAATTCTTTTGCATGTTTGTTATCTTATATTTTATTTAATCTGTAGTCTGTAACTGTACCTTTTATAATAAAAATAAAAATAAAATAACATTATAATCAATGATTGTATAAATTTGTTTTTGATTTCTAATACATAATTTATATCTATCTATCTAGCTGTCTGTATAATATTATTTTATACGTAAAAGAAAAATTTGTACACTAAAAATACAAAGGATGCTTTAATTGCCGATCTCACCAGCAGGGAGGTCGTTAAAAAATTTAGTTCACCAAAAAGGCTTTACGTATATTCTTTTTTATAGGATAGGGAAACAAAGGAGCAAGCTTGTCCCCTAATGGAAAGCAATCCACGCCGCCCATAGAAATCTGCAACACCCGAGGCATTGCAAATGCGTTGCCGGCTGACGATAAATAGCATTTCATTTTTTTATATATTATTAAAAAAAATTATTTTATTACATTATACATATTGTAAACTCTTCGATATTTAAATATCATAATCATTTATACAACTTTACTAATCTGCTAGATCGCGGTCCAATTTGCCCTTCAGATACTTATGCTGAGTCTGGTTATCCCGCCAATCCGCATTGAATAAGCGCGGTGGGTTGATGTCCGTTCCTATAAATAGGACACCTACGCTCGGCAAGGAGATTGGGAATCGCTTAATGGTTTTCATTCTCAGTTAAACGGTTCTGTCCGCCTTCTTTGGCTTTGGTATTGAATAAATCTTCTTCTTCTTCTTCCGTCCCTGTACCCTTGTTATTTGGGGTCGGGTCTCCTTACTTTTTTGCGCTTTTTTTTACTTATACTGAATAAATATGTTTTTCAATTATTTAAGCATAGCTTTCTCAGCGTAGATGGTTTTGACATATAGAGAGGATGGATAAAAGACAACTGGTAAAAGAAATTTACGTTGCGGAGGTGGATGGTAGTGTCAGTAAGGAAACATCAAGGAAAACATACCTTGACCAAATTGCGGAAGTTTTTATGAAAGGCCAGGTCAAGAGTACCTACCCTTAACCGGCGAGCTTGCATGAAGAGCGATGAGTTTGGAGGAAGCGAAGATTCGAGATCCTAACAGATAGAGTTCTGTGGTCTCTGCCTACCCCTACGAGAAACAGGCGTGATAATATGTGTGTATGTACATATGTCAATTATTGAAATAAGTTTTATGTCTATTCGTGAGTGCGAGTGGTTAGTGGGCGGAGAAAGAGATGAATAAAAATGTCCTTCTCGTTTAACGTTTAATCAGCCCCTTTACGCAAATAGATAATTGCGTAAAGGGGCTGATACATATACAATACATATACGATACATATATAATACAATAACGTGTATAACGGACTTCGGAGTCAATTTAGTAATACAAAGTTAACTAACAAAGATAGCATTGTTACACATAGTAACACTTTATGATCAACATTTCATAGGAAAGTGGCGTGACTAGTTTGTCCTAGTTGTAATGTTATATGAGCTACGACGCTGACCGTGTCAAGGATACATTTACGATGTCGATAGTCGCTACTAAGAACGTCCACGATAGAACTGTACTATTTTAAGTGTGAACACCTTTATATGGTACAAGATATTCTGTTATTATTGCAACTGCAATTACTAAAATATACATATAGCTAGCTACATTAAATATGAAATTGTAGTCCTAGTTGTAATATTATATGAGCTACGACGCTGACCGTGTCAAGGATACGTTTACGATGTCGATAGTCGCTACTAAGAATGTCCAAGATAGAACTATATCATTTTAAGTGTGAACATCTTTATATGGTACAAGATATTCTGTTATTATGGCAACTGTAATTACTAAAACATACATATAGCTACATGAAATATGAAATCGTATAGTATACGCTATTATTTATTTATTTCTTACGAGAACAAAACAGGTTTTTTCACGATACATTTTTGTATAACAAAGTGGTAAAGCCACGAAAAATGCGACAGGTCTCATATAACGCGGTCTCCTTATAATGCGTATTACATATAAGAACATTTGAACAACTAAAAAAATTTGAACAATTTATCTGATTTGCATGAAATTAAGTATTAATTGTTGAAAAAAGATAAAAAAATAATATCTAATGTATATGAAATTAGGTTTGTTTGTTGATAACAATTTTTTATTGTATATTTTTAATATTTGAACTACGTATTCAATAAAACTAATTGTATTTACATATTTCTATAAAAATCTACATATTCATTGTCAATTCTATTATAAAAATTATTTAATAACCGTAACAATGACAACTACATACTATGAGAATGAATCTTTTTAGTGGTAGAGCCACGCTGCAAACGAATACTTTGCAAAGATTGGCATATTATTTGTCTGTAGTATGAATGGGCCAGCTCGCCCGGGGAAGTACCGCGCTTCGTACGGTGAGCGGTCTGAGTTCCGGAGGCCCAGCACCCTCCCCTTCCCACTCCCACTCTCACTCTCCCTCCGATTCCCACTCCCACTCCAACTACCATAATTTTACTTTCCTTTAAGGTCGGCAACGCTTCCGCACTGCCTATGGCGTTGCGGATGTCTATGCGCGGCGTTGGTTGGTTTCCATCAGGTGACACGCCTGCTCGTTTACCTTCCTATGCCATAAAAAAAAGTTTTTATATAAGTCTGATTATGTAAAACATCAATCATCAATCAAATGTACAGTATTTTTATTCCTTGGATTCCGGTATGTCTGAGATTAAAACGGTAGGATACAAATTCATTAATTTGAAGTTTCTTATTTCGCGGTTTCCATACAATGCGGTAATGCTTTCGCATTCTTTATAACGCAATGAACTAACTGCGTTTATATGGAAACTGCGTTATAAAGAACGGTAGGTTTTTTATAACGCGGTTTCCATATAATGTACTGTATAGTACGCATTAACCGCGTTATAGAAGACTTGACTATGGATTGTTCATTAGGTTAATGGAAAGTCGACATCACCCCTGAAGCGAATTTCCTTTCAACGTTAATCTATTACGTTGAGTGCTACGAATTATTGATTAAAGTTTTTTTAATAATAGATTATTAAATGAAATAGGCGCATCGTACATATATATATATATATATATATATATATATATATATATATATATAAATATAAATATAAATATATATATATATATATATATATATATATATATATATATATATATATATATATATATATATATATATATTAACAAAAGAAGCTATGCTATATTAACGAAATAAATGTCAGTATTGACAGATTGATGATTGGGGTTTCGTGTGTTTTCGTTTTCATCGATGAAGTTAATCGTAATAATAAAAAGGAAGATTTTTCTTTTTAACTTTTTTTAACGTACTTACACCACCCGTGCGAAGCCGGGGCGGGCAGCTAGTCTATTACAAAAAATTTGCTCAATATTCTTTCATGAGATTATATTACTGGCTGGGTTATATTACTGGCCTTTATAGAACAAAAACAAAAAAATTAAAAACATATTTTATTATTTTTAATTTTTACTTTCAAGACGCCCCGGGAGATTTTGCGTTGAGGCGGTCGCACGATTAGCCCTTTGCTAGAGCCGACCCTGCTCTTAAGTACCTGAAACACTTTCGAAGTAAGCCTTTGTACGTGACTTCATCTTACCGGTGCCGACTAACGTTACGACCTTTATTGGATATGTATTTTACGTGACGCAGGGATAGACACGATGCGGTATAAGGAGGGTTAAATTAAATTACAATGAACATTGTTTTCATACAGTTATGTAAGTAAGTATTTGACTCACTGAGATTTTGTCTGTGTAAATTGGAGCTTCTGATTTTAAAAGCATACTGAAGCTATAATGCATCCGGCAAATTACATTAATTTGCATACAGACCGTTATAATATAATATTTTCAATATACAGGGTGTCTCAGAACTCAACGTCAAGCCGAAACGAATAGATTTTTTTCTGATTTTTCTCATGATGGTTACAATCAATCCCGTCACCCCGTTTCGGCTTGACGTTGAATCCTGGGACATCCTGTATATATCGCTAATAACTAATATAAAATAATTTCTACCGCTTTATATGGACACCACTACCGAATTTTATAGAAATCGCGTTATAAAAAACTCCGAAAACACTAAATGAATTCCTATCCTTTTATATGGAATCTAAGAAATAAATAGATTTTGATCTATATAAAAACTGCATTTTCAAAGTATACATTTGATATAGTGTTCAAAGTATAAATGTGAGTATAAAGTATGATTGATTGATATCAAGAGAGTGGTGAGTGTGGATGAAGCAAAGAAAGTGTGCCGAGATCGTTGCAGATTGAGATCTGTGGTCTCTGCCTACCCCTACTGGAAACAAGCGTGATTGTTTGTATGTACATATGTATAGATGTATAGACCGTCCCTAAGGCGCGCCCAAACTTCCGCTTAACGCATTCAGTTTCTGCCATCCGATCTGCGCAAATCGTCGCTCCATCTAGCCAACGGGGCTTCATATATATCTTTATCGATTCAATATATATTTTTTTATAAATAGTTATATAATGAATAAGCTTAAAAAACATGAAATATTACAGAACCTAGAGAATAAAATAAGAATGATTTAGTTCATCATGACAATTTTATTCTAAATCATCATGTTGTTGAATTAACTGAAGGGAGAACGAAAAGAAAAAGACCAAGAAGAAGGGTAGAAACGTATAGAGAATTTATTGAAGGAGTTAGCCTTGTATCGAAAAAATTGGAAATCTACAGCGACACGTAATGAATCTGGATGATAAAGGGAATTTAAAATATATATTAACTTTCGAATATAGCTCATTAATATACATATAAAATAATTACGTTGTTTGAAATGTGAAATGTGTTATTTGATTAGGATTGCATTTGACACGTACGTACGTAAACCTCACTGGAATCCCGAATTTAATTCTAAAGCACTCCCCCGTTTAATTAAGTCGACATTGAGATATGTTAATATATATACAGCGCCAGTGGGGGCGACGACCTTACACAACGTTCAACAATTAAGAACAATCTCACTTGTTAATTGGCTGCATTGTCAATTCAGGGATAACAGAAGCCAGGAGCTAAATGGTTATTTATTATACATACAACAATTTATGTTTTTTTATAACGAATTATTGTCTGTTTCTTTAACAGACAGAGAAGGCAAACGCGCAAGCGTGTCACCTGATAGTAAGCAATTATAATAATAATAAAACTTTATTTCAGGACTAGCCCATATATCGTTAGTAACAATCTTTCTTATAATCTAGTGTTAGTAAAATTACAAAATTTTATAAAAAATATATTTTACATTTACAAAGCATTAATAAATTATTACAAATTTGAGAATAACAATTTTACATTTTATTTTATATTAAATTAATTTGAATAATAATAAAAATAATAAATAATGCATAAAACATAAATGCCATCCACAGACATTTGCTATACATTAGGCATTACAGAAGAATTATTACCCTTTGAGATATGTGTACCTTGGTTTTTTGAAGGTTCCAATGTCGTATAGGTTCAACAAAGAATTATTATGTATATTAAAGTTTCAAAGATGTTTAAAATAAATTCTATAATATAAAAGTGTATTTTTACTATTTAAATGTTACCGTTAATGTTCATTAGAGAATGTAAAATAAGATATTACGTTGATTTTTATTTCTGCTTAAAGAAAATTATTTACCATCTACCTGTGCTGTCCTTTCTAGTTGAGGCAAATATGTTTCCTTCTGATTCTTGAAACCAATACATTTTTCCGAATCCGATTCTCCAAACATAAAAAAACTAGATTCACCACGCATTATATATATATATATATATATATATATATATATATATATATATATATATATATATATATATATATATATATATATATATATATATATGTGTGTGTGTGTGTATCGCAGAAAAATTAGGGGTACTGCGAAGAAATCGAAAACTTGCAAGAATAGTCCCTAAAGAAATTAACGCTTTCACAGTGTCCTTAGTATTTAGCATATCAGGTAAGTCGGTTGGTCTTTTCCCTATGTCTTCCATATAAAAGAAAGAACATCCTAGTGGCGAAAATAAAATAAATTCACCGTGTAAACAAAAGTCACTTGCGTAGTCTTTTTTTGGCATTACATGAAAATGGCCAACGAATTTCGTGCAACGCCTTTCCTGCCAGCTCAAATGCTAGACATATATTACGTATTTTTATTATATTTCTGCCAAAGAATGGGAGTTCATATGCCGTGATTTGTTTTAGGAGATTATCACAAATTTTATTATATCATAGCTGGCAAAATATATAATATATAATTGAATTCCGCAACAGAAGATATCTAGAGAAAGACCCAAGAAGAGCTGAAAGAAATGTATTGAGAAAAATCTTAGAAAGGTAAGAAAGAAACCATCTTAGACGTCAGAGTCAGAGCGAATGAGGGAGGATCCTTAAGGTTGCCAAGACCCACAATGAGTTGTAGCGCCTGATGATGGAAGGAAGGAATGTTATGTCATATATCACTTCAATAACTTATATAAATCATGTAACTTATATACATATCATGTATCCCGTATACGTATACGTACCCCGTATACGTATACCTGTCTCCCGTAGGGGTAGGCAGAGATCACAGATCTCGGTCTGCTACGATCTCGGCACACTTTGCTTGCTTCCTCCACACTCATTACTCTCCTCATGCAAGCCCGCCACTTAAGGATACTCTTGACCTGACCTTTCTTAAAAACTTCAGCAATTTGGTCAAGGTATGTTTTCCGTGGTCTTCCCCTACTGACCCTTCCATCCAAATTCGCAACGTAAATTTCTTTTACCAGCTATCTTTCATACATCCTCTCTATGTGCCCAAACCATCTCAAGCATCCCTTTCTCAACTTTTCAAAAAGTTGAGAAAAGAAAATGTGATATGTGTTAATGCTCGGTATATATAACACTTGATGCAGTTTGCCACTAGAAACAGTCTGAATATCGGTCAAGATGTTTTGAAACGTCTTGAAGACTGCCGGACGTGTTAGCCGATTATCGTATAAGCTACTCAGACTATTGACTTTCGAGTTGTTATATACATTTTTTTTTCACAGCCCATATATGTCCCACTGCTGAGCATAGGCCTGCCCATTTCTGGAGGAACGGACACCGTTAGATATCAGAGTCAATGGTAGTAGGACTAGCAATGGTAGGGTTGTAGCCATATATATTATATGGCTTACAGAGTCATGGTAACCACAACAATCCACATTGGACAAGCGTGGTGGATTAATGTCCGTTCCTCCAGAAATGGGGAGGTCCGTGCTAGTGTGATAAATATCGCCTCTGAAAAACAAAACAAAATCATATCACACATAATGAGTATAGCTAATCTTGCTTCCATTTAGTGTAGAAATTAACAGCTATATAAATATTTAACAAAATGAGAAAATCGAGCCTGCGACCTCTGACTCTCAAAGAAAACACTTCGACACTGGGCCACTTAACTAGTTACATGATAGAACAGCTCAGAGGGAAGATACAGAAGCAGGTTTCTATGTTACGTCCCTACAAGTATTAGAGGAGGTTGTTGCGTGACAAAGGCCGACGTATCGATCCAACCTGTGCCGGTAAATGTATTCGTACACCTAAAAAGGATTACGTGGTACGGTCTATGCAAAATGATTAGGATTGTACTCCTAATAGTAAAGCTTTACAAATACAAATTGAAACATCTTCTTTATTTCTTCAAGAACAGAAATTATATTTTTGAACATTCAAGTTTCGACCACTGTAAAGATAGACAGTCAAAACTTACTTTGCTAAGGTCCGCGGACATAAATAACAAAAACAGTATTGTGTGCTTGCAACGAAAGACAATTGTAAAGTGTAAAAAAAACACTTCACGCCTTTACACACACACTGTACTGTACATCTTTCGTAGAGCAAGCCTCCTATCTAGGCTACACGCATTGTATGTGAGTGATGAAGTGATATTATGTGTTTGACGTTGTCAACGTTAATGAAAATGACGAGGTATTTTGAGGAAGAGGAGAATTTGCTGACGGCCGTTTCTCGGTGAAAAATTCTCTATACACGCTTTGCAAACACAGTATATTGTATTTCTTATCTGTGTTCGCGGATCTTAGCAAAGTTAATTTGAGTGTCCGTTTTTATAATAGAATTCCGCAAAGTAACGCCTGACTCAATAAATTTTCTACCACTGTTGTCTGTCATGTCTACTACATTTCTCCTCTGTTAAGAAATGGCGAAAAGTATCTCCGCAGGTACCCTCTTTTTTATCTCTTTCTTCAGTTACCTTGCAGTAATGTATTAAATTTTTATAGACATAATCGCTTAGATAAACGTTCAATTATGTGGAACTCTATAACAGGGCACATATATGTAAATCATAATATAATATACAAAACTTACACAGTACACCTAGAGTAGTTAAAAGACAATCCGCAGACATTCCCCATAATAGTACAACCTGAACAAAGTCTAACCTCATTCCAGGTTGTAAATGGGTCATTCGTAAAATGCATAGCATGAGCATACCGTACACCGTGGTACTGAATTGGGAAATCCCAAGAGAACAAAGTTCAGTCAATATAAGCTTACACTTTGAAGTCTATCGATCATTTCGTTTGATACTCAACAGACTTTCTATATACCATGCAAAGATTTCCATTGCCATCCAACTTGGCAATTCAGGAAGTGTTATTGAAACTTTTAGACTGAAGGCTGCTCGCAAATAATAATTATGACGATTAATGGAGTCAGGCGTTACTTTGCGGAAATCCATCACTATGTGGACAGTCAAAAGTTTTACTTAGCTAAGATCCGCGACAAGCAAACAATAACAGAAAATTAATAATGTGTGTTTTCCTGCTGGATGAAGTGGATTTATTTAGAACTTAAACCAAAAACTTACCGAAAAACGGCCAGCAACTCTCCACCCACCAACCACTATACACAACACCAAACACACACTACCACTTTTCCACCTTGTAAACGACACGTGTTTCGCCCAAACACGAGGCATCATCAGGTATAGTAGACTCTACGGAAAACAACCGAAAAGTCACTTTTCGGTTTTCTTTTTGCTTGTCGCGGATCTTAACCTTTTGACTGTCCACATAATAATAATTATAACAATAATATACGATTAAACTTTTTTCTGAGATAGTAGTTCTGTTTTATATATAATATATAGTTGATAGTAGATGTTAAAGAAAAATGTTGAATAATGAAGTGTTCTCTCTAAAGATATAAGACAGTCGATGCAGGTGTGAAATGTGTTTTTTTTATAGTAGAACAGTGGAACGAATATGCGAGTCACCTGGTGGGAAGTGATCACCGTCGACCATAGACATCCGCAACGCTGAAGGCATCTCAGATACGTTACCGGCCTTTTGTGACCACATACGATCGTCTCTTGAATGCCCCTGTGTCGTATTTATTTGAGAACACCGCAGGTATAGTTCAGTGGCAGAAAACTGCGATTAAATCGTAACGGTGGTAAACTACCAGGCATCTAGGTGATGAGAATGAAACCTCTTATATACCTAACCTCTTATATAGTTCGATTAAGACGTACAAGAGAAGTGATGAAATAAATGCGTGTATTGTGACTTTTAAAATTGACTGAAAATGTCCATAGAAAGTTTTGGTACAAAAGCAACCATTTTATCAAGATGTAACGTGATAAGTTGACTAGTTATACTTCAAGAGACACGAGAGATTATTATACAAGAGATTTGATGTTAACTCATTTTACTTGACACTGGCATAATAGTTATAACTTATTGCCATCAAAGAAAAGAAAAGAAACGTTTCAAATGAACCGCACGTTCTTATTTAAGTGTAATTATTTTCTAGTTTTTGGTAGGGCTGATAAAAATAAAACCATTGAACATAATTTTTTTCCTATTTATATTTCTTACCAGATGTTTTTTACAATTAACTATACATTTATCTCATATAATATGTAATACCTAAAAACACATTATATATTCCATATAAAAATACTTCCATATAAAAAGTACTGATATAAAGGAAAACGCTACAATGCAAGGTGAGTTTTTAAACAAGACACTTGTAATTAAAAGACTGACTCCAAGACAATTGCCGGCAGTTATGGAACAAAGATGTTTGCAGAAGCTTTTCAAAACATTCGCGCAAGAAATATAACTGTATAACATTCATTTTAACGAACGTGTATTATGTAATGAACTATTTCACGATATATGTATATTCTCCGCGTTAAGAATTTTAAGATATTTCAGTTTCGTCATAATCATCATCATTATCATCAATAGCCACCACATCAAAGAGGCTCATGACCTAGATACTGACTTATGTCTATTTATACATAACTTTGATTTCAGAATTAATTTATTCAATAATTTCAATTTCCATTTTTTTATTTATTGCATTAGACTGTGTATGTATAAGGTCTAAATGACGGTGACGTGGTTTGCCACCCGGCACATTCTGTTTCGCACGAGGGCGAGGAGCGACTAACGGAGAGCCGTTTCGCTACGATGAATGTGAGAGGAAGGATGGATGAGTGTGAAGGAAGCAGGGAGGGTGTACCGGGATCGTAGCGGATGGAGATCAATGGTCTCTGCCAACCTTTACGGAAGATAGGCGTGACGATATGTATGTATGTCTAAGGTCCTAAATTTTTTTATGGAATAAGGAGGGCAAATAAGCAAGCGTTTCGCGTGATGGGTAGCAATCAACGCCGCCCATACACTCCATATGGAGTCCATAGGTATTATATAGGGAAGCGTTGGCTTACTACTTTTGTTGTGTGCTACCGCACAACTCGCTGAAAAAGCAAGTTTCAGCGCCAGCACCTGAACAAATGACGATCCAGTACGGTGCGTTTTTCCCGAAACTTCATTCCACGCACCGCCACTCTGTGGAACCTTCAGGGGTCATTTCCATACCGATACGACATTGGAACCTTTAAAAAACAAAATCTACTCCTATGTCAAAGGCCGTGAATGCAATTTGCAAGGCATAGAATGTTGCGAATGTCTATGGGCGGCGTTGTATGATTTCCATCAGGCGACACCTTGCTTGTTTGCCTCCCTATCCAATAAAAAATAGTTTTTTTTTATGGAATAGGAAGGCAAACGAGCAGGCGTGTCACCTGATGGAAAGCAACCAACATCGCCCATAGACATTCGCAACACCATAGGCAGTGCGGAAGCGTTGCTCACCTTAAAGGAAAGTGAAATTATGGGAGTGGGAGTGGGAATCGGAAGGGGAGTGGGAGGGAGATTGGGAGTGGGTATCGGAGGGGGAGTTGGAGTGGGAAGGGGAGGGGTTTGGGCCTCCGGAACTCAGAACTCCTCCGCTCACCGTACGAAGTACGGTAGCTAAGCTACCACTCAGACGTCGGTTTTCTGCGGGAGTGTGGTACTTCCACGGGTGAGCCGGATCATTCATGCTACAGACAAATAATATGCCATTCTCATCTTAACAAAATATTCGTCTGCAGCGTGGCTCTATCACTTTTAAATAGTCAAATGAAGAATTAACCTTTTCCATAACTCGCCACCCATATAAAAGCAATGTTTTAAAATATGGATACCTAAACACTTGTAGTTTCTCACGTCACACGATACATAATTCACAAACGTCCCAGTGGCCCGGTTCGCGCGAGTTTTAAGTTTAAAAAATTTAACAGTCGTCATAGAAAAAGGTTTTTTGATTTACTAGCTTTCCCTTACTTTATACAGTTCGCTTAACTTCCATTTAACACGAATTCTAAACTAAGCGTACAGAAAACACATAATATTCTTTTTAAAGAAATGTCCTTTTTTAAAAATATGAATAAAATTTAATTTTACCTTGACAAAAATGTTTTACTGGATGTTCCATCGAGCTAATCTAATATCTCTAATTATTCGTATCATCCACATACATATCATCACACCAGTTTTCTGTAGGGGTAGGCAGAGACCACAGATCTCCATGTGCTACAATCTCGGCACACTTTCTTTGCTTCATCCACACTCATCACTCTCTTCATACATGCTGGCCGGTTAAGGGTTCGTTTGACCAGACCTTCCTCGAGAACTATTGGCAATTTTGTCACGGCATATTTTCCTTAGTCTTCCCGTACCAATCCTTCTATCCACAGCCGCAACGTATTTTTTTTACGCTGACGCTTTTACGATTTTCTAAAAGATGAGCTGAAAGAGCTAAGAATATAAAATCTTTTACGTGTTTATCTATTATGTAATAGTGATATAACTTTTGATTAAAGGCTAACACAGAAGTCACCGACCCAAGACGTTATTACAAGCTCGATATATTTCGCGGTAAACAAGCAAAAGGTCACGCGATGCTTTTAGAGACATTAATCTACTAACGGCTGCTAAAACCTTTTATTATGAACAAAGAAAGAATTTTATGTTTCAAATTTATTGTAGAAAATTACAAAAGAAATATAATATTTTATATTTTAACACAAAGACTTTAATATAGGATGTATTATCGCGGGCTTGTGATGTTATCTTTTGAAGGTTAATTTTTAAGATGCGTTTAAAACTCAGTTAGTTTTTCAGCTGCGAAACTTATTCAAAGATGAAAAGAATATTCTCATCTCTTCGATGTTTAATCTATAAAACTATTTTATTTTTTAATAAAATAGTTTTATCAACAAAAACGTGGGGCGCCTAAGAATGTGAGCGATGGCCTACACTTTACAACCACGAGCTTTATGAGTTGTACAATGAGCCGAACGTCATCAAAAACATCAAAATTGGTCGCCTAAGTTGGGCTGGGCATGTAATACGGATTGAGAAGACTAGAGTACCTACCCAAACACCTACTAGACGGCAAACCAGATGATCGTAGAAGACGCGGAGGGCCTAAGCTCAGAAGGCTAGATGAAATTAAGGAAAATGTAAAGGCAATCGATGTGAGGAGTTGGAGAGAAAAAACCAAATTAAGATCTGACTGGAAAAAAATACTGAACCAGACTCACCCGCTGCTATTACAGCAGCGGGTAGGTGCTTGATGATGATGATGCCTAAGAATATTAATTAATTATACAGTCAATATACCGATCTTAAAAAATTTATCTATTTTCATTTTCTAGTTTTTAGTTTTTTTTATGGGATAGGAAGGTAAACGAACAGGCGTGTCACCTGATGGAAAGCATTCAACGCCACCCATAGACATCCGCAACGCCATAGGCAGTGCGAAGGCGTTGCCCACCCTTAAGGAAAGTGTCATTATGGGAGGGGAGGGGGAGGGGAGGGGGAGGGGAGTGGGAGGGGGAGGGGAGGGGGGAGGGGGGAGGGGGAGGGGGAGGGGGAGCTCACCGTACGAAGCGCGGTAGCTAAGCTACTACTCAGACATCGGTTTTCTGCGGTAGTGTGGTACTTACTTCCCCGGACGAGTCGGCCCATTCATGCTACAGACATTTGTTCTCCTGTCACTGTATATTTATTTTTTACACCTATTATAGTTTTATGTTTTGAGTAACTTAACATTGTGCTATTGTTTATTGTCTTTAATATAATAAAAAAAAATAAAAAAGAATTACGTCCCAACTGAGCTATTTCTGCTTTCAAATTGGCGAACAAAAATGTAAGTCCACATAAGAACTGCGAACAGCTCTCTAAAACAAACTGCTAGAAGCTTTTATTAAGCTGAAATAAAAACTGCCGACCCAAAAATCCGTGCGCGATTCAATTGCGACTCGATTTACGAAGCGAATTCCGTAACGTGAAGTGGCGCGCCCGACTCCGGGGATAAATTCCCGCGACGATAAAAATAAATATCCCCCTGTCAACACTTGAACAAAATTTGAATGAAAAAAGTTTCCCCGGGTAACTTCGCTCACTGAAATAGGGAAAGTACCTAACAGCTTTTACGAAATGCAATAGTTTGATTGCTTTCGTTTTACGTATTTCAATCGATCCTAAGATCCGCGAACACAAATTAGAAAAATAATGTTGTAAACACACAACATTATTTTTCTAATTTGTGTTCGCGGATCCACAATCCACAAGCGAAGAAATGTATAGATAATTTACTCACTGAGAAACGGCCGTCAGCCTCCTACACCTCCTACACCTCCATGGTCACTAACGTTGACATCAAATACACAATTTCACTTTTCACTACAAACACAACGCCTTTTGCCTCGACACAAGGCATCCCCAGGTGTGGTAGCCTCTAATTATTGTTAACCATTCCAACTTATCTGTGCAGATTAGTTGGAATATTACAATTGAATTAGATTACACGATCTGCGCAGAGCGGCTGGTAGAATCTAGATGCGTGAAGCCGAAGATCGGGCTAGGTGGCGCTTTTTGGAGGAGGTCTATGTCCAGCAATAGACTGCCGCAGGCTATTGATGATTATGATTTCAGCTCAGCCTATAATGCTTGTGGAAAAAAAATGATACACATCAATAGTTAAACAGAATATATGAACTCACAACATACATATAGCGAGCCTTACCAAACGAGCCTCTAATTTTTGCATGAGTCTTTGTATTAATGAGCCTTTGTAAAAAAAAGCTTCTTATATAATATATTAAAAAAATGATTTATTTTAAAATATTTAAGACTTATGATAATATTATATAGATTTATAAGTTTGTGAGTATAATGATTTCATATGTTTAATGAGTTCATATGTATTATTATTTTATTCCATTATACTTTCTATCAATAAATAAAATAATAATTACAAATTTCTGGAATAAAAATCATATAAGAACCAGCCTACACATTTCTTAGAGGCCGACAATGCTTCTGCCTATGCCTATGGAACTGCGGATGCCTATGGGCGGCGTTGATTGCTTTCCATCAGGTGACACGCCTGTTGGATTACCTTAAAAAATAAGGAGTGAAACATTGAAATGGTATAATTACCATTTAATTTAAAATAACGTCATATTAAAGAACCTCACACAAATTTAACGATACCCATACATACTAAACACACAACTTATCGGGTATGCCTTCAATATCCAAGGCAAACGAGTTTACCGACTAGTTATGACCTACACGAGCGTTATTAATTATTAAGCAATAATTCTAACTCGAGCTCTTAGACGGCGGACTAGACATAACAACATTAATATTACCGAAATAAATGAAAACAATAGGTATAGTATTTTAATACGTATAAGTATAGTATTTTAATTTTTCATTTATTTCGGTAAAATTAATGTTCTAATTCTATTCTAATTCTACTAATCCATAGTTCTATAAAATTTGTTTATAAACAATAATCCGTATTGGCAGTAGAAATGGCCTTGATACTTGATTATATTTTGGGTATTTTTTCATGTGGTATGGACGTTTTAAAGTATTAATTTATTTGAAAGCAGCCATAAATGAAATAATAATAATAATTACTTTTATTTTGGGATTTTTAAGATCCATCTTTATTAGCAATAAATTAAGAGTATGTTAGTAATACGAATACATTTTTTGAATTTAATACGAACAAATTTTCTACTTTGCCTATATATATATATATGGCTCATGTAGTATATATACTATATATATATATATATATATATATATATATATATATATATATAAAAGCGTCTTCATGGTGGGTTAATGTCCGTCCCTCCAGAAACGGAGAGGACAGTTATTAGTGGTTGGACATATGTATGTATATGGACTATTGAAAAAGAACCAATTTACCTAGTAAAACCGAATAATTGTAATGAATGAAATAGAATTTGAAAATAATCGAAAAAAAATCTTTCAAGAACTCCTTGTATATGTTTAATAGAAAAACAAAATTAATGATAGCTTTAGTCTACACAAAACGTATAACAATCTGGAATTGTATACGATGTTTCGTTTCCGAAGTTTAGTAAAAGGAAATTCAAGGAAATATCACTAATATAAACATATTTCACCTCCACAAGGTAGTGGAGAACAAAGGATACAAATTTGCGAATTCCTACAAGCGTAAGAATAAGGCAAATATATCAAATTATTTATCATTTGGGAAAATAAAAAAAAAATCATAGGCATCAATTATTAAAAACCAGATGAAGAAATAGTAGACAAACAATTTGTACAGATAGAGAATCAATGGTTTTTCGAATTGGTTTTCGCGGATCTTAGCCAGTTAATTATGGACTCTATCTGTAAAATGGATATCCGTAAAGTAACGCCTCACTTCATTATTACTCAAATAAATTAAAAATTAAAAAAAAACAAAATTAAATAAAATAAAATAAAATAAAATAAAATAAAAAACTTACATATAGCAAACATAAATTATCCTCGACGAACAACTAAAACGTTTTTCAGTCTCCTGGAAAGAAACAAAATAATAAATTAATTCAGTTCAGTGTAGCGTAAACATAAGAAAATGGTAAATCCGGTTTAACAGATACAGTTTAATATAATATAATATAATATATTAAAATTGCCTTAGTAGTGAAGCTGCTATAAATTTATAAAACCTTTTTATTTAAGTTTATAAAACATTTTTTTCTAAACTTATTTTTCTTCACGATCGTGATTTTAAAAGTGTTTTTTCGGATTATTATATTAAATTGATTTGATACATAACACGATAGAACATCTGATCCTTCCGTGCACACAGTGAGACTTTGTAAAAGAAATGATATATGTGTTTATGTAGAAGAATAAATCAGCATATTTGGAAGAGAGTTTTATGTAAAGACACTCCGTTATGAACCCGGGTCATTGTGATAATATTATATCTTGACGTTATAGCACCGCCTTCGGAGTTAATGTTTACGGGTATATATGACCTGAATTCCGAGTCTGAACAAGCCCATAACACCAGAAACGAGAAAATCCGTACCCAGTAGTGGGACTTACTCGTATATAGGCAGAAGAAAAAAATATAATAAATATACTGGCTACTACACTACTATAAAGTACTATTCATAGATACCGGCATGAGTAAACTTATTGTAAGAACTATCTAAGCGATATAAAGGTCACGTTACCATCTAGGATATTTATTTACATTATCGGCTTTATTTTCCACGATCTTTTTTATTTTTAAACTCTTTATCTCTCAACGCTTGGTCTCACATGCATCCGGATACTGCGGTCGCGTAAAAAGAAGAAAAAACACCGTAAGCACCGAGTAAGCACTTGTATTACATGCCTATGATAAATACATGAGTTTTTAAATTGAAATGTGAGAATCGGATCACTTATTTAATTTTGTTTCCACGCACCACCAATCTTTAGAATCACCCACCTTCAAAGATTTTTCCGAACGGACTCAACATTGGAAATTTACAAACAAAAGTCTACATTGTTCACAGGCCGGAAACCTTTCTGTAATGTCTATAGTGTTGAAAGTCTATGGGCGGCGTTAATTACTTTCCATCAAATAACACATATGTTCGCTTGTCATCCTATTCCATAAAAAATCTAGACTATTTAACCGTAAAAAATCATATAATATTTAATTATCATATAGATACTATTTATACAAAATAGGTTTGAAAAAAATTAAAGACGACCCAAAACGAGGCGGTGTCAAAATTATTGCTTTCTGATCTAGTTAGTGATCGTGAATTGGAAACATGCATCGGGATAAGCATTTGTATGTTGACAAAGGAAATCTTAGTGTGTAACTATGAATGTATATTCATAGTCATGTTCAGAATTTATTCATTCATTCAGTTCATTATTTTATTATAATTATTTATATTTCCCTTGATTTTTCCCTTGAAGCTGGTAGTTCCAGCTTTCAGGTCAAACGGCTGGGGTTTAGAACGATAATGACAGACACACAACGATTCGGGCTGTTAAACAGCATTATTTATTATTATTATAAATAATATAATCAATATACAATAACGAATAGACAAACAAGCTAACGATTTTATTCACAGCACATATACGATAATGCTAAGCACTCCACTTTTCTGGAAAAATAAACCATAAACCCACCACACTCATATAAGGCGGATTGATTGGGCACACAAACTTAGAATAAATATCTTAAAGCCTTACAATCCATTTATTTCGATGCACGATACGAATCTATGACAATCAACTCCAAAAGCCTTAGCTTCGCGACTGAGCCAATTAGGTCGTCGTGCTTTAGGTATAGAATATTACGTAATCTACTGTTTATGTCGTTTCGTCATCCGTTTAAAGTCAGGAAGTTTTTTAGCAGTTACTTTAGATGAATTACATTAAGAAAAGAAGTAACATCAATTTTAATGGCGTTCGTCAAACCAATAAATATTCAAATGTAATAAAACATACCACATTATATCAAATTTGAGATGTATGTATGTAGATTAAATTAAATTAAAGTAAAAGTCGATGATGAATCCACGAAGATGCTCGTATATTGGTTTGGACAAAAATTCGCCAACAGACAAGGGTTAGATGGTAGAGAACCCCACATTTTATCTCTAAGAAACTCCAAATTTTTCAGATAAGTAACTAAGGTTAATCAAGTTATAAAATTATTATTTTTTTATGGGATAGGAAGGCAAACGGGCAGGCGTGTCACCTGATGGGAAGCAATCAACGTCGCCCAAAGACATCCGCAGCACCATGGGCAGTGCGGACGCGTTACCGACCTTTAAGGAAAGTGTCATTATGGGAGTAGGGGTGGGGGAGAGGGGAGGGGGAGGTGGAGGGAAGGGGCGGGTGTTGGGCTTCCGGAACTCTCGCTCACAGTACGAAGCGCGGTTACTAAGCTACCACTCAGACGCCGCTTTTCTGCGGGAGTGTGGTACTTCTCCGGGCAAGCCGGCCCATTCATGTTACACACAAATATTATGCCATTCTTGACAAAGTATTCGTCTGCAGCGTGGCTGTACCACTATCATAATTGATCAAGGTATGTTTTCCGCGGTCTATTCCTACCGATCCTTCCATCCACATCCACCTCGAGAGTACCCGACGTACCCGAGAGACAGGCGTGACGATATGTATGTACAGTAAACGCTTTAATTTTATATGGGACATTATAAGACGTATAACTACAGAGCTGGTTTAAAAATCATGTAATATACACTTAAGAACTTCACAGTAAAAGACACACTTTGTAACGTTACGCCTTTGAAGATGTGTTTTGCAACTACTTTGTTCTACTTCGCATTAAAAGTTAGCGACTGTTTTATTTTTAGATCATTCCCAACTAGTGTAACTAGAAAAATTTAATTTATTAATTTCTTATAAACTAAGACCCTATTTGAATGAATATTTAAACTAAATTACAATTTCAGAAATGACCTAAGTGGTTTTAGTTTATTGCTATTAAACTTTTTAATAATCTTCTTCTTCTAAGAGTGCTTCTCCGACTTGCGAAGGTTAGCAGCCAATTCAGCACAACTCTCCTCCTCTTTCGCGAGGTGCAGCAGTTCTGGAGCACTCCCTATCCCTATCTGATGGAAAGTTATCACCGCCGCTTGTACCATTGGTTGCAGGTACGTTGCCGACCTTTCAGCACGGAGATTAGTTTTTTGAAGACTGCAATGACAAATCTTTTCGGAAATACCGGCTCGAGAAAGTTGTTTTTTATGCGATAGGAAGGCAAACAAGCAAGCGTGTCACCTGATGGAAAGCAATCAACGCCGCATATAGACATCTGCAACACCATTAGCATCACAAATTGACAGCCTTTAAGTTTATTTTTGGATGGTTCCGTCACGTCCTGATTCCCACGAGGGCGAGAAGCGACGAACGGAGAGCCGTTTCGCTACGATGAATGTGAGAGGAAGGATGGATAAGTGTGAAGGAAGCAAGGGAGGTGTGTCGGGATCGTAGCGGATGGAGATCTGTGGTCCCTGCCTAATCCTACAGGGAGACAGGCGTGACTATATGTATGTATGTATATATGTTAAATAACACTTGTGTGTTCTTGAGCTGTAACCAGTTATTCTCGTTCCCTCCCCACTTATTATTATCGCGGGCTAATGCAAACGGATTATATTCAGATGAGTCACTTAACTTTCAATTAAATGTTCTGAAGAGAAACGGCGCATTTGTTTTATATCCTTGCTCATTACATAAAACCGATATACTAATTAATGAAACTTTTAAATAGATAAGTTTTTAAAAATTTCTTTAACTATGTTAATGTAATTGATAAATATGTTTTAGAGCGATAACCACACAGACGAAATGTTGCTTTAAATACTTTATATAATTTTATACAAAAAAATTAAAAAATAAATTTTATAACCTGTCTAATAAATCATGTATTTCATGGGGATTCGCCTCTGGCTAGATGCAACAATAATCTACCCAGAGCGGCTGGCATAAACTGGAGTAGCCGAAGAACCGGTTAGGTAGTGAAAACACGAAACGGGGACATCCACACCCCGCGCAGGGATGTGGGATGTAGCCTCGGGGATGAACTCACTGTTTGCGCAGCAACTCAATGGGGCAACCGCCCCCCGGCCCTAGGTTCCGCTGTTTCTAGGGGCTTTTGGGCGTCCTTTAACGACTTCGCGACATCGAGATATAGGCTGAACCTATTCCTACGTTGGGTCCGTTGCTGGCCCTCCCCCCTCGCGGGAGCCTGGGAGCGACAAGAGGATTTCGCGTAGTTGAGATGACGTCCGTCAGGTGGGCAAGCGTGGAGGGTAGCAAAATTTTTGAGATGTGAGTGTGGTCCGTTGTCGGCTCGATCTAACATCTTCTGAACGAACCGTATCACAAAGTTATGGATGCTCTCTACCCTGAGGTCCCTCGATATTACGTTATTATTATTACGCAAATAGCAAGCGTCCCAAAATGTCGCGCAGAGACAGATTATGCTGGATCTGGACGCGTTTGCGCTGGGTTTCTGAGGCGTAAGACCACCAGGCCGGCGCAGTTAGGACAGTTGGGAGCGAAGGAGGCGTATAATGGGGGAGGTATATGTCCAGCAATGAATGTGTATAGTGTAATATATGTCGTAGAGCATATAAACTTCGTTTGCCGTAATTAGTTAACGATTAAAGGGATAAGATTCGGTAACACATACAACATAATAAATGTTAAAAACATAGTTAACTGATTTGAATGTGTACACCATTTCATTTAAAAAACATTTTTTTGCTCGCCTGTACTTTGCCACAATGTATATATATACAATGAACAATGTAACCATATTCCTTTATTCCTTTGATCCCATATGACAGAGATCTGTGAATCATCGTATAGGACATCGGTTAATCCTTAGTCACACCGAAACGAATTGTTCTACATAGTTAAGTCCGTGTGTGGGTCTGTTTCATAAGACAATGCTTTGATATACAATGGTCCTAACGAAAACCTAAAAGACTTGTCAATTTTTTTTAGCACTGAGCATTTCTGAATTCTGGATTTAGAGCTGATGAATTGAGTATCTGAAGTTAGAATGACGACCGCTTCGAACAAATACAAAAAGTGTCAATTGTTATTCCATAGCATAAGAGGAGAATTAAGATACAGTTTGTGGAAGAAACAATGGATAATTGTAATAGAAAATTTTAACCAACGATCCAAATACTAATTATTATGCTTAAAACCAATT
The DNA here is from genome assembly GCA_031353405.1 of Baronia brevicornis. Classification (NCBI taxonomy): domain Eukaryota; kingdom Metazoa; phylum Arthropoda; class Insecta; order Lepidoptera; family Papilionidae; genus Baronia; species Baronia brevicornis. The sequence goes on along the minus strand of JASFAT010001784.1, from coordinate 463,905 downwards.
TCAATTTTGACAAGGGTTTAGATTCTTAGCTCTGATTCTACGTCAGATTAACTGAGCCAATGGGACAAATCAAAATAGTACTCTATATATTCAAAAATGGGATATGGGTGTAATGGGTATAAATAGGTATATTAATTTTAATCATACTACATATTGCTCCAATTTAGTCAAATACATTTTTTTGAGAAATCCTAGAAGCATGAATTGTCTGAAACTGAAATCTTCTGTCTTACTTACTTAAATATAACAATAACGAAACATACTACTGCAACAATTTACAATCTGAGTGAAGAGGTAAATGTGAGATCTGATAAAGGCAAAGAGGAACAATATTTCTTGTATGCGAACTGTCATTCTGTACGGTGTAAAGGCAGCCAGTATGGTACGAGTACGGTGTAAAGTGTTGAGGCTGAACGCGTTCGTGAGAATATTCAGTTTCCTAGTGAAGCGTTGATTTCGCAATGTTCCGGTTTGTGGGTACGGATACGTTAGCGATGTAACCCAGAAATTATTGCGAGAAGTGTAGTCGTCTCGTGAATTATGTTTGCATTTTATATGATTATCAATTCAAATCTGTTAAGTCAGACTCGACTCGCTGTGCGGTTACCGGAATAAAAAAGACGTATGTACTGTGGCGTGCCAGCCGTTCTTCTTACGGCGACACCCGGGATCTTTAGGGGGTTTTATCTTCTAATAAAACTTCTTGAAATGAATATTAATTTATTTTTCTTGTTATATTTTACATATGTATTATGTTCACACACTTTATAAAAATTATTGTGCTACGAAAGGCGATATGTTGTATTCGAGACGTCAGTCGATCGAATACCTTTTGTTTTTTATATCAAAATTTATATCTTTTTTATTTTAAAAATTAGGAATGTAAGACAAGAAAATAATAACATTTAAAGGTTTTATGCATAAGTGACACATTTAATAATTATATCACTACAGTACACACGTACGATCACGCCTGTTCCCCGTAGGGGTAGGCAGAGACCACAAACCTCCATTTGCTACAATTCCGACAAACTGTCGTTGCTTCATTACTCTCTTCTTACAAGCTCATTAGTTAAGTTTATTTTTAATCTAATCTAAATCTAAATAAAAGGAAACATTTCTTGAGATTGTTTCACTTTTTTGGGATCTAGTAAAGGTTTATCTTTTTGGTCCTCTCCTATCGACCCTTACATTCTCATTCGGCAATGTAAATTTCTTTTATCTTATTTATGTGCCCAAACCATCTAAGCATAATAATAATGAGTCGACACATTTCTTACTGAAGGTGACCTACAAGGTGACTATGGAAGCAGCATTTATCTGATTATTAAAACTTATCTAATCTATGATCCTCAAACTACAATCCTAGAAATATACGGGGATTACCCCTGGACCACGCTGGTTTTAAAAATGTACATGAACGATGGTGATCTACCATCAAGCATTGTACAACAAGCTTGTATGTTGAACGACCTTAAAAAAATTAAAATTCTATCCCGACACGAAACTTCATAGAGATTTGGCAGACTTCGCATACATTTCAAAGTACTCTACAGCATGTAAATTCTTCTGTTCTTCGATGTTTTGCTTTTATTTTCATTATATTGGTCTAGCAATATAATTTATATCTCTGTTCACTAGTTTCAGATATAATACTGAATGTCCAATAAAGTGAGCCGAGCGATAAACAGAGACAGAACATATCAAATGTCATGTTACCTTCATATTCAATTTCCGACGGTGGCGTTCTAGACAACGTGTTATTATGAACACATCCGTCGTATAATCAAGCAGGCGTAACATTGATTTAAGCAGCATTGTGTAATCAACGCATACGTATTTTTTATGTAACAAGCGTTAAGAAAATTTTTCTTTTTATATCATCATCAACAGCCTGAGACAGTCCACTGGACTTCCCCAAGATGCGCCACATAGCCCGATCTTTGGCTTCAAACATCCAGTTTCTTCCAGCTATCCTTCTTTTCAAAGATCGTCTTTCCATCTGATCCGTAAGCGTCTCACACTACGATTGCCAAAACTTATAGCTTAAACAAATAAAAAAGTAAATGATAAAATAGTATTAAATCTAATAATATAAATCCTGATTCCCACGAGGACGAGAAGCGACTAACGGAGAGCCGTTTCGCTACGATAAATGTGAGAGAAAGGATGGACGAGTGTGGAGGAAGCAAGGAAGGTGTGCCGGGATCGTAGCGGATGGAGATCTGTGGTAGAGACCACAGATCTCCATTCGCTACGATCCGCCCGTCTCAGGGTAGGCAGAGACCTCCCCCTATGGGAGACGGGCGTAATGATATGTATGTATGTATCCACGACCACTTACTTCAATTCTCCATACGTTTTGTCCCATTCCTATTTTAAAATTGGTTTGTTAATTATCTTATTGCTGATGTGGAGAAGAAGAAAGTAATAGGAGAGGAAGAAGGAAATAAAAAAGGAATTAAACCTCCGGGTCCTCTCTCTCTCTCCATTCAGCGTACGTAATGTATTAAGACAATATAATGCTACTACTTAATGCCGATTTTCTGTGAGGGTGTGGTACTACGTAGGGCGAGTCGAACCTATACATGGTACCATAGTTGTACTTTATTCGTAATTAATTAATGCGTTAGATAAAAATATTGCAAAGGAATAATTAAAAAAAAATATGATAAACGTAGCGAACGGAAGACAAATTGAGTACCTATACATATGTGTCTAAAAATTTAATTTAAATACATTTTCTGCTCAGAAAACGGTTAACAAGAATTTTTATACTTAATAAGTATGCTTTTTTATAAATAAGATCATATGCCAATGCAAATATAACCTTTATGTTGATAGACGTATATATATATATATATATATATATATAGTCTGCTTGTGGCTATTAAGTATTCTCGTTAATGTAGTCTTGACCGGGTTGCATCCATAATTAGGACATTACCGTTAGAGCGTCGGTGTCTCGATAGCCCGGCGTATTCTTGGCCATTCAGTTCGAAAACTCGTTTTACAACTTATCTTAATACAAACATATTTAAGACTATTGTTTACTTTTCGACGACCAATTGGCTCAGTGGCGGGGCCCTCCCCCCAACCCGCATTAGACAAACGTTATGGGTTAACGTGCGTTCCTCCACAAATTCAGAGGCCCGTGCTCAGCAGTGGGAAATATAAAGGCTGTTAAAAAAACTATTTTTCAAGTGAGTTGAGTCAATTCTCATGAAACGTGAAAATAATGAGCAATTAAAGGACATGAATCGAAAAAAAAAAGAATTATTGTATAGTTCCTATTTACAGTTTTAATTGTTTTCATCATAAATAACTTCAGCTGAACAAAGAAATCATTGTTATCTTACTTTACTAATGTGTATAAGTCAATTTGACCAAAAAAGTGGCTTCACTTCACTTCATCACAAAATTACTTCACCAGAAAATTAATACATTACAATCATCAATATCGTCAACTTTTATGGTTTGGTGTATAACCAAAAACAAAAGTTATACATTAATTGATTATAATATTATGTGTATACAAAGAATAGTCTTATCGTTAACAGCGATTTTTTCCAACTAGCGGATTTTGTGTAAAAACAACTGCGATTTGTCTACTGTTATAAACATGGACAGTCAAACTTACGTTACTAAGATTCGCGAACACAAATAATATTGCAAAGAAGTGTAAAGTGAATAACAAACCTAATTCTTACCCAGAAACGGCTGTCAGAAAATCCTTCAGCACTTCACTATGGTTACTAACGTAAAAAACGTCAAACACACTATAATTTTTCACTACAAACACAACACGTTTCGCCTCAACGTCGAGTTAATCTATAATGCTCTATACACTTCTTTGCAAATACATGATATTATTTTTCTGATTTGTATTCGCGGATCTAAGCAAAGTAAGTTTGACCGTCCATCTCTATAATGGGCCAACTTCATCGCCAAAAGTAACGCCAACTTCATCGATTATACTTTTTTAAAATAATATTACTGTTTTACCGCAGTGACAAAAGATATATTCATACACCAGACAGCAAGTACCGTCATGATTGTTTTAGTTGTCTCACGGTTTTACCTGGCACTCGAAAGTCAAGTGAAATGATTCATACGTTGTTTAATGTTTCTTTATAAGTCATAACTTGTTTCCGCAGCAATTGGAACTGAGAGGTCGCCTCCGACTGACGCTATAAATATATCGACTTGAGTCGCAATTGAGGATTAATACGGTAGCGATTGTTGTATTAAAATTTGAATACATTCCATAGAATTTTTTTTCTCAGATCCATTAACTTACTTCTGATCATAGTTTGTTGCACCTTCCTAGTTTGGGATGAATGGACACAAACACAGCGCGCGTGGTGTGGATATCTCATATTAAATGCCTATAGACCATACATATATTTATCTCAATCAGGAAATTGAACAATCGAAACCATTGTCTCCAAAAGCTTCGCTACTAAGCCAATAAGGAGGTTGGACGCCACTAAGATACTCATTTAAAAATGAATTTTTTTTTTTGCTATTTCTACTAACCGATCAAGAAAACGAATGTGTTTGATGAAAAATCATTTGATGATAAGAGGTCATCGCGTTGTGAGTTAAGAGACAGTTAACCTTACGCGGAACCGATTCGACATTTTTTTTCCACAGCCCATATACATATTTCCCACTGCTGAGCACGGGCCTCTCCATTTCTAGAGGAACGGATGTAAACCCACCACGCTTGTCCAATGCGGATTGAAAGGGTTACCAGACTCGGAATAAATATCTGTAGGCCATACATATATCAATTCCGATGCGGGGATCGAATTCGCGACCATTGACTCCGTGATTTGAGATTGGAAGCTTTTTACTTAGGCTTTTAAGGTTAAACTTAACCTTTTAAGGTTAACAACACTCATTCAGTGCTTGTATTCCAATGTTATCGGCAATGTAGATTGCTTTCCATCAGACGGTACGTTTTCATTTTCCTTCTTGTCCCATAAAAAAATTCAAACTCACTATACATGATCTACTATCAAGTAACGGTATTGAAAGACTTACTGTAAACTTATCCCAAACAGCCGACAGCGAGTACCGAAGCAGGTAACACCTGTTTCCTGCTTCAGTATACTATGGGTCTAGAAGAATTTATGGATATTACATAGTTTACGCGTCAAATACGGTATGTCGCTGACTTTCGTTCTGCTATATAGATACATAGATACGATCACGCCTGTTTTCCTTAGAGGCAGGCAGAGACCTCAAAACTCCGTCTGCTACGATCCCGACACGCTTTTTTTGCTATATCTACATTCATCACTCTCTTTATACATGCTCGTCGATTAAGGGTGCTTTTGACTTGGCCTTTCTTGAGAACATCAGCAATATGGTCAAGATATGTTCTTCTTTGTTTTCTCCTACTGACCCTTCCATCCACATTCAATATACAATATATTTGTATATGTGAAAGAAAAAATCCAAATAATTATTCTCCACTTAATAAATCAGAAGACCACTACTAGATCTGCTAAGCCCAACGGCCAATACAGCAAATATACAACGGCATTATGCAATTTAAGCTAAGCTCTTGGAACGACTGGAATCTAATCCTCTTTATGCAAAGGCGAAGTTGTGGTAACAATGACGCTATCCAGTTACCCATTGTGTAATGTAGAAGCAGTATATAATGCTTCTGTACAAATTTACTTATAGTATGCAGTACGTTTTGTGTATAAAATAAAAAGGAAAATAAGTTGGAGCTTGATTGATGGCAGCTATAACTTAGAACTTCGCAATAAAAGACAAAATGGCCTATACTATCGTTCTAGAACTTAATTCTTTTCTTTAATAGCAATTAGTTATTATGCAAATGTCAAGTAAAATACAATAATATCAAGTATTTTGAAGTGTGCTAGTTTGCTTGGCATGTTATGTATTGATAAAATGGTGGTTATTCTACTCAAACCTTCTATGGACTTTTATGGTAAACTTAAAAAAATCTAGCTTAATCGAACCTAGCCCTTAGCCCTTAATCGAACTATATTGTATAATACGCCACCACAATTAAACAATATAACTGACAATAACATACGATTATGAAAATTAAATAAAACAACAACGTAACTGATGTAAATTAACGGGAAAAGTCTTCATAATTTGTATACCAAACGAAAAAGTCAAATCTAGACACATTAATTATATTACTGAGTACATAATATTGTACTATGTTTTTTTGTATGGCATAGGAGGGCAAACGAGCAAGCGTGCCGCCTGATGGAAAGCAATCAACGCCGCCCATATACAACCGCGATACCGCAGGAGTCAAGGAAGCGTTGCCGGCCTTTTAGGTATGTATAGGCTTGTTTTTTTAATGTGCCTGGAGATTATTTATTAGTTTTTAAAATATTACATATACAATACAGTCTCGATTAACCGAACTAATTGTTGTCATAAAGCATTCGGATAATCGAAATGCCAGATAATTTAATGTATGAAGAAAAGGGATTCTTGAACATTCGACGCAAAAATCGAAAATGTTGTAAATGACACATATGACAAAAACAATTACTGCATATTCGGATCATATAATAATGCTCCGTCTCACAGCTCTACGACTAATAAAAAATTTTGTAATAAGTTGAATCTGACTGTTTTAGCGTAATCAGATACAATTTTTTCAAATATCTGAAAAGTTCTTTTGACACTGGTGGTAAATTTTCATTTTGGGAATTACTACGTTTTCGCATTTTTGCGTCGATATAATTAACTCTTAAAGAGACATCTTGCCTCACCCGCGTACACATAATGCTAGGTGTATTATCCAAAACAAAAAAAATCTATGTTTATTAAGAGATAAGACTATGTGTATACAAACTTATTTGATCCTAATCGCAGTTAGCAATTCAGATAACAAACAAACAACAATCCAGATAATCGCGAAAAAATCCTACGTTGTTCCCACGTGAATACGACACAGGACCATTCATAAAAGAGCATATGTGTTTACAAAAAGCTGGCAACGTATATGAGACGCTTCCAGCGTTGTGGATGGCTATGAGCAGCGGTGATCGCTTACCATCAGGTGACGCGCAAGCTAGTTTGCCTGCTCTGATGTAAAAAAATAAGTATTACGGAGGTTTGGATAATTGAGTTTCCACTGTAGTAAAAGTGAAATTAATTTGTCAGTGGGGTAAGAGTAATTTGTCATTTTTTATGTAAAAAAAATGCAAAAGCAGAAGTAGACCATTCCATCAGGCGACACGCATGCTCGTCGTTTGCCCTCCTATCTCATAAAAGAAGACAAGCAAACGCCGCAGTCTGACATAACCCGGCTATCCCCTCATCCCCAGGGCAACAGGGTATACGTAATGGATTTCCCCATGGAAAAAATAGGTTACTTAAACTATAGTTGAATATGTCCAATAGTAACGGTTAACTAACATCGAAACAGCCAGCGAATGGTTAATCAATTAAGTGATTTGTTCGAGATCGCATCGAGTTGGACTGCACACCGTTATAACTAGCGATAGCAAAAAAAAGTATATTCTACGTCTACGGTTGTAACTGTTATGGAGATCGTTTCTGCTGGTTTACCATATAATTTAGAAGTGTGGTTGGTTTAAAAAGTCATTTGTATCAATGATATTTTTTTAGATGTAGTACTTACTATTTTGCTCACGCATCAGCTTTTCTTCTTTTTTACGATGCCTGTGAGTTTAATTGTTTTTTTTTTTTACTATGAATATCGACGACAGAAAACGTATTTGTTGTTAGTAGAATATTTTTAATTTATACACCATTTAAAGCAGAAAAAACCTACGTCGAATCTCGGTCGTTATTTTAAAAAAAAATTCAATACAAGAAAAATTTATTTTCTGATTCAAATGGTGTATAAAAAATACGTTTTTTACCGTCGATATATTCTTTACAATGTACATAATAAGTAAGAATAGTATATAATAAGCTGGGAAGTACCAACACCTTGACAGAATACAAACGCATCACGAAAGTGTTGCTGGCTGCCAAAGATATAGCAAAATCGAACAGTGATCGCGTGCGTTCAATCAAAAAAAAAAATTAGAAAACTCCTCGCCCAGAATACCTTTTATTGCTTTTCACCTTCTATTTGTATAGTAGTCTTTAGATTTATACCTCAGTTCAAAGTTCCAATATTAAGATTAGAACGTTTTTTAATCGCTCTAACATTAAATTATAAATAACATCAAAGCTGTTTATGTAACATTAATCACCACGGACCAGCGGGCGAATTCGTGAGCGTAGTGCCAGATAACTTCCTTTCTTTCTATATGCCATGATTCTAATGATGACTACCAATCTATAGATGAGCAGGATAGTTTTATCTCGTAGTTTAATAATTTTTAGTTCATATGTTAAGAACAGAAACCTAACCTAAACAAAGAAGATAAAAAAACAGCCAGTTGTCATCATCATTAATACAGCCTTAACATTCCACTGATAGTCAATTGCTGTTAAATTCTTAGGGTTTTCCCAATCCCGCTTCGGCTTGGCGGGCAGATCAGAGAATTGGGGTAACGCAGAATATTTATTTTCTTCTTGTCTAATAAGTCCTTTATCTCCCATTATACTTATGTCCATGGGCGGTGATGTTTACTTATCGTTAGTCTATCGTTTGTTTACCTCTTCCATGTAAATTTATTCAATTTATATATAACAGGATACTAAGATTAATAGATATTACCATACCACAAAGTCTGAAGACAAAGTCTTCAACCAGTGCGTCCTGCCCGTACTCTCTTATGGTGTCGAGACGTGGATACTGACAGTCCGTCTCCTCAACAAGCTCAAAGTCGCTCAGAGGGCTATAGAGAGAGCTATGCTCGGGGTTTCTCTGGTGGACAGAATTCGAAATGAAGAAATTTGCCGGAGAACCAGAGTCACCGACATAACTCTTCAAGTTAGCAAACTGAAGTGGCAATGGGCTGGACACGTTTGTCGAAGAACCGACAATCGTTGGAGTAGACGAGTGCTGGAGTGGAGACCGCGACTCGGCAAACGTAGTGTGGGACGCCCTCCTGCTAGTTGGAGCGACGATCTGCGCAAGGCGGCTGACAGAGACTGGATGCGTGTAGCCGAAGATCGGGCTAGGTGGCGCGCCTTGGGTGAGGCCTATGTCCAGCAGTGGACTGCCGCGGGCTGATATTAAAGATTAATAGATAGACAGTTCAAATATAATAATAATAGATAGTTCAAAAAATAACATCTAATTACCCAATCATTTAATGAACTCTGAGTAGGATGCCTACAGAATAATAAGAACGTTAAGATCTTTATTAATAGTACTTTATAATAAGTACAAGGAAGTCACTGACAAGCTTGTTACTGCAAATAATTAGTGTTTCCGCTGTATGAAAACAAGCATGTCCCAGTTATTATGATACTATAGTGTGGAACAAGTGACGTAATTATTACATTACAAAGGTGGTAAAGCCTACTGATAGGCAAGAGCAATTTTAATTCGCCTTTAGCCTCTTTTCTCCATCTACTGAAAAAGTTTGCGTATTTTTTCACTAAGAGCTTATGTGAAGAAGGCTTCTATTACATTACAGAACGTAAATTGCATATGAGTTTCTTTATCTCAGTCGTGCAGATTTTCTCGGAAAAATTTTATGAGCTCTTACTTTTTATGTGATCTAATTTAAAATTATCGAGTAACATTTACAATTTGGAGACTATTTTGTTACTTTGTTACATATATTATATGTTTCATAAAAAATATTTTAAGTAATTATACAAAATAATGATTGTAAGATGAAAGTTTTACGGAGCATAAATTATTTTTAATCATGAATTTGAAATTGCATTTTCAAATTTAAATTCATTGCATACATATCTTTACGCTGTCTCCCGTAGAGGTGGGCAGAGACCACAGATCTCCATCTGCTACAATCTCGGCATACTTCCCTTGCTTCCTCCAAACTCATTATTCTCATGCAAGCCCGCCGGTTGAGGGTACTCTTTCTTAAAAAGTTCAGCAATTTGGTCAAGGTATGTTTTCCGTGGTCTTCCCCTACCGACCCTTCCATCCGGATTCGCAAGTCGTCTTTCATCAATTTTTAACGGTAAATTCATTAAAATAGATAAATTTAAATTTAAAAGTCTAACGCAAATAAAAACCTAAAATATCTTTATCTTAATGTTCTAAATTAATACTATTAATTAAACATGCTTTTTACATTTCAAATAGACATAGTAAAAGCGGTGTGAGTGACGGTCAATAATTTATGTGTTAATATTTGAATCACCCGTTAGTTCACCGGTTATATTTGAACTCGTTATCTGTCTATGCAACAAGTTGACCTCGTTTCCATTAAACCAATAATAATTTACTTGTGTAATTATACAATTCTTCTCAGAAAATTAACATATAGAATTCAAAGAAGCAAAATATATATTTCATCATAATAAAAAATGTTATAACCTTTACTTTTTAAATCACCAGCATTCATCTATTTCAGTACCGCTTTTTATGTATGCAAGAGAGATAAAATGAATTATTAAATATACCATTTTAATTGATTGATATATTATATAAGATAATATAAGATATAATATAAGATAGTTATTACTATCTTTAAGTGTATAACAATTACGACATTGGAACCTTCAAAAAACAAGCCTATACATACCTAAAAGGCCCGCGGGCCTTTTAGGTATGTATAGTTTAGGTATGTATGTCGCGGTTGCCCCTGGGCGGCGTTGATTGCTTTCCATCAGGCGACACGTTTGCTCGTTTGCCCTCCTATCCTATAAAAAAAAGTAGTGTAATACAATACAGCTCCAATTCCATTCCCTTTCCTTCTTCCCCTTCTAATATCCAGATTCAAAGGTCTGGATATTAGAAGAGGAAGAATAATATATAGATCAAAATCTATGATAAGCAATTTATCTACCTTATTATCATTTAAATTCCGTGAGACAATTAATTATACATCTGCATGTCTTAGCAGAACTAAATACGTCCATATATTCATCCATTTTTAAAGCATATTGAAAAAAAAAAGCTTACGGTTGGTAAGCTTTTTATTTTAGGAAAAAATCTTTTCAAACAGTTCTAATTACGCGTTACTAATAAGTACCTCTTCGAAGCTACCACCTTTGGAGTCAATGGTCGGGGGTCAAATTCCCGCATAGAAATAAATTCGACTATATACATATAGTAATACTCGGAACAAATACATGTATACCATACATGGTATACATGTATTTATACCGAGTCTGGGAGTTCCGCGAATCCGCCTACCATTCCTCCTGAAATGGGAAATCCCCGTGCCCAGAAATAGAGTTTATATGGGCTGATAAAAATGCTATATACAATAAAAGTTGATATTCTACCAAGCGCATAATATTAACACACATTATCATTTACTCATTTACTTATACCAAATACCTGTTGGACAACGCGTGCCAATGAATTTAAAATAAACGAACAGACGAGGCGTGATTTTAGTGATGAGCTTTGAGTTTATTATCGATGAAAAAAATATCAGACAGACAATTGACGTTTAACACATTACGCTTTTAAGGACAACCTATAAGAAAAATATCATAACTATATTTACAATTATATTCAAATATACAGTTATCATATGATATCTAACTATATAGCATATAGTTGGATATAAATGAAAATAAAAATACAATGTTATTCATATCGGGTATCGATATAACGCTCCACACTAGGACTTATATATATATATATATATATATATATATATATATATATATATATATATATATATATATATATATATATATATATATATATTATTATAGATATATTATATTATTACAAACACATACATGACAAGTATAAGCAACCAGACACAGAATAAATGCCTGTAGACTACACAAATTTTTATGTTGAACTTTACCTGAGAACGCGATACTTCGTCACTGTCAATTGAATTTTCAACGAAAATACTAATTACATAATTAAAGAAAAAATTAAAAGCAGTGAAATCAAAAGAGGTTTTAGTAAGAAGTCTAGTTATAAGTATTATTATAGTTGAGAGTACGGTAACTCTCATAAATTTCTAAGAAGAATATAATATATACATACACATATATATAAATATCACAAATCCTTTATTTTTTAAAACAGATTTACAAAAAAAAATTATTTTGAGTTCAAGATACAATAACCTACCATCGCTTCGGAAAGCAAATGGCTTGTAAGAGAAGAAACGACTCATGAAACTCAAACATTTTTTACGTTCTTTTAAAAAAACATATTTAATATAATATATAATTAAATTAATATATAGCTAGATATTTAGTTCCAGGTCGTTTCTATTATTTTGATAATATACAGTTTGATAATAAGGTCAAGAGTGTGTAAAATGAATGAACACCCTTAATCATAACTAGTCAAGTTATTAATATAGATAACTTGCACACCGGCGATCCACTAAGGATTACATTACGGTATAATATATAGCATGTCTGGTGGCAGAATGTGATTATAAATCGAATAATCAATAAACGCACGTTTACTAATTATTTTTTGGCAATATTGAAAGATCATCGTGCCTTCACTGGTGTTGGGACTATGTGTTATGTGCGTGACACATGGTTCCAACAACATGGCGCCACGCCTCACACTACTAGAGACTGCTGAAGCTTCTTCATTATTTCTTTCATAAAAAATTAAAAAGCCGTTTCGGCGGTATCTCTGAGCCACCCCGGTCACCGGATCTCACCTTTATGATGATGGTGAGATCTTATAAGTACGACCTCAGAAGTAAAGTCTATAAAATTTGCTACCTACCGTCTCACCTCTAAAAGAAAATATTGTCCGCGAGGCGAATAACGGCATCCCAACTACTTCAGCGAATGCCTCATAATACTGTAGCTTGTGGAGTGTGCCCAATGTGGCGGTACACATTTACACGGAATTATTAAAAAGCAAAAGCGGGCTGCTTTTTTCAGCGGGTTCTCTCCTTTCTAAAAATTATTAAATTGTATTTGTATTCTTTGTAGTTTTATTATTTACTAGCTGACCCGGCAAACTTCGTACCGCCTCAGAATCAATAAATATAAAAGCTGAACGATAATTACAGAATGTTTAAACTTTAGTAAAAAATGTGGTCAAAACTTAACAGGAACAAAAAGAAATCGTAATCAATAAAAATGTTCGATATGAATTAGTTTTCATTATTATTTTAATAATACGTGTGTAGCTTACAAAATAAAGTTTGTAGTGTACGGTTCTAATTTGAAACTTGCTTACAATACAAAATAATATAATATTTTTAGCTCATTAAATATAACACAGATTAAATATAGTTAATTCAGTAATATATTGCACTTGATGTTACTTAAAAATAGTCACGTCACAACGATCAAATATTTGACAGGTAGGAATAGTTTGTAAGGGAAAACGCAATTGTTGCTTTTACTTTATTCCTAATATTTTTATCATATTTACTCACCTTTTGAACCTTCCCTGAACTTCCAAAAATAATTCAAAACCAAAGTTAGCTAAATCGATCCAGCCGTTCTTGAGTTTTAGCGAGACTAACGAACAGCAATTGATTTTTATATATACACCGTGACTTTTTAATTACCCGAGAAAACTAAAATTCGCGTTTGTAAAAATATGTATGTCAGTAAGTAACATTCAAATATTATAGCGTTCGTACAAAAATACTGTTGTGTGGGACTTCAAAGAAATCCTGTAAATATTACGCGACCAAATTAGGTTGGTTTGGGTGCAATTCATATTGGAATGATAATGATGTCTATTTGAATTAGTAAGATTTTTTGTTGTAAAATTTTTGGTGTATATTAAGGACATTTTTTAATAAATATTTCATAAAAATAAAAAGTTTTTTTCTTCGCCATATTTAATGCATAACTGAATATATTACTTATTTTTCTCGGGTAATTATTATGGCACGGTGTATAGACGTTTGACACTTTAGTTCTGCCACCGGACATCCTGTATATTAACTCATGAGTCAATGTTTGTGTTTAATTAGCTACATTCGTTGAGACTGGCCTTCTTGTACGTTAACCGCAACATACAAATAAACCTGCCTAATTGGATACATGTTATATTGTTAATATTTTCCTCATCAGTTTGCAAATATTTTGCTGCCGTATTTATGGTATTGGATTAAATTTTTTTATATATATTCCCTATCCCCCGCAGGGGTTGGCAGAGACCACAGAGCTCCATCCGATACCATTCATCGCAGCGAAACGGCTATCCATTGGTCGCTTCTCGCCCTCGTGAGAATCAGGGCGTGACGGGTGAACCACGTCGCCGTCATTTTTCAACAAATTAAGTATATTAATTCGTGTTAGTGAATCCCACGAGCCGCGGATTAAAAATATACACATACAACACCGATTTTGTACTTTGAACACTGAACAAGCAATTACTAATCATATTTACCACTTTGTACTTAAATATTATAGATTTTTTTTCTTGAGCTAACAATGTGACTTCAAAACTCAATATAATAATAAAAATATGTAACCCAAGCAAAGTTCAAACGATAACAACTTTCCAGCCGGCGACCGTTATGGGACGAACAGCTGTCGACACACCTGCCGTGGTCTTGGTGAAGACTGACAATGCTTCTTTGCATTTAGGGTTCCTTTCGAATAAAAAAAAATTAAAAGACATCATTTGGTAACATTTTCAAGTTATTACTCTTTTCCGTGTATTGTGTGTGTGTGTGTTATATTGTTTTAATTGTAAAATATCAATAATAATAACTTTGAATTAAAATCACATCAATCATAACATTACAAATTTTAGCAAAGTAGGTTTTGAATTTCAATTTTTTTTTCATGACCACTGTTTAACTGAGCACAGGGCTCTCGATTTTAAGAGATATTGTTTTACCCACCACATTAGTCTAAGGCGGATTGAAAATGCACCCTGACTCGAAATAAATACCTAAAGACCATGCCATATATTTATCAGAATAGGCGAATTGTGTCCGCGTCTGAACCATTTAGGTCGTCAAATTATTTATTTAAACTATGTAAAGAATACGACGAATTACGGAGCCTCATTAATGAGAGTATCACATGCGCAGCTATTTTTTTTACACGCGCAATCCAAGGGGGACCGTCACAAGGCGAATGTCAACGACCAAGCTGCAGCGATGTAACGAAATATGAATCCGGTTCTTGAACCAGTATTATTGCAAAAGGACTCGCCTAAGCACATTCTTACATTCGACAATCGAAAATGAGGATATTATAAGACAATTTGGCACAATACCAATACTTCGGTATTGTCCGCTACCTTTAACTCCGTTAAGGCGGTAACTATCGGGATAAATATATTTTTATATATAAAATAGTTCTATACGCATCACCTGAATATCTGGCCGTGTACCACTGTGTGATTTAGTTGTAGTTTTCTGCCACGAACTGTGGAACAACTTCATCAATAATCCGATGAAAGACGGCGTTACTCATGACGACAGATCGTAAGCCTAAATTTCAACAACTGAGCTAGTCTTACTTAAATTTACTCCTTTAATTTATTTAAGATAAACATGCTTAAAACTCATGCTAAAAATTAACACCTACAACTTTAAAAATTAAAAAAAACAGCGGAGAAGAATGTGACGTCTAGTTATACATTGTAATGGTAATAAAGAATTAATAAAGAGTTTTCTTTGGTTCTATGTCACCGAGGTGGGGCAGAGGGCGTCCACAGTGCTTCTCCATTGGGATCAGTCTTGAGCGGTTGAGCGACGCGCTTCTCGCCAATAAAGAGTACAAGTTAGATTTAATAAAGGGATGATCGCCAATAAAGAGTACAATTTAGATTTAATAAAGGGTGTAAAACCTTAATATAATTAATGATATTGTTTATTAAGATAACGGTCTCAATAACAATATTCAATGAAACCTTATTTCTTTTATTATAGAGACTACCATTTCTGTACTGTGTGATTATTATTCGCACTAGGCTATTGTGACCCCAACAAAGCATTCCTTCATTAATTCCAAATGACATCTACAAACATCCCAAACACGTCTGGGAATGCGAGGCTATGTAAAGGTCTTTGATATCAATATTAAGGGTATTAACAACCTTGGCCTTCCATAACATGGAACGCACATGTGAATTCCTTTTCGCTGCCATTTCATTAATGTTTATTGACTGACGTCATCTTTGGGAGTTTATTTTTTTTCTTGTTTCCCGTGACGTCAGATGCACTCTGAATTTGTACGGCTTTTCTACTTGTTTATACGGTGAAACTAGTGAATGCTGGGTTTGGCAGAAGAGTCATGAAAGCAGACTGAATGCTGTGGAAATGAGAGCATTAAAAAGTATGTGTGGGGTAACTTTGAATGATAGAATCAGGAATGAAGATATAAGAGAGCGATATGGAGTATAGGGTGACAAATGATGAGAAAAGGATATTTAGATTGTTTAGGCACATAAAGAGGATGGATGAAAGACGACTGACAAAAGAAGTTTATGTTTCGGATGTGGATGGAAGGGTCGGTAGGAGAAGTACCAATGAAAACATACCTTGACCTTGAAATTGCCGAAGTTTTTAGAAAAGCCAGTTAAAGAGTACCCTTAAACGACGAGCTTGCATGAAGAGAGTGATGAGTGTGGAGTGATGAGTGTGTGTGCAGATGGAGTCCTGTGGTCTCTGCCTACCGCTATGGGAAACAGGCCTGATAAGATATATATATACATACGATGAAACAGCAATAGCACAATTTGAAAGGATTATGTACATGTTCTAACATCATAGGTTTGATTCTCCTAACTTATCAACTAAGTTACGATGGTTAAAAATGATTCTAATCATATCAAAACTGCCAGTCTTTTTTTAAAAAAAAAACGTAATCGCTTTCGGTTCGATAACTAACAAAAATGCGTTTATTAACTGCGCGTCGTTAGATAAACTCCATTTAAACTCAGAACATCTCATATTTTTCATAACGTTTTGTTTTTAAAACTACGCAAACTTAAGCTATTAATATTATACTTTTCATCCTTAAAATAAATTGTCAGTGATAAGTCACTGGTTATTAATATGCTAAAAAGGACTAAAAAAATAATAATAGCATTATGAATACAAGCAGCTTATCAGAATGAGACTTAAGGTACCGAAGCAATCCCTTCGAAATGTTTACAGATGAAGAATTTAAAAATATCATTATATTTTTTCTCCGCTTCAATTAAATTATAAAACCTTCGACGGAGAACGTAACTACGCTTGAATACACTTAATACGCAATATCGGCGAACTGTAAACGGTAGCATAACTGATATAGTACGACATAGGAGTGAATATTTCTACCTGTGTACACTTTAATAAAGATCCGTTCACGAGTACTTCATCTTACAGCTACTCTCTGACTCTACAGCTCGATATGCATAGAATTTATTTTCACAGTGGACGGAGTGAGTAAATACACATATCGTTGGCATAATTATTAGAATTCTCATATGAAAATACATTTTTTTCTCACGTTTCACTTTCGACGCCATCTGACGGATGACTTTAAAGCGTATTCGGTGGAATAATTCATATTTATCTTAAAAAAATAATACCTCTTTATACCTAAAATAAAATTTGTTTAATAATTTCTGAAACTATAAGAGAAAATCAATTATTTGTTGTTCCTGTAAAATTTACTCATATGAATTTACGAATTATACGATGATATAAACAAAAAATGGAATATAACTAAATTTTAAATATAAACTGAATTGTTGTTTACACAAGCCTACATATACCTAAAAGGCCGGCAACGCTTCCGTGACTCCTGCGGTGTGATGGTTGTCTATGGGCGGCATTGATTGCTTTCCATCAGGCGGCACGCTTGCTCGTTTGCCTTCTTATCCCATAAAAAAAATTTTTACGTCCAATGGTCTCACAGTCTCACAGCTCTACGGCCAATAGATAACTTAAAAGTTTTTTTGGCTTTGGTAGTAGATTTTTATTTTGCGGTTTACTACTTTTTCCTTTTTTTGCGTCGATATACGTTTTACAATTTTACGTCATCATACAATATAAATTCGTTGATTTTACACAAGGAACATTAATTCAAATAAGGGAACATACATTTTTTTACTATTATAGCCCTACAGAGGTCCCTAAACTTATTCAAAGATAAATTAGACGCACTCTTTGTATTTACACAATGGAACAGGACTTCGATTCACAAAGTTCAGAACCCATATCAAACGGAAGCAAGTAATGTACCGCGCGGTTGTATAACGAGTTTTCTTATAACTTCTCAAAATTTAATGATACAGCTGTTGCTAGGCGTAAAAAATAACCAAATTGTTTTTGTTCCCGGAAGACGGAACTGACGGACAACCGGAAGAAGGAAACAGTAAGCATTATTCTATTTGATGTATTATTATTGGCAAATAATACCTCCATTTCTCCATGTGGGTGTCGTAAACGGCGAATATGAAAGCAAATACCAGTAGTAGTAATAGACGGGCGATGTGTACATTGTTTTTTAAAATAAAAATAAGCAACAAACTTTTAACATAAACTGTTTTACTTAGACACTTAAGTAAAAATACGCGCCCCACGCGTAAAAATTCGAATAAACTATACAGATTCTTATGCGCACCACGTTTTTTTTTTAAATTTTAATGAAACCGTTGAGTTTAAAAAAAATAATTAGTTTTATATATATAGTAGTAATTATTTTAAATTTTTTAATTATTTTAATTAGCAAACTAAAGTGGCAATGGGCTGGTCATGTTAGTCGGAGATCCGACAATCGTTGGAGCAAACGAGTGCTGGAGTGGAGACCGCGTCGCGGTAAACGTAGTGTGGGACACCCCCCGGCTAGATGGTGCGACGATCTGCACAGGGCGGCTGGCAGAAACTGGATGCGTGTAGCCGAAGATCGGGTTAGGTGGTGCTCCATGGGGGAGGTCTATGTCCAGCAGTGGACTGCCGCAGGCTGCTGATGATGATATACTAGTTTGTAGTTTGTTGTTTTTTTTACCAAGTAAGGAATGAGACTCATCAAAACCCAATAAATGAGCACAAACTCGATTATTACCTACTGGCAATTGTAGAAGGTAAATTTCACTCTTCACCGACTGATAGACCCTCGTTACCAAGTCGGAATTATCATAAAGTTTTATTTTCACGGGAACACAATGTTTGTTCAAATGTTAATAAGAAACGGTTTAGTTGGAAATAGTTGAAAAAGCCCTCGCAATATTTCAAACAAACAAGAAACAAATTTTTATTTTAAATCACAATTGAAAAAAATACGTTTAATAAGAAATTTTTCAAAACATACCAATTTATAACTTTAACAAATTTGGTAATTTTTTTTACAATTTTTTAGAGAACTCAACATAAATATTCACTATGTAAACGGCCATAACTTGGCGATTGACACCGCATTATTTGTTGCCATCATAAGGTCATCTGTTGAGCGGGTGACAGGGCAGAGAATAAGATGCCTGGTGTGCCATTGTTTGTGCAGCTCTCCCACAGTTGCACTAGGGGTTTAGGGATGAGAAACCGCACTTTGATAAGCTCTCTCTACAGCGATCGGTCTGGGTGCACGGGAGGTTGTGGTACTTCTATATTGAACAACAGGCAATATATATGTACGTGCCAAAAGTTACTGTTCCCAAATACAGTGTAACCTCCATGTAACGTCACTCGATTTAACGACAAACTCCCTAAAGCGTCGACATCACTTGGCTTTGGTTGGTTTAGCTTGTTTCCCATACAATGATACAGTCTATATAGCATTACACCTACTCTAAATAACGACAGCAATTTAATAATATAAAGTACTTTTTAAGTGGACAAAATTAATAAAAACTGCGCAGCTGTGTACGTTCTTTTGTCGCTTTATTATCCTAGCCCGTAATAAACTCGACTGTTGGCATTACACATACCGAATTGGGATTGCTTGCACGCGTTGACTGTTGTTAAGGAGATGAAGAAGATGAGATGGATGAGCCTGAGCCTCCGCCGAGCATTAAAGAAGCTCTGGAAGCAGCTAAATTATTGGAAAAGTACTTTCTTTATCACCAAGATGCCTCAATATCGCAAGATATGAATAAAATAATTAAAATAATACAACAAAATTACTGGTGCAGCAAAAGACGTCAGACAAAAGTCACAGACTATACTCAAAAGCGATCAAATAAGAATTGTTTTTTATGTAATTACTAACACTAGTCTGAAATAAACTTTTTCTTTTTCTAATACAGATTTTTCTTCTCTCCATTTAACGACAACTCTCTATAACGTCAAAATATGCACAATGCCTTGAGGGTCGTTACATGGAGTTTGCACTGTATTCATAAATATTTGGGAACAGTAACAATAAATTACATTATATATAATATGGTTAAATGAATTACTTTTGGGTAATTTTTGAAATGTAATAATAACTTTTATCCCTGCTAATATTGCAGAAATACGGAGGGATAAACCTTGCTAATGCAGAAATAAAAGTAATATTAAGTAATACTTAATATAGAGTGTAAAACCAGAAAGAACGGTTAAAAGTTGTTGGCGTGCAAGGTCGCGTCCTTCAGATCCACATGGCGTGACCGAAGGTACAATCGATCTCTGTTCCACCTTAACTTCATTATTCTACAGTCTGTATCAACGACGTGCGCCCTTGAGCTGTCTTCACAACATCCGGAATGCGGAGCCTTTTTCAGGGGCAAAATAATGTTTTTAAATTGATTAAAGCTTCTAAGCCGCTTATTTCAGGTTACTGTTATATATAACAGGTAATAATAATAAAAAAAAATTTAAAGTCAATTGATGAATGACTTTAAATTATTGGTCGGAATTCCAACCATTAATTAATGAATTAAAAAACTCTATTAACATCAAGTGTTGTTGATGATAAACTTGAGTGGATTAATAAAAAGTATTTTATTAACAATGATTAATAGAGAGAGAGAGAGAGAGAAAGAGAGAGAAAGGGAAAGTGTGAACTAATAGTAAGAATTGAAAAAGTAAATCTTAGAAAGTTATATAAGATATCTTTTACATTTGAGAACTTTTAAGAGTTTCTCAGCTTTTAATTTAGAAGCGGATACCCTTTAAATGAATTTATATTCTTCGTTAGTCTGTAATGGTTTTAATAAATTAAAAGCAAACTTTAACGTTATCTCCCAAATATAAATTTAATCAATAATACGTACATATAATAACTAATAATTTGTCGTGTATATGTAAGCAATATACACAAAAAAAGTTTTTTACAGACTAGTATTTTTAAAATTTATTAGAATTCTTGTTAACTATACCCATCTAGTCTTATAATATTTATGCTAGGAAATGGTTTAAAGTGGTGGTCGTCTAAACCTCGAGGTGACGCACCATATTATGTGCCCCTAGAGTGCACGTAAGATGGAATCGGAGAACCTCATCTCCACTCCAACTTTGTGATAAAGCCCTTGTTAGTAACCGTGGTAGTGTGTTGCGTTTCCCGCAGTTTCTACAAATGGTATTTAAATAAAAAGAAACGGAAATGGTTCTATATAATGGACTATTGATAGTCCAACGGAAAATACGAACTCACGACGTATAGATCGTAAGCGTGAGTGTTACCAACTGAGATATTGCTGCTCCAATATTGTATTAATAATAATAATAATAATGTGAATGGACTTATCGGTAAAAATTTGGACACCCATCTATCCAAGTTAGGTTTAGGTAAGTGGATTAAATTGAAAATTCAAAAAGCAGCCATATTGTGCACGGCTAGGATCGTGAGAAGGTTCCTTTCCTTGAATGCATAATCTTTCGTGTGCTTGGATTATCCCGCCACGAAGGATTAATAACCCTAGTAATAATATTATTTTTATAGAGATTTTTTTATATTAATAATATTGTTATTAAGAGAAAAATATGTAAACAAAGGAAAATAATAATAATTCTTTATTTGCATGATGTGAGGGATAACAAGATGAAAAAAAAACGTTAAAAAGCTCCATCACATTGCCACTTATGGTGGACAAATTTCATTAATTGTCATGATCATAAGCCTGCGGCAATCCAACTATGGACATCTATCTCCTCAAGGCGCGCTACTTAACCCGATCTTCTGCTTCGCGCGTCTAGCTTCTACCAGCTGCCTCTGCGCAAATCTTTGCTCAATTTAGCCTGGCGGACATTCTACCCTTCGTTTGCCAAGACGCGGTTTACACTTCAGTACTCGTCTACTCTAGCGGTTGTAGATTCTCCGACATACGTGACCAAATCACTATCAACTCCGAACAAGACCGACCTGATTCGACCAAAGATCTACGGTTTACTAACTAGTCTCGGTGCGATCTACCAATTAAACTCCCAGCATAACTCTCTTCAGTAGCTTATAATTTTTTATTATGATAACCATAAATGAAGACTTGAAAACGACATACGCAAATGACCGGGGCCTTGAAATGATATCCGGCACGACAGGAGTATTGGGGAGTCAATACAAGGAGTATTGACTCCCCAGTACTCCTTGGTAGCCAAACAAGAATCTAAATATATGTACATCTTGATACGGGAGCCGAACTGCGATCATTGGCTTGGAAAGCTAACATTGCGTAATCACGTCATTTGAAATGTGATCTTTAATATCGTAGATTTAAATAGATTATTGATAAACTTTTTTTAGATTGAAGCATTATTAACTTCTTGAAGTGAATTACTAAAGTTCTAAAACACCTTGTAAATACCTAGTTGTACTACAACTGTATTGATAGTCTTTATAAGATTTATTTCAACAAAGTGTTTCCCGCGTATTTACGCGCGTGCATATTAAAAGAAACAAAATTCGCTCTGCAATCCCATTTCAGGGTCTTAAGTAGTTTAATAACTCCTTACAAAATTATCTACGCTCCAGAGAGAGCACTATCAAATTAAGTTCGGATGTCTCGAAAGTTTCTATTGGACAGACAAATAGAAATCTTAGTAACTTCGTTCTTTTTTCAAATCTTATTTTTAAAAATTATATCTAATTTTAATACATACAGAACAATTCACGCATTGTTAAAAAGGCGGGCATTCAATGCAGCACGAAGGTTGTTAACGAAGATCTTTGCCAATTAACAGTCATTAAAAAACCGCCGTTCTAACAATGAACCATTTAAAACAATAAAAAAAATTAGTTAAACGCGTCAATTGCTTCTTTAATATATTTATTAATTATTAAACACCAGTTTAATGCTTTAAATTACATTGTCTTTATAAATTCCAATATCTATTTTTGCGATTAATACACATCAATAACAAAAATATGTAAAATGTAAATTCCCACTAAAAAAATTAAAGACGTAAACCTTTCCTTCGTAAATATGAACATGTCGGAATCAAATGTCTAAATAAAATATGTCTCAATTTAATTATGTTAAAAATTATTTTAAATAATATGAATCTAAAATTTATATACATACAGCTACTGGATACATGGCATTCATTCAGGACACATTGGTAGATTATCCATGATTCCAATTCGATCATTGTTGACGCGGTCATTTTCACCACAAAATATTAATTAATATTCACGAGACAATTAATAAAAAGTCAGTGCTTAACGGGATATTTTTCACTGTTTCATAGAAAATAGTTTTTACTCTTAATTCTGTAGTTTTTTAGTCAAAAATTGTTTAAAACCCTGACTGTAAATAAAGCGCACACATGCAATCCCAACGCGATGTTTTTTACCGCCCACATACGTTAGGGACAAACTAGCGTTCAATCGCGCTTTCGTTTCACTCAAATGACTATTCGTATTATACACACATTTGCAGCCCCTACACCAAAAATGAAAATCTGCTGGGGTTGCCATAAATTGATTTGATTTAAATATACCGATATTCAAAATATTTCGTAGCATAAGTCTAAAGAATGAGCATAAGATTTTGATGGCTATCTCAAAATATTATTCATATAACTAATGTTTCATCAACACACTTTCATGTGAATATTGCAAGCTTAATATTGATTTGTTAGGACATGAATATTAACAACATCAATTCATATCTTAAATCGTATAGAAATACGGTTTTAAATAAAGAATAAAAGCCAGTGCCGTAAAAAATTAAATAAAACTAGACTTGTATTATCAGTGTACACCAATAACGTATTTATATTTCATTTTATTATTTGTATTGTTTAATTTCTGTAATCGTATCTTTCAATATAAATGAATTATGACTAAATATGAAATTAAATAGATGATAACGTCGTAAATGTTTAAGTCAACAGTAAACGTGCATACAACTTTTTGTAGAATGTTTGCCATTTCATCAAAATGTAATGTGATAAAGTAATACATTTTAAGATATTAACAAAAATTATCAGGACAGGATCAGAATCATTGTAATTGATGTTATTGGTTAGAATTGTCTCTCCGAGTGGCAGGTACCGTGAGTATCGAATTAGATATAGAGATAAATTTTCGAATTTAATTAAAAATGTATTTTTATTTTACTTTTTGCACTTTTAAATATGTTAGAAACCTACATAACTTATGACGTATCTTAAAAATGGGGAAAATTTATTAGTAAGCAACATTGTTAACATAGACTAACAATGCTGCCATAACAATTTATCCTTTGCAGTTATAATGAAATATTTAATAAAAGAGAGTGTTTTACAAACTGGGAAATTACGAATTTTTTTGGTACTAATTCTTTATATATAATTTTATTTGACAATTTTCACATCACTTTTAATGTATCAACCATGGCAAGAAACAAAGTTGTATCTATGTCCACTTATTTTGTCTATAGTTTTTCTCAACTACTTCGCGCAGTAGAAAGTGGTCTATTTGTAAATATTGTTCTGTTGTAAATATCGAAAGTGTTTTTAATATTCAGTAGTATTTTTTCTATTGTGAACGTGTTTTATGGATACAGTTCGTTTATTTTGTGATCTCTGAACTAAGAACGGTAAGTTATTTTACCTATGTATAGTATTTTTAAATATTTCTATTTAAGCATTACCCTGAAGTTCATCAGAAACCTGAGCTTGAATACAAAAAATAATTATCATATATAGCACTTGATCGTTTTATTATTTTTAAAGTCGTCTTTTTGGTAATTCGTGCGTAGGACTGCAAGAT
Organism: Baronia brevicornis; assembly: GCA_031353405.1. Taxonomy (NCBI): domain Eukaryota; kingdom Metazoa; phylum Arthropoda; class Insecta; order Lepidoptera; family Papilionidae; genus Baronia; species Baronia brevicornis. Next base: position 438,807 of record JASFAT010001784.1, on the reverse strand, counting down.
TCCTATTAACCTTGAATACATCCAAAATGAATGCCGTTGGTAAAATCACTATTTTCTTTGATTTCATTTACGCAGTACATAATATGAAGTGAATTTTTCTTAAATCAATATTTATCATCTAAAATCTATGAAAATAAATGAAAATATGTACCAACTTATATATTATTGTATATAGTACCAGTATAAACATAACTGGCAGTGTTATTTAATGAGTGAACAGATGTTTATATTTACTTTTTGACTATTGAATTATTCATGCAGTTTTTTAATCTTACTATTTATTAAAATTAATATTTTTCACTTTAGTGTTTATTATTAATGGTTTAGAATAAAAGTGTGTCCGTTAATTTATTTTATAATTTAATAATACAATACTTATTTAAACTCGTATTTCTTTAGAATTTAGTGAAAAAAGTTAAGATGTACAATTTTGAAACCACAAGAAAATAATGATATTAAAATAAACCTTTTTTACGGCTAGTAAGACAGACAATTATGTGTCAGATGAATACCTGATGAATACCAAAGCAAATAATGCCAGTCTTTGAGAAATGTGTAGGCTTGTTTTTTGAAGGCTCCAATTTAATTGCTATTTAGTATTATGTATATATTGTTATTGTGCTATGATTATTTACTGTTGATTTTATAAAAAATTATTTTTATATACACATTATAAGTATGATTTACATTACGCCATTGTATTTGTATGTCTCTGGAAAGTAATTCAGGTTTGGTTAACCGCTAGTTACCCCTAATAGATAACATATACATGAGAATTTTTTGAAATTTAAGTAAGAAAATAATTACGTTCATAAAAACAAGATTTGTGGCATTCACATTCAACATTAGAAATGACCATTTCGAATTTTCAATCAATTTTGCATACATTAACTTTTGCATTCCATCTGCGTGAAGTTTCCTAAAGCAGGGGTAGCCAACCTATCAATTTCAACTATTAATCTAGTCCATTTTAGCAAGACAAAGAGAATTATAATTTTTGTATACCTCTTAATAATATTTATGTGTAAAAAATTCAATTTGCTGTTTGTGTTATTAAAAAATACTACTTGAATACTATTTTGTCTGCTCATTTAGATATATCTGAAATATTATTCAATGTAGAGTATGAAGAAGTACTAATTTTGCTAATTGTTAATTGTTCAATATTCTTTGGTCATTTAATGTTTCTAAATTGTTGGGTCTATGTTTGAAAATCCATAATTTTATTTATTAGCAAACATTTTGGAGATGGTTTTTTGGACTGAATTTGTGCCTAACAGACATTGACTGAACATGACAACATTGAAATAATTTAGGGCTACTTGTTTTGAATCACCATGTATGTACTTTGTGATTCACATATTCGCAATTATTGAAAAATTAGTGTTAGCAATTGTGGATCTTCATTTACTGCTTTTCAGGGCCCATACCCTTCCCATTTCTAGAGGGAAACAATGGACATTAAACCACCACACTTGTCCAATGCAGATTGGTGGGGTACTAAGGCTGGAAACAAATAACTTCAAGTGAGATATGTGTATGTGTGTCACTGTTTATCCCAATGCGGGAATCCAACCTGCAACCAATGAGTATGACAGCGTCCACTAAATTACGTACAATGTCCACAAAATAATTAAAACTGACAACATTGTCTCTTTGTACCTTTGTAATTATATATATTTTCTAGTGTACAATAAAGATTACAATAACCCATATCAACAACCCAGATCGTAATAGGATAACCGACACGCATTAACACACCCGAATTCTATAAAAGTTTGGATCTATTGGAGCAAAGCATTTATTTGTTTAGTATCTTTAAAGCAAAGAAAGAATTCGTTATTTAACAAGCGCCTAAGATGTCGTTTTATTCTGTTTATTGTCTGTTCAAATCAGAACACACACATATCATGATCAGAGACAAATGTTAGCTGGCAACAGGCCAAAACTGATCCCGTGTCTGGATTAAATCCCTTTTAACGTTACTGTTCCGATTGTTTGATAGGCGTTTGAATCAGTGAGTACTGCATAATCTTTCTGAAGCTAAGTTGTAGATTCAAATCTTGCATGAAATTTTAATTTTCAATGAAAAAAAATTATTCTTTATTTTTTTTATACATATATATACACACACACACACACACATATATATATATATATATATATATATATATATATATATATATATATATATATATATATATATATATATATATATATATATATATATATATATATATATATATATATATATATATATATATATATATATATATATATTTTCAAATCTCATGTAGCATATGCCCTGCACTTTCATGTGAGACTACTTTCTTAAGCGACGGAAGTGAATTTAAATGAGTGGTAAGGGGTCTTCATAAAATACGTTCGCATACTAGTCGAGAAAAATAAATTGACTAGTGCTTGGTAAGACAAAATGTGACAATGGGGACGAGAGACGAAGTAAATGTTCGCACTTCACTACGTAATTCTACTTTATCGAAAAATTATTTATTTTAGATATTTATTAATTTATTTAAATGTTATGTATGTAATTTGTGTTTTGTCATTTTAAAATATCATCATTTATTTTCTAATGAACGCAATGAAACATATACAGGGGGATTTAACCTTTCATGACGTGATATTTAGGGCAGACGCGTGACACAGCGTGAGTCCGAAAAGGCAAAATTTAGTGTGACGTATTTTATGAGCAATCCCTAAGCGCGTATGATTGTTCTAAGTTACGGTTAGCTATCACCGCATTAGATACCATTAAATTTTACAAGGCGCTGTTTAGTAAAAACTCGAACTGCCAGTGATAACATACGTAATTGGTATAATATTTGTTAAAAAAAAATGAGCCACTAATATCCTCCTTGTGGGGTAAAAGTAGGGTACAGTACAGGAGTAGTACAGTAGTACACTAGTATACAAAAACCAATTATACAAATTATTTCAACTAATTTTATTCAATTAAATTTCTACGAATCACTATATAAACATATTGTTCTAAATTAAAAATACTATTTCTAATTCCTGACAAAAACACGACCGTTACAAATTTTGTCAACCATTACACTATTGTCACTAAAATAGAAAAAATGTATCCATAATTATAGACAAAACTACACCTTTTCTCACCTAAAATTCAAAACTGTTATATCTATGTATGTATACCTAAGTTTTATTCTTAACGTAACCAAAACTGGCCAGGGATTGGCAAACTTTAGATCACGGCTCTTAGTTGATCGTGGCAAGGCAAAAAAAAAACAATTTAAATTTGCTTGAATAATCATCAATTTTCTTGTGTTATCCTTCTTCTTAAAAAATACTGCGCGAAAACTGTTTGATTTACTCAGTCAAAATTTCGTGTGAAATATTCTCTAGACTCGATGTTTATAAAAAAAAACTACTAATTACGCAATTAGTAGTTTTTTTAGTAGATTGCGCAGAGACTTGTTTGTAAACAATAGATTTTGATCTAATTAGGTCATCACCTGAATACTGTACTATATTTCTATACGTAACCAGTAAAGGTAATATTTATACGTGTTCTTGTGTTTAAAACAGCCGTCATATTAAATAGATAAAAACTGCGACATTAGTAAAAAAAGAAAACTTCTACAATGAATCGCAACTCCACTTTCCATGGTCGTTGACCTCAGGTAACACTTAATGCTTGTTCATTTCTATCGATTCATATGTCTATGGCGTTGTCCTTTTTATTCAACTTTAAACTAAAATGTGTGTATTTTAATTTAAACCAGCTACTATTACATTATATATTTAAAATTGATAAAATATTTTGTAACTTTATTTATAATTATGTCGAGTAGGTTATATTTCAATACAATAATAATAAAATTAAAAATTTTTCGATTCAAAATTTCCCTAAATATACACTTAATCATAGCCAAAAATATCGAAAATGTAATTTCTATACTTATATTTTTTTGGCGACTCGGTGGCGGGGTTTCTGCCTGCAAAGCGAATAGTCTTGGGTTCGATCTCTGCATTGGATAAATATATCTATAGGCTAAAGATAAGGTACAGCTAAAGATAAAACTGTGCCGAGTCTGGTTATCACGCCAATCCGCATTGAACAAACGTAGCACGTTAACGTCCGTTCCTACAGAAATGTGGAGGTTCGTGCCCCGCAGTAGTTAATGTATGGGCTCTTTCCTGAGGTGACAAGAGAAATGTCTACTATGTTATGTCTGTATTATTTGAAAAGGCTAATGCCTAACAAGGACACAGGTAGGGCTTTTATCTTTAAGACAATGACCTTTACCTACTCCCCAGGTTTCCATTTGGTGAATGCCAAATCACTTCTTTATAGTTATTAGTGGCTACTTTAGTCATGTATTTTTACCTATGACCTTCGCTTTCATCAATTTTATGTAATAGGACCATGCGAGCTCTTAGTATCAAGTAAAAATCCTTCATTTATTAAGTATACGTTAACTTGCGGTGACGCTTATAATTTAAAACAATCGTTTGTTGTTGTGTCAAACATGTTGAATGCAATGGCATAATATTTGTCTGTAGCATGAATGGGCCGACACAGAAAACCGGCGTCTAAGTGGTAGCTTAGCTACCGCGCTTCGTACGGTGAGCGGCCGAGTTCCGAAGGCCCAAAGCCCTCCCTTCTCCCTCTACCCCCTCCCATTCTCACTCCCATAATGACACTTTCCTTAAAGGTCGATAATACTTCCGCACTGCCTATGGCGCTGCGGATGTCTATGGGCGGCGTTGATTACTTACCATCAGGTGACACACCTGCTCGTTTGCCTTCCCATCCTATAAAAAAAATATACATATTGGATTAAATACAATATTTGCTATGGCATGCAAACACACACTGTATATTCTGTTAATACTTACACTGATCATTATTTCCATCCATAAGTTCTCTACGAATGTAGCCATTTCTATTTTTATCGATCCCACGGCTAGTTTCTTCAATTCTTTTCGTCTTTACCCTTGGCGTTTCTTTTAGTTGGTCCGTAAATTTTTTCTCAAAGAAAGTAGAAGAGTTACAGAATATAGGAAGGATACAATAATGTAAAGATACAATAAGGATATAATAATGTACAAATTTTAAGTAAAAATGAATACTTTAATGCTTTTTAATTACCAGCAATTGCTGGTAATTAAAAAGCATTAAAGTATTCATTTTTAAGAAGCTCGCGATATTAATTTTTAAGATTTGTCAAAATTTACACAATTTAAAATTTGCGCACACATAAGCCTGCCCATTTTCTTCGGCAACGCCGGTGCAATGCCTTTGACACGACATATGTCTATCGGTGTCGTTGATTGCTTTCCATCAGGTGACACTTCTGCTCGTTTGCCTGGCTTTCCAATAAAATAAACAAATAAGGACTTTTCCAATTTTTTAAACCTTCATACCTGGTGCTTCATGCATGCAACTGTCATACTCTGAAATTAAACTGTTTTAAAACGTGTACAAAAATTGTATTTGAAAGAAAATGTGTACAATTAAAAGAACGTGGTAGCCGATTTGTAAATATATGAACTTATTCCTTCTCGTGGGCATCGTAAAAATAGAATTCAGACGGTAATTCACCAGCGGGGAGGACACTGCCAAGTCATTTAAATAAAGCATGTATTTGAATGTCTATTTTACTTCATCGATTATTTTTGGTTTTAGAAAAAAATTGACTAAATTATTCAAAAACAATTGTATTTTTTCCTTCCCCTACCGACCCTTCTAAATTTCTTTTATTTATCGTTTTTTATAACGTATGCTGATGTTTTCAAGAAAGACCTGGTCAAAAGGACCCTTAACTGACGAGCTTGTATGAAGATAGTGCTTAGTGTAGATGAAGTAAAGAAAGTGTGCCGGGATTGTAGCAGACGGAAATCTGTGGTCTCTCTGCCTGCCCCTACGGGTAACAGGAGTGATTGTATGTATGTATATACTTTTCCCGTGGCATGAGTAGCCCAGATATTCAGGGTCGTCGAATTCTGACTAGTTTGGTCCTGCGCTTTGTTTCGTGAGCGATAAGAGTTGGTAGCCTAATTTTTCTCTCACTCTCTCATACAATCTTATAGTATCTTCTTTTATAACACAGGCCCTTGGTGTTGAAATTATCTAAGGGCGGGCGGTATTTACTTAACTAATACTTGTTTGTTTACCGAAATTAAATCTCGATCATTTTTTAACTTTGATTTTAAGTGTCAATTATTTTAAAATTTAATGTTCAGTATCGATTATTTTCGATTTTAAGTCGCTATTATTTCTGAATAACGATTTTAAATTACGATTATTTTTTAAGTTTGATTTTAAATCGCGATTGTTGTTGAATGTCGAATATGAGTCTCGTTTATTTGTGAATGTATAATGAACGAGATTTCCGGTTACACTTCGAACTAACGTGACCACTGCCGCGCTACACTAACGACCTAGAGAGGGGAATGTTGTTGCATACCACAGATTAATTATTTTGGAATGTACCTCTATAATAAAGAAACTGACACCGATTATTCATTTTAACTAAAACTTTGACATTTGGTATGATAAGTTACAGTTCGCCTTTTAGTGGATATATTCATATCGAGATATTTATGAATTGTTACATAAATATATATTTCGATTAAAGCCTATAAGTGGAGTGATATGAAATAAATGTTTATATCATGACTTTTTAAGTCGACTGCAATGAAGTCCATTAAAGATTTTGATAGAATTCTTTTTATCCCATGGCCATCTTTTTATCAAAACGTAACGTAAGAAGTTCAGTATTATATATTTCAAAATATTTGAAGTTATTTATTTTTATTTAATATGTTAGTTACTTATTCCATCAAAGAAAAATTCCACGCACCTCAAGTCGATTGATTACAATGTATAGATAATACAATACTTATAGTGTATTTATATATATGTATGTACAGATAATATAAGTCTATAGAACGACACTTAAGGCACTGCAAATTTTTTGGCGTCATTGTAATATTTACTGAAGTATAAAAATAATGCTTGGTGGAAGTTAAGGGTCATCCGTCTCATCTTCTTTATCCTCTTGTGAGGAAGACCTCAGTTTTCCTCATCGTATTCAGAAATGTATATATGTAATGTTTCTTCATCTATAAATGTAATTACAACAAAAAAAAGAACGTAACAGATACAGTTATTATTAATTTTGGCAACTTAGAAACTACTGTTTGATTTTATATAATGACTTGTTGTTATTATTTATAATTAATAAGATGCTACATAGAGTATTATATTATTGTAGGTGTAACAATGTAAAATAACCTAAGTCAAGTAATGTTGACGTCTTAGGTAGTTTATCATTTAATCAGGTTGCATAAAATTACGCTGTATATCGTATAGGAAGTAGATTGAAGTGTTTTAAAAACTATCCTATTGACTATAGAATTAATAGAGTAGACTGACAAAAGAAATTTACGTTGCGGATGTGGATGGAAGGGTCCGTAGGGGAAGACCAAGGACAAAAAAATCTTGACTAAATCGCTTAAGTCAAGAAAGGCTAGGTTAAAAGTACCCTTAACCGACGAGCTTGTGTAAAAAGAGTGATGAGTTGATGAAGTTGAGGAAGTGTGATCGTAGCACATCCGTGGTGTCTCCCCGATGACAAGCATGATCGTATGCATTTCAATATGAATATCAGCCCGCGGCAGTCCACTGCTGGACATAGGCCTCACTCAAGCCGCGCCACCTAGCCCGATCTTCGGCTACACGCATCCAGTCTCTGCCAGCCGCCTTGCACAGATCGTCGCTCCATCTAGCAGGGGGGCGTCCCACACTACGTTTGCCGAATTGCGGTCTCCACTCCAGCACGCGTCTACTCCAACGAGTATCGGTTCTCCGACAAACGTGTCTAGCTCATTGCCACTTCAGTCTGCTAACTTGAAGAGTTATGTCGGTGACTCTAGTTCTCCGGCGAATTCTTCATTTCGAATTCTATCCACCAGAGAAACCCCGAGCATAACGCTCTCCATAACAAAATCTGAACGACTTTGAGCTTGTCGAGGAGACGGACAAATGCATGTATGTGAAGTTATTTTATAAAATTTAACAATAATCACACAGTAGCTTTATTGTATTTTTGCCTCACCCACGCCCACATAACATTTTATGTCGCCTTGTAGGTCGAGCGCTCGGAGCCGATTTGCAGCTCTTTATAAGGATTCTTTACGCATCACTTCGCACATACGCTTATACGTAATCGTGTTATAAATATCGTTTGGTATGTAGAATCATATCAAGCCATATGACGACCAAAACAAGCGCCTTTTTATAGCTAATCAAGTAAACGAGGACGCAGGTCGCCTGATAATAACTGATCACCGCCAACTATACATAGATATCCTTTTTTTTTCGTGAATACATGTATGCTTTTGAATACCCCAATGTCGTAATTTTTTTTATGGGATAGGAAGGCAAACGAGCAGGCGTGTCACCTAGTGAAAAGCAATCAATGAAACCCATAGACATCCGCAGCGCCATAGGTGCGGAAGCGTTGCCGACCTTTAAGGAAAGTGACATTGGGAGTAGGAATAGGAGGGGGAGGGAGAGGGTGTTGTGCCTCCGGAACTCTGAATGTATCTGATTTTGATGAGTTGTAATAGTCTTACTGTAATTCGTATTTTGTATAATATATTATTAAGTTGCGATCTTAAAAAGATAAAAATGGATGTTGAGAACATACTTCTCACTTTTATTAGACCCTGCAACCCATTGTGGATTTAAGCGTCTACAATTCTCCACCAAATTTGCTCTGTCTTCACCTTCTCCAATATATTAACTGTCTCATACACCGAACATGTATGCATGTCTTATACACCAAAAATATACTTCATATACCCCGCAACTTAGCCAATTATTTGTAGGTTTTTGGTTGGGTTATTATGGGATGCGTCAGCGAAATACACGACCCGCACTTGCGTATATGGATGCTCTCGATAATAATGTACCAGTATACTTAGAGCTGGAAGTGCTAGTTCTCCAAACAAATTCCAGCAGAATGGGAAGCATTGGAACACATTTGCGGCTTAATTATACTGGTCGTTATTTTAAGACGCGATCTATTTAAAATCCCGCGTAGGTGACAGTGTGTCATCGCTGGCACTTGTTTATTTCTTGTTTGCATTAGTCATTTTTTTGTTTTGGCACTTGTCATTGTAAACATGACAAACAAATATATTAGTCGTTTATAGTTTTTACATTGTGATTTTCATTCACATACCTCTCCTAAATTGATTAAAAATAGAATGGACGGCGTCTCGAAAAATACGAGTACTGTGGGCCGTCTCAGGCTAGATGGAGCGCTGATTTGCGCAGGGCGGCTGTTACCGAGTTATCAAACCAAATTCTGCGACCATTGATACAGCTCATCCTTTACCTAAGTGGAAAATCACTCAGCATGGAGATTAATTTAACAACAAAAACGAACGGTTTAATGAAATGCTTCAGCTATAACTAATTTAGGGGTTATATAAGAAACATATTTTCAATGTCGTCTACAATACGGGGATGATGGTGTCAATGACTCTTTTGAGGACTTTATACCCATATAAAAAGCATCACTTGACAGCAACATTTCGTGACGTTAATCTTGTATTTACACCCATCTGAAAATAATTACGGTCAATTGGCTCAGAGGCGGGGCCGTCGCTTACGGAGTCATTGGTCGCGGATTTGATCCCCGCATCGGTATTAATATATGTATGGCCTGAAGACATTCCAAATTTGGTTACCACGCCAATCCGCATTGGAAAATCGTGGTGGGTTAATGTCTGGGCTCCCCCGAGGGGGGAGGGCCAGTGACGGACCCAACTTAGGAATAGGTTCGGCCATATCTCGACAACGCGAAGTTGATAAAGGACACCTAAAAGCCGCTGGGAACATCGGTAGCTAGGACCGTAGGGCGGTCGCCCCATTGAGTTGCTGCGCGAGTAATGGGGTTCATCTCCGAGGGTCCCCGTTTCGTTTCGTTCGTTAATGTTTGTTCCTTCAGAAATGAGGAGGTCTTTGCTCAGCATTAGGACATATATGGGCTAGGAAAAAAATAAAAGACTTGATTGTAACGCTCCGTCAATTTTTAATATTTTATTTACACTCTACTAAATAAATTACATCACACGAGCTGTGGAACATGGAACGAACGATTTACCACCTGCGGTGTTCCAATATGAATATAGGAGTTCTAATAACATTCGACATTCATCACATCGAAAATAATTACACATACATTTTGAAGGTGCAATTCTTCTGTGCTGCATTTAAGACTAATGTAAATCTCATATATTTTTTGTTCCAGGACCAGAGAGTAGTTATGGTGATTGAAGCTAATCCGCTCTCTGAAAAACCTACAGATGGTAAGTTAATTTGTCGTTTTATGATTATTTAATAGGAAAATTAAGTTTTCCTACATTCGTTCCAAATACAAGCGTCACAACGATGATAATGAATTGACTCCGAACGGCCCGGAACATTATCCAAAGTGAGTCTTGATAGATACCAAGCAAAGTTAGAATGCTTTTAGTATAGTCTTATATTAGATAAGTCATTAAAAGATTGTCTGCATATTTATCAAATCGATAGATTGAATATATGTATATTAAGAAGTTAGTATCGAAGTTCTATCTCGATATTTCTCTGTGGTTCTCCTGATTTATGTTTACACACCAGGCGAAAGTTTTGGTAGCCACAAAGTGAAAAATGAAATCAAAATTAGATTCTTCATTTCTTCAAAACAAGAAAGAAAAAAACATATTTATTAAATACATACGCACACTAAAGAAGTTACATTTCAATTGTTGAAATCAGTTTCCTATTAATTACACTGCTACGAACATTTCATAACGTTTTTAAAATCCTATCAGAAAATAATTTTTATTGAATATACGCTCTTGCCTCTCACAAATGCACACATACACATGTATAAACAAATACATATAGCTTAATGCCGTGACTAACGAATTATACATTATTATAGAATGTGAAAATGAAATAATAATTATAGAATGTATATATTTTTAGTTAATATAATAACATGTAAGTCCATTATTGGCTCCATAAGTGCTTTATATAAGTTTTACCAATAAGATGTTCTGTGAATTTTGTTTGAAATAAATAATGAGATTCCTTTAGTCGGAGAAGAAAATCCAAAAATAAAACACTGCATGTATCCTCTTTTTCGTCTTTTTTTCCAGTAGCCATGCAATTTTTGATAATCCGAAATTACGACTAAGGAACACTTAAATAACCGCGGGTCCTATTTTCATAAAATAAATATTTTCGATTTTATTATATTCCATAGTATTATAAAAATATAAAAACTGCTCTCTACATGAAATATTTACAAAAATTCTTTACAATGACGTGTCCAGAGCATGTTATTTTTAGAATTCGATTTTCACATGATTCTTGTGAATTAGTTTCTCAAGAATCATGTGAAAATCAAACGGATTTCAAAGCAATTTTTAATCTTGAAAATCTTACGAAAAATCAAATTAAATCATAAAAATAGATCCATTTATTACACACAGCACAGTGATCTAAGAACATTGTACTCCAGTTTCGCTCACGCAAAGCTTTTGCCCTAAATTTAATATGATGCTGTGTTCTATAAATATTGCACCAGATTCATGATCCAATCTGTTTTGTCTCATTGCAGATTGACCGTAACGTTGCATAAAATTATTGTCAGTCTTTTTTTCAATTATCTGGTTGAATAACTAGAATAAATACTGTTTATAGAACAGATTAAGAATCTTAATGAGGATATCCTTATTGACGTTTTATTTTCTATTTTTATTATAATTTAAAATTTGCCTGTTCGTTTTTCTGTCGTCGGTATTATATTTCAGTGTTAATTGTATTTTTTACAGCCCATGTGTAATATTACTCATTTGCTTATCATAGGGTCATTTCTAGCAGAATAAATATCAAACCCACCACGCTTTATCAAAGCCGATACTCATACTTGTAATAAATACCTGTGGTAATAATAAACACCATATTTATATTTATCTCGATGCAAGATCGAACCCGCGATCGTTGACTCTGGATGCGGTATTATGAAAATGAGAATCTAATAAGACACGGTTTTATTAAAAATATTCAGATTTTTAATATAATTTTAATTCAAATTTGAGTAGACTTTACAGAGTATAGCCTAAATAATCTAACTAATATTATCTTCGGCCTCACGCATCCACTCTCTAGCCCACAGGGGATCCCACATTACGTTTTCCAAGACGCGATCTCCACAAAAGCACTCGTCTGAACTAATATTTACCAGCTTATGTCCATCTAATGGGCAATGGCCTAGAATAGAATAGTTGGCCTAGAATAATTACTTTTTGGGGCTGAGCTATATGTCTAGCAGTTGATTACCGCAGACTGCTTATGATGATTCCAAATAGCTAATAACACTTGTGCTAGAAAATAGTTCACGTCATTTATCTAATGGAAAATACGAACTCATGACATCAGATTGTAAGCCCGATACTACTTACAAAGCTGACCTATTGCATTATTCTTACTATCGATTGTACACATTAATTGTTATTTACAATGTTGTAACCCATTTGAACGTTTTAATTATCATGTATTATTTGTTTGGACACCTTTTAAATGGGTCATTAAACATAAGCAGCTACTCTAATATACATAAAACGTGACTGTGAAGTTGTATTCGTCATTGTGTACACTACACAATGGATGAACTGACGTGTAATATTGTATGAGCGTCATTATTGTATAACCTCAATATTACTATGCTATATGGGTGAATAGTGGTAAATCCCTTGATAAATGGGCCGGCTCCCCACACCTTCAAAGAACATCTGCGTTAAGCGGTAATATTTTTAGTGTCAACGCGTTTCGTACGGCTAGTGTCGGGATGTGGGGCCTCCACATCCCTCCTTTCCCCTTCCTTTACTTCTTCCCCTTCTTTTACTTCTTCCCCTCACAGTACTTCTTTATTATCCGGGCATCACTTCTTTATTCCCCGTCAATTACTTCCTTCTTCTTTTAGGTAGGTGATGCATCGGTAATTCCTTTAATAGAATAATTGTCCGTGGGTGGCGTTGATATTATTAATAGAAATAGAAAATACTTTATTCATTACACCTTTTTTTACAATAGTTAAATCTAAAACCTTAATAATATTATAATATATAAACAAACAAAACAAAAAGAAAATAATTTTAACCTAACAAACTAATTAACATTGACCACCGACCCAAAATGGATCTTGGCCTCCGAACAGATCTTACGCCACCGTGCCCTGTCCTGCGCCACCTTCTGCCAGTTACAGACTTAAAGGTTGCGCAAGTCATCTTCGATCATGTCTCTCCAGCGGTACCTGGGGCGCCTCACAGGACGTCGTCCAGTTAGGCGACCCACAACATACGCTCTCTTGACTACGCGATCCTCCCCCATCCTCTCAACAACAATAATTTAACCTAACAAGTGTCATTAAACGGTTCTTGCTCAACATATGCCAGGCGTTCTATTGGAGCACCTGGCGCTGGTTTTCAGCAAGAACCAACGTGGTCCGATCGCGGACCACAGTGACGACATTGATATGGACACACACACATACATCTAAATATCTTTAGCATTTACGTACAATATTCGTCATCCTAATCTAAGTTTACAATATATGTAGGTAGGTACATACGTTAAATATTATTGTATATCTCTTAATTTGCGATCGGCACAGAAACTAAAATGGTGTAAAATATCTAATGTTTCACCATTATCTTTATAACGCATGATTCATGTATATTGATAAAATTTACAATATGGTATAGTGAGCATTGAACTTCTCCTTATCAAAAATATGAGTAAGATCGCGATAGTGCAAACTATATTTGTGTTAAGTTTGACACAGTAATGTACTTTTCAGTCGCCGTCGTCAAACGAAAGATCTTAATATGACTAACACAAAAAATGTAAACACACAACACCACTTTTCCACTACAACTAACACAATATGCATACGTCACGTGTTTTGCCTCAACACAAGGCATCGTCAGGTGTAATAGACAAGAAATACAACTAATAGGTTATCTTTCGTAGAAAACGAAATTTTACAATACACAATAATTTTGAATAGTAATTTTAACTAAATTAAAGTAACAGATACACTGCTTCCTAAAGTAATTCTTGACTACCTCTGGGACCAATATAATAATAATAATAAAGCCTTTTTTATAGAAATTTACATATGTTACAGGACCCTAGATCCCAAACTAGGATTCCCTATGGTGAAACTAGGCTCTTAGTTAGAACACAAATATCAAAAATGTAGAGAAAAACAAAAAAAAAAATACAGTATTAAATTTGATAATAAATAATTAAAGATAAAGATAAAGCTAGTTAGTTATACAAAATATTTAAAACTTATCATTGGAACGTATCACTTCAACACTTTACGTGAGTTGGTACTATAATTACAAGAGTACGCCATTTGTTACATCCGATCGTACTAACAACGCATTCCTTCGCCAGTTATCGAATACTAATTTGTCACATTGTGTATTTACACATTGAGTCAGGGATGGCGAACTGTTTTAAATGTAGGTAGGTATACGGAATTATAAAAAACAAAGTCTTTTTTCATAATAATTTATTATTGGATTATTTTTAATCTGTCATTAAACTTGACAATATATATGAAAATTGCATATTGAGATGGAAATAAAATTATCAAAACAATATTTTATTTTACAATCTTGCATTAGGAGTTTTAATTTATAATAATACACACATCCAACTTCATCTGTAAATTGTCATAAATAAAAAATCTCGCAATTCCCAAGCAATCTTGAATATCAATATTAAAAAAGAAACCATACAAGAATCCCTTCTTAAGTATACTTAAAAAAATTTCTCCTATAAAAAATTGCATTAAACTAATAATAAATGCAATTATGTTAGATATTTAAATTAATGGCTAAATTAATTAACTTTCACCAGCAACACTTATTATGTATTAGAAGCATTGTGTATGCATTAGTAGGTTAAAAATGTAAATTCGCTTCTTGAAAATTTTAATGTCGTATCGGGTCAATATATCGCTGTAGAAAGCAGGTTAAAAATTAGGTCGTTGTACCTGGATTTTTTTAAACACAAGAATCAGTCTCAGCCAATTCTTGACGATAGAATTTTAATTGTTTGCGGTTTGTGTCATGGTACAATTAAGCAGCTCACACACACTTCCTATGCGCACTCGATTTGTTTCTAGTACATTCCAAATGTTCACCACCCCTGCCTTAAGTGCTAAGTTTATTATTTATAAAACAAATGATGCTGACGTCTTTATTCTCTTCTTTGTAAAGTCGCAAATTAATGCTGAACAAACGTGGATTGTGGCGATATTATTTGGAAGAATTGCTTGGAACTTTCCGTTTATAAGGTGTAGTTCTACTATATCATATAATAGAGCCTTACATCAGTGAGATTTCTTGTCAATATTTTTTTTTATGGGATGAAGGGCAAACGAGCAGGCGTGTCACCTGATGGAAAGCAACCAGCGCTGCCCATAGACATCCGCAGCGCCATAGGCAGTGCGGAAGCGTTGCCGAGCTTTAAGGGTAGTGACATTATGGGAGAGGGGTGGGGAGTGGGAGGGAGAGGGTGTTGGGCCTCCGGAACTCAGATCGCTCACCGTACGAAGCGCGGTAGCTCAGCTACCACTCAGACGCCGGTTTTCTGCGGGAGTGTGGTACTTCCCCGGGTGAGCCGGAATATGCCATTCTTGACAAAGTATTCATCTGCAGCGTGGCTCTACCACTTTAAAATATTTTGCAAAGTCGTTCGAATTATTTTTATATTTTTGTCTGTTGCTTGAATTATCTGGTCTTTTTTTATTCTTATTCCTCTGGCATTATAAATCAAATACCTTATATACCTATAACTTATTAGCTATACCTTAGCTATACCTTGAATTTTTCATCTACAGTATTTTGAAAACTGTTGCCTTAAGGCTACAATTTGTTTTATTTATCTTATCTCTAGTTTCATAACTTATTTAGTTTTACACTATTGTTGACTTACTTTTGGTTTTAAGTTTATTTGCTCCGTTATACCCGTATTGATGAGTTACTGTTTTGTTACATTTTGTTTTTTAATCCTGCTACATTCTCTCTGTACACAAGACCTTACTTGATAGGATCTAGGAGCAGTTTGTATTGCAGAGATGCCCACGGGCGGTGGTGCTTACTTGTCACCCACTGTTTGTTCTTCCTGTTCTATAAAACAAAAGAATAAAAAAAACAAAAGAATTGCTTTAAATGTTTTTTCTCTTATACTCAAACCAAATACCGTGACGTTTTTGTAACTTTCTTTGTGGTTTCGCAAACGTAACGTAAAAGCAAGATTTACCCGATGTGATGATTATAAATAAATCACAGCATAATTTTAAATGGAGTGACCGAAATACACAACTGTAAATTTTGGATGAATCTCACAAATCGACAGTTTCGTATGTCGTTGGGCTAATTATCAGAATTCGTAACTCCAATAAAAACAAAACATTTTGTCTGACTTTCGGTGCCATCTAACGGATTATTTAAAAGCGTATCGTATGAAAAACATCGTTTTTACCATAAAACATAAACTCTCTTCACACCTAAAATGAGAATGGTTTAATAAAGATTTCTCAAAGTATGAAAGAAGAAAATCAATTTCTTATTGGTGCTGAAAAATTTACTTTTGTAGTGGTAGAGCCATGAGCCACGAGAGCAGACGAATACTTTGTCAAGAATGAAACATTACTTGTCTGTAGCGTGATTGGGCCGGCTCGCCCGGAGAATTACCACACTCCCGCAGAAAACCGGCGTCTGAGTGGTAGCTTAGCTACCGCGCTTCGTCCAGTGAGCGGCTGAGTTCCCGAGGGCCACCATATTATGATATTTTTCTTAATATATTTTTTCTTAATAGTGTTAAAGTTCAGTTCAAATCTTACAGATAGAGTGCTGAGACCCAGGGCGGGTGGTGATGTAATGCCAGAGCGCTCTGTCAGTACCCTGGACCTCGCTATGTCATACTCTACACCATCAAATTTAGTACTCACACCTGCTCCTGAATGTAAGTCTTGCAGGCATGTTCTCCCCCCGGCATTCTGCTTCCATTACATTTAATTATTTATTTATATGTAATTGGTGATCTAAAATAGGAATAGAAAAGGAATAGAAACGAGATTCCTTTCGTTCCTGTTTCAATGAAATAACTATTCCAGTAGCCTATTCTAAAATAACAGTCTGATATATTGCAACATTTTTTTATGTGATAGGAAGGCAAACGAGCAGGCGTGTCACGCCGCCCCTAGACATCAGCAGCACCATGGGCAGTGCGGAAGCGGCCTACCTATATGGAAAGTGGAGTGGTAGGGGGCAATGTACTGGTATTTGAAGTGAAACATGTTTTTCAAATGAAAACCGTCCTTAGAGTTGGTAGCTTAATTACATGCTTTATGTTGACATTAAAATAGATTTTCAGTAATTTAAGCACAATTCACTCTGGGGGTCCATCCCCACCAACTGGCTGGCTGGCCGTTTACCACCGTGCGATTTAATCGTAGTTTTCTGCCACAAACTGTGTAAATGTGGAACAGTTTATCACCTACGGTGTTCCCACGTGAATGAGACATGGGGGCATTCAAGAAAAGTGCGTATGTGGTTACAAATGGTCGGCAATAATATATATAAAAAAAAAACATTACATGTACATACTTTGTGTGTATCGGACTACAACAGGGAACCACACACAAATTATTATTTAGAACCATTATATAGCATTCTGGGTGCGAAGAAAACATTTGTTTTTAAAACTGGAGCCAGAATTTCCAAATGTATGACTGTAGGCTGTGGTGATTATTCGGCAGGTCGGAAGCTCTCCCGCGGCATCTCACGAGCGACAGACAACGAAGGTCTAGTGTGGGCGCTTCGCAGCAACGCCGAGCCTGAACCCGGCACCCTCAGTTCAGACCACATACTGTTATTACCAGATATATCCGTATATCCGCCGGATTTTAGGTAAAATTGCTTAAGTTGAAAACATTTTTTCAGCGAGCCTATTAAAATTGTTTCAGTCGTTTCGAAGATTAACCCTAATAAATGAACAGACAAGAAATCTCTATACATATTATTTATATGTCCTTGTCCGAAATGTCGTTCTGATCATTTGATGTTATGGCTAAATATTGATATTTTTTTTGCTGCCCAAATACGTCTCACGGACGGCACGGACCTCCCCATTTCTGGTGGAACAGGCATTAACGCTTGTCCAATGCAGATTGACAAATAAACCAGACTCAGAATGAATATCTGTAGGCCATACGTAAATTTATCCCGATGTATCCCGGGGATTGAATCTGCGACTCCGAAGGCGGCAGTCCCGTCACTGAGCCATTTGATCGTCAACATTGATATATCATCATATTATATTCATTCCATCATGAATTCGTAAGAAATTGGCTTGTTTAGTGTTATTTCGTTTATAGTATATTCGTGTACCATTTATGGTACACGTGGCACGGAACACGCTAATTGATTCAATGGAATATGTAGGGGATAAAAAACCAATGGTCTATTATAACAAATATATTATTTAACTTTTTAATCATAATTCACATGTCTTACATACAAGACAATATAAAATATATTTGAACCATATAAAGTTCATGGTGTGGAGCAGACTATAGTTTTAAATAAAAAAGTAGTGTGTGGCTCATTCTCGTGTCATATTTAAATATAAAACTAGCCAAGGTGAGGAATAAGTTGACACAACGCGTATAAGTACATTTGGGCGAAATGCCAGCTTGCATGCAACGAGCTCGTTTCGGCACTGCCAATGAACTAGCGGCTTTTTAACGTACTTTGACCTTAAATTTAGGAATATTATATTCATTTGGCTCCCAGTTAGTACTACGAATACCTCAAATGGAAAGATCTGTTTTCGTTTCACGACCGTTTAAGGTTCTGTTCTCTTTTAAATCATAATTCTATTTAATATGTACTATTTGTTTTTCAAATATATTTCCAGGATAAACATTTCTAGTTTATAGAAGTATGATTGAGCATTTGATTCGTTATGATAATTTTATTTTGCGGGAGCCAAGTTAGTATGCTTGGTTCCCATTTAGTACTACGAATACCTTTCATGAAAAGATCTGTTTTCGTTTCACGGCCGTTTAAAATTCTGTTCTCTTTTAAATCACAATTCTGTTTTATCTGTACTATTTTTTTTTCAAATATATTTCCAGGATAAACATTTCTAGTTTATAGAAGTATGATTGAGCATTTGATTCGTTATGATAATTTTATTTTACGGGAGCCCAGTTAGTATGCTTGGTTCCCATTTAGTACTACGAATACCTTTCATGAAAAGATCTGTTTTCGTTTCACGGCCGTTTAAAATTCTGTTCTCTTTTAAATCACAATTCTGTTTTATCTGTACTATTTTTTTTCAAATATATTTCCAGGATAAACATTTCTAGTTTATAGAAGTATGATTGAGCATTTGATTCGTTATGATAATTTTATTTTACGGGAGCCCAGTTAGTATGCTTGGTTCCCATTTAGTACTACGAATACCTTTCATGAAAAGATCTGTTTTCGTTTCACGGCCGTTTAATATTCTGTTCTCTTTTAAATCACAATTCTGTTTTATCTGTACATTTTTTTTGTTCAAATATATTTCCACGATAAACATTTCTAGTTTATAGAAGTATGATTGAGCATTTGATTCGTTATGATAATTTTATTTTATGGGAGCCAAGTTAGTATGCTTGGTTCCCATTTAGTACTACGAATACCTTTCATGAAAAGATCTGTTTTCGTTTCACGGCCGTTTAAAATTCTGTTCTCTTTTAAATCATAAATCTGTTTAATATGTACTATTTTTTTTTCAAATATATTTCCAGGATAAACATTTTTCGTATATGGAAGTACGATTGAGCATTTGATTCGTCATGATAAATTAGTATACATGGTTCCTATTTAGTACCACGAATACCTTTACATATTTCCATATCCATCCATATCTCTCCAACGGTACAAGCAGACGCCCCACAGGCTGCCATTCAGATGGGCGACCCACGTACGCTCTTCTTACTGCGCGATCCTCTCCCATCCTCTCAACGTGGCTCAGACAACAGAGTCGGTGAGCCTTAGTCTCTTCGATTACGCTGGATTGGGCCATCAGATGTTCGATTTTGGCATTTTTCCGACTTCGCCAACTGCCTTCATTCTCTTTTGGTTGGTTCCTGGATCTTATAGAGGACTTTTCATTATGTAACTAGAAGTTTCTTCCCTTCCTTTAATGTTAGTGTCCAAGCCTAAACCTTGGCCTTTTCTAACATATATGCCAAGGCATATATGTTAGAAAAGGCCGAATAAGTCGATCAAAAGAAAGGGTTCATAATTTTAAATGTATAACACAACAAATCAATAATTTTTTCCTACTTTTTCTAATATTAGTTTAACAAACGCGGCCTGAACGGAAAATCTTCAAACAACGATCTGGCAAGGATCGTGTTAAAATAAATATCTTCCGTGTGTGATTTTCCGCGTAGTACTTACATTGCAATGTGTTCTCTTTCAGAATATTTATCGAAAAAGACTTGCTGGAGACAGCAACACTCGTGACCCTTCAGTCCGCGAGTGTATTGAACTGGTGGCGTCAGGGTCGAGTGCCAGGCGCCCCTCGGCTGTTGCCTTTAGCGACCTCTGGTGACGGAAACTGTCTTCCACACGCTGCTTCCTTAGCTGCATATGGCTTCCACGATAGACTGTTAGCTCTACGAACAAAAGTCCAGGCACTGCTTTCAGGAGAAGGCGGTGAAACGTTCACTAGTAAGCGTTTTTATTATTTGCTTAGTACATATTTCTCGTTTCAAAGATGTCTTTCTAGAGTTTATTTTTCCCGAGTGTTTATATGTGCGTGCGTGCGTGCGCTGTTTATATGGAACCACTGTTTTTATGAGATAGGAAGGCAAACCAGCAGGCATGTCATCCGATGGAAAGCAATCAATGCAACCCAGTTCCATAGGTATTGCAGAAGCGTTACCGACCTTTAAGGAAAGTGTTTTAAAGTTTCCGATATTTTATCGGTTCGGAAACACCCTCGGAGCTAGCTGGTTCTATAGTGTAGGTGATGCGCGGAATGAATTTTTGGGTAAAAGGCACCGTACTGGATGGCCACTTATCCATACGGTGGGGATGAAACATTTCCTTGGAGCGAGTTGTATTATGTGTTGTGCTATGGAAAGATGATGTTTTTTTTTTATGGGATAGGAGGGCAAACGAGCATGCGTGTCGCCTGATGGAAAGCAATCAACGCCGCCCACGGGCAACCGCGACACAGCAGGAGTCGCGGAAGCGTTGCCGGCCTTTTAGGTATGTATAGGTTTGTTTTTTTGATGATTTTTAACATTTCAATAGAGGCGATCAAACGTCGATGGCGGTGGTCCGAGAGCATCTCTCTAAGAGGTGCCGGATTGACCTTATCTGAGGCCGAGTGGGAGAGGGACTGGCAGGACGCGGTTAGCGCCGCCTCCGCTGAGCCTCGCCCACGCCCAATGCCCACCGCTGCGCCGCACTACGCCGGACTGGAACAGTTGCACGTGTTTGCACTGGCCCACGTCATGAGGCGACCTGTCATCGTTTTCGCTGATGTTGCCCTAAGAGTGAGTTGCCTTCCATTAACACACAAACAAGCTTGTTTTTTTTTTACTGTCTACATACGTATGTCCCACTGCTGAGGGGCCTCTCCATTTCTAGAGAAACAGACGTTAAACCACCACGCTTGTCCAATGTGGAGTGTTGGGATTACTAGACTTAGAATAAATATTTATAGGCACATACATATATTTACTCCGATGCGGGGATTGAACCCGCGACTATTGACTCCGTACCCCGCCACTGGGCCAATTGATCGTCAATTATTTATTATTGTCATACTATTTTTTTATGTTATGTCTATTTCCTTTTTTTTCACGTGGTCTCCCGTGAACAGATTCAAGATAATTATTATAATTTTAAAAATATTATTTCAGTGTTTTTTGGTTTAATTTAACAACGGTTTACACTACAATCCCACACTGGGTTTCCTTACGACATAGATACCGTTATAAACATACAGATGAGAATGACAAACACCCATGCTCAGATGCCTGTAGACAACATAAACATCCAATGATCTAGTGCGCTTTTCTCTCTCTTTCTTTAGCTCTTTTATTATCTTAGTGTTTTGATTTGTTACATTTGGTGATATTTTGTCAATATGCCCCAAATTAAACGAACTTAATTTAGAGAAACGTGTGCAAATCCAACTTTTGCACGAGATAGGGAAACCAATCAGTTCGTGGTTCATACGGACAGGGATTTCTTGCAAGAAAAAAGCCCCGAATAAACAAACCAAAAATATATTTTCCAGGATTTCCGCGGAGATCCAATAGCACCAATTCCCTTCGGCGGCATCTACCTTCCTTTAGAGTTGGAACCGGAAGTGTGCAGTAAGGTGCCTATCTTATTGGCGTACGACGCCGGTCATTTCTCAGCACTGGTGCCCTGTGAGCCACTGCCCACTGATGGGGCACGTGTTCCCTTGGAAGATCACACTGGAAACCCACTGCCAATACGGTAATTTTGTATTGATTTAATCATTTCATATGGACAGTTAAAACTTTTACTTTACACACACTTTTCGGAAGACAACCGAAAAGTTCTTCTTCCGTAGAGTCTACTATACCTGAAGATGCCTCGTGTTGGGACGAAACACGTGTCGTTTACAAGATGGAAAAGTGATAATGTGTGTTTGGTGTTGTGTATAGTGGTTGGTGGGTGGTGAATTGATGGCCGATTTTCGGTAAGTTTTTGGTTTAAGTTCCAAATAAATCCACTTCATCCAGCTGAATAACACACATTATTAATTTTCTGTTATTGTTTTTGCTTGTCGCGGATCTTAGCTAAGTAAAACTTTTGACTGTCCATATAGTGATGGATTTCCGTAAAGTAACGCCTGACTCCATTAATAATCTGAAAACGAGATATATCTTTGTCCTTCTGAGATAACCTATAAATAATAAGCTTACACATTTCTCAATGACCAGCAACGCTTTTGCAATGTCTCTGGTGTTGTTGTTGTATTGATTGATTTCCATCAAGTGGCACACTTGCTTGTTTATCTTCTTATGTCATAAAAAAACTACTCTATCAAGCAGCTTAGTTCAAAAATGTACTATGATATTATAGAAAACATAGTTACAATCTGTCTCCAAGTGTTAAAAAAGCCAGTGTCAATATGAATAAGCTGCTAATATATAAATAAAAATCTACCTAGATCCGCGGCAATAACTTATTACTAAGTAATATTACGAACAAAATGTATTTATTTTCAGTTTTAATGTGGATCCGGGTGAAGATTTTCGCTGGGACGTTGAACCTGATCAAAAGACGATAAACAATCTACTCCCAGATGAGTATCAACGTTCGGCTATGTTATCGGCATATCTAGACATAGAGAGAGTTGAGTGTCTCTCCCAAAGTCCTCCACCAGAAGAATTGAGAAGATCTCTAGACGCTCTATCGACAAAAAGCACCAAACAATTAAACTCTGTGGCTAAACAATTTGGTAGTATCGGCAGATCAATGAGTTCTAAGTTAAAGAAAAACTTTGGTTCCATGGCAAAGTTAACGGGAAAGAGTAGTGGAAGCCAAAGCAATCCAGAGGAAGAACTGGTAAGAAGACAGTCTACATGTGAAGTACTTTGCTGTAGAGTGTTAGCGGCTAGAGCTCCTGTACAAGAAGAGATGGTTAAGAATTATTTGAACGAAGCCTGGATTGGGTAAGTATTTGGTCCACCATTAAATGATGAAATTACTATTTACATACTCATCTTTAAGTTGTATTATAGCCCTAGGAATAGTTCAAGTGCTATTTAATAAAAGAGAGAATATCATGGAAGACATAGGTTTTTAAAAGACATTATATACCATGTTTTGTAATTACAAATAAATAATAAAAAAATATTGGATTGGTTCGAATATTACCTTATCTGGAAAATAAAGTCACTTAAATATATTTATTTGTCAATAGATACACAGCAGAGAAGAACCGTAAAGAACCGGCGGTAACGCAGCCGAGGTACGGTACCGGGCGTTCTCAGTTTTACGCCGAAGCGGACCCGTCAGCGCACGAAGCGGCTCGCAGTCTCGTCTCGAAGTCGGCTCGCCCCGCTACCGACAGGACACTATATCTATCCCGCTCTACCTTCTACGACGACCGCCCTCCCTCCCCGCGCCCCTGTCGGGCACCCCTTTGCCTCTACTACGGCAGTCCGGACAATGATGACTACTGCTCGCGATGCGCGCGGTTGAAGTGACTCGATATATCCACCTTACTCCATCCTCGCGTAATTTGTATAAAGAGATATACCTGTCCCGCTCTACCTTCTACGACGATCGCCCTTCCTCCCCGCGTCCCTATCGGGCACCTTAAAGTTACACCTGTCCCGTTCTCACAGTACCTTTATATCTGTCCTGCTCTAACCCACAGTAGTTTTATATCTGTCCTGTAATTATATCTGTTATGTAGTATAAAATAGAACCTGTCGTTCTCACCTGACGTTATATTTGTTCTTCTGAATACTACTCGCTGTGCCTTCTTGTACAATTGACAATGAAAGAAGCAGCTAGTAAGTGCTTCCACTATTAAGTGTGATAGATGTGTATTTGTATTCGAATAATTTGGAGTTTTGGTAAGTTTGATTTAATTATGTTGCATATAACTACAATATTTCGACTTTGGCTTAAGCATTTAAATTTAATATTTATTCCATGCTATTTAAATTATATTAATTGAAACAATGAAATTATAAATAGCACGGATTATACACTTAAAGTTTATCAAAACATTAATTTGTGTATGTTTTGTAAAATTTATGTATTTTACAAAAGAATATTTTATCAAACTCCAAATACAACTAAATTAGTTTGTAGCGGATGCGAATTGTTTTTAAAATACTAAGTAATGAATTTTATTACTATAAATGTTATAAAAAACTAAACTAAATAACTTTTGTCTAGTGTAACAATAGTATAGGAAAGGATTTGAGATTAAATTCTGAACTTAAATATAATTAAATTGTTAACAATTTTATGAATCTTACAACAATTATTGCTAGCTTTGATGTATAGAATGGTTTGAAAAAAAAGACGAAAAAATATTATTCGCCAACTGTAAACATTTTTAAGCACGCTTCACATTCCCGCCAAATCTCAGCCCCATCACTGGATACATGTAAAGATTCCACTGCTGGGCTATCTCAATCTAGACTGGCTCTCTGAATCCAAGAAGATTTGTCCAGCTGTTTTTCATAACGCTGATTCTCATTACTGCTCTATTTTTCACGTAGCCATGATATTGGGGACTGTTTTATCGACATTCCGGACATCCTAGATAGTTGTTCAAGACAAATGTCAAATTTGTGTTTCTAAAGTCCGGCACTTCATTTCAATTAGAACTATCATTTGTTTTAATAAAACATTGATGTAATTTTTCGTAAAGTTTTTAAATAAAAAATATTACTACTGTCTTTTAAATTCAACATAATATCTCTTTGGCTATACAAAATGGCAGCGAGGGGCACTTGACCGGGTGAAACTTTTTTTTTCATAGTTCTCGTATTCGGTGATACTAAGAATGTGAAATGCGCCTAAGATATATGTAGTTATGTTTCCAATATTGTGATATAATAATAGGTCGTACTTATATATAATGTAACATGACACATAAAATATGTTTATCACTTACGTTTTATGAATAACACGTGCCAAATGTGGCTTATAGAATATTTGACCGTAATTAAATTGAGATAAACTGTAGGAGGAATTGCATAAAGCATCTTATGCTAAACTTGTGTAACGGTATGTGAAGAGCCAGTTTTCTTAGAATATTAATAATTTTTAATTTAATATAATACAAAACATGTATTACAACCCAAGATCAGTCTTCCAATCTGGCTTAAACCTTACATTGTGTGTCACTACATAATTTTGAGATTACTAAGACACCATGGTTTATTTTTTACGCGTTAAACAGAATTGTGATACGTGTTAAAATTATGTATATTTACATAGCAATTTGTCTTGGCCAGTGTTAAGGGACCATCCATAAATTACGTCACATAAGTTTCATTATTTGGGAGGTTTTAACATTTCAAATTTATACCACAAAGGTCAAGACTCATTTCTCTCTTGGCTTTGTTGAACCTCTCTCTCCCCTTAGCGTGTGACGTAGTTTACCAGGGATGTAAATGTGTTCAAAGTTAATGCAGGGAATCAAGTGTAAATGTTTTTAATACAACAGAAATCAACGTAGCAATAGCTTGATTGGTAAAGATCGCATTTCTGATCTTACATCCCGGGTTTGATTCTACCATTAGGCTATTAATGTGAACTATATTTTTCTAGCACAAGCCCCTAGTTGGAATGGCTATCAAGAATACTGCTATTATCAAAACTGCAAGTCTTCTTAAAAAAAAAAACGCCAACAAACTTCATGAGTTCTCAAAGTTTAATTCTTTATAAAATATAATTGTTAACTTTTTATAATAAACTTAATTTTGATATAATTTAGATTCAGGCATTATTTTACAAATATCTATTATACACAAGTTAAAAATGAATACATTTGACAAATTTTAATTAAGTCTTCTTGGATTAAAAATACACCACGATTAACTTTAAAATACTATAATATTCAATGTTTCACAAAAATAATTAAAATTGAAAGAATTTTAGACAAATTTTCACAATCAAATTTTGTAATTACATTTCTATCGTTTTCATTCAAGTTTACTTATTGCGTAAATACTTATTGCGTTAAGAATAATTTTTATTTTAGTTTTAATCATTTAAAATTAAAAGAGCTAATGTTTGAGAATCTATGAAATATACTATTAGTTATTATATAATTAATAAAAATGGTTGCAATAATAACTAGTATTGAAAGGTGAAAAAGCCTTGTTTATATATTTTATATATATTTGATATTTAACAATCTCTTTCTTGATGATTTATCTATCTATTTATTCATATATTATTTTAAGCTTTATTAATATTTGCATTTTAAGGAAAGTTCTTTTCATAGTTGGATATCAATATTATTCACATAACCATAGAAAGTTGAACCAGTCGAGTGTGTATGTCAACTAACATGACAGAAAACTTGGTTGTGGTAACCCCAATCCATATGGTTTATTGATATTTATCATGTACACTGCTATTTTTTAATTACCAAGATATTGCGTTCTCTGCTGCCATTACTGAACCCAGCACAAAAAACGACCTTAAAAAATTTACCCTAAAAGTAAATTGTGGTCGAGATTTGCAATGATTTATATTTCTAATTCTCAATTAGTTTTTACTATACTTCGTATTATTTTAGTATTAAGATACTGAAGGCCCAGTATTATGTGCCAGAGGATAAAATATATTTGTCTCTCTTTTGCATATTAGTGCTTTCATTGATTAACGGTAGCTAGATAGTACATTTTTCTTAGAAAGTATTATGTCCATAATTTTATGCAGCATTTTGGGAAATTTTGACATTTAGTAATTACTATTGGGAAGTAAAAAATATTCTAATTTCACATTTGTGATATTTTGTCTTTTTTGTACAGCCCCTTTTTTGTTAATAAAATTAGTGGTGTTTACTTATTTCATAAAGAAATACAAAACACATTGGGTAATTAATTTTCAATAAAATAATGCACTGGTCATAAGGAGGTAAGTTAAGAAAAGATATTAAATATTCATGTACCAAAGTACGTGAAATGTATATTTTTTTAATTGACTCTAATCACCTCTACCTCATAAAATGCAGCAGCTGTAAGATATTTTAATCTTAAACGAGATATAACTTTAAAGTTTTTAAAAATATAATTATTTAGATTCAGGGTATTAATCTTTGATGCACTAACACATAAGATATTAATAGTGTTTAATTTTTTAATTATTTAATTAATATAAAGTTATAAAAAGAGCTTGGAGCAATGTCTCCGTTGTTACTTAACGTTTTTTAATACAATTTTTGATCTTCTAGTCTTATATTTTTATTTAGATTTAATTTTAAGTGTTTTAGTTTAAACTAAATTATCAATATTAATAATCAGGTGTGAATAACCTTTTAACACTTATTTCCCCACCTCATTAAAGTTACTATTTTATTGTTAATTTCATTCTCCCATTGTTATATTGTTTTTGCGCCTAATTATTAGAAATCTATAATCCAGTTTTTTAATCTTGTAAGATCTGTGAAGTGATGACTAGAAGTAAGAAGACATGACAAATTATATTTAAAACTATAAAAAGTATAATACAATATAATTTGTTCACATATGTAGGGAAGTGTTTCATAGTTTTTAAGAGAAATATATAACAATGTTATATTTTTTCATAATACACTATATCGTAGGAATGGCATATCACGTTTTATAGTAATAAAATTGGCTATTTAATAGTACATTGTTTTATTTTGTAGTTTGTTTTTCAATACCTGTCCCAAATATTTTTTAATTATATAATATACAAAGATGGATGTGGTGGGATATCTGACTATAAGTAATCCACCTCCCATAGACTCCTGCATTTTACAGGGCAGTTTAAATAAATTGTCTGCCTTAGGGTAAAAAGACAATGATGGCGCAACATATCCAATACTGTCGCCATAAACTTTATGAACATTATAATTACTCTGATTGGCCGCATATGGTAACTTCTTCCATTATTCAGTCGCAGGCGGAAAGAAATTTCAATAATATTACATAATGGTAGATGGCTTACCATTAACACGGTAAGCATTGTATTTATTTATAATAGGTATGGTTGCATAGTCATACTGTGCGGATAGTAGAGGACGAATAATTCCTCGGAACATTTCCCTTACTGAACGAGCATGTACCCAATCGAACGATACACCTATATATTTAGACAGTAGTATAGACCCAATATACTATTAGAAATCCGATGATTCTGGCTTTTGTTTATTAAATTGAATACGGTAAAATGGCAATCGTTGGTAGTGGGGTGATTTAAACAAGAAATAAGAGTATGCTCTCCGAATGAGGCCGCTCTTGCTCTTTGTGAAGATGACGCAGTGTAAAAAATCCTCATTTAATAAAACGATTTACATACTTAGTAACCCTAGAACGTAGCATAAAATAAAAATTTAAACTTAATCCTTATTAGGAAATAAATGTTCTTAAAATAATTATTACTTCTTTTTTCATTAATTTTTTTTCAATAAACATCTTAATTAAATTTAAATATTCTTTTAAGAAAATAGCTTTTAGGCTCTATGTTGCTAAACTTTTGCCTAACAATTGATTAACGAAAACTAAAAATGTCATCTTTTTTTCAAAATGTCAAAACACGCGTTAGAAGAAAAGATGCATTCATTGAAAGAAATATAAAAACAGCTAAAATTACGACTTATATTTGCAAAGAATTATGTCTGGAGGTCTTATAGATAGAGTGTATATAGGCTTGGACAATGCGCCGGCCGCATTTGATATAAAAGGTCGATTGCTTGGACCAGTAAGTGTTCTTATTTCTACATGACAATTTTTCATATTATATTCCAATTAAGAAATTTTTTCAATTTTATTTGCAGAATGGCACAAATTTAGACTATATTAGATCAGAAACTGGCGTGGTTGCTGTCTTAAAGAGTGATAAGTTCGAACCTTTACATTTAGCGCTCCATCATACTAGATCGGAGGCTCTAGCGGCCGCGCGATCACTAGCTCAGAACTTGATCGAGACAATACGAGCCGAGCTGGCGCAGTGGAGTGCTGCGCAGGCTGGTGGACCGCCGCCGGCTTTAAATGTTCCTCCTCCAACTCTGACGACTACAACCGCTCCCCCACAAGTTCCACCGCCAGCGGTGACTGTAGCGCTGTCTACTGCAACTTCATTGACAACTAGTGCACACCCTACCGTCATACCTCCTGTGGTTAGTGTTGCTCCTGCCAGTACTCCTCTAATGACTGTGCGTCAGCCAACAGTTCTACAGCTGCTACCACAGCAACAATATGTCTTAAACCAAGAAAACGGTCAACTGATACCTATAGTGCAACCAGGAATGCAAGTGTCCAACACAAATTTCACTTCATTACCTATAGCTCAATCATTAAGTACTATTCAACAGCCAAATTTTGGAGCCACACAAATTGTTGATATATCTAACATGCAACCGGTTAATGTGACACAACTGAGACTGAGTGGAGTCCCATCTTCCATGTCAATGATATTGCCAAATGGCCTTACATTTCCACAAGCAAGTTTAGCGACGGCAGACAATACGACAGTCAGTTCAGCAACATCAACACCAGTAGTTTGTACTGGTCAAAACACTTTATCTTCGCAGAAGATTCTTTATAGTACTGATAAAGGTGATAAAGAAGTGAAATACCACATCCAAGGAGCTGATACCATGCAATGGACAGTACCAGGATCACAAACAATGCTTATCCCATATCAACAGTTCCAAGAATTAACTTCAAATCAAACTGCTATAACAAATTTACAGCCACAGCAGTTTGTATCAGTAAGTTGAATCATATTTGTGTTTTTTTCTGTGCTTACAAGTAGTGTGCATCATCTTATATAGCTACTCAAACTCTTATAGAACAAAGGTTTTCCTCACAGTTGAAGAGAAATATTTGTCAAAGTAGTCACACCTTGTTAGTATTTGCCAAAGTTGTTGGATTGGCAATAACAGTTTCCAAACAATTTGTACTTGATGCTCCTTCTCAAATTGGTCTGAGCATAGTTAAATCTTCATGTATTATAGTTCACCTATTGTTGTGATACCTCTAATTGCCACCGCTTACAACAGGATGGGATGAACTGCCTTATTCTTATATTAATACCATACCATAAATTAATTGTTTGAGATAATTTTTTAATGAATTAAAAGAAATAACAAGGAAGTATAAAATGTGTGAGCCCATTCAGTCCTATTGGTATTTGCTGGGCTCTTACTTCTACTTAATAATTTAGTAAGCTTTTTAATCTAAAAATAAAAATTAAATAATCATAAAAACCTCATACTGATGAATGTGGAGGAAGCAAGGAAAGTATGCAGAGATCAAAGTAGATGGAGATCTATGGTCACTGCCTATTCGTATGTGAAACAGGGGTGAAGATATGTATGTAATAGCCTCTAGCATAAACTTATAAATCTAACTATACTATTTACTTACCTACAGAAAAAGGAAAATTATGAATTTTAATCTAATATTTTACAGATAGCCCCAGCTAGTAGCTTTCAACAAACATCTCTTCCGCTGACAGCAACGCAACTGCAACAATTGCAAGCATCCGGTGCAATAATGCAGCTGAATCAGAAGGTTGGTTGGTATTAGTGGATGTGATCCAATATAAGTAGACATGTAAATTATAGAAATGTATTCTAACAGTGCCATCTGTGGCACCACATTATTGTCACACTCAAAATTATCGGGCAGATACCAGTGAGACCACATCATTGTCGTGCATCTGATGATTTGAGTCAGTCCTACTGGAACAAAATCGTCTCCTGTAGACACGCAGAATGCAAAGTGTTATTATGGAAATGTTAATGAAATTTAAACCTAAATCATTTTAAGTTTCGTTCCATGAGTCAACAGACTAAATTATCTTATCAAAGCAAGTTATTGTAAATTAGATGGAAAAATATTAATATGTATGTATATGTAAAAAAGTTAATAAATTTATATGAATTTTTCCTGCAGCCCATAGTAAGCAGTGCCTCCCTCATTAATATAATTTCTACAGGACAGGCATCCTCTCCACAAATTATATCTGTGAGCATTTCAATTATTATAAGTTTTTCATACTAAATGTCTCATAGTATTCTTTGTCATATATTTCTATCGCTTTGTCAACAATCTGTACAAACATCTAATACCACCTATACATTCATATGCTTTCAATTTTACTTTGCTTATGTCCATTATTAAAATGTCAGTATAAAACATACCTCTATTACTTGTCTTACCTACCTGCACTAATTTGATATTGTAACAGCTTTCAATGTTTCATAATAAATCATTTTAATTTTATTTATTTATTACATATTGAGCTTGCCCCATAGACTATTCATTCATTCATTTGAATTAATGGCTTTCAATAGTGCCAACCCCATAGACTAGTAATGCTTTCAAATAAATTACTTTATTGCGCATAAATTAAAAATTAGGTCTCTTTTCAAATTAAGACATTAGTCTTAATTTCGCCAACATACGAAATTAAATTTAATCTCCCGAACATTGGTCTTTTAACAAATAAGCTTCCACTATCGTTTTGCTGTGACGTTACTATGAATACAGCAAATAGTACATCCTTCTGTCTCATTCATATTCACATCTTTACCCTAAGGTAGACTGTGTATTTGTAGAGCCCTTGGTACGTAAGTTTTTATGAGTGGCAGTGATTACTTATTATCAGGTGATCTCTTTGCTCATTTGTCTAAATATTCAAAAGAATTATACATATAGTGGAAGAATACATTCTGATATGGGCTAAAAATTCAAAGTTTTATTTGAGTCAAAATCGTCATCAATTTCCTTGAGGTGTTCAAATTAAGGAAGCTTATTTCATTATTACTAATAATCCGATGACAAATTAATTATCTTTACATCTAATTTTTCACAATCACTTTACTTCATATTTTAGACACAACAAGTTTAACAATTTATCCATTTGGTGAATGGTGCTTTACATGCTATGATAATATTCATTAAGTCAGTGTTTCTCAACCTTATAACTAATATTTTTTTTTAAATTGTTGGCGAATAAAAACATTGACTTCTAAATAATCATTTTTTTATTCTGCTATAAAATATGCAAACTATTAACATTTAACGTGGAAAAGTTAAGATGATAATTATAATATTAATAAATATAACTTTTAAGATCTGTATTTCAACTATGTTCGAAAACTTGACTTTATAAATTTCAGAATTCGTCTACGCCAACTAAGAATATGGGCCAAGAAGCACGGGGACAGAAAAGGCTTTCTGATGGCACACCTAGTCAATTACAATTGAGGCCTATTGCGCCCGCGGGGTAAGTTTTCCAAAAATTTCAAGAATGTTAATACATTTTTTTTCAGCGATATCTTCATGACAGAATCACAAACAATAACTGGTCTAAATTCTATTCATTCTTTCAGCTTCTTTAATTTCCACCGGGATATTATTTGTTTTTCTTTACGTCTACCTGAAATTAGTTAAGCTGAAGCAATTGGCGTTATATTTTTACCAATTCAATCGCAAAATTTTTCTTTATTTATAAATATAATATAATTATATCTTGGTCCACCACACTGTCAATCATCTAGATTTTTTAAAAATTTAAATAAACAGTTGAAGAATTAAAATCTTTGTAACTTTTGTAAGTTATCAGTTATATATTTTAAATTTATGTTGCATTAGCGCTAACTGTATTTTGTAACAAAATCTAGTATATTTTTGGAACAACAGAAAAACAATTAGGAATGACTTAGTTATTATTAATAATTTAGTTTGCAAAATATTTTATTTAATGAATACCATGAAAAATTGAGCCGAACAAAAGTTTATTTTATAGTGTGCGTGTGTATATTTAAACAATATGATGATGCAGGTCACATGTAAGCCAGGACAAGAGTTCAACGCGTGACTCGCGATCCTGGACCAATACAACAGGTACATTGAAGAATAAGCGCTGAAACTTCTGACACACTTCGTATCGGAGAATGTACATTTGATGAGAACAAATGTTGCAATTGAAATTATATTATTATAATATATATATTATAATATATAAAATTGCAACATTTGTTCAATTGAAATTAGTTTGAAAAAAAGTTATTTTTGTATTAATATTTCGAAATTTAAAAGACAAAAAAAAATTTAATATTTACTTTTCTCTGATATGAAGGGTCGTCGCAGGATTCTATTCGTTATTAATCGTAATAAACCTGAAGCGTAGTATTATATAACACTAACAAAAAATACGAATGTTAGCGTAGTTTATTCAATACATATGTAAACAAACATATGTATAGTTTTTCAATGTATTATATATAAATCTGGAAATCAGAACCAATGCGTACAAAATTTTTAGATATGTGATTGGAAAGCTTGCATTGCACTAATATATAAATATCGAATTACTTATATCATAAAAATTATAGGTGAACTTGAAAAACATCCCGATACATATCGATTTTCAAAATAAAATTCTAATTAGTATACGTCAGAATTGTAAAAAAAATTATAATGCTTTATGTAATATTTTAATTTCAGCAATAATAAGCTTTAAAAAACATGTTACAGGTTGAGAATCGCTGGCTAACAAGATATTCTTTTGCGCAACAAATTTTGCTTTTTATTTCACAGGACCCATAAATTTGTTAGAAGTCGACATAGCTGCTTACTTACTTAATTGCGTATATTTAGAGAATTAAAAATGGCATACGTGAATTTACTAATTTATTTGGCAATTATTTGGCAAAATATAAGTATTGTTTTAGAAGCTGATGAACCGTCTGTTTGGGGATTTACAATATTTTTTTTATAGATGGAGCACATCGACCAGAAAATAGAATCGCTTTATTTACTTTACACATTTTGTCATCAGTTATGCTGTTTTATTTTGTTTGTAATTTTTTTTTTGTTAATTCTCGCTCTCTTAATTGGCTAAGATGGCTTTGGTTATTGGTTATATCAAGGTTTAAGACGAAGGTATAATATGAATTTTGCGTTAAAATATATTGTATCATCGAATTTTGATGTAAAACATCTCATCGCAGGGTATGGGAGTGAAATCGTAGACTGATACGTCGTCTCGATTCAGGCTACGCTCCCCTCCACTCGACTCTATACAGGGTTACTTACACGTGGCCGTGGGCACACGTTAAAGATAAAACCGTTGTTAATGTTTCACATCTACCAAGCGTTCTATGACGCTTATCTTTTTTAATGTAGTTTTCATCCAATAAAAGATTGCCGTAGTATATACATACGTATGTATTTACAAGGACAGGATCTTTGTTAGGTTACGGTTACAATATTAATAGATTTTTTTTCGATTAATATATTTTATTAAACTACGGGTAATCTAGCATTTTCCATCAAATAATGCATTTAGCGTAATTGCAAAATGTATTCAGTGTAATTGTAAAATGCAGTCAGCGTAATTGCAAAATGCATTCTGCATAATTGAAACATGCATGCAGTATATTTGCACAATGCATTCAGCGTTTTTGTAAATGGCATTCAGCGTAATTGCAAATTGCATTCAGCGTAATTGCAAATTACATCCAGCGTAATTGCAAATTGCATTCAGTGTTATTGTAAATTGCGAATCGATATTTTTTTATTATCTTTGATACATGTTTGATGATAGCACTAGAGTAATACATGCCCTATACTATAGAATTCTATAAGAAGATTAATAATGTAATTGTCGCTATGCAGAGCTTTTCCTGACACTACATCTTTGCGCTTTTCTTCTATGTGATTTATTTGCATGATACTTTAATACATAGTATCATCCATTTCATAATTACCTTGGCTTTAGTTTTTTTTTCAGTTTTACATTTAAATATATTCATATTCATCCAAGCGAATCATAGTTACTGGAGAGACGCATCCCGACTATATATAAATTTTATTCAGGACTAAATACAGGAGCAGCTTTGCGAGACAGTCAATGCAGTGGATAGTTTTAGCTCTAGATTTATCCAACGCTGCGGTGCTTTCGGACCAGTATTTCGCATGTTAAATTAATCAATATATTAATATTATAGTGTGTTAACTTTTAATTTAGCTAAAAAGATTCATTGCAGTTTTTTGTCTTATTTTGCTGTACAATACATTAGCCTTAAAGGCTACAGGACATAAGAAGTTTTGTCATAAGCCCCAGTATAAGCCGTTATACAAGACAGTCAAGATTTGCAGGTCATGCATTGTGGAAGCCGAATGTTTAAGCTGTTTTTCTCAATTTCCCTCAGAAAGCTATTAAACTATAATAGTTTTTAGTTCAAATATTATTTAAGTCTTTTCCTACGTTATTATTTCAGATTCTATTGTATAATTTTCAGTATTATTTCAGCTTCCTCCCAGTTTTTTTAACAACATATTTTTTTACAGATCTACCAATCTATAAATTCATTTCTTTTTCTTTTCTATATTTCTTCTTTCCCTTTTAGGTTACAGTCAGCCTACGTTGCGGATTAGTAAATTGCGTATATTTTGGTTTTTGCTTATGCTTCGACAAAACAATTTGAATAAATTCAAGTTTCATACATTTTGCATTACTATTATATTTAAGAGAAAGATTATATATTTATTTAGTCAGAGTCAGCGAAACAGAAAAGCAAAGTGAAGGTGACATGCACTGTGAATATTTTTTTAATAGTGTCTTCTTTCCAGAGATTGCGTCATAAAGGATATTTAGAAGTTTGGCATCGCTCTCCACGCTGTTATAGTATAGTTTTGGATTAAATGCCGTTTCTCATCTGGTTGCCATTGTGATTTTGTTGGAATTAAAGCTATAAAATTTATATTCAAACATCTAAATTGGCGTAGTTACCAAATTGAATTCAAAAGAATTGGTTGCCATATTTTCAATACGAATTCCATAGCAACCTGGTGAGGTACGATTGTTAATTCTAAGTTATTAAAATTAAAATTTAAAGTTGTCATGTATGCGTTGTCTAATAGGTTTCAAGTATTTAGTACTAACATTTATGATATATACAGCGTAAATTTGCAATGCGTAGTTGTTTTAAGGCTACCACACATTGGCAAACCTGTATCAGTTAAGCCTCATCCGATCTGCGAAATAATTGCATCATTAATGTCACGCTTCCTAATTATTAATACATATTGTTTTTTACTTTCGTGGAAGATGTACGCAAACCAGTAAGGATGTGAATAATAAATTGGAAAGAAAGAAATCAGGAAAGGGCAAAGAAATTTACCCCCTTTACTCACCATACAAAACGCGGTAGTAATAAAATTCTATAACTTGACGCCAACATTGCGCGAGTCATGACTCTACCATGACTGCCACTATCAAAAATATATATTTATGAGAGCGATTCAAAACGTTGCGTTTTTCGTAAATAGCTACTTTTAACGGTGTTTCTGAGCCGATAGGACTTTAGAACATCAGAAAACAATCTTACACTTTTCTTTCTTCACGCATTTTCTGTAGGGTCGCAAATGTCTATAGGCGGCTTCAAATGCTTTCCAACGGAGAAATGCTTGTTCTTTTATCTTCCTATCCTATAAAAAATCCACTAGAAAAAACGAATGCGTTCATACAGCTATTGCTTGTATAAGTGGCTACTCTGGCTGCCATTTTTACATAGGCCTTTTAAGTAATATCCATACACTAGATTTTTATCGAGATCAGGCTAAACTGAATGTAAAACTTCTCATCTATGGTAGCCTTCAAAATATAACTTTCTCTTAATCTATGTACTAAACGTATTAATATAACTCTACAGCTAGGGACAACACAGTTGTCAGTATGGGAATGAAAATCAATCCGGCTCACGGGACCATCATTCACGTGTCGTCAGGACAACAGACAAAGTAAGAAAAACTATATATGTAATATTTATATTACATAGTAAGCTTCATTTTGAATACTGTTGTACTATTTAGTTTTCAACCAATTAGCTCAGTGGCGGCCCCCCATCCATGGAATCAATGGTAGCGGGTTCTTTCCCCATATCGGAATAAATATATAATATGTATTGCCTAGAGATATTTATTCCGAGTCTGGTAATCCCGCCAATTCGTATTGGACAAGCGTGGTGGGTTAACGTTTGTTCCACCAGAATTGGAGAAGCCCGTGCTCAGCTGTGGGACATATATGGCGTGCAGAAAAAAATTCTAGTCTTCTTAGACGCGCTACCTAGACGGATTTTCAACTTCACGTATCCAGTTTATGCTAACCGCTCTCCACACATCGTCGCTACGTCTGGCCGGAAAGCGAACCATACTACGCTTGCCAAAACGAAGTCGCCACTCTAGTTCGTTTTGTTGATGGTGATGATAAATGACACTTTCAACGTTAGAAGTAATCGAAATCATTTTTAATTTCATCGGAAGATACATAAATAGAATGAACTTGATATTTGTATGGTAATAACCCAAATGTCTCTTAAGTCATTATTGCTGAGTGAAATGAAGCAAGTGAGGTTGAGTCAATGCTTGGTTATTTTTTCTCCGCCGATTATTAGTGGTGGGAGTTATAAGACGCCTGTGATCAGAATGTATCACGAATAATATATATTTTTACTAGCTGATCCGGCAAACGTTGTTTTGCCAAATAAATTATTTCTAAGTATAGGCATAAAAAATAGTTTACAACCTATTCTCAGACCTACCAAATATACAAAAAAAAATTCATAAAAATCGGTCAAACGTTTCGAAGAAGTTCGATAACAAACACTGTGACACGAGATTTTTATATATTATATTAATAATTTTTTTCCTGTTTCACAGTGTGAGTTCGTCAGGAATTGGACCAGATGGCACGGGAATGTATATAAAACAGATAGACCGGAATGCTTTACAAATACAGACCTCAAAGGACGGTCAGAAGCAAGATTTGTCTGGCAACAAAATACAAAGTACCACGCAAAACGTACAAATGATAACAGTGCCGCAAGGCATGACGGTATTGCAAAATCCGTTAAATATAAGCCAAATGCCGACCGTTATAGGGCAGCCGAACAGCCAGGTTTATATGATACCGGCGAACCACCCAAATTTAGTCCAAGGAACGTTACCACCTGGAATACTAAGTCAGCAGATGTTGCAGCCTGGACAGAACGTAACAGTGATGCAGCCAAACCAGCTCGGTATGCCCGGCGGTGTTCAATACAACGTACCTTTAATGCCCATGAACATGCCCCCCAATTCTCATTACGTGCCGGGCGGGATTAACTTGAACACGCAACTCTCAGCTCAACAACTAAACGCTGCGCTAGCCGGACAACAACTAACAAACCCCACCATGTCTGTATCTGGAACTATACCAATAGTGCAAGCCCCCCCACCGTCCTCCCCCATGACGAACCCCACGCAAACGATACCGGTCTCCCAACCACCCCCTATCCAACAAATAGTCCCCCAAAACTCTGCATATATCACGCCGACCTCTCAATACAGTGGAATGCCTCCACAATATATGGTGCAGACAAATTCTGGTACTATAACTGTACCAGGAAACAACCCCAGCGTTCAGTATACTATACCTACAAACCAATCAAATCCCTCAACTCCGAGCAATGGAAACGGGCAAAGTAACCCGGCGGAAAATGACAATTCCAATGGAGCTTCAAGCCAGACTGGTTTCATTTCGTCCCCATCGCAAGATAATGGATATTCGCTCGCAAGTACCACGCCGATACAAAACAACGGACAACAGAGTTTCACTTCAGACGGGACCGCTACTCAAACTGGTTTCACGTCAGCCAGTCAACCAGGGCACCAGCAGAACTACGGAGCTACAAATGGAAGTAGTAATCAAAATCAAAATTTCGCCGTCAACCAGACAACAACTACACAACCTCTCGCTACGTATAACTCGGGAAACGGTTCAAATCCGCAAACAAATCAAGCCTATGGATCAACTAACTCGACGACGTCACAGAGTACGTCCCAGGCAAACTTTTCACCTTCATCCACGCCAGCCCCGAATCAGACTTATCCCAATTCGAATTTACCCAGTATGCCCAATGTAGGGTATCCACCAAATCAGACTGCACAGAATCCGTACCCCAATGCGACTGGACAGAATTTGGCAGCTTACGCTAATAATCAGTATCAGTACAATAGTAGACCTTGGTTCAGACCTCGATATAGTTCACCGCAGGGCTCGCCTTATGGCTCGGGGGCTGTGCCTCCTCCAAACGGGACCCCCATGCCTGTTCCACCGCCGTCTGGAAATTATAACTACTGGCAAGACAGTTGAGAATTTTAAGTATTAGAACATCAGATGTGTTAGGATATATATCTTCTTAATAGCAGCTAACCCATGAATTCCTAAATGGAATCCAGTGATTCTCTTCCATTTTAAATAAGTGTTACATTCAATATTTTAAATAATAGGGATAGGATAGGGGTAGATAGAGACCACAGATCTCCATCTGCTACGATTTCGGCTCACTTTCCTTGTTTCCTCCACATTCATCAGTCTCTCACGCAAGCCCGTCGGTTAAGGGTACTCTTGACCTGGCCTTTCCTAAAAACTTCGGCAATGTGGTCAAGTTATGTTTTCCTTGATCTTCCCCTACCGACCCTTCAGGCGTCTTTCGTCCATCCTCTCTATGTGCCCAAACTATCTTAGCATCCCTTTCTCAACTTTTTTCACACCTTTTACTCCACATCCCTCTCTTATCTTAAATAATAATGCATAATAAGTAATAATTGTCTACATATACCAATATATACAGCATGACTCAGAGAAAAATAAACCAAAAAAAGACAACAAGACAACCAAGATAATAAGTAATGATATCAGTGTAGCCTTCTTGTGATAGAATGGTAATATCGCCATAAGTATGTAATAAACAATTCTCAATTGCACACACAACAATCGTCTAGTTTCATTTCATATATGTATATAAGTCATAAGTTTCATATAAACTTTCTGCTTCTCATTGTGCAATGAAACGTTTATTTTTATATAAACTATATGTACTATATTAAAATGATGATTTCAGTCGAACTTACTTAAATCGTTAATAAAATATTTTTTAATTTGCAGCCACCGCAAATGTCTCTCTCGCATGCGGTCAGTCGTTAGTGACACATTTCAGTACAAAAGATTTAAAACGTGGAAAGAATTTATGAGACGAAAAATTTTGTTCTCTAACGATGTGTTTAATACAAAAAATAAATCATTCTGTCCGTACGAAATTAGTAGTGATCGCAATAGGTAATAATACCTATATAATATAATTTCGGATTAATAAGTTGCGA
This sequence comes from Baronia brevicornis, assembly GCA_031353405.1. Classification (NCBI taxonomy): domain Eukaryota; kingdom Metazoa; phylum Arthropoda; class Insecta; order Lepidoptera; family Papilionidae; genus Baronia; species Baronia brevicornis. Next base: position 397,735 of record JASFAT010001784.1, on the reverse strand, counting down.
TGGATATGATTATAATTTTTTTTATAGGATAGGAAGACAAAGGAATAAACGTGTCGTCTGATAAAAAGTAATCAAGTTCCAATGTTTCTGTTCGGAAATCTTATTGTTGCGTAGCACATATGAAAAATCATTGTTTTTTTATGAAACGATTAATACCTTATTTTGAAATTACAACTTGTAAAATAAATTGATGTCCGTCAATGCGTGATGCGGAACAGTTAATAGAAAATAGCTGCGCGCGGAAAAGAGACAGGACGACGTCTAGAAAAGACTATAGAAATCATATCCATATTATTCAACTACCTAGTGAGTACGAAAAATAGCATTACCTATTCCGATCATTAGTAATTAATTATATTTTACTTTGATTATTTTATTGATGGTAGACATTAATCACCTGTTGTTTGTTTTATAAGACAATGCAGTATGTATTAATATGGTATTGATGTATGATAATGTATTTTTGTTAGCTTAATTTTGTTGAAATGTATGTCTATAGGAAGAGTATTCACAAGTATGGATGTCAAGAAATATATAAGAAAGACTGCTATTTGATATAGATAGTTAACATTTATAAAATGTATAGAAATCTATAAAAATATCTAATAACAAACAAGTTTTTTATTTATATACCTTTTTATTCTTGTATACAATGTACTTTGTTGTATGGTTCCAATTGACAATGGATCAAATAATCGGAATGATTACGGCCGTAAATGATAATGAAATTAATGAGCCACCACATTTTCTTCGTGTATCAAACGAGGCAATTGTCGCAGCAAAGGCCAGTAGAGATAGGTGGTGGGGTTTACCTAATTAACAAAAACCAATCCGTCCATTAAACTTGGAAATTACGCCAAAACCACTTCAATTTTACAATATTGTATTAGATTTAAAATTGTTGATTTTAATAGTTAAAAATAAGATATTACAAAGAATTACACATCGATAATAAATGTTAATTATAGTATTATTTGATGATGATATTTTAGATTTCTAATCACGGTGTTATACACAGGTCTTGCTACAATATTAGTGGGGGTACGTCATCTTAATAGTTGCGCTATTCCTTTCAATTTACGGCCACCAGAGGCATGACGATAGATGGGTGTGCTTTGCAACGAAGACAGAATAGAATTCTGTTCCTTTTGTACCTATTAATATAACCAATAATAAACCAATGAAACAAGCCGTGTACAGTCGCTTGTCACTCAACCGGCGTACACCCATCGATAGCAACGACGTACAGCGTGATCTGTGTATAAGACCCTGTTTCTAATCTATTCCTATAGTTCAACCGCGCTCCTAGCGCCATTATGAAATAGCCGCATTTTTATTACATTACAAACAAAAGTTACCAGAGTACTTAATCATTACGTTTTTTTTACTACATTCATTCATTCTGTAGCGTGCGTGAGTAATAGACGTGAAGTGTAATAAAATATTTGAATAAATATATACATATATTTTTAAAGTGACATAAATAACGTCAAAGTGAAATATCGTAATTTTGCTTAAGATGTGCTTTAAATAAAAGAATATGAATTCTGAAAACAGATACCCCGTAACTGCTTCTCAATTTATGTTAAGAGAAATAAAACATCGTCAGGAAAAAGTTGATAGAGGATACCAATTATTGAAAAGGAAAACTGAAGCACTTCGTATTAAGGGTAGGCAAGCGACTTCAGAGCTATGCACAACTCAGAATATGTTAGGCCACACCCTAAAGGAAGCATATATATCATTGGCGGCTATAAAATTCACAAACGGAGAATCTAATGCATTAATACTGGAAAACATAGGGCAGGTAGGACGTATTTATTATAAATTATTACATGTTTCTTTGAATAACAATATTCCAATAATTAATGGAGCTAACTTCTTTGTTTAGTTTATAATCCGCAAAACTAATACTAACATAGGAATTGCAAGTGTTATTGGTAAAAACGCCACAATCTCCATTCACTTGCCTACCTGCATGTTAAAAATGGGCAAGTCCACCAAGCTATGAAAAGCCCTGTAACCAAATATAAACAGCTTACTTTCTTTAGGAACAGTAAGAATAGAATATGTATTGGGCAACTGTGAAAAACAATACATTGTGTTATTCAAAAATAATAAAACATTTATTATTTCTCATTTATAGACATGGATAAAGTATAAAAATTTTCGATATCCGGGCGCAAGTGAAAAATCGCCAAATAATGAAAAATTCCGCTAAATTTCTTATAACGTAAACTAACCTGTTTAATACCCACGTAAAAAAAACCTAACCTAACCAACTAAATTACAAATTTTCATCATTTTTTAAAACAACAATCCACGGTCTGCCGTGGCTAGGGCGAGCCTAGTCGTAAGCGTGCCGATCGTCCCGGGGTCGGGCTCCCCCGGGGACTATGGTGCCTTACCTCAGCATGCAGGGCTCTGCTGGGGCTGACCTCCATCCTCCCTTGCGGCTCGTGGGATTCACTAAAGACGAATTTAATATACCTAATTTGTCGAAAATGACGGCGACGTGGTTCGCCACCCGTCACGTCCTGAGTCTCACGAGGGCGAAAAGCGACCAATGACGAGTCGTTTCGCTGCGATGAATGGCAGCGGATGGAGCTCGTGATCTCTGCCAAGATGAACAACCAACAAATAAGATGAAGGAAAAAAGGAAAACGTGGTTTGTTTTGAATGAATTCACAGAATAGAGCACATGGCCCCACAAAACGAACATTTACTAATAAGGAGTATTACTCCGTTACGCCCGGTTAACGGAAAAGTACCATAAAAATACACTAGAGAGAATTTGATAATAATTTATTAAATATAGGCCCAAGTCCGTGTCCAGCGAATCTGGGAAAATATTTCTGGAGTGTCGACTGTTTCTTTACACACACTTGAGGATGCGCGTGCGTGTAATGTGTTGCAATACGCGGGCCTGGGTGCAGGCGGCCGGCGCACTAGTGAAGCTAAGAAATGCTTTCGTGATGCACTACGCATACTTGTTAGATTCGCATCGTTAAGAAACACTTGTTTACAGTTGAACGAAGCTATTAAATCCACACTAAGGTATGTACTAACATTGGTATAATAACTGTTGACAATGATTGACTTGCAATGTAAATCGTTAAGTTTTACCATCTTATCGATAATGCCACGCATCAAATATCTCTTTTACAACTGTATCTTTTATTAATAAGATTACATATATTGTATAACTTTACTTCTGGTGTATAATAAGAATATATCCATCTACAAAATAATACTCGATGCGCATCGAGATTTATGTTTTAAGCCAGATAAAAACTATTTATTCCTAATAAAAAACTTACTAAGTATCAACCAAGTCCATTTTTCCCAGCTTTAAAATAAAACACATTATGCAAAGCCAGGCGATCAGCTTATCCAGAGTCTTACGCCTATATGTGTATGTAACTGTTGGTGTAAGCCAAGCGGGGCCATATTTTGTACGCGTCGAGTAAAATACAATAAAATCAAATCTTTTGAAATGCAACTAGTCAGCTTGTCACTTTACGTTTTGATAAAATGGTGGCAATTTTACCAAAATCTTCTATGGATTTTTTCAGACAACTTGAAAAGTCACGACACACGCATTTATTGCATATAACTTCACTTATAAGCCTAAATAGAATTAAATCATATAATACGCTACCACAATTAAACAATATAACTGATAATAATATAAGATTATGAAAATGAAATAAAAACACAACGTCATTGATGTAAGTTGGCGGGAAAAGTTCATAGTATTATATTTATTGTTCAATTTCATTTTTTTATTTTTCAGAAAAGTAAATGCCATTGAGAAAGTTATTATGCCAAAACTAAGCAATACAAAAAATTACATTCTTCTAGAAATGGAGGAACAGGTAGATATAAAAATGTGACTTTACATAAGTATAAAAATAGTATAAGCTTTTTTTAAAAATTTAGGTATGTTATTATTATGTTACTGGCATATATTTTATATTCATATTTAGTATACCTTCTAAGTTAAGTTTTAGGGTCCCAGTACATTCGTTTGGCAGAATTCGATTCATAGATAAATGAATCAATTCTTCTAAGTTACAATGAAAAAGCGAATGGCCACCATTGGTTTAATATTTCTGATCGCTTTATTGCTGCGTAATGCGATCTAAACAAAGTCTAAAGTGATATTAAAATTATTTTTGTGTTAAGAAAAATAATAACTATATTGAAACTTATAAGTTCGCTTGTTACATTGCATTGATAAACTGATAATGGGCGTTCTACCAAAAATATGGAATTTGAATAATAAATCACCAGAATTAGTACAACTGGCAAAAACATGAAATTATTAAAAGTAACAATAGTGAGTAAATAGTTAAAACGTCACTATTGCAAATTGGCGGGAAAAACTAAAATAAACATAAATGTTATCAAAACATAGTATATGATTTACTCTACTTAGTTTGTTTTAAAGGCTGGAATTAAATATGGCACACTCGCATAATATAGTCGTTTATAGGTTAATATTACTCAAAAATTTGGATTTCAAACAGTTATTTGTTTTAAAGGATACTAGTTTTAATTTTACTAGACATCTTGTTAAACATTCCAACTAAACTAATAATGCTTGTCCTAGGAAATGATTCACATCAATAGTCCAGTTGAATATACGAAATCACGATACCACATTTTTTTATTACTAGATTGTTTTTTATCCATATCTCCGTAGTAAGTACTATTATGCTTACCTATTAATTTTGTTTGTTTTTAGGAAAGGGAGGAGTTTCATAGATTAAAAATGGTGAAAGCCAAAAAGAATCGTCTTAAAAATAATAATAAACTGAGGCAAGAATTACGTACAAATGATAATGGTGATTTCAAAGGTAGGATATCTATATTTTTAGGGTAGGATATCTATGTCGTATGTATTAATAGAAAGTAGTTGCAAGGATATGCAAGTCATTGCTCACATTATTAAATTACGCTACAATCATTAAAAACTTTCATAATCATACATATATATATAGTTTATTGCTATAATATTGGCATATGTGCTGCTTCACAAATAATACTTAAGAGACAAAGGGATAAAACAGAACTAAATTCATCTTTTCATTTTTTGTATAAATTCTGCCATTCCAGTTTGTTTGCAACTACACGCCATCTATCCATCATCATAATCCCTCTTTTGAATGAGTGGAGAAGATACTCCGGATCCGGGACTGATTTGGACAAAATTTTTTGTGCATTCTATCAGGGAAGGTTTCTTCATCTTCTGTACCCCTGTCTTTATCCAATACCTAAATATTTTATTACAGATCTCGTGGATCATGATAAGGACGGACGAGTTGATCAGCGTCACTTATCTAGTATCTGGAGTTTCGGAGATGATCCAATTTCATCAACAACTGCATCAAGTGGCGACTACCCTATCTGCTTACCACACTATTGGGACGATGATGATTTGTTGTTTTAAAATAATATACATATAATAATATATACACATAATAATGTACTTTATTATAAAACACTCGCCGTGTTTTGCATTAACACGGCGAGTTTATTTTCAAAAATACTACTTATGTTTCACTATCAAAATGTATTGGGTTGTCCGGAAAGTTCGTGCCGATATTTTAGGACAATTAAAACGCAGCTCATTTAAATATTGATATACATTTATTAAATGATATAGGTATAATTCTGCTAATTGACGTTATGTCGAGCGTGGGTTGTTCTCGATTTCTGTTCTAATCATATCTTCGTCTATGGTGGATGGCCTACCTGTGCGTTCTTGATCTTCCAGGTCGAAATTTCCCGCATTAAACGTAGCAAATCACTTTTGCACAGTTCTTTCGGCTACAGTGTCTGCGCCATAAACAGCACATATCTTATTTGCCGCTTGTGTGGCATTTTTGCCCTTTCGGAAAAGGAAAAGCATTAAATTCCTATAATGCACTTTATTTGCCACCATATTCTAAGGCGTACAAAACTGATAAAAATTAACGAATCGTAACCAAACTTTTTTCAGAATATGACCGAAGCTATCACTTTTAGAATATGTACACATGTCATTTATTATCAATAATTGTGATATATTCAGTCAGGACTCTCGCGCTACCTACCGAAAATCGGCACGAACTTTCCGGACAACCCAATAATGATGCATAACGTTTTCTCTTCTTCATGTTTTTGTGTACGAGTGAAACGCTAATCATTATATCAATCATCTTTTTTGGACCTTATTGTGAGTGAATACAACTTAATTAATATAGAATGAAACATTTATTTCGGTGAATAAAACCTTAATCAATATGCTATAAATAATTTGTTTTAGATCTGAATGTGAGTGAATAAAACGTTAATAAATATAGAATAAAAAATTACTTTTGAATCTGATTGTGTGTGAATCAAAGAGTGAGTGAACAAACGATTAACTATATAAATTAACAATCTTTAGGAGTTAATAATACGTCAATAAATAAGTAATGCGAAAAACCCCTTTAAATTTTAGAATTAGTAATATGTTATGTAATCTATATGTAAATTGTGATCTCTTTTAGACGTTGACTACTATACTATTAATATTGATCAACTAATAATTGATCTTTTATCACTATTATATTTATAACTCATAGGACAAGGTTATAAATGAAAATCTGGTGCTACTGTTATAAAATATGTACTTCAACTAAAAAAATATTTGACAGCCTAGTAACGTAAAGAACACTATATGTAGGAATTAGAACAACATAAATATATAAATTTGTCTGCCTAATTTTTTTTAATATGCTGCAGTTATTTTCATATATACATATCATCACGGCTGTTTCTGCTAGACCACATCTGCTACGACCTTCACGTACTTTCCTTGCTTCCTCGACACTCATCACTTTCTTCATACAAGCCCGCCCGTTAAGGGTACTTTTGGTTAAGGTAAGTTTTCTTTTGCCTTCCCCTACCGACCCCTCCATCCACATCCCCAACTATTTCATCATCACCCGTCTACAGTAGTCACTGCGAGACAAAGGCGCTACCTAGCCCGATTCGGCTACGCGCTTCCAGTCTCTGCTAGATGCCCTGCACATATTTTCGCTCCATCTGGCAAGGGGCCTATAAAACCTTTACCATGCCGCGGTTATCGTTAATTTATTAGTTAAGTTTTTATTTTTACTAGACTTCATTTTAAAATAGAAGCAATGAAATGTTTGAATTATTTCATTTGTTCCAATATGAGTCATGTTTTTGTTCAATTTTTGTGTCGTTTTTAGAATTATTGTTATTGAGAGATAATGTAATAGAAATATAATCTTTAGTTTATTTTATAAATTCAATAATAATTTTTATGAATGTGAAATAAAAATTCATTACTAGTCATAATAGTTTTATTATCAACAGTTCACAGGACCCATCCGTTGTCCAACCTCTCCTCCATTGGCTTGGTGAAATATTGACATCTTCGAAACTTTTCCAATATTTCCCCCTGCATTAAAATACGAATTATTATTAGAGTTTTATGGAAGAAATAGGAAAGCGATCAAACTGGTCACTTGATGGTAGTTAACCACCATCACATAGACATCTGCGATAATATTTATATTATCGACAAAATCGCATAAGCATCAATATTAATCTTTAAAAATAACATTCACAAAAAAAAATAAAGTTCTATATAATTACAAATAAAATAAACAGCATCATTAAAGAAACCGCCTTGATAAAATATCTTGGCATTCTACTAGACTCTAAAATGATCTTCTCCGATCATATTGCTACAATAGTCCAAAAATCCTAGGTTAACTTGGGTTTTATTCTATATTGTTGAAGTTTGAACAAAAACAGCGGCGAACGGAAGTCAAAAATAATACTGTAACGAGGCCCAGCCTCCATATTCCAATTTCCAAAAATAAAGAAAACCTTAAATGTTTTACAAGCATAGATGACATTAAAAAAGCAGCGCTGAAAAGCTAAAGGCTATCTCTAACATTGAGTTTGAGAAGTGTTTCGACGATTGGACGAAGCGCTGGTACAAGTGTATAATATATAATATAATGGGTATAACTATTTTGAAGGCGACAATGTTAATGTAGACAAATAAATATTTTTTTAAAAAAATAGAAAATTCCCGCTATTATTTGAACATTGTTAGTATCACTTACTGGACCCGATTTCTGAATAGTCTCGCTGTAAAAAGTGACAGCACTAGATCCTGTTCCATATAGCGGGTATTTAAGATGCATCTGAAAAAAATACGTCATCATTAAAATAGTATTATTATTATTATATTATCTGTATTATTGATTTAAAAATATTCAGTTTTCCGGTAATTTAAGTAACATAATATACCTACCTCATGGGTTACCCCCATTAAGCTTATTCAAGGCGGATTGTCGTGGTACCCAGACTTTGAAAAAATACCTATTTAGTTCGTTTATTCATACATATGTACATACGTACGTGAAATACAGACAGGAAAAAGAGCGACTTTCATTTTGTGAAATCAGAGTTACGAAAGGGGTATTCTTATTAAATTGGACGTTTTATCGTCTCATTGTTGAAGTAAACGCTTTCGTAATTAGTGGGCGTGGAACCAATTTCCGCGTCGGGGCATTTTTTTTATGGGATAGGAGGGCAAACGTGCAAGCGTATCGCCTGATGGAAAGCACTCAACGCCGCCCATAGACAACCGCGACACCACAGGAGTCACGGAAGCGTTTCCGGCCTTTTAGGTATGTGTAGGCTTGTTTTTTGAAGGAATCGTATCGGTTCGGAAAGACCGTCGAAGGTAGATGGTTCCACAATGTCATGGTACGTGGAAAGAAATTTCGAGAGAAGCGCACCGTTGTAGATCGCTTCTCATCCAGATGATGGGGATAATACTTCTCTTTACAGCGGGTTTAAATATATATAAATATCACCTACAAGTATTTATTCTGAGTTTAAATCTCCCGTTGGTCACTCTAAGACAAGTGTAGTGAGTTAATGTTCATTCTTTCAGAAATAGGGAGGCCATTTACTCAGTTGTGCATGTTTATTTAACTCCGACAAAATTGTATTGTATACATACGATTTAAAATATGAAAAAATCCACTTTTCAAGAGTAGTGGATATCTAGCGAAATATTATTATTAAACGGCTCCGAGAACTAGAAAAACTTACGTTCTTATCGGCTGTAACTTCAAGGTTACGGGGTTCAAATTCGTCCTTTCCGTAATTTGTGTCGTATTCGGTACAGTATTCGCTCACAGGCTGCGATGTTGCTAACTCTTCTATCACTTCTTCTAGCATTTGCTCCCAGAAGAAGTTAGTTAACATTCGCTTTCGAACACCTTTGGAATTATAGAAACCATGTTGTACTTCTCTTCTAATTATTACGTTTATCATTGTCAGTCACCAAACACACGTATGTGCAAAGAAACTATTTGTAGTAAAAGGACTATCTCATCATTAAAATTCTTCGATGATTGGTTCAACAGTTTCACAATTGTGCTCAAATATGTAAAAAAAGGGGCAAAGAATCAGTTATTTATTTATTAATTTAATCTAAAGTTATTTCGCATTGCTTAGTTTTGACGAAGGGAAAGGTCTTGTTATGTTACAAACATATTCAATTACTTTTGACTTTTGACTAATTCTTCGATGATATTTAGCTCGTTAGAGCTAAATATCATCGAAGAATGTTGAAACTCTTGCGAAACTGAAAATACAGTATATGTATAGTTTCATTTTTTTTGCGACAGATTGTGATAAATCACGAGGCATGAACAAAAACGATTTTTAGATCGTACCTTCACTAACATTTGGTTTCTTGGGAGTTTTAAAACTGTCACGCATTTCACTGCCTTGAAAAGGAACTTCTCGGCCATCCTGGAGAATCCAAGGACGACTATAACCTTTTCCTTTTCCATAAGCCGACGGCTCTATTGGAGCTTTTGGGTGTAGTTGAATTCTCTCAAGGGGTCTTAGTTTCAAAGTTTCGACATCGTTCCCAACCGGTACAGCTGCTGTTACTTCTTTATTATTCGTCTTCATATCCATATTATTAAAAAATAATCTTTAAATTTTAATTGAATTCAGTTATTTTATTAATCTTTAAATTTTCTCTCCAAAAAATGTTTCCGTTGCCTTGGCAATAACAGAACGTCAACACAAATATTCACTTTCGCTTGAACAACGTAACATTATTCTTATTCTAAGAGTGCATCTCCGACTTGCGAAGGTTTGTAATTTTATTAATAAACTATTATTAAAAAATTATTGCACTTTTTTTAAAACTATGATACAATAGTTTTGGTTTAGTATAGTGATTTTGATAGTAACAGGAATAAATTTAAAAATTGAATTTCACGTTTAAAGGCAAGAACCGAATCGCACTTTGTTCACACGATGTTTTATAGATTAAATTCGACCAAATACTTTCGAATTCATATGTCCTTACAATGAGGAGGCAACCTGCTCAGCAGCAATTTTCTTTTCAGTTCATATCGTCAGCGGGTGATATAAGCTAAAAAAAATTAGTCTATGGTCAATCTTATACAGCTGAAACACCTGTCATTGTCATAAACGAAAATGGCCGAGGCTTGTCAGATAGCTCGAAAACAAGATTTGCCTCCTCCGGGGGGCTACAAACCAATTCCATTTAAAAGGCTACCTGCTAAACAGTATTTTAGTGGTAAGTATATCATTTTATAAAATTAAAATAGTTTTATTATGACATATTATATAACAGAGTTATAGGTTATATTGATTGAGCTTTTCTATTAAAAATGTTAAAACTTTCAGTTAGGTGTAGTAATATATAATGTTGTGAAATCTGTCCTGATAAAGCAGAACAAAATTTACGGCTCTTGCTTTAAATAAAAAATGTATGAAACTTTCAGGATATACTTTATTCGCTGGTTATATTGGTGTTAGCATTGGCGCTATTTATTTGTACTATTTGAATTACAAAAAGATTAAGAGAAATGAAATTGAAATGCGTTCGGCTAAGATGGCCATTTATCCAATGTTATTGGCCGAGAGGGACAGAGAGTACTTGAAGCAAATACGTAGGAATCGCGATGCGGAGGCTGAATTAATGCGTGATGTTCCCGGATGGGAGGTAACCTTATTTTAATTATATCTTTTGTGTGCTGTACTTTAAAGTCAAAGATTTTGTTAGCCATGGCTTAGTTTTTCACTGCAGCGTAGATTGACTGGCTGATCTGGGGTAGAATCATTGTCTTGCCATTGACGTTGGGGTTTAATATCTCTTCCCTACTATTAACACTTATATAAGGGTGTACAACACATTTGTAGTGCTGAGTGTGTTATAGATATTTTTATATAGCAATTATTACCACAAAGTGGCCCAATTGCTCTTTTGCCTCAATCTTTAAAAAATGAAAGTCTATTAAATTCCAGATAAAGTTAAAAGCCAGCAGTGCTACTGCAATAACTATGGTGTTGTATTTGTCTATGAGCGGCATTGACTGCTTTCCATCTAGTGACTAGTTTTTATGCAGTAACCCTTACCACTCCTTTGAGTGTGGTTCGACATTATATTTCTTATACTAAATGCTATGTCAAGTCAGATTGAATATTATACTAATGCAATTTTTAAAAATAATTTAAATTACTAAATGTATTTTTTTACAAGACTTATATTTACTAATTTTATTAGCAAATCTTTCATGGCCTCAATAGCAGGTGTTATTGGGTTTTGGATAAAAATATTTTTGTAATTTGGTGAAAATATAGTTTTATATTGTTTTTTTCATAATTCATGATCTGTTAGTAATAATTTTATTTGTTTGGAATGTTTTGTTATATAACTAACTAAAATAAAAATGCTCCAGATAAATAGAAAACAATCAATTAATGTTATGATGACAACTGTATGCTTGAAATAGACAGTGAACTTCATTTATTGGAAGATTGATTGATTCGAAGATGTTAATGCTGGTAGCCTATTGGCTTTAACAGCTTTATCGTATTCAGGGCTTTCAGCCCGCGGGCTAGTAAAATATAATTGGGAATCTGCGCAAATCGCAGACTCCATCGGCCTGATGCCGTGTCGGAGGTACACATATGTGTGTGTGCTGATTTTAAACTCGTCATGATTCTACGTTAAACATGTAGGGGAGGTTGAACTTTAGTAACTATAGTCCCTATTAGTCCCATAGACCCTAAGGTCTAGGGGGTGAAAACCGACCGGGTACGTGAGAGAATCTCGTGTAAGCGGCCGGTGTAGAAGTGTTCCCTACTCTACGTGCTCGGCTAGGGCCGGGGTGCGTGTGAGTGTTGGTGTCGTGAGTGGAATTTATTGGAAGATGACACAGATGTTATTCCTGTGTCAAAAGTTTGATTTGCTGCTGAGGATATATGTTACAAATTTTTGTTTAACTTTTTATTGAGACTACTTTTTATACCTTTTTCGTAAATTAATTAAGGAGTTAGTAATAAATAATTAAAAAAAATTAGGAGTTCAAAGGGTTGTAAATAAAATTGTTAAACGTATAATTTTATTATATTTATAAATTAATTATTTTATATACAAATAAATTTTATTTGTATTCCAGGTTGGCACTTACTATGGAGAGCCTGTCTACAAACTTGTACCCCCTGATTCATGGGTTGACCCTATCTTCCACGAATACTATGCTCATTCATCACCAGCTGAGTGGTTCAAGAGAGTTAACATTAAGTTATGGTCTTAAACAATTCTCTTAACAACCATGTAACAACTGTTCTTTACTATAGTTGTCTTAAATAGATAAAATGAGAGAAAAGCAATGTTTGCCATAATATGTTTCGTTTTTATTGATTGAAACAATGAGTTGAAAATGGGTTAGAATCATAAACATATAATTTGTATTCAATACAAATATTTGTGTAGTTGCTTGAAATAAATAATTGTTATATAGTCAGTATTTATATTATTCAATAATGTTAAACCTTGTGCACATTAGTTCATTCTTTAAAGAAAAAAATCTTATCGTTTTTGTTATTTGATAAAAATAACAAATACTAACATCAAAAAATTTTTTTTTAAACATCCGAAACATTTTTTTTTGCCTTATTGCAGATGATGATACTTCACGCATTTTTTTAAAAATAAGAAATGGATCACATTTAAATGTGTTACATTCATATATTTTTCAGTTGCAATAATATATGAAAACCATCCTAAAGTAAATATATAAATGTAAAGATTTGAATCCCAAAGTGATTCTTAGTGGCATAGCATTAGAATACATAACAGTTTTTAAACAAAATAAGCACTAGAAGTTTCATCCACACCATCTATCCGAATAGCGATCCAGTGTGGTGCGTTTTGCAGAAAATTCTTTCCATGCACCACTAGCTTGTGGAATCAGGTATCTCCAGCAGTGTTTCCAAACCAAACGAACGACATTGTAACCTTCAAAAAAGAGATGCCTTCACATTTCTTAAAGGCCAGCAATACTTCTCCAATGCCTATAGCACTGTGGATGTCTATGTGCGGCGTTGTGCTTTCCATCAGGTGGCACGCCTGTCCGTTTCTCTTTTCATATCTATAAAAACCTCTTGGTCTTAATATTGATAATTTTGTTTTAAAATAATTTTTGTTGTGCAAATCGTAACTGCATCTAGCTGGCGTTCCACACTATATATGCCATGACAGCCTCTATTTCAACACTGGAACGATTGTTGGTTCTCTGATCATCAAAGAATGTAACCCATTACCATATTAATGCAAAAAATTATATTCTTTTATTTTTTCATTCTGAAAAAACTTTACAAATTTTGCAATGAAATGCTTGTGTTGGTTTTTATTTTTTATTTCTTCATCACCATTCGCTTATTTTACACTGTGTTTCTTATAAATGTAAAAAAAAACAACCACAAACATTGAAAACAAAAAATTGTTGTTTAATTACAAATCAGTCATGTTGACAGGAAAAAAGATTTGTTCTTATATATAATTTTATTTGGGTAAATTTTAGTTCAATAGGACAGGCAAGCAATGTTTCTGGAATGAGATTGCAGTTTACGCATAATATTTGTAATTATTTATTTCCTGATAATTAAAACACAAAAATGGACATCTAGTTGATAGTACAAAAAAGATGAAATTCACCTTGGCCCAAAAGAAAATCATTTTTTACTTATAGTCAAATGAAAAAAGAACACAAACTACAAGAAAACACATTAACCCTGTTTATATTTAAAAATAAAAGCAGACACTAAAAAGAAACAAATACATATATATGTATATTTTAAATAAATAACTTATAAGGGGCGTATGTTTGTTACTAATATGATCAATTTATGCATTTTTTATTGAAGTAATGTAAAACAAAGTTACACGCTTATATAAAGACAACAATCAAAATATTTTAAGATAAACTCTTATAATATTAAATAAAGGTTAAAAATAATAAACCCTAATACATGTCAACTCTCGTTGATTTGGTAACTACAATATTAACATATTTAACGTTGTAAATAAAAATATTAACAATCACACCTTTAAAGATTTATTTGTAATGTGTCATTAGATTTTATAGTGGTAGAGCCATGGTAACTTGAATGAACAAGCTTGACCGGGGAAGTACCGCAAAATATCGGCAAGTGGTAGTATTTTACTGTATTACCGCGTTTGGTATGGTAAGAAGGATGCTGAGGGCCAATTCCTTTCCCCTTCCTTCGTTTCCTTTTTACCTCCCATTACTTCCTTCTTCCTCTCACATTATTCACATTTTTACCCTAAGGTAAACAACGGTTCTGTAGTGCCCGTATAACTGCAGATATGCATGGCCGGCAGTGGTTGCTTACTATAAGGCGACCCGTTTCCCCTTACATTATTTACATCCATACCCTAAGGTAAACGACGGTTCTGCAGTGCCCGTATAACTGCAGATGTTCATGGCCGACAGTGATTGCATACTATAAGGCGACCCGCTTCCCCTTACATTATTCACATTCATACCCTAAGGTAATCGACGATTCTGCAGTGCCCGTATAACTGCAGATGTTCATGGCCGACAGTGATTGCTTACTATAAGGCGACCCGCTTCCCCTTACATTATTCACATCCATACGCTAAGGTAAACGACGGTTCTGCAGTGCCCATATAACTGCAGATGTTCATAGCCGACAGTGATTGCTTACTATAAGGCGACCCGCTTCCCCTTACATTATTCACATCCATACGCTAAGGTAAACGACGGTTCTGCAGTGCCCATATAACTGCAGATGTTCATAGCCGACAGTGATTGCTTACTATAAGGCGACCCGCTTCCCTTTACATTATTCATATCCATACGCTAAGGTAAACGACGGTTCTGCAGTGCCCATATAACTGCAGATGTTCATGGCCGACAGTGATTGCTTACTATAAGGCGACCCGCTTCCCCTTACATTATTCACATCCATACGCTAAGGTAAACGACGGTTCTGCAGTGCCCATATAACTGCAGATGTTCATAGCCGACAGTGATTGCTTACTATAAGGCGACCCGCTTCCCCTTACATTATTCACATCCATACGCTAAGGTAAACGACGGTTCTGCAGTGCCCATATAACTGCAGATGTTCATAGCCGACAGTGATTGCTTACTATAAGGCGGCCCGCTTCCCTTTACATTATTCACATCCATACGCTAAGGTAAACGACGGTTCTGCAGTGCCCATATAACTGCAGATGTTCATGGCCGACAGTGATTGCTTACTATAAGGCGACCCGCTTCCCCTTACATTATTCACATCCATACGCTAAGGTAAACGACGGTTCTGCAGTGCCCATATAACTGCAGATGTTCATAGCCGACAGTGATTGCTTACTATAAGGCGGCCCGCTTCCCTTTACATTATTCACATCCATACGCTAAGGTAAACGACGGTTCTGCAGTGCCCATATAACTGCAGATGTTCATGGCCGACAGTGATTGCTTACTATAAGGCGACCCGCTTCCCCTTACATTATTCACATCCATACCCTAAGGTAAACGACGGTTCTGTAGTGCCCATATAACTGCAGATGTTCATGGTCGGCAATGGTTACTTATAAGGCGACTCGCTTGCCTGTTATGTCTATCATTCATAAAATAAAAATAGATCATTTATATTGCACTGTGAATATGTTAACAATAAAATAAATGGATGTATTATGATCTTAATATTAGATACAGTCTTATTTTTTAAAATAGTTGACAAAGATAAGGGGCCATCTATAAATTACATCACACGAATTTCATGATTTTTGAACCCACTTGCTCTAATAATACGTGGTCGCATTTGTTTCCCTCCCCTGGTGTGACGTCATACATTTTGAGATTTAAAATTCAAAATTAATAAATTAAAAATGATCTATCCATAATTGTATCTGGATTCCAAAATGTTCTATATATTTTTTAAATATTGATAGAATTGGTATTTAGTTTTTCGTTGAAGTAACCAAACCTCTATTTTTTTTTTGAAATTCTAAAATAACACATTAGATTAATACAATCTCACAATATACGTCACACAATGTCACACGTCATTCGTTGACCCCCCCTTAACGTGTGACGAAATTTATGGATGACCCCTAAATTGTGAGTCATTGCGCATTTGACATATCATTACATTCAAAGCCCTTTAAATTACATAAATCAGAATATAAGATAAATGCATTTCCTGTAAATAACATTAATAATTACATAACAAATCTAAACAGTTTGCCTGGTCTTGTTTTCGGGAAATATATTTTATGTAACATAATTGTACAGAATTAAATAACTAAATACAATAAAACAGATCATTTATACACACACATATACATAAATAAATTGTTAATTTTCTGAAATTTTATTTTAAATCAGTTTTAATAATATTATTTTATTTTAATAATATTATTTTATTTTAATAATATTATTTTATTTTAATAATATCATTTAAAATCAAAGTTTTATAAAATGATTCCTGACCATTTGTAAGAACCCATACCATTGTTTCCCTGTTGCCTTATTAGATGGTAAATTAATATAATTATTTTGATTTCTTTATGACAACCTTTGGTTTCAGTTTTACCGTTCTAAGCTTTTTCATGTGGCTCATTAAGAAAAACATGCCGGGAAATGTGAGCACGAATAAATGCACTCTAAGGAATGTTGGTAAATGGAAAGCAAAGTTCCACTCATTTGGCATTGATACCGTGAATTTCTGAGTTTCCTCGAAGTATGGTATATTTCGTAGAATGACTATTGCTTCGCACAGTATACCAAGAGGGTACAAGGGTATCCACATAGAGTAGCGAAGCCATGTTAACAAATAAATCTCCTTTTTGTATATCTGCGATATGTAATATGGATACCTGTAAGAAATAAAGCATTATATTAGCATATATTATATGGGGGGAAAAAGAAATCCATTGTTTCTACGCGAAATTCAAAACTTTGTTTAAGACTAGCTGAACCGGCAAAGTCCGTACCGCCTCAGAATCAATAAATAAAAAAGCTGAACGATAATTCCAAAATGTTTTTATCACATTAACTCACCTTTTAAACCTTCCTTGGACCAAAAAAAATTCAAAACCAAACTTAGCTAAACCGGTCCAGCCGTTTTCGAGTATATACATACATACATATATATATATATATATATATATATATATATATATATATATATATATATATATATATATATATATATATATATATATATAGTATGTATTATATAATTAGTTTTTACGGTGATAATAATGATAAATACAGTAAACAGCCCGATATCCAAAATGTTATAATAAAGAAATATCCATAATGCTATATGAGGATGGCGGCCGGTTCGGATAACGAAAATTTCGGAAAAACTATAGTCCCCTGTTTTCCCGCGTGAAACATCCGGAATTGGGTCTAGTATGTTTGTAAAACGTGTTTTCGTAGAATGCTATTGATACAGTTTTTAATAAGCCTGCATGTTTTTGAAAAAAAGTGTCACGAGCAAATAAGTAATGGGTCGCGATGGTATTCGGTAGTTGGGGGTGGGGTAGGTGGATATTTTAGGCGGTTAAACACCTTTTAGACGTTGGTTTTTTACCGTACATATTTTTAAAGTTATGAACAAAAAAAAAACCGGAAAATTTGTTCGTATAAAGCGGATTTCAGATAAACGCGATTCACATAAACGTGAGTTTACTGTATTAACTTGTTTAAATTATGTATTTCTATCAATATGGATGCACCGGTGACCTTTCGTCCACAAATTTACATTTGAAATAGCTATGATTTACCTAACAATGACGGGTCATTGTTTAAGTAGTCATCATACATAATATACATACATTATATATAATTAGCATATTTTTAACATTATGAAAATTTTCCAGACTGATTCCAGACAAAACAACAAATACAGGCTAATTCATTTTTAGTTTTATAATCAAATAATGATTAGGAGCGTACACCTCGCTTTTTATATGAAAAACATTATTAGCCATTAGCTCCGATTGTCCAGACCTAATCGCTATGGCTAAATGGTAGTGGTTTCAATTCCCGAATCAAAATAAATATATGTATAGCCTAGAAGTGTCTATTCCAAGTCTGACAGACCCGCCAATCCGCCTTGGACAAGCGTTGTGGGTTATCCATTCGTCCGTAAATAGGGAGGTCCGTTCTCAGTAGTGGGACATATATGGGCTGCTAAAAAATATATAGACGTACGTACGTTACATACATGTCATCATCATCATATACTTTATCCACACTCATCACTGCCTTCATACAAGCTCGCCGGTTAAGGGTACTTTTAATCTGGCCTTTCTTAAGAACTTAGAAGCTTTGGTCAAAGTTTGTTCTCCTTATTTTTTTAAGGGAAAGGAGCTTCATAAGGGCAAATGAGCAAGCGTGCCGCCTGATGGAAAGCAATCAACACCGTTCATAGACAACCGCGACACCACAGGAGTCACGGAAGCGTTGCCGGCCTTTTAGGTATCTGTAGGCTTGTTTTTTGAAGGTGCCAATGTCATATCTGTTCGGAAAGACCGTCGAAGGTAGCTGGTTCCATAGAATGGTGGTGCGCGGAAAGAAGTTTCGAGAGAAGCGCACCGTAGTAGATCGTGATTCATCCAGGTGGCGATCGTCTACGGTGCGTCTTCCCCTACCGACCCATTCATCCACATCCGCAACGTAAATATCTTTTATCAGTCGTCTATAAAGTATAGCACGATCCGGACGACGAAACAGCGTCGTTCGGATCCACTCACGACACCAACACTCACACGCACCCCAGCTCTAGCCGAGCACGTAGAGTAGGGAACACTTCTACACCGGCCGCTTACACGAGATTCTCTCACGTACCCGGTCGGTTCTCACCCCCTAGACTTTAGGGTCTATGGGACTAATAGGGACTATAGTTACTAAAGTTCAATCCTCCCCTACATGTTTAACGTAGAATCATGACGAGTTTAAAATCAGCACACACACATATGTGTACCTCCGACACGGCGTCAGGCCGATGGAGTCTGCGATTTGCGCAGATTCCCAATTATATTTTACTTGCCCGCGGGCCCTGATTACGATAAAGCTGTTAAAGCCAATAGGCTATCAGCATTAACATCTTCGAATCCAATATAAAGTATATATTTAAGTAATTACCTGACAATTTCAATGAGCGACCAAATGAGGAACAGGTAAAAGACGACTGGCTTCGTCTGCATACGGGGCTCGGCCTCAATCATTACAAACAATACGAACGCTCGGCCAGACACTTGAAGGAACGGTACAAGAACTCCACCCTGAAGTAAAAATCATTACATTAGTCCACAGTTGGACATACATAGGGGAAGTCCGGGCAGAACGGACACATTAACCCCTTCCCGTGCTTTAACGAGTCTGGATCTCGTGATGAAAATTTTGGCTCAAATATGAATATGATGAGCCAGGCTCATTAAAGTACGGCAAGGGGTTAACGGTGAATATTTATTACAACTGAAGTTTTATTTTTAGCCGTGGCATTATTACATTCCTTGGAACAAACTCACAGTTGAAGATGCACGGATTTCTGTTCTATTGAATTTGTGAAATATAATTTTGTAACTGTTATCGATTATAAAATTGGACAACCGATTGCCTCAGTAGCGGGGCCTTCCGCCCGCGGATTCAATGGTCGCGGGTTCGATCCTGCATCGGCATAAATATTTAGGTGTGCATTTCTTGCAATTACAATATTTGTAGAAATTGCACTGGACCTTTTTTTTTGGGACGGAAAGGCATACGAGCAGGCGCGTCACCATAGACAGTGCAGAAGCGTTGCCGGTCTTTAAGGAAAGTGTCATTATGGGAGAGGGGAGAAAGGTTGGGTTTCCGGAAACTCAACTGCTCACTGGACATAAGAAGGGCGGTTGCTAAGCTACCACTCAGACGCCGATTTTCTGCGGGAGTGTGGTACTTCCCCGGGCGAGCCGGCCCATTCATGCTAAAGACAATATGCCATTCTTGACAAAAAATACGTCTGCAGCGTGGCTCTACCTCTCCTCTATCATCAACTGGCTGCTGATTAATCTCGATTTAATCTGCTACACAAAAATAGCATGTAATTTTTCTTCATTTTTGCTGTTCTTATATTTTCAAACTCTACTATTATTGGTTGATTGACTTGGTTTTTCAGTTCATTTTTAGTCATGTCAGTATTGTTCATTAACGTAGTCTTTGTTAAGCGTCAATACAACGAGCGATTCTTTCTTTATAATACATTATGCAACGTGGACGAAGCCACACCGACCAGCAAGGTTGGTTAAATTCGCATAGGGATAAATATATGTATGGATTTATAAATATTTATTCCGAGTCTGATAACCCCCCAATCCGCATTTCCTTTCCTCCCCTTTCGTTTCTTCTCTATCCTTTTCCCTTCCTCTCCGCCAATCCACGGTCTGCCGTGCCAATGGATGCGTGGCTAGGGGCGAGCTTAGTCGCAAGCGTGCCGACCGTCCCGGGATCGGGTTCCCCCGGATACTATGGTGCTTTACCTCAGCATGCGGCGCTCGCGCTGGGGCTGATCTTCATCCTCCCTTGCGGCTCGTGGGATTCACTAAGACGAATTTTAATATACCTAATTTGTTGAAAAAATGACGGCAACGTGGTTCGCCACCCGTCACGTCCTGATTTCTGCGAGGGCGAGAAGTCGCTTCTGTGGAGTTTCTATGAATGGAGAGCCGTTTCGCTGCGATGAGTGTGAGAGGAAAAATGGATGAAAGGATGGATTAGTGTGGAGGAGGCGATGAGGGTGTGCCGGGATCGTAGCGGATGGAGCTCTGTAATCTCTGCTAACCCCTGCGGGGGATAGGCGTGAATATACGTATAAAAATATGTTATACTAACCTTTGTATATCCAAACATTGGATGCATTACTTCCAGATATTGCATAAGCTGTAGGAACTTCATGGCGGGTCCAACGTGTTCGTATGTGTCAGTAACAGATGCGTATTCCATTTTAGCATACCGCACCCCCATCACGGAGAGAACGTACATGAAGCCGATGAATTGGAACAGATTGTATACAATCAAGTACACCTTTTTGAAGTCTTCTGTGTGATGTAAAGAAAAAAATGAGTATAAAGCCACGATCCTTTGGTTTTGAGGTAAGGATATACTAAAGATCAAGCCTACTTTGGTAAGATCCGCGAACACAAAGCAGAAAAATAATATTGTTTTTGCGAAGAAACGTATAGAACAGGTATTCACACAAACTTTTTGGGAAAGAGACCCCCTTTTTCAAAGTAAACTGCCACCTCAGATCCCCATGGCCAAATTACTTTAAAAATCCTATCTTTACTCTTTTTCATATTGATACAAAATATCAATTTACAAACGAAAGAGTAGAATAGCTGTGAAAGAAGAGAAATGGCTTTAACCAGGATTAAAACAGTAAACATCCTTAAAATAATAATAGATATCTTAGTTAGACAAGTCGTGAGTGAAACATGAAAATGAAATAACCATCATTGTTAAAAACCTCTTTCAGTTACTGCCACTTACCATTTCTAGAAGTTTTCTCTGTTATATCCTGCATCCTATATGCTATTTTGGAGTTACTTGTCTTTTAATTAGACTTCGCTTATGGACTTTGAAATAGCAAATATTGACAGCTGTTATCTAGTACAAGATAAGAGTTGTCAATAATATTAGATAGGAGCGATTATATTGTATTGTAAGAATAATATAATAAGCAAGATAAGAGTTACAATTTCTTAAACGGTTAGGTTTTTTTTAAGGGATAATAGGGCAAACGAGCAAGCGTGTCACCTGATGGAAAGTAATCAACGCCGCCCATAGACAACCGCGACACCGCAGGAGTCGCAGAAGCGTTGCCGGCCTTTTAGGTATGTGTAGGCTTATTTTTTGAAGGTGCCAATGTCGGTTCGGAAGGCAGAGCGGAAGCGTTGCGGAATTTTAAGGAAAGTGACATATGGAAATGGGAGTGGGAGGGGCAGGGAGGTGGGACGGGGAGGGTGTATGGCCTCCGGAACTCAGGCCGCTCACAGTACGAAGCGCGATAGCTGAGCTACCACTCAGACGTCGGTTTTCTGCGGGAGTGTTGTACTTCCCCGGTGCAGCCGGCCCATTCATACTACAGACAAATAATATGCCATTATTGACGAAGTATTCGTCTGCAGCGAGGCGCTACCACTTGCGAAATATATGTATGGCTTCCAGATATTTATTCCCAGTCGTGTTACGCGTCATTTTGCATAGGACAAACGTGGTGGGTAAATGATTTTTCCTCGAGAAATTGGGAAGTCGATACTCAGCAGTGAGACATATATGGGCTCCGAAAAAAGGCATTTTAAACTTATTTGGTTTTATTTATCTTTTTAGTTTAATAAAAAATTTACAACACATCATAAAAATCAGAGTATACATGTTTTTTCAAACACCTATAAGTTTACAAAAAATGTCATTACCACATTAAATTGGTTTATTTTTTATTTTATATTTATATTTATATAATTTATTTCTTTTGAACTAGATATTATAGAAGCTACATATTAAGATAACACAAAAAATGACCTGCTAAATGGAATTCATGGTCAGAGTATAAACATAGAGCAGGTGGCACCGCAAGTGATTTAATGGATCTATTTTAATATCCCATATAGTCATGATGATGAATACATTATGATGAAATTTAATATAAAGGCATTGTTTGTATCAAATGTTTGTTTTTGTATAGAGTGAACCTTCTGTTTATATTTAACTCAATGTTATTATGGGCTACCAACTGTGAATGCTATGAGATTCCTTACTAATATTATATTACTTTTTTTGAACATTCCTAATATTAAAATAAAGAAGTAATTGTTTTTTCGCATGAATTTTCATTAGATCGACTGACATTTTTCATATAACACATCATCCATCCTTGCATAAGTAAATGATATGATAAAGTGGGAGATATAAAAGTAAATATGATTTGAAACAAGAAAAATAAATTAATATCATTTGGAAGAGTTTTATTTAGAAGAAGTCCTGTAAAGATCTCGGGTCACCGTACTTGTACTGTTAAGTACATGTGTAATCTAAATAGGTAATATCATACCTTTTCTGTAGCCCATTTCTTCCTGATGTAACCTGTCATACATTCCTGGATAATCTTTCATTATGTCCCTTGTCTCTTCATCACTGTCCTGACTATCTTCAGACTTCCATAAGTCGAAATTTATCTAAAACATATTATTATTCCATAAACATCATTTTAAAATATAGAAATAGAAAAAAAACTTTATTCTGTTAACACCTATAGTTAACATCTTAGAGATCTTAATCTTTATGAAAAAAAGAATATAGGTTTACTTCTTCAGTTGTTTTATAATTATTTTGGATATTTAATAACTGAGGCAATAATTGATTTTAATAAAGAAGCTGATTTACAATGTTAGCCACTGAGCTATCAATTCAGAAGTAAATACATTAATTGATGGCTGAGTTACAATAATTCTTGTTCATAAACTGACACTGAACTGACTTTTTAATATTATGTTGGGGTAGTTTAGAGTGTGCATTAAATTAAGAGAAGCTTTTTATATTTATCTCTTGCTTATACATAAACAAAGCTGTTATAATGCAATATCGAAAACAAAATTTTGTGACTGCACTTATAATTTCCGATCATTTATATAAATAAAATAAGAAAATAAATTTGTTCACAAATTGATATATTTGGCAGCCATTCTAAATAAATATAGATACATATTTTTATTCACATTTAGACTTATATGTTAGCTTACCTTCAGCCAAGCTGGTTTTTGTGGTTGGGCAGTTAATCTCGGCCACCAGGCAGCATCTTGTTTCAATAGCGATAGTTCTACTCGATTCTCAAACACTTTTGCTATGGAGGTTTTGTCATTGTTTTCAAACTGTAAGCATTAAATTTTTAAAATACCAATATTTGTTTTTAAGTATGCTTTGTGATTGGATATTTTTTATGAGATGGGCAAATAATCAAGCAAGTGTGTCAATTGATGGTAAACAATCTAAGCCACCAATAGATCTAGTAGCACTATAAGCATTGCAGAAGCATAGCCAGCCTTTGAGAAAGGTAAGATTTCTATAATTTAATTTGGCAATAGAGAAACATGAGTAAGTGATGAAAATTATGCAAACAACATTTTTCAACAGCTTAACTGAATGTGAATGTAAATCTAGCGTTGTAACAGATATATTTATGTTTTATGCACTTCAGAGGAGGCCTACATCCAGTAGTGCATAAAATATATCATTAGATATATATTATAAATATAAAAATTTTAACTTACAGATTTCAAAGATGAAAATAAGTCTAAAGTAAATCCATAATGACTTTCACCATGAGCTCCAATCCCTTTTGCAGAAAATTTAATACTATTGTCTTGCACTATGATGTCGGGATTAACAACATTTTTTAAATCAATTTTTAATGTTATATTTTTCTCCGTCTGAGCCCAATAAACAAATGGGCTAGGTACGACCATGTTCGATATTTAATTGAGATCACAACCTATCTATAAATAACAATAACACACTTCATAACAAAAAAGAAACCTAGGAACCAATGACTTTTGACCACAAAACAAGTAGTTTAATCAGAATAGATGTATTCCGTTTATGCGTTTACTTTTTCATATCAAATAAAAAAATTATAATTACCATAGAATATATATTAATATTATAATATATCTTCTGTGGTAATTATAATAACTATAAAACAGACTCAAATAGATGTGTTATGGAACTATAATATTATATTATAATATTATCTTTACATACGTAGGTACCAAATTATAATTTGTTATTACTGTATTGTATATTTTATTGCATGTGTAGATATTTATTGCAAAAAAAAACATAACGAATGTTAACTAAAAAGATAATATGCTTAGATTTTTTGTAAGTTATATTTGAAACACATTTTGTCCGGATCCGAAGAAAGAAATTTTAAATTTATTTGAAAGTTGAGCAGCATATTAGGAAATATAGAAATTGAGAATAAAATATATATATATATATATATATATATATATATATATATATATATATATATATATATATAGTATTTACCTCTGAAAGTGCTCACTAATTTAATTTACACTAACGATTAAAGCCTTTGCCTTGAACAAAAATTCATCTGTCAAAAAGCCGTTTGCTCTATTGATGGGTGATGGCTGTTTAGTTTTTTATTGTTATGTGCAAGAACTATACAGCATATACATTTAGCCGATTTTCCTGTCTGAAAATGGTTTAAATACATTCAAGCCAGTAAAATAACATTAAGCGGTTGTGCATTGATTGTTGTAAACAAATCCAAAATGTCCGTACCTACCACTGGATTGAGCAAGCTAAAGAAGAAACATATTCGTGTTAAACATCAAAAAGTGAAATTGTTTCGTGCAAATGAACCTTTACTGTCTGTTTTTATGTGGGGTGTAAATCACACGGTAATTACTTATATCTCATATTCTTAGTTTGGGGAAGTGCGTATCTAATCACATTTAAGATTATTATACTCATAAGTATAGTACGTGATAGAGCGCATCAAATTACATTATATCATTAGTTATATTATCGTTCAATGTTATGTATGAAGTATGTTTTGATATATGTATATGTCTACATTAAAAAAATAATTATTACTTTTGGTACAAATTTGGCACCTATTCAAGACTACCCTTGTGAGGGTATAAATAGTAGATCGTTACTTTTATTGTTAGAAATTGAAAACAGCAACTTCTGCCAAAGATATACACACACATATATATATTGTGGGTAATTAATGTGGTATGATATGTGATTATACACAATAGTGCATTGTATCCATCAAAAATATTATACCATGTAATTTGTCATTTTTTTTAATGGGATAGGAAGGTAAACAAGCATATGTGTTACTTGATGGAAAGCAATCATGGCCTGTGGCACTGCTGATTTCTATGGGGGCAAAGACATCAGCAGCGCCATAGGCACTGCAGAGACTAAGAAAAGTTAGGCTTTTTTACCTTCCAATCTTGTTTTGTTATTTGTAAATAGTTGGGCTGATAGCTAGGGTGGATATTTGTTTAAAAATTGAGCTGTCGTAATGTTTTGTAGGCTTGGGTATGTCATGCTCGATTAAACATATTTATTTGCAGTAGTGTAATAGTATGAGTTATCCACTTCTTTTTAAAACAGTTGAGGAGAGTGATGGCTGCCACATGCATCAACAGGTGCTGCTTGTGGAGACCTGTCTTCCCAGGCCTGATTTCACATTCTGTGTTATTATTTTTTCTTGTAACTTAATTATACATACCCAAATGTTTTCCTGGTTATATATGAGACTATAAAGTTGCACAAATTGCTGCATTGTAAAATGATGAAAACAAAAACACAAAAAAAGGAATACCTGTGAAGTTTCTTTTGTAGTTTCTCTCCAACCAGAGGACATCTCATTGTGAAAAGGTGACAAAAGCTTGACTATTGGTAGAATGACATTTGACAAATGAAATATAATTTCTTAGGTCAAAAAATAAAGAATTTAAATTTTATATACCTATTTCATAAACAGAACCTTCTGTTCTGCTTTTTTTATGGGAAAAGAAGGCAAATGAGCAGGCATGTCATTTGATGGAAAGCAATCAACGTCACCCATAGAAATCCGCAAGCAGAAGGCGGGTTGGGCCTCCAGAACTCAATTGCTCACAGGACAAATAGCGGTAGCTAAACTACCACTCAGACACCACTTTTCTGTGGGAGTGTAGTACTTTCCCAGCGAGCCGGCCCATTCAAGCTACAGACAAATAATATGCCATTCTTAACAGTCTTCATCTGCAGTGTGGCTCTACCCCTATGTAAACTGTTGAACTCATATTGGATTTTTCCTTTCAGATTAATGAACTTAGTCATGTCACAATTCCAGTTATGCTACTACCGGATGACTTTAGAGCATACTCAAAGCTTAAAGTTGATAATCATCTGTTTAATAAGTAAGAATACTGTAATGTTTTTGTTATCTTTATCTGTTTAAAAAGGAAATTAACATGAATTTAGAATTGTATAAAGCAGTCATTTACTTAGTACATTTGTATTTGTCTACTTTCATCAATGCATATAAATCAAATAACAGTATCTTACTATAATGTTGAGAGAAATAGTTTTTTTTAGTTATAGATATATAAAGAAAAAAATATTTTTACATTATTATTTCAATGGAAACTTAAGATATATCCTAGGATATATAATTATTTCAGTGTCAACACTCAATATCTTTTCTTGGATATTACTGAAAGTAATTTCATAGGATGTTCATAAAAACAGAGGATTGTTAAAATAAGGTTTAAAAACCTCAAAAGGTTTGTAAAACATATTGGGATGATAAAAATAATTGGTGAAAATTATATAAACCAAAAACCTTTTATTCACAAGTGCTTTAATTGGAAATTTAAAGCACTTGTGAACAAAAGTATAATTTATACATATTAAAAATGTTGATTAGAAGTATTGTAAAAAGTTATAAAAATTAAGCAATTACTTAACTCGATAACCCAAATTATGCAAATGATAACTGTTTGTTTTTGAGCTAAATGTCATGGATTTCAATCAATCAATCAACAGCCTATGGCAGTTCACTGCTCTCCGAGCTTATGATAGCTATATGAGCGACTCTGAGCTTGTGAAGTAGATGGGTTTGATTCCTGTTAAAAAAAGATTGACAAGCTATTGGTTATGAACCAGAAGCTTATCTTTTTTTGTTTTACTACACTCTTCCTCTTCCATTACTAACATCTCACACGTAAACTGGCAATACATCTGTTGGTGTTAAAAGTGTTCATGTTTGCCAGTGATTACTTACTTGTGACTTCCTTGTTCGTTCGTCTACCTCTTTCAAAATAAAAATAAAAAGATTCTTATTCTTTCAGAGAGAATATGCCATCCCACTTTAAGGTGAAGGAATACTGTCCATTGGTGTTCCGAAATTTACGAGAGAGATTTGGCATAGATGACATTGACTACAAGGAGTCCCTCACTAGGTGAGAGCAATTTGAAACTGCGTAAATATTGGGATATCTGGCTTTAATATTGAGCGCTATTAACAGTAGTTTATTTATTTTCTATCTTTGGTTACTTATACATACACAATGTATTTATTATATCTATTTTTATTGTGTATTTTATTTTCGGATTACTATCTCCTCTCCTACCTCCCGTCCTATCGTCCCTAGGTTTAGAAAACCAGATAATTACCTGCGTTCGCGCGCTATGAAGAAAATTGCCAGTAAGCTACGGCGGTCGGAGACTGCGCCGTCAAATGTTGCGAACATGAAAAATGAAAATCACCAAGAGGGATTGTTCCATGATGCAAGTGAATTTGTTAAGCGAGGCTTGACTATTAAACGTCTGAGGTCAGCGGAGTTTTTAGCAGCTGTACGAGTTTTTACTTTTCTTTCATTAATAACAGTATGTAGTGTGCCTTTTGAACTGACACTGCAAAGAGCATTATTTGCATATCCCACAATATCACTGGCTGTTTTTTTCTGAGTGGTCACCATTCCCATATAATAAAAAAGAACAGAACTGAGTTTCCTTTTCATTTAAACATTATATGTTATATACAAAATCTTATTAATTATTTTGTTTGTTTAATAATTAGTATTATTCCGATAGTTTTTATGACTCCTAATAAATATTCACTATATTTATTTGAGATATTTTTTGTAATAGTCAATAACTATTACAAAATATATTTGATAGTTAACACACATAGATTTAAATATCAAAAATTACCATAAATTTTATGCACTATTTAAGTAAATTTTTTTCGTGTTACTGCTAAGCTTTAGGCACCATTGCTTTTGAGTGAGAAGCACTATAACTTGATTATGGTTTTTCAAAATCCTTTAATTTTATTAGATATCCTTGATTCCTTAACTAACTTCCTTATGTGTTCTCTTATCATTATTTAAATATTTTGTTTGTATAGAAATGTTGAATACTCCCATCTATACACCTAATGAATCTGCACATACACCACTATAGATATTTAATATACAATATTAGATATTATATTCACATACATGTATCATCGGCCTAAATATCAGAATATGTTATTAAGGTTAAGTAAGAGCCCTTTTTATCCATTTTACGCTTATTTTGGATAAACAGATGCAAAGACACAAACAGTCCAAATGCTTATTAGAGAGAGATCCTGCGTTTTCTCTAACTCAAACAGTTTTCTCTTGAAATTGCATTTTTGTTTTTTCTTGAAGTTGCAAATACCTTACAGTCCATTTTTTTGTGTGTTACCTGTCACTTTTTTGTGTGTGTTATTCATGATTTTCTTACTGCTATCAAGTAACATAAAGATTGAAGAGTTGCAATTTGTATATTCGAAAACAACTAAATGAATTTGGGAAATTTTCAAATGATTAATTATTAATAAATACAATACAACCTAAATACCTCCTGGTAGTCTGTTTTAATGTGTAATGAATGAACTACTAAGTGACTAAGTACTATCTAGAGTACCAAGATAGTATATTATGTCTATCATAATTATAATGTGTACAAAATAAGTGAGTTAAATAATTTTAAATCGAGGGAAAACAAGTATAGCAGAGAAGAGACATAGACAACAATATTCATTACTGCTTATTTTCGTTACACATGGTGATGATGATGAAGTTACACTACGTTAGTTATTATTTCTTAATCTTTAATAAGAATTCACTTAAAAGTGTATATTAATGTTAAAGATCATTTGCCAATACAATAAAACGTTCAGTAAGAACAAATTATCATTGGAAATAGATGCACCTATTTTGGGTATTAATAATTCTGACAGTGTAAATTAGTGGTCACTCTCACCATAGTTTGGTCCTTGGTCTTTTGGTTTTGGATGTGAAAGAATGAATAAATGTTCAATATTTAAAAAAATAATATTAGAATTCGTTTTAATTTTCTGTGTTAGAACAATATGGTTCACATCTCTCTATAGTTCAATGAACAGCGTAGGAATCTTATTCACTTTTGGGTTTAAAAAAAATATTTAATATAATAATATATAATGGGGCTACCATTTAGGATTAATGGTTTAAGCTGGTATATCTAGATGCAACGTTTCTATGTCACATATTAGTGACTTTTCCAACCTTGTTAACAGATCTCAGCCGATACCTGATGATTCGTCGGGCAAGTCCGGAGCGAAGTTCTACCAAAGCTATGACCGTCTGTTCATCCTGAAAACCCTTACTTCAGAAGAGGTGGAGAGAATGCACTCATTTCTCAAGCATTATCACCCTGTGAGTGAATTTTTATATGCATAAAGAGTTAAGATTCGGGTTGAAATTGAGCTGTAATATTTACTAGGTTTGAACATTAATTTATGTATTAAATCTTTTTTTTGCACAAAATGTACAACAGGTGGACCTAATGCCACTAGGCATTTTCTGCCAGTTAAGCTGACTAAAAACTGAAACAAAAATTGCTTTGGAGGTGGTGCAGCTTGTACTAAAAAAAAACTGATTTTATAAATTTAAATACATATAAACAAACGCGCAAGCGCGCACACGCCCACACACACCCATACATACCAACATACACACCCACACACACACCCGCACCCACACACACCCATACACACACAGTGATATTTAATTGAATTCCCATGGCTATGAATAGCTCGCTAGTCCTTTTGAGGTGTGCAGCGTAATCCGCACTGGTTCATCATTATCATCATCATCATCATCGCCTCCCAAGACGCAATACCTAGTCTGATCTTCGGCTTCATACATCCAGTTTCTGCTTGCCATCCTGCACAGATCTTTGCACTATCTAGACGGGCGGCGTCTCACACTACGTTTGCTCAGATGCAGACTCCATTTCAGCACAGTCTATTCTAACGATAATCGTTTCTCCGACAAACGTGGTCAAAACATAGCTTCTTGGCTCACTCCAGCCATATCGGTGATTTTTGTTTTCCCGGCGGATTTTTTCTTGAGAGTCATATACGCAAGAGTAACTGCGCGCATTGCCATTTGAACGACTTTTAGCCTGTCAAATAGAGTGATCGCCAATGTTATGGAGGTGTATATATGGACGACGAAATGAACTAAGTTTTCTAACAAAGAAAGAAAATCGGCTTCTAGATACCAGCACACTCACCATAAAAATCATTTAAACAAAACTACCATTTAACGCCGATATTCTGTGAAGTTGTATGGTACTTATCGGGTCAAGCCATTCCATTCTACTATATTCTACCATGGCTCTACAACAAAACTTTATTATTTATTAGCAGTTGTATTTTATAGGCTCGTAATAATAATGATAATTATTTGGTGTGATGACTTTTCAGAAAATGTCGACTTATGGAATTAACTAGATCATCCCTTTCTATTTTCCTTTACCTTCTTCTAAAAAAAGGTTAAAATAAAAATATCTTAATCTATATGTGGACATTCAGAACTTTTATTTAGCTAAGATCCGGATCTTGTCGTAGATCTTGGCTTAGTAAAAGTTCTGACTGTCCACATAGTAATTTCCACAAAGTAACGTCTGACTCCATTAATCAACTAAATCTGTAGCTAAAATTTTCTAAAAACATGTTTATTTTCTTTGAACAGCCGATTCGTTTGTACTTCATACATTTTATCTAATCTCTTTCTAGAAATTATTTTCCGAGAAATAAAGATGAAGTGGTCTAGATAACGTGTGTTCGCAGAAAATATGCGAATCATTTCCAATAATAAAAAAGAATTATATATTTTAATATGCCTCGGTATATTGGTGAGAGTCATGGTAGCATAAAAGGGGCAATTGTAACCCGGGAAGCATCTCACCCTCACAGAATATCGGCTTCAAGTGGTAGCATTTAATGCGTTGCCATGTTTTGTATGGTGGGTGCGGAGATCGGCACACCCAATTCCTTTCTCCTTCCCATTATTCAAATCCTTGACTTAAGGTTTGTACGTGTATGTACGTTTCATTTTTTCTGTATAAATAAAGTGCGCAACTAAGTTCTCGCTGTTTTTTTATTTATAAAAATGCAACTATATTGTGCAATAATGCTAACTAATACATATATTATTCAAAATATTGCCCATCTTTCTGACAGAGCTTGAATACCATTACAATAAAAGTGTTCGTCTTCTGAAGCTATCCACGAATCAAGCCATTTTTCGATGTCTTCATATGAGCGGAACTGCTGATCAGCCATCGAAGGAAACAAGTAATAATCTAGCGGTGCAATATCTGGGGAATATGGCGGGTGGAGTTGGTATTCACATTCACATTCACATTTGAGCGTTTCCATGGTTTTAATGGGTTTGGCAATAGAGGCCGAGCGTTGTCATGCAGTAAAATCACTTTTTCGTGTCTTTGCTATTATTTTTCGTGCAATGCTCGGCTCAGTAGCATCAATTGAAGTCGATACCGTTCCCCAGTGATGGTTTCGTTTGGTTTCAATAGCTCATAATAAACAACACTGACCTGGTCCCACCAAATACACAGCATAACCTTCGCAGCTTGTATATTTGGCCGAGCCGACGACGTAGAAGCATGACCGGGCAGTCCACATGGTTGCTTAGATTGCTGTAATAAATCCATTTTTCATCACCTGTCATGATGCGATGAAGGAAATCATCCTTTTTTGTCGCTGGAGCAGTTGTTCACAGTTGCTTGTTTTTGAATCATTCCCAACGCATGCAATCGCTTAGAAATGGCTTGGCGGGTAACTCCTAATGCTGAAGCAAGCTGTTCTTGCGTTTGGCACGGATCATCATCGAGCAATTTCTTCAATTCAGCGTCTTCGAATGGTTTTGTCCTTCCTTCGCTCGAACAGTCGTCAACATCGAAATTTAAGCATAAAGCGACGGAAACAATCGTGTCATGTTGTTTCATTTAGAGCAGCATTTCCGTAAACTTTTTTTAACTGGCAATGCGCTTCAGTCGCCGTTTTCTTTGAATGAAATAAGTAACACTTCCCGCAAATGACGATTATTTGTCACAAAATCAGACATTTTCACACAACTAAAAGTATATGACGCCACAATAAAATCACTTACGTGTCAGGGCGGTTTGTTTACCATAAGTCTAAGCTTGATTCATGAGTTTTGGACATGTCAAAATCGAACTAACACTTACTACTGGAGCCATCTAATGACAAACAGCGATAATTTAGTTGCGCACCTAATAAGTAAATAGTTATGATGATGTTATGGTCGCCGAAAAGTGTCTGGCAGTGTTGAATATTATTTTATAATAATATTCTCACATTACAAATCATAGGACGCAAAAAAGCGAAAATGTAGTAAAGTGCAAAATGAAAATTTACAACCAAAACCAAAAAACTTAAGATTTCTGAAAAAATTGTATCTGGTCACGTCAAATCAGTCAACGCTGTTGCTGTTTCAATGCTGTAAAAAATGGTCTATTCGTCATAGAACTGTGAGCAACAAATGTGATAAATTTTTCCTTTGTATTTATTTCTGTGCCGACCGTCCTGGGATCGGGCTCCCTCGGGTACTATGGTGCCTTACCTCAGCATGCAGGGCTCTGCTGGGGCTGACCTCCATCCTCCCTTGCGGCTCGTGGGATTCACTAAGACGAATTTAATATACCTAATTCGTTGAAAAATGACGGCGACGTGGTTCGCCACCCGTCACGTCATGATTCTCACGAGGGCGAAAATAAATGAAACTAATGGAGAGCCGTTTCGCTGCAATGAATGGTAGCGGATAGAGCTCTGTGGTTTCTGCCAACCCCTGCGGGGGATAGGCGTGAATATATATATATATATATATATATATATATATATATATATTTTTTTTTTTTTTTCTTGGAATAATATATATTAATGGAATCATTCGTAAAGAATCCTTTGTATGTCAGTTGATTTCTTAAATGAAGTGTATACGGTTGTATTTGTCGGCAGTATATAGTGGAGCGGCACGGCAAGACCCTTCTGCCGCAATATCTCGGCATGTACCGGCTCACCGTGGACGGCATCGAGCACTATCTCGTTGCCACGAGGAACGTGTTCTCAAACCATCTCAATATACACAAGTATGTTGTATTTCTTTTCTTTGATGGCAATTAGTTACAACTATTATGCCAGTGTCAAGTAATATACAATAATATCCAATCTCTTGAAATGTAACAAGTTAGCTCATCACGTTACGTCTTGATAAAATGGTGGCAATTTTACCAAAAACCTTCCATGGACTTTTTCAGTCAACTTAAAAAGTTACGATACACGTATTCATTTTATATCACTTCACTTATACACTTTAATCGAAATATATTGCGTAATATGCCACCACAATTAAACAATATAATTGATAATAATATAAGATTATGAAAATGAAATAAAAACACAACGCCACTGATGTAAGTTGGCGGGAAAAGTCCTATGTTGTATTTATAAGGATGTTTTAACATTGCTGTGTTGCCACTAGCTTCTTCGGAACACCCGACATTATTTCCCCAAACGTTCTTCTTACATTATATATTTTATTATTTAAGTTTAATATAATTTCCATATTCATATATACCTCGTTATGTTATACGGCCTTGGCCAGAAGTATTGAGCATCCATGATATCATTACATTTTTGAGGACAGTTATAACCGAATAGTTAATTTTTAAATAATAAGGTTTGTTTTTTGTTCTTCATTTTGTACACATACAAAATTTATAGGGTATAATATATATAATGTATTCCGAGTCTGGTTACTCCGCCAATCCACACTGAACGAACTCTTTGGGTTAATTTCCGTTCCTTCAGAACCGGGGAGGCCCGTGACTAGCAGGGGGACATACATATATGGTGATTTGGTAAAAACCAATTGATTTTACTTATTTGATGGGCGCATGTTTATTACATATTTTAAAGACTTATTTTATTTTCACTTATAAATGTTTGTCTTTTCAGGAAGTATGACTTAAAAGGTTCAACGGTGGATCGTGAGGCGTCTGAAAAAGAGTTGGAGAAAGAGCTGCCGACCCTTAAGGATAACGATTTCATCAAACAAGGAGTACGAATCGACATAGGAGATGCTGCTAAAGAGAAACTGCTCGAAACTCTTACTGCTGATGTTGAGGTATTATTTTATAAAAATATAATAATAGGTATTATTTTATAAATTTATGCAAGCGGAAATACGCCAAATAATGTGGAATCCCGCCAAATTTCTTACAACTTAATCCTACCTTTTTTAAATCTGTCACGAATAAAAAGCCTGCTGCCCGAAAACCTCAAGATGGCCGCCATCGGCGCCAAGGAGGAGTTCCGATATCTCCGAGGGAACTGTTTCTACTGGGGCTCTTCCAAATTCCTAAATTTTTATTAAAATCCTTTCGTCTTCTCGTCTTCAATCTTTAGTCTGTTCGTCATTTTTTAAAACAAAAATTAAGATGGAAGAAAAAAGGAAAACGTGCTGTTTTAAATGAATTCAGAGAATAGAGCACATGGCCCCAAACGAACATTCCCCTTATCGGTTAGGTTAGGTTTTAAGAAATTCGACAGGATTCTACATTATTTGGCAATTTTTCTCTTTAATTAAATATTAGGAGATTATAACTATATTATGTTTTTGTGGTGTGTGAATTATTTATTTAATTATATTGTTCTAGTTTCTGACGAAACTGCACCTGATGGATTACTCCCTGCTATTGGGCGTGCATGAATGTGGGCGTGGCGAGGCGGAGGCCGAGGCGGCGCGTCAGCGCTACGCGGAGGCCGAGAGCGAACCCGATTCGGATTCGGAGTCCGACACCGACAACCGACACCACGGTGACAGGTGCGCAAACCGCCCGACTTTGGTTATTTTGGTATTTCGCGTACAACCGAGTTATGTTGCTAAACTTATGGTTATGTTTTATCCAGGTTTGGCTATAACACACCACCAGATAGTCCAAGGGGTTTCGCTCGTCAGTCGTCTTTGCACTACGAGGGCATTATACCGGAACTTGACATCTACGCCATACCCAGCCAAGAGGGTAAGATATAACAATAATAAAGCCTTTATTTTGATATTTTAGAGAATTTCAAATCGCTTATCTCAATGTGCCTTGCATAGGTCTCCTTCAACTCATTCTATTGCTTCCTATTTTCTGCAATTCTTGTCCAGCATGGCCCCATTGTTATTTTGAGGTCATCCTCCCATCTCCTCACTGGGAGACCTCTTTTTCTACACGGTTCATTATTTTTTTTCAGTGAGGTCGTGTGGCACTCAAATATCGAGCATTTTTGTATACCCAGCTGTTTTCAAATTTCAGCGGCTTGCGTTGCATTTTTCCTTTTTTATAATAAAATTTTAAAAATGTGTCGAATTTCTTCATTAGATTCACTCATTTTGATACAAAGAAAAACAAATGAAAATAGCTGGAAACAACATTTTACTAATTTGTTACTTTTTAAAAAGTAGCCTTTTTAATTACACCAAAACCAGCTAAAAAGTACAGACAAATAAATTGTATTACAAGTTTATACATACTTTATGCGAAAAGACTTTTCCCCGACATAATATATAAAGCTGCGTTACCACTGGTGTAGAAATAATTATAAATATTCGTTGATGTGGAATATACCGGTGGTACGTAACCTTTTTTACATAAGAACCACTGACACGTGTTAGTCGTGGTGTCGCAAAAATAAAAAAGAAACAAACTAGGTAATGATTTCTTAGATTTTGACACAGTTGTGTTATGTTAATAAATTCAAACAATTCACGACACCAACAAACTAAGCGACACTTACATGTAAGTTCGGATGGCGAAAGATCTTACTCGCTCGGTGCGGAGCTAAAAACACCCAATGCTGTATTTCAATTAGCTATGTTTTGCTAATTGAAACAATGGATTTGTCGTATTTACGAAAAT
Organism: Baronia brevicornis; assembly: GCA_031353405.1. Classification (NCBI taxonomy): domain Eukaryota; kingdom Metazoa; phylum Arthropoda; class Insecta; order Lepidoptera; family Papilionidae; genus Baronia; species Baronia brevicornis. The sequence continues at coordinate 360,434 of JASFAT010001784.1, read as the reverse complement.
ACTAAACTAACGTTTTCCTGTGATACAATCAGATGTCTGCTGTAAATTAAAAATGAAATGAATGAATTGCCGTGTGTTACTGCAAATTACCGTATCAATAATAGCACTGCACACCCCGGTGCAGTAGTGATATGTAGAACCTATATACTCAACGCGCTCTAAATCTTTCCTATGGTCGCGAAATTCAAAATGTTTAAAATAAAGTAACACCACATGAGCCAATCACAAAAGCCTGGCGGACCGCAGGTTGTGTATAGCTGATATATACAATAAATTGTGGACATATTTATTGTTCCAGGCGCACCTAGAAAGGAGATATATTTCGTAGCACTTATCGACGTCCTGACGCACTACGGAGTGAAAAAACAGGTGTGTATGTTCATAGCTCTTCACTGTTACATTTCTGCGCGGTTCGTAAATGAAAGGCAAACGCGAAAGCTATCAAACGACCGATAGTAATAGATCACTGCCCATGGACATTTGCACCACCTAGGACAATAAGTGGAAGGAAAGAGGGCAGTAGAAGGAAATGGGAAGGAGTCATGGGAATACAGAAGTAGGGATATTAACTACTTTTGTGGGAGTGTTTAAAATATATAAGTACCCTTATATAGCTAAAAATATTTAATTTGTTTTTTGATACAACAATTGTAATTTTCATATCTACATTTCATGAGCATGGGAGTACGGGCCTTTCCATTTCAGGAGGAACAGACATTTTAAATCAGCACGCTTGTCCAATTGGAGGGGTTACAATACATATTTTTATCCCGATACAGGGATCGAACCCGCGACCATTGACTCAGTGGCGGGGTCCCCCACCCACGGAATCAGTTGGTCTTCACCACTGTAATTTTCATGTTTTTTAAATTCCGTTTTAAATTTCACTCCAAAACCTTCAATGAAAGGTCAGGTGATTTGTGAACAAGTGACGTAATGTTCTTTGATTGGCGTTTGCGTCAAGGCACTTGAGAGTGATATGATCACGTTCTGATTGTTAAATAAAATAAATATACTTTTAAAAAAAATATTGTGATTTTTTACGATTTCTATCATGAAAATTACCGTGTCGCAGCAAAATTTCCTTTTTTTTATTTGAATACAGTTAACATCCCTATATTCCTTACGTTTGACGTCGACATACAGTCAGCCGTCTTTCCTTTTTGCAAACCATGAAGCAAAATAAAGTTGCTTATCTAGGACACTTGTTTAGGCATCCTAGATGTGAGCTCCTGCAACTCAAATAATGAACGGGGCCGGGAAAAAGGAAATTTGGTCGTAGAAAACAGTCGTGGTTGAGGAACATCCGAGAGTGGGCCGGGATAGCGAGTGTTGCCCAACCTTTGAGCTTCGCCAGAGACAGAAAAGTATTTGGAGCTGACTGCCAACCGTTATTATTTGGACAGGCTTAGGGTGCCTAAGAGAATAAGATAATGTCAGGGTGTGAGCCGACCTAAATAGTTCTTCTTTTGGAAATAGAAAAAAATTTATATATGACACCTTTTTTTACAATAACTAAAATTAAAACCTTAATAATATTATAATATACAAAAAAACTAACAAAACATGTTTATATTTGTATGGTTTTATATAATATGTATTGTTAATTTGTTATGTATATTATTATTATATTTTGTTGTTTTACACTTTTCTTATCTCTCTTTCACTCCTGGGTTTGCTGGAAGAAAACTCAATTTTGAGTTAAGCTCGCCCTTGTACATCTTCTTTCCTTTTAATTGTTGTATTTCCTGTTTTGTGTACAATAAAGTATTAAATAAAATAAATAAAAATAAAACAAAAAGAAAATGATTTTAATCTAACAAGTGTCATAAAGTGGTGGTTGCTCAGCATATAGTTTTATAGATAACGCTAACACACTAAAATGATTATCGTTCCAGGCGGCCAAGGCAGCTAAGACTGTGAAATACGGAAGCAATGTGGACGGTATATCGACCTGCGATCCCGAACAGTACGGGAAACGTTTCATAGAGTTCGTCGCTAAAGCCATTGAGGGTAACTAGACACACCGCTCGCTGCTCTGCTTCTTTTAGAGTACGTGATTATGTATAAGGAGTTGTATTTAAATATTATTTACTTCGTTATCTTATTTTAAAGTAAATTAGCATTAATTGTCATTGAGCCTTGATTTTAAAAAACTATTTCAGGGTTGCAAGTATATTCTTTTTATGATTGTAATATCATATTGGCTTACTAAAACTACCTAAAGCTTGCGTTCATTTAGATGCGTGGTTTAAATAAAGTATCAGAATACCAAAAATTTCCAATCACATAATGTACTAAGCTAAAAATCTATTGTACACAAAATATTATTGTGAATCATAAAGCACTTTGAAAAATATTGAATTGAATTTCACAATATAAGAATTTTTCCTAATCTATAATAAAATGAAAAATTAAAATGATTTGTATTTATGCTGTAAAATTTGATTCAATTTAGTCGGAGAAAAGGATGGACTGTGTTGTAATAAATGGGGAAAGAATACGAAGAATGTATACAAACAAAATAATCGATTTAAAATATAATTCACGATTTAGGAAATGTATCTTAAAATTGTTACAGTAATATTGACAAAATAAGTACTCACTGATAAAATCAAATTTAACATAAATTCGTGTCAATATTGAAACATAAAACAACTCCAACTTTGAACCTTGTGGTTATTTTCTTGTTGTGGTCGACAATGGAGTTAACAGGGTGATTACAATTAACCAAAGTGTTGTTGACTTTTACTTCACGTGCGCTGAAAGAAGTATCGCGTTCTACAGAGTCCGTCGCAGTGGAAGCTTTCAGCGTCTATAAAAATTTGGCTGAAAGAATACGGTAGAATTTCCCAATATTTTTTCGAATTTAATGTCAAATTTAAATACTTGAATGGTTTCCTTTTCTTTAATCCGTAACAAATAGTGTTTTAATAAAGGGGTCTTATGACTAAAAAAGATCACAAAGCTGAGAGACAATGGTTAAAATACGCGTTTTATAAACGCTCATTAAAGTATAATGGGCGTGTTTTAAACGCTAGTAGGTGTAAAACGATTGTTTAACTGCACTAAATCAGACTGAATTCTCAGCTTGAAACAACTAAGGTCTTATTTGAAATCATGGGAACCTTGTAATCTTTACGATAAATAATATTTTCATGTAAATCTACCTCTTTCTATTGGCCAATAGTGTAATTTGATGTAATCAATGCATGACCACCGTTCAGCACCTAAACTGGTGTTATGGGGTGAATTGAAATATTTTCTACATTATTCAGCCTTGTACTTTTCCATGTGACTGTTCATAAAGTGTACTATTGCATTCGTGGCACATTTGGTGTAGATTTATAGAAAATATCAATTATGCATACAGAATGTCTATGGTAAATTTATCGATACCAAATCGATTAATCGATTGTTATATAATTTTTCAATCTAATACAGTTTATTACTTAAAATAATCTATCTAAAAAAAAGGATGGTTTTATGCAGAAATGTTCCATCTTACACATATAATATAACTTCTATAAATTTATTATCATTTTAAAGAGATGGAATACTGATTTTGGATTTACTTATGATTTTCGAATGTTTTTCATCAATATCTTAATTTTGGTTAGTTTGTATGCTGGGTCATTTTTGCATCATGGTCATATAGAGAGAACGATACGAAATATAAACCAATTGACCAAACCAATTAACCAAACCAATTAACCAAATGAATATCTTTCAGTTGATATATAACGTATTGTCAATTGATTTGACTTAATAAACTAATTTGTTGTGAAATTAAGTACTTTCAGTTTTTTTTTAATTTGTATATTAAAAGGGAATAACGAAACGCAAAAAAATAACATTGTTTGCATAGTTGGCAAATTCTATAAATTTTTAAGGGCACACGCGTTTTCACGTAAAATTTAGATATTCAACTCTCTTAACATTAGATATTCATGAAAAACGTTATTTTAACATTGAACAAAATTATGACGACTTTTTTTTTTTCAAATATTGTACATAATTTGTGCCATAAAATTATCTATAAGTATTAGAAATTCAAGTTAATTTATGTCGTCATATAAGAAAAAATCTCGTATGTTTTTCTTTATATATTTAGGATTTCAAATGTACGATAGCAGTGAATTGATGTAAACCTGTGATTTCCACTTTGTCTTTTGCGATTATCAAGGATCTATCTGTTTAGAAGGAAATATTCAATATCAACAAAAATTAAACAGCTATTGGTAATTATTCAGTATGCATGGAAAATACACAACAAATAAAGATACAGACAGGGTCATCTTATCTGAATGTGTGGTCCAATGCTACACAGTAAAACAGTCGTGGCGGTGGTTCTAAGCCTCCCGCATCTAAATATCGACGCAAAAAGCGAAAACGCTGTAAATGACACTGATCTCGAAATTTTTTGTTGCTTACTCGGATCAGAGGAAAATACTGCGTTGAATGATCCGAGTCTCAGCTCTACGACAAATGGAGAAGTTTGTACAGCAAACTGACTGTTTTTAAGTCATCAGATACATTTTTTTACAAATTATAACAGTTTTTTTTTTTGGCTCTGGTTTTTTTTTCATAAGTTTTCATAAGGAAGTTTTCATTCATACATGTTATACTATTACGTTTACTAAAATTAATACTACGTTTTATATGAAGATATAAGAAAGCGATGTGGAGTAAAACAAGGTCTCGTGACAAAAATGGAGAAAGGGATGCTTAGATGGTTTGGGCACAAAGAAGTTCTTAAGAAAGGCCAGGTCAAAAGTATCCTTAACCGGAGGGCTTGCGTGAGGAGAGTAATGAGTGTTGATGAAGCAAGGAAAGTATGCCGAGATCGTAGCAGATGGAGATTTGTGGTCTCTGTCTACCCCTACGGGAGACAGGCGTGTATGTATGTGTGTTTATGCTCTTTTGCATCGGTATGTCGTTTTCAAGTCGTTATATATGGATATAATAATTAAATGGATCGGTTAGAATTAATCTTAAAAAAACTTTGTGTGGAAATACGTTTGCACTAGGCCCTTTCCAACTTCGTCGCAAGGGAGTCAGCAGGTTGCCTAAATATTTGCGTGAAAACACGATCGCCCTGTACCTTACAAAGTTTCTTCTTTCACACACTAAATGATATGCTATTTTAATAGCACACACATTAAATTTCATAAATCTTTATTAGCTTTTACAATGTTCCGCTATCGGTTAGCTTAGTATTATTAAATAAGAAATTATATTATAAAAAATATATATATATATAATTATTATTGTTAATACTTCATTGAAATTGAAATTTTCACACGTTAAAATTGGCTAAATATTTACCTAGAAAATTCCAATGTAACAAGTTTGATAAACGGTTTACTTGCGACTGTTTTAATCTAAGACTAATGTGTATTCGGTACATTTTGTACTCTAACGCGGTTCGCTGATTGTAACTATACGTCACTTTGCCAATGTAACTAAATAGTTCGCTTAGTTCTTCTCTAGTGTAGTGTTTTAAAATTATTACAGTGTAAGATTTTGTTATTTATTATTCTAATGCGAATTAAAACATGGATTGTTATGGTTACTGTGATTTAATCAATGGCAAAATTAACTCTTGCTCTTATTGGCTCAGGGGCCATCCATAAATTACATCAAACGAATTTCATAATTTGGACTCTTCCCGTCCTTGTCTCAATTGTTTATGTAACCCGTCGTCACATTACAATTTTACATTCACAAAATATTAAATTAAAACAGCATTTTCAAAGTTATTTATATATTTTCATAAATATTAATAGAATGGGTAATTTTTTAAAGATTATCTTGTTTCACGAGGTAAAGTTTACAGTTTTAACACTTTAGATATAGTACACGTGTGTACATGTGACGTCACAAAGCTTATGACGCCCCCCTGGTTACATGATGTCATAGTTGTGACGTAACACGTGTGTGACGTCACAAAGTTTATGGTTACACATGGTTACACGATGTCACACGTGTGACATAATTTATGGATGGCCCCCTCAGGCCTTTTTAACAGATAATTTGTTTTGGTTTCATGGTGTCGTTGCCAAAAAACGTGGCAAAAGAGATGTTAGAATAATACTTATTTATATCCCATTAAAATATAATCCAATTAACTATATAATGCGTTGTCGAAATACAGAATGAAACTTGTAGAGTTCAGAAGAATAGAGTTGAAATCTTTTCTGGTATGCGGGTATATATTTACAGAACTTGCCTTAAACAGTAAAATTGTTAGAATTTAATTTAAATCCAATTATAAGATAAAAAAATAAAATGTGTTGATTAAATACGGAAAAAAATACTAAAGTTTAAATGAAAAGAGTTGTTGTCATTTCTAATATCCAGGCGATGTTTGTACACGAATATTCTTAAACAATCTAATCTACATCTGTTATAATTTATTTGGTCTAAAAAATTTTTTTGTTATTATGTTACATTATTTTTTTAATTATTTCTTTTCAAGTCCACAATATTTTATGTAACTTGATTTATATTATGTGTCCATATCTATATATGTTTAAAAAACAGATTATTTTCGACAAATCGACCTTTTTGTATGTCAAGTTTATATTCACTTTGAGGTTATAAGGTATCAGTTTGTACGAGTGTAACATCAAAATGGCATTTTATTTGAAAAAGAAAAAGTATTTAAACAGTTTTTTGTATTTGGTATTTAAATACTTAATAATTACCCTTCAATAAACATTTGAAAAATGAGGTTGCTCTAAATATATACTAAACAAAATCAACTGATTATTGAGTTGCAACAATTAGACAAACTAGAGTAACTGTAAATATGCACATATATCGTGCTTATAGTGCATTCATATACAGCAAAAATTAAACACAATTTTCACATATTCGTTATTTCTTTTAAATACTTTGACAAATAGGTGAAATGTCTTTGTTTATGTGAGATTTAACAAAAAAATTAAATTTATTTTTGTTTAACATAATGGAATATCTGCTTTGCCATAGTTTTTGTGATAGCAAGGCAGCAACAAATGTGTAGAAGTATGAATCAATAAGATAACAGGATTTTGTTTACCGCAAATGAAAAATCAGTGTCATACACGGCTGAATATTGGGCTATTCAGCCGGTTTCATTCATGTAACAATTCTACCGATGAATTTATTTTGGGTACTCTCAGTTGATTTTATAATTACATATATGATTCTTAAACAGTGTTTTAGTCATGAAATGATTCGAATATGTTGTGTTGCCATTGTTTAGGTCGATAGTTTGTTAGTGATGGGCGTTATTGTACGATCGTTATCGCAGAAACGGCATTCGATATATTCGACATCGATGCCAAATTGCAATCGCAATGCGGCGATTGTGTTAACGATAGTAGTGTCACTCCATACGAATTATTGAAGTATTGATGACATCGTTGCCGAGAACTGAATTGATCATATATGTCGCACTAATATTTAAGATGCGATATCGTTATTAATGTTAAAAATAATAGTGCGATGTGCTGTCGTTACCGGTGCCTCATTGCAGATATATGAAAATGTTATCGTTATTTTTAACGCCTATCGCTACTAGTTGTATTTTATATTGTAATTGTAAAACTGAATAGTTATTTTGTTAACGGTGTCGGAAACCGCGTGCCGTATAATATGTAAAGGGTTCGCTTCGCTGGGAACATAATCGATCCTATATCTAAGCGATATGATTCAAATGTTAATTCTCTAGTCTATTACTCTTGTGAACACAAAATGTGTATGGAAATTAAAAAAAAAACATTAATTTTTTAATGATCGGTTTATAAAGTTTCTGAAGCACACGAGTTTTATTTTTTTTACATCCCTTTTCCCGTTTTATTATGATCCGATTTGACAGTTCATTTCCATAACTCATATTTTTGATACAAAATACGCATTATTTTTATCACGATATTCATAAATACTAGTATCAATAGTAATACTAATACAATTTTACACAAATACTTATTTAAATTTTAATTAAAACTAAACAATACTATATCGAAAGAGTCAAGAGTATTTTAGTTATTATATATTATATAACATAGTGGGTCGGCTGGGCTTAAACATTCTAGCATTAAAGAAGGTTTGAAGATCAAGCTTTTGTGTTTTAAAAAAATAATCCCTTTTTTAGTTTGTGACTTTTTACTTACTTTTCGCGGGTTTGGTATTAGAAGGTTATCAGGCAACTAAAAGTAATTTCTTGTTATTTTTAGTAGAATAATTTATGTTTGTCGCATTATTCTGCCTTATTGTGACTTAAAACAAATATCTCTGTGTCTATTGTAATGGCAGAAGAAGCAATAGGAGCTAGTGAAATTATAGCACTGCTGGAAGAGGGGTGTACGAGCCAATGTTACGTCTCACAGCGGTTAAACGTGAGTAGTTCAACCGTCCAGAGAACCTGGACTCGATACCAAGAGACAGGGTCCGTTCAGAGAAGGCAAGTTTCTGAGAGAATACACAACCACAAGACGACAGCCTTTTAGTCACTCAGGCGCTGATGAACCGCAAATGCAGATACATAGACCTCAAAAGAAACCTTGAAGAAGTACGAGGAGCATAAGTTATAGACCGTGAGGATGAGGCTTTTATCGGCTGATATACGCAGTCGATGACCAGCATGGACCAAGTTACTCCGTGATCACCGGATTGTTGGATTGAGGTTCGCTAGAAATTGCCTTGTAGATCTTGGACACTAGGTAACTGTGTCTAAGACCTACAAGAATAGTAACTGTGTCTAAGATCTACAAGGCAAGTAACTGCGTATCCGATGAAGCTTGAATTAGTCTACATGGTGAGGACTGACGCCGGCGAGTGTTACGAAGACCAGGGGAATGTTATGCTGACGTGTGTTTTAAAGAAATCACCCCTTATGGTGGAGGATCTTTTATGTTTTGGGCGGGCGTAACTCCTAGCTATCGTACCGAGATAGTATTCATTGAAAATAGCTCATTAAATATAAAAGGGTACATAACAGAAATCCTTTGTGAACATCTACCAGCATCACTGACTGTAAGTGGTAAAGATGTCAATCACATGAATAATGCTCGGGCTTACCGTTCTGGCAACATAGATCTTTATATGCAAGACGTCGGTATTCGTCGTTTGGACTGGCCAGCGCGGAGCCCCGACCTTAACTCCATTGAGCACGTCTGGGACCTCCTAAAAGGCGAGTATGATCTGTCCAACCACCTCCACAAAACACCAGAGAGCTAAAACGCGTGATTTCGGCTGAGTGGGAAAACATTCCACAGGACACCGTCAAAAGCCTGGTGGTACGCATTTGCTGCAAGGGGAGGTCATACTCGTTAGTAATTTTTATGTTTTTAATGTCTTTTTTTACATAAAAATACTCGTAGACTTAATTTCATAAAAATGTCCATTTTCATACGGATTTCTATTTACATTGAGTTACAAACCGATTCTAGGATGTAAGTGTTAAAAAAAATTTAAATAAGTAACAAGACATTTCTAGTCATCTAAGCTAATGACATACTAGAAATATTAATATTATCCTAAAAAAAACCAATGACTATAAGATGCCCGTTTTTTGCAAAGGAGTTTATATTACGCGCTGTTTTAGTTTTCTAATATTTCTATCGCTAATATCTAAATAGTCTATTCAAAAAAATATTGTAATGTCAAATCTTAAAACATTGCACATTAGCGCGTAGAAGATAAAAATTCGATGAACTTACATATATGTAAATATCATTAATTAACTTACTGAAATAAAAACAAAATACTTTGTGTTGTTTTTATTATGATATATATATGATAACCTCTAGACATAGGCTGTTGCTCTGTGTTAATAAAAAATATAAAGCTGTAGGAATTGAGAGATAGTATCGTGCCTGATCTTTTTTTAACTCGTGGAAACCCATTTTCTTTCCGGGATAAAAAGAATCTTAAACTACTTTATTTATAAGTAAAACAGATAAAGATAAAAAATCATTTTTGTTTTGAATCAGCAATAGCTTAGTTGGTCAGCATTATTGGGTTTACAATTTGAGATCGTGAGTCTATATGTATCCTCCAGTGGACTATTGATGTGAAAGATATATATCCTTAGACAAGTATTATAAGTTTATTTGGAATTGGTAAGAATTGTAAGTAACATTAAAAATATTACTAGACTTCATTTTTCTTAAAATAAACTATTTTGATAGCCAAGTTATATATTTTCCCAAAAAGTTTTATGTTTAGAAACTGTTTCGCTTCATTATTAATGGAGTCAGGTGTTACTTTGCGGAATTCCATCACTATATGGACAGTCAAAAGTTTTACTTAGCTAAGATCCGCGACAAGCAAAACAATAACAGAAAATTAATAATCCGTTGAGTTTAGTGGATTTATTTGGAACTTAAACCAAAAACTTACCGAAAATCGGCCACCAACTCTCCACCCACCAACCACTATACACAACGCCAAACACACACTATCACTTTTCCATCTTGTAAACGACACGTGTTTCGCCCCAACACGAGGCATCTTCAGGTATAGTAGACTCTACGGAAGACAACCGAAAAGTGACAACTTTTCGGTTGTCGGATTTTCGGTAAGTTTTTGGTTTAAGTTCCAAATAAATCCACTAAACTCAACGGAAAGACACACATTATTAATTTTCTGTTATTGTTTTGCTTGTCGCGGATCTTAGCTAAGAAAAACTTTTGACTGTCCATATATGTTTCGCTACAGTTTTGCTTGAGATAAAATTTAACTTAATAATAATTTAATCCTTGATAGTAGAAAACCACAACATAAAAAAAAAATCATTCCTGATAAATGTATAACATGTCTTTGACTTCAATGGGCTTAATAATTGTAAAATGATGAAGTTTTCACGAGACCATTTATAAAAATTACCTAAGTTAACAAAATATGGATACGTCACAATAATTTCCTATTAAGCTGTCGTTCATCACTACAATAAACAAGTCTTAAGGACAACCGTACCGTGTCTATCCGATGGGAAATCCTATTGGGCTGATAAATAATAAAATGGTTAGGTGACGAGTTGGTATCCAACATTAAGCGCTTTCGGATCTATTAATTGTGTAGAGCTATACTGGAACTGGAAAAGGCCGGCTATGCTTCCGTAATACCTATGGTGTCGCAGATGTCTATGGAGGACGTTGATTGCTGTCTATTAGGGGATACGCTTGTTCGTTGGCCCTCCTATACCATAAAAAATGCCTGCGGTATTTCAGCTTGCAGGTTGCAGTGTCTGCCTACTATGAAAAATTAAACACGGTGAAGAAGTGCAGAGAGATAAAACATGAAATCTACAGATAACTAACTTGAGAGAATGAGACGAATGCAGAGTAGCAGGAGTAGGATAAATGTGGGTTTTATTTATTATAATATCGGTACCCATTTTAAAAAATATTTAACATTTTATTTTACATATATATGTATATATATGGGTAGGTGTGCCGGGATCTTAGCGGTTGGAGATCTATCCATAGATTTCCATCCGCCACGATTCCGACACACCTTCCTTGCTTCCTCCACACTCATCCGTCTTTTCATCCATCCTTCCTCTCACATTTATCGTCGTCGGCTCCTCGTCATCATAGAAACGGCTCCCCGGTAGTCGTTAGTTTACATATATTGCATCACATTATACATGCTCCAATTTTCAATATCAACAAATGACATGGGAGGCTATGGTAAGTAAACCATAATAATAGGAAGTATTATAATTAACTTTATCTCATTCTCTCGCACGCTAAATCCTATAGATGTACGTATTATGTTTGTCTCTTTTAAGTGTCATTTTTTCGTTTCAACGAGTTTTCTAAGTCTTTTAAGTGTAGTTTTTTCGTTTCAAACTTTTCACTGTAAAAACGGGCTAACTACATTAAAATCAATAAACATTTATTTATTATGAAATTGTATATCGGTAGTTGAAAGAATTTTTTTTACGCTGTTTACAAAAATTGAGTGCATGTCTTGGACCATTATTGTTTACTGAACTGTTAACAACATTTACTTCCTTTTTTACTTACGTATGCGAAAATAAATGCGATGTTATTAAGTTCATCAAAAATGAGGTAAATAATGAGTTATATTTATCAAGTGGAACCAAAGGTCGCCTAGGTACTTGATCTATAATCTTACACGGGTACAAACAATAACGGACATGTATGCACGCGTGAAACAACCGTGTAGCTATTTAAGAGCCAGGAGCGGTTGGGAAGGCGCATTCGCGGTCGGCAAGTGCTCACCAACGCGGGTTATTACAAGATGGAAGGCGAAACACTCAGTCTTGATTCTATCATTACTAAAAATCTCAGCGGCCGCGACCTCGAAGAGTTCAATAGATTATTTTATGGCAGGAAAGAACATCTGACCGTAAAACTAAAAGACACTTCCATTGCCGCTGCTGAAGAAGGGGATTTCGAAATTGCCGCATACGCTTTCCCTGCGAAAAAGGAAGATACACGACCACCAAGAATAGTTAAGATAGGGATTATTCAAAATTCCATCGCAGCACCCACTGACCGACCCGTTGATGAGCAAAAAGCCGCTTTGTATGCAAAACTAAAGAAGATAATCGACGTTGCCGGACAAGAAGGTGTCAACATACTATGTCTTCAAGAGTTATGGCACATGCCGTACGCATTCTGTACGCGTGAGAAGCTGCCGTGGTGCGAATTCGCTGAATCAGCCGAAAATGGGCCAACTACACGTTTCATACGGGAATTTGCGGTAAAATATGGTATGGTGATCGCATCTCCCATCCTTGAGCGAGACGAGAACCACGGCGATGTGTTGTGGAATACCACCGTCGTAATCAGCGACACGGGCAACGTTATCGGCAAGCACCGCAAGACTCACATCCCGAGAGTGGGCGACTTCAACGAAGCGAATTACTACTGCGAGGGCAACACTGGCCACCAGGTGTTCGCCACCCGTTACGGCAAGATCGCCTTCAACGTGTGCTACAGCCGTCACCATGTGCTGGACTGGAAGATGCTCGGTTTGAACGGGGCGGAAATCGTGTTCAACCCGTCAGCGACCGTAGTCGGTGAAGTGGAGAGCGAGCACATGTGGTACGTTGAAGCTAAAAATGCAGCGATCACCAACTGTTACTTCACGGCTCCCATCAACAGGGTTGGGTATGAAGAGTTCCCTCACGAGTTCACCGCAGACGATGGCAAACCGGCCCACAAGAAAGTAGGTTTGTTCTACGGGTCGAGTTACTTCTGCGGGCCCGATGGAGTCAGTTGTCCAGCGTTGCCCCGTACAAGAGACGGTCTGCTGATCGGTGTTTTGGATTTGAATTTGAACAGACAAGCTAAAGACGCCCGCTGTTACTACATGTCTCAGAGATTGGAAATGTATGTTGAAAGTCTTACGAAATATCTAGATTTGAACTACAAGCCGCCAGTTGTCTATGAAAAGGACAAATGAAATATGTCGTAATTAGTAAGGGTATCACAATGTAAGAGATTTATCGGTATATTTTGAAGTTTTTCGGATACAATTATCAAGTGTGTAAAATGTGTGTGTATTCTAAATTCATAAAAATCATGTTGTTATTTTATATATTGATGTGTTATTAATATTTATTTTATTGGTTTTGCGAGTTCTGAAAAATAAATGTAGAGTTCAGCCAAGTCTATTTACATAAAATATTTGGTATATAAAAAGCAAAATTGTGTTATTAATTAATATACTATGAATCGTTTAATCCATCATCGTTTCCTATTGATTTTCATCCTCAATCGTTTATTTTTTGCATCATTATAAATATATAATAGAAAAATATTTTGTAAAAATTCACACTTCAATTTATTTCAGATAATGCATTTTTTTTTTGCAAAAATTTTTAGTAGATATTATTTAAAGTACTCCTATTTAAATACTCAATAATGTTTCTTTTGGTATGAAATCCTCTTTGATGGTGATTTCGATACATCAAACATCGAATTATCCTGACATATTAATAAGCACTTTGTTGGCAGTCCTTTAAATCCAGAGTATCTTTCACTAAACCCTTTCATATTTGCTATAAAAGGAACAAATATAAAAATATACAACAATGCATGAATAGTTAACCTATGCACATCCCGATTTACCTATAGACGTAAAATTTCTTTCCTTAAATATTTAAGGTTTTATTTTATTTTATACTTTTAAATCAGTTTTAAAACTTCTATTCAAAAATGTTTTGATTTAAATATTTTTGTTCAACGTTTTAATCTTGAGGAGTTAAAAAGTTGAAATGAGGAGCTAAAAAAATTTTGGCTCGTCGTTAAGAATTGTTAATGAAAGCAAGTTAATTTTGTATAGTTATCCAGTTCTGAGAAATGTTTTACGTTGTGTCAGAAGTTAGAGAGAGTAGCTTTTCAGACCTTTGCTTTTAACATAAGATTTATTTGCTCACCTAATACTACAATACGCGTGACTTTTAAGATGATTCAGTAATTTGACAGATATTTTTCATTGTAATTTTTAATATATAAGAGCGTTACTATATCAGGATTATAAGCAAACGACCACTAACTAAATTTCTTTTGAATTAAATATGGTAAATAGTGCTCTTATATATGTTAAAATAGAACATTACTTCTGGCAGCAGGCTATCAGCCTACTGAATTTAAATAAAAAATCAAAATACAGGTGCAAAAGTGAAGAAGTTAGAATTAGAATTTGAATTAACAAAGGAACTTACAGCAGAATCCGGATATCCGGATGACGCACAAAACGCGTGATTGTAAATCAAGTCAAACTTGAGTTGGCATTTTCGTCGGTCCTTATATATGAATACCTCTTTTAAAATTTACTAGCACCAAAATAAGGATTCAATACTGACGATTGACATTTGCTACACCTTATGTAATAACTATGGTGTCGAAAGCCCTCAGAAAACCTACCGCATAGCTTAGCTACCGCACTTCGTATGGTGAGCGGCTGAGTTCCGGAGGCGCAACACACTCCCCCTCCCCCTTTCACTCCCACTCCCATAAAGACACTTTCCTTAAAGGTCAGCACCGCTTCCGCACTGCTTATGGCGCTGCGGATGTCTTTGGGCGTTGATTACTTTCTATCAGGTGACACGCCTGCTCGTTTTCTTTCCTATCCCATAAAAATAAAAGCGTGTTCGGGTTTTCATACACTTGAAGGCTTGTTATTTTAAGGTACTTATATTGAATCGGTTCTCAAATATTGCTGAAGGTAGATAGTTCCATAGAGTGGTGGTGTATGGAATAAACTTTCGAAAAAATGCACCGTAATGAATCCCTGCTTAACCAGGTGATGGGGATGACCTTTTTTTTATAGCGAGTTGTACTTTAGTGTAATTTAGGTAAAAGTATTATTCCGAAAGGGCGAATACATAGTCCGGGGCGGAGACGTTCTTTATTTCTTTATAAAATTAAAATTTAGTTCTCTATTAAATTCAAAGTTAGTCCTCTATAAAATTAAAATTTAATTCTTTATGAAATTAAAATTTAGTTCTCTGTAAAATTAAAAATTAGTCCTCTATAAAATTAAAATTTAGTTCTCAATGAAATTAAAATTTAGTTCTCTATAAAATTAAAATCTGTAACCCATATAAATATTTACATTATTATAGTAGTGTGTGAGTCGATCTCACTGGTTAGTCTGCTAAAATCTAACAAAATTAAGATCGCATCGTTTCTCGGATTAATGGAAGATAACGTCAAACGATAACAAAAATATATGGCCTCGTTATTGATAGATATGTTTTACATTAACACATGCACGAGGAAATGATAAGAGCAGCTGTTCAGGTCGCAGTGGATCAGCGTTGATAAGGAACCGGTATGCACTCGTAGGATGACCTGACTGTGGACAATGGACAAACTGTGTAAATATTAAATGCACAAATATTACATTGTTTAATCTTTATAAGCGGCAATAGTACAATTGATTAGGGGTTGCATTTACAATCTAAGATCTTGGCTTCAATTTTGCGTACTGTTAGAGCTTAGGTTCCCAACCCTAGTGGGCGCTGGACCTTTTCATTCAGGCGGTAGCGGGTCGAAACGCAAACGCGTTATGAAATACATCTATTTTGGTTAAAATCTTTTAATCTAGCCGTCTAAAATGTTTATCTTATTAAAGGGGGCGATAGTCCATAAAAGGTGAACATGCCAACCTATATGTATTAGCAAGATAATAATAGGAATTATTTAAAAAAGGTAACGTATTTATTTATGTTTAATTATATATATTTATGTACAGCCAAATCCGAAAATTGACCGATTCGGTTCGCAGGACGGGCCTCGTTAGTGAAACCTACTGAACTCCATCCAATTTCACATCTTAAATAAATAAATAAAATAATTTTTAAAATATTGTATATATTATATATACAAAAAATTTAAATACATTCCGTTTTACGTAAGAGTGGATAAGTATTATTCTAGTATATAATGTGAAAACATTGTTTAACAACAGAAACTAATCTCCTTTTTGATAGTTCAATATTAATATTTTTTTGTAGTTAAATATTTGTACATAGACTCCGTTGACTATAGCAGCTAGGAAGAGAAGATTGCGTTGCCAAAAGAGCATATATGTATATATGAGACTATCGTGTGGTCAACGTCAGATCGGATACCTAGACAATGCTAAAGCGATGCGTTATTAGGTTATTGGCGTTGATAAAACCGCTGCACTTATACTCCGTATTTGACACGTACGTGAGAAAGGAAGAGTATTCACTTTTTTATAATATCCAATATATTTACCCTTCAATAAATTAACTTTTTAAATGTCGTCTCTTTCTTTTTAAATACATTCCGTATTACGTAAGAGTGGCATCAATCAAACAAGCATCATTTTATTAATCTTAATATTTATAATTAATTCAATCTATCCAGTTCATATATATCTTTAGCGAAGTTGAACTCACCTGTGATCGTTATTTAAAGGTAAAGCGTATATAAAAGTTTTGAGGTCTCCGATCCGACTTCAAGGTTATCGTTTTGTCGGTTGTGTTTTGTATACATCGTAGCTTCTAAACGGCTTATCCGTTTTGTATGATTATTTTACTTTATTTACAAACATATGTAAGTCTAATTAAGTAATTTGAAAATTGATAAATTTTTTTTTGTGGGATAGGGAGGGATCACGATATATCGATATTACATCACTAGTTTTTAAACTTTTATCGTAAAATAAGATAAAAATGAACAAGCAGGCAACCTATTTCAAAATTTTTGTAAAGTAGTTAAGGAACTTCTACAAAAAAAGACAACTAAAATTTCTTATCGTGGTTGTTGTAATAAGCGACATACAAACAACAGCAATTGTTGTACTAGTAGATGGGCAGCAACGTCTACCTGAGTAATACGCGGCCCCCAATTCGTCCGTAAAGCGCGGGGGATTTTGGCAACACCCAGTATGACTGTACTGATAAAAAATTTTATTCTAGTTCTTAATTCTCCTTATATATATTTTTGTAAATGTTTTGATGAATAACACTTTTCAACTATTAAATTTTTATAACTAAGTTTTTTGCCTAAGTAACGCCGTAATACAGAGAGTCAGATGCAATCGCGCAAAAAGGTTAGATGGCGCTTCTTAGGGGAGGCCTATGTCCAGCAGTGGACTGCCGCAGGCTGTTGATGATGATGACATGTGATAGCTTTATGTATATATAAAAATATACTGGTAAGATCAATAGAATCAGAAGAATCAAGAAAAATATTCCGTTTTGAAGCTTGTATAATCATCCTCAAGTGTTTGCATATGATTAACTACTATTAGTATAGCATAAAGTAAACAAGAAGAAATTCAAAACTTTCTCACGCCGAGCCTGGCCTACTAAATGTTTTTTTTACAGTTGTTAGCAACAAGTATAAGTCGTCATATGTACCTAAGTAAGCAAATTCTTATAAAACCAATTACATCTGGTTCTAATAGTGTGTCAGACTTATCGCGGAGGGTCGAAGGTCTTTGAGGTGTTTGGTCTCTAATCATTACACGGGCGCAAACATCGGTCTTATTAAGTGTACGCGTGAAACAACAGTGTACCTATTTAAGCGCCAGGAGCGGCCGAGAAGACACATTCGCGACCGACAAGTACTCACCAACGCGGGTTATTACAAGATGGAAGGCGAAACACTCAGTCTTGATTCTATCATTACTAACAACCTCAGCGGCCGCGACCTCGAAGAGTTCAACAGATTGTTCTATGGCAGGAAGGATCATCTCGCCGTAAAACTAAAAGATTCTTCCATCGTCGCTGCAAAAGAAGCGGATTTCGAAATTGCCGCATACGCTTTCCATGCGAAAAAGGAAGATACACGACCACCAAGAATAGTTAAGATAGGGATTATTCAAAATTCCATCGCAGCACCCACTGACCGACCCGTTGATGAGCAGAAAGCCGCTTTGTATGCAAAACTTAAGAAGATAATCGACGTTGCCGGGCAGGAAGGTGTCAACATACTATGTCTCCAAGAGTTATGGCACATGCCGTACGCATTCTGTACGCGTGAGAAGCTGCCGTGGTGCGAGTTCGCTGAATCAGCCGAAGATGGCCCGACTACACGTTTCATACGGGAATTTGCGGTAAAATACGCCATGGTGATCGCATCTCCCATCCTTGAGCGAGACGAGAACCACGGCGATGTGTTGTGGAATACCACCGTCGTAATCAGCGACACGGGCAACGTTATCGGCAAGCACCGCAAGACTCACATCCCGAGAGTGGGCGACTTCAACGAAGCGAATTACTACTGCGAGGGCAACACTGGCCACCAGGTGTTCGCCACCCGTTACGGCAAGATTGCCTTCAACGTGTGCTATAGCCGTCACCATGTGCTGGACTGGAAGATGCTCGGTCTGAACGGGGCGGAAATTGTGTTCAATCCGTCAGCGACCGTAGTCGGTGAAGTGGAGAGCGAGCACATGTGGTACGTTGAAGCTAAAAATGCAGCGATCACCAATTGTTACTTCACTGCTCCCATCAACAGGGTTGGGTATGAAGAGTTCTCTCACGAGTTCACCGCAGACGATGGCAAACCGGCCCACAAGAAAGTAGGCTTGTTCTACGGGTCGAGTTACTTCTGCGGGCCCGATGGAGTCAGTTGTCCAGCGTTGCCCCGCACAAGAGACGGTCTGCTGATCGGTGTTTTGGATTTGAATTTGAACAGACAAGCTAAAGACGCCCGCTGCTACTACATGTCTCAGAGATTGGAAATGTACGTAGAAAGTCTTAGGAAATACTTAGATTTGGACTACAAGCCACCAGTTGTCCACGAGAAAGATAAGTACTAGAAACGGATCAAGCTTCGTCTACATGAATACAGAGTTCACCATATTGTATTTAAAATACTGTTATTTTTATTAAAAATATTTTCATTTTGTTAGCAAAGCATAATTAATAAAATATTTATATTTTATTTCATCATTTTTCTACTTTTGTGACAATTAAGGAATTAACCTAAACCTTTATGCCACTGTCAAATAAAATAAAAAAACAATTTTTTTCCTCATGGACTGTCCAGTCGTCTTGGTAAAATGGTCGTTACTCTACCACAACTTGTTGACACCAAGTCGACTAAAAAAAGTACAATATATAATTTATTTCATTTCACTTTTTCGTCTTAATCGGACTATTGTACTACCATTGAATAATAAATCGAATTACATACCTAATAACTGGACTTTGTAAAAATGAAATTAAAACTTTAATGATGTAAATTATTTTTGTGGTAGGACAATCTTTTCTCTATTTAATTTATTTAATTTGACATCTTTGTTTGGTGATACCTAACTCGAAAAACTTTTGCCATGTTCTTCTCACAGATCCATTCAGTAAAAAAAAAATAACAATTTATTTACATAAAACATATAATAGTTTATTCGTTGTGTTTATTAAAGAAGTTTATGGCATGCGTACATAATAGTTAAAATTACTAACATTTCCTACATATATTATTCAACACAAATATTCCTTCATGCCATAAAAAAATAAACAAATCATTTGAATTAGTAGTTAGACTTACAGTAAGGACTTGTAGGCTATTGATTTTTCTTAAAAGGCAATGCAATAAATAAAAATCTTCGAATGAATGTTAAACGTTACTATATTACAACATTAATAATATAATATATTATGAATGTTGGTATACTTATATTCAAATTCGAAATTCAAATTCTTTATTTTTCAACATAAAGAAATTACATTTCATTTAACAACGTCAGTCCGCCAACAACGAAGTTTTTACTACCATTTTGTAATAACAATCCTCTGGAAGGATAAAAAAAGGCAAAAGAAACTGGAAGGAAAGAGGAATCCTCTTTTTTATCTCGATGCAGGAATCGAACTTGTGACCATTGACTCCGAAAACGATAACTTCGCGACTGAGCCATTTAGGTCGTACAAGAAAAGAGTATGTAACTATAGTAAACTCAAAACTTAAAAAAATAACGTGTGACACGTGTGAAAATGATGGATTCATACGCAGTGTAACCTGTGAGTATCCTGCAACGTGCAACACTGATATACCTAGAAAAAACTGTCTCTATGACTGGTCTGGGGCCATCCACGTGTTACGCCATGTTACGTCACATAATTTGCATGATTTTCGACCTCTGTCACACTAAGTGTTTTGAGCTTGGAGTTTAAGCACTTTAAATATGCCACAAGGAACATGACTCATCTTTCTCTTGTCACTCCATGTCACACTTAAAGTGTGACGCAATTAATGGATGACCCCATATTTGTACAAACATAACTTTTTACAGTTAAATAAATATTATAGTACACAAAGGCGATTAAATAATTCAAGCGAAACCAAATTTTTTATGGGATAACGACGAAAACGAGAAAGTGTGTTGTCAGATGGAAAACAATCCACCCACCGAATCGGAGCGAGGATCTGTGCCTGCAGCTAGCAGAAACTGGAAGCGTACGGCCATAAATCGGCCTAAGCAGAGAACTGCCGCAGAATAGTGATGATTTACTCACATAAAACAGTTAATTAAAAAATATTGCTTGCATGAGGATAGTGATGAGTGTGGAGGAAGCAAGGAAAGTGTGCCGTGATCGTAGCAGATGGAGATCTGTGGTCTCTGCTTAACCCTACGGGAAACAGGCGTGATATGTATTTATGTATGAAAACATTTAATGTTAATCATTACAAGACAACATATTTACTCTATAATCTAAAATAGGCATGATGAACGAATGGCGCGTGTGTCCATAGTGGCACGCGACAAAATAATTTGGGCACGTTATCAGTTAAGTACTTTATTGTAGGTTTAAGTCACAGACATACAGACAACATAGTAGAACGCCTTCCAGTTGCTTCGATTTCAATTTAATCTATTTTTCAACAGTAGAAGCACTGATTAATAGAGACAGGCGTTACTTTGCGGAAATCCATTACTATGTAGACTGTTAGAACTTTTACTTAGCTAAGATCCGCGACAAGCAAACAAAAATAGACAAATAATGTGTCTTTTCTATTGGAAGAAGTGGATTTACGGGGGACTTAAACTAAATGTTGCCGAAAAAACGGCCGTCAGCAACTCTCCACCTCCCAATCACTATCAACAACACTAAACACACACTACCACTTTTCCACACGGCACACCACACGTGTTTCGCTTCAGGAGGCATCATCAGGTATAGTAGACTCTACGGAAGGCAACCGTAAAGTCAGTAAGGGACAGTAGAAGCACTGATTGGTTCTTTCATTTAAATAAATAGGCATAAAACTGTTTATATTAAAATTATTGCATACAAGTGAAGGGCCATTTCTGATTGCAAGTAAAGAGTATTTACTGTTTAACTATTTTTTTTATTCCGGTAGTTATTAAGTGAAGATTGTATGTTTGCACGTCATGGCAACATTTAATACATATTTGGAGAAAATGGCGGATAAAAAGGATATCCGATGGCAGAATAGATTTTCAATTTAAACTACTATTTACAAAGAAGGATTCTTGGATTTATAACGTGATATAAATATGGTCGAATATTCCTTATTTGCAGTATATAAGCAGTAGTTAAGTTTAAAAACCTAATTCTGCTACCTTATACCCATTACATATATGTATATAGGTTCGTCATCCCTATTCTAAAAAACCTTATATTCTTTGATTATCATACTATTTCACCTCGCTCTGTAGTTGATGGTCATATAGCTTATAGCCTAGACCTCGTATGTAGAATTTCCTTGTTTTCATAGTTTCCAGTTCCTAAACACGAGTGTGGTCATCCTTATTTACTTCAGAAGACCGTCCATGGACCGATAACCGTCGAGAGCATTGCTGTTTCTTATCAGTGGTCCTTTGCGACCTGACAGCATCTTGTTTTGCGCAGATTGATTCTTATCGTTTGTTTATGTAGGTTAATTTGTGTTGTCTACTGCACTGTTTCTAGAAATTTCATTGTGTTGTCTAGAAAGTTGATATACCTAGCTCATAACTTTAAAATCACAATACGTTATTGCTGTTTGATTTATTTAATGACTAGCTTAGACATTGTTAATAATGCTAGAATTTTTGTTAACTTGTGCTACAACATGGTTTCCATCAATAGTCCAACGGAGGATACGAATTTACGATACGAACGACCTCAGATCCCTAGGTCAATCTTTACTAAGCTATTGCTATTATGATAAATTCTAGTTGCTCGGTTATACCGTCATATTCTGACAAATCTTAGAAACTAAGTAGAAACTAGAAATATTTTGTAAGAAACATACCGAAAGATTTCTTTACTAAAAATTATATTAATTTTGTTTCATAACAAACAATTATTAATTTCAACCGAATTAAATATACAGTAATCTTGGCTTAGTCATCATCTTGGGTAAATACAGTAAATTTTAAGTATATATTAATAATAAGTATTCAATTTTATGTATATTGATAATCACCTGTAACAAGACATCATCATCATTAGTCAAGGTCAGCCAACTTGATCATGGGAGCACGTATCAATTTCTGCCTGCCGCCTTGCGCAGATCGTCACTCCATCTAGCGACGTAATTCATGTAATGGCACAAGGTGTGGGGAGGGGATCCAGCTTATAATTAGAATTCATTCCTATATTTCAAAATTACAAATTAATTTTTCCTATATATTTTATTTATTTAATACTTTATTGTACACAAAACAGGAAATACGAGAATTAAAAGGAAAGAAGATGTACAAGGGCGAGCTTAACTCAAAATTGAGTTTTCTTCCAGCAAACCCAGGAGTGAAAAAGAGATAAGAAAAGCTGTGAGGATAGAAATAAGTGTACAACAACAAAATATAATAATAATAATATACATAACAAATTAACAATACATACTATATAAAACCATACATATATAAACATATAAATACTAATAATATATAATATAATACTTAGGATAGAGGATATATATATATATATATATATATATATATATATATATATATATACATATATAAATAAATTAATGAAGAAAAAATAAATGCCTGTTGCGTTATTATGTTCATTTTATATATCTGTCGAACTAAGAGTTTGCAATATTTCGCAAACGCCTGTCCTGATAATAGCGGCAAACTTGCACATTGACATGGAAGATATGAATAAGATTTATACAATTTTGTTGTGATTTTCTATTTTCCAATTCTAATAGACACAGAGGATCGAAGTATCAATATATATATATATATATATATATATATATATATATATATATATATATATATATATATATATATATATATATATATATATATATATATATATATATATATATATATATATATATATATATATATATATATATATATATATATATATATATATATATATATATATATATATATATATATATATATATATATATATATATATATATATATATATATATATATATATATATATATATATATATATATATATATATATATATATATATATATATATATATATATATATATATATATATATATAGATATAGATAAAATAGTGGAAATTGGGACACCAATAAGTAATACACACACACAAAATGTCGCCCTTTTGGTTTATTCTGTGGCTGTTAACAAGGTCAAAAGTAAACGAAAATATTTAGGAATTTATTGAAGTATAATTTGAAAATGATGAATTTTGGCTTTCCCGCCAATTTACGTGACGTTGTTTTATGTCAGTTATGTATAATCCTCGTGGCCCACGCACGCACGCACGCACGCACGCACGCACACACACACACTAAATTTTACACAAGTTTATTAAATTTGTATAAGTGTTAGCATAATATATAAATAAATAAATTTAATATAACTTACACCGAAAAGTAAATATGCAAAAATGAAAAACTCCCACTTATATAATTAATTTATTATAAAGATTTCCAGGTGTACACAAAAATAAAACTAGTCCATCCTCGTCTTAACGTGTTTCTCAGTGATCTTATCTTTCTCTATGATGTATACAACCGCGCCCCAACCGGAGATGGCATCTCGATCTGCTGCGTTCACCAGAGCCTAGAACGAGGACATATCGTCATATTTAAATGCTGTATGATATATATATATATATATATATATATATATATATATATATATATATATAGGTCTATATATATATATATAATATATATATATATATATATATATATATATATATATATATAGGTCTATATATATATATATATATATATATATATATATATATATATATATATATATATATTTATATATATACATATGTACTGTTCGGGAAACCTTTCTCTTATTTTCTAGTAAAACTTGGGGGAGATCCACGGTTTGCCATTAGTAACGTCCCGGGATCGAGCTCCCTCGGGTACTATAGTGCATTAGATCAGCATGAGGGGCTCTGCTGTTGCTGACCTCCATCCTCCTTTGCGGCTCGTGGTATTCACGTATGACGAATTTTATTAAAGTTAGTTTGTTAAAAAATGACGGCGACATGGAGAACGGTTTCGCTATGATGAATGTTAGAGGAAGAATGGATGCAAAGATGAATGAATGTGGAGGAAACAAGGAATGTGCGCTGGAATCGTAGCAGATAGAGATCAGTGGTCTCTGCCCACCCCTACGGGAGACAGGCGTGACAATATGTATGTAACACGGGGACTTAGGTCATATATTTGTACTGTGAAATTTATAATCATTTGACAGTTCATAATCAACTTTGTTACGTTTGCACAGCTTGTTCTTATAAAATTAAATTATTTTAATAAGGTTTTTCCTTGTTTTTGAGTTTTAGAAACATTCATTATACATATAGTGATCCCTTGTATAATGCGTTTTCCTATAAAGTGGAACCAATCTACGGCGTTATAGGAGGGTTTTAGTGTATTGTCTATTTCAAAAATAGTCACCTGTGAGATGGTTTCAAAGAGATCATCGGGCTTTAAATTTGGCTCCCACAAGGCCTCGCACATACCATACAACTGTTCAGAGCAAGTACCCGATACTACAAAGTCTTCAGGCTCATTGGGACAACCAATCTGTGAATATGAATTTGTGTAATATTAATATATGATGGCACAACTCCAGGACATTGTGCAAGCTTACATGAGAGGGCAACTAATTTACCTATCTATTATAAATATTTTATATTAAAATTATTATTATATGTATTACAGACTGGATCAAGGCTATATATACAATATTATGGCCTAAGATAGAGTATCCCCTCTATCTTAGGCCTTAATATTGTATTGAGAACAATACCAAAATTTAAAAATTAATTATACACAATACTACCATGGTGTGTTCATAGTGCATGTTGACTAAAATCTAATAACAGAACAAGGAAATAAGTAAAGGACATGAAAAAGCTCACTAAGTGCAGTAGAAAAGCTACTTCTCAGAATTCCATAAGGGTATGGTAGTAAATTTATGACCTGTACACATGTTTATCTTGAAGAGGGAATGGAACCTATGAATATTAACACTAAAAGCGGTAACTTCGTTTCTAAGCCATTCAGGTATAGTCTACTTTGGCTATTTATTATGTGATAAGAAACTATACCATATTTAAGATATTTAAACATGAAGTAAGTTTTCTGATTTGTCATATGATTGTCAGCAGTTTGTGCCTAATTAATTGAGATTTTTAATTTACGGTATAAATATTATGTTTTCAATTGTAGCCACTTCACTCCTGTATATATATTTAGTTTTAGTAAGTAAGGTAGCTCAAAAACAAATTTTGTTTATCAAATCATAGACAACTTACCAAATCCATGTTGCAGACATAAGGTTGGTTGTTATAAGGGTCAAGGCCAGCCACAACCGGTTCAATGAAGTACGGTCCAAAACGTTTTTCATATAACAAATTAGACAGCATAGCAGAGAATGTTTTTGGTTTCATCATTCTATTCTCTTTTAATTCATACAGATTCATTCTGAAATCAAGATTAACATAGATAGTTATATTAATATGCGATAGATGTGAAAGTAATAGTTACGGACATGTAAATGGATTGAGATTTTAAAAGACTAGTAATAAATATAATAATAAATAGTGTTTTTCAGATAACTTGAATGCTCATGAATCATGCTAACTAAGTTAATAGTGCTTGTTAAAATTGTACACATCAATAGTCAAAAGGAAGATACGAAGTTATAACATATACATCGTAAGGCTGAGCTATACCAAATAAGGTATCACTGTTTTGGTTTAATTACTTTTTATATTAATAACAGAATAAACTTGTAATATTATACTGACTATATACTGTTCACATGTTTTATTTGTTTTAAACAAATTATCCGTTTTTTGAAATTAAATTTTTCATGGAAAAAAACTTTATAATGTCAGGAGTGTGCTATTTGATTATTTTTGATGTGACAAAATTGAATCTTTGAATAGAAAATTCAAATAACTAATCTTTGTATTTTTACAATGATTGCCTATTGTGTTGTGAAAGTGTGGCATCTGAATCTTGAATTGAATATTACACTAGTTAAAGAGGAATTCAGATGAGAGTGGCTTCTGGTTTAACACACACACACACACACTTAAGGCACTTAATTATATATCAACACAGTTTAGAATTTTAATCAAAAACAAATTGGATTTAATCTGTAGACCAAAAGACATATCAGCCAGCTATTTTATTTTAAGCTAGATGCTCATAATGTTCTAGGAAAGCGTTAAGCATCTTAATTAATTAATACAAGCTATTAATAAGTACTAGCTTAGTGTATTAAATGTTTTTATCAATCCTCCTACATCATAAACAAGATAAATCTTCTCACCTTGGTTATGTTTTATATCTAACATAACTCTCCCAATTTGTTTTAAATAACTATACACTATGGCATATAGTACAATTGTAATTAACCTACAAGTAATTTTAGTTGTTTTTAAGGTATAATTAAATACCTAATTAGTCTGTTTTGTTGTGTAGCAGGATGTGGTTATAATCTTTTTATATAGCCTATATATGTCCTATTATTGGATACAGGTTCTCCCCATTTTTAGGCGAACTGGCAAGTAAGGTTGATATAACCATGTTTGATTACCTAAATTTGAGCCGTTGGAATACAGTTTGTGTGTCAGTTGCTAGACCAGGAAGTCCCACAAATAGTGTGGGCCCCATTTGATATACTTTTGGAAAATTAGTGGATATAGTCTGCGCTTGAATACCATATCGTTTGTCTGTAGCTATGGCCACACAATCTTGACCCTTCATGGCAACTACTGCACCTCCATTGTAGGCTAGAATTGACTAAAACGATAAAAATACATGTTATGATGCTAATGACATAAGTTTAACTATAGTTTTTTGTCTATAAAATGTTATTAAAAATAAAGAAGGGAAGTTTTTATGCAATTCATATTCAGAATAACTGTTATTTATTCTAAATCTCAACTAAGAAACTTCTGTAGTATTCTAGCAAACTATTTGTATGTTTTAGTTTTAATTTATTATTCTTTATGTAAAACTCTGTCTTTTTTAATTATTATTTTGCTTTGTAATGGTCATGACACGACCGGCTAATATATGAAAAGGATATATGTTATTCATAATAAACGTAAAACGTACCATTTTTGTGAATATGAATCTTTACTTTACTGATAAGTTTAAAACACTTCTAACATAAGCTGAAATTGTCGTGATTTTAATAAACTAAAACACTCACTATCATACCACCAAAACGAAAAATGACATATCATTGAAAGGGATGCACGCTTAGCAATGCTAAATGGAAAATCGATTCTATTTTTTTAAAATTACACATTTAATAAATAAATTGAAACATCGAGAGCTTTTTATTAAAAAACTGTGTTGAAAACAGTTTAATACGAGTAAATTATGCTTTGTGTACAGATATAGGTAATATGTTTTTGTAAGTAGATAAAATAGTGAAGTTTTTAAAATAATTATCATATTAGTGGTTTGCGGCTGAGTTGCCATCAATATTTGGAGGTGATCTTATCTCCTCCAAGCACGGGCTTATACACAGGTCTAGCATCAACAGTAGTGAGGTAAGTCGGTTTAATGGTGCGCTATTGTTTTTAATTAAAAACGAATAAAGCGATAGCCAATCGAACAAGCCACTTACAGTAGCTTGTCACCGAATCGGCGTGCACCCATCGATAACAAAGATGTACAGCGACGTTGACGCGAAAGAAAATTTATGACACGATCCTACTAATCTGAAATTGGTCTCCGTTGCTAGACCTGTTTATGAGACCGTGCTTCCAAGTATTTTTATTGCATAGAATTATTGTTTTTTCTTTTCTTTTCTTGATGGCAATTAGTTATAACTATTATGCCAGTGTCAAGTAAATTGCAATAATATGAAGTATCTTAAAATTTTCTAGTCGTCTTGTAAAATGGTGGCTATTCTACCTAAACTTTGTATTCACTTTTTCAGTCAACTTACATAGTCTTACATACGTACATAGTCAATGCACGCATTTATTTCATATTACCTCACTCAATCGAACTATATTGTATAAGTTGGCGGGAAAAGTCCATTGTTGTTTTTATTACTGTCAATGCATGTGTCTTAAATGAAATTAAAGAAATCACATTTTTTTTATTTTCATTTAATTAAAATCGATATTATTTACTATAAATTAACTATGTAACTTATTTATTTATTAATTAACTTATAAGAGTCATTGTATTGTGTGATGTTGACTAACAATCAGTGCAATAATTACAATAATTATAATAACCTATATCTACATTATTCCAGACTTGCAAGTATTTTTGGGATGATTAATGAATATACAGTTTTTTTAATTACACTGAACTTTATTTTGTTTGAGAATGATAAAACGCACAAAAACATTGACATTAATTTATTTTGTGACATTAGCACTTAGTTCCTTCGCATACATATTTAATCGTGCAGTCATAGCAAACCCCCAATGATCTTTTATTTGTCTACAAAAATTTAAATCTACTTCTGTCATAAGGAGACCATCTTTTGTCCTGGATAGACCTGGCGTTCGGCACCCATTTGGTGCTGTAATGTAACTAGATCCGTAATATGTACGTTTAACCCTTTTACCTTTCACATAGAACTCTTCAGTACCGACTCTATTCAAACCACATGTGAACACACTGTTAGCAATCGCAGCATTACGAGCTTCAATTCCCCAAAATGATTCTCCAAACTCTGATATAGTCGCTGCAGGATTAAAAATAATTTCAGCTCCGTTAATAGCGAACATCAACCAGTTTAAAGCATGATGTCGGCCGTAACAAATATTGACAGCAACTTTACCATACTTCGTCTCAAAAACTGGATGACCATCATTTCCCGGGGCGTAATAGGCAGTTTCACTGAAACTTCCAACACTGGGCAAGTGATTTTTCCGATGTTTTCCCATAAATTTTCCTTTCTCGTTAATCACAACTGCTGTATTCCACCAAACCCCTTCATCATCTTTTTCCAAAATTGGTGATATTATGACCATTGCATATTTTTTAGCAAATTCACAAAGAAATTTAGTACTGTTGCCATTTTCAGCTGATTCTGCAAATTCTGACCATTTATCTTGTTCTCCTGTGCAAAGAAAAAACGGCATAGACCAGGTTTCTTGTAAACATAAGATTTGCACGCCCTCAGATGCTGCAATGTTGATCAATTTCTCAACTTTTTCGAAAATGGCTTTTCTCTGTGCAGGTATAGGCATATCAGTGGATAAAACAATGGAATGTTGTATTAATCCAATTTTAACAATTTTAGGAATTCTAAGCTCTTCTGTCGCCGCCGTGAATGAATAACCTTTGACTTCAAAGTCATATTTTACACTAGCACATAATGTTGATTTCTTCACCGGTAGTTCACAGTGATCCTCTCTTCCGTAATATATTCTATTGAACTCTTTTAACTGAGTTTTATTCAGGTGGGTTTTAATTGTTTCATCTAAAGTTAAAATGGGACGCGACGCCATATTGTTTATATCACGTTGTGACTGATTGAATGCTATTAATATCGAGGCTATCATTACGTAATGCCACTAACGTTTAGTAAGTAAACACGGTCCATATCTATCGTACGTACGTATTATTGGAATATATTGTAGATATATGTAAATACAACATTCTTGAATACATTTATGTACTTACTGCATAACGATTTCCGTATATATAAATTTTAAGCCAACACATAGGGTATAGTGACAGCGTTTATTATTTATGTTTGTACCGGATCCTTTGTCTGGCGTTCTGAAAACATCTTGTAGTGCATTAGTGAAAACTTTCGAGGAAATGATTACTTATGTTCCACTTTGAGAACATATGGGTATGTCCCACTGCCGAGCGCGCGCCTCTTAATTTTTGGAGGAATGGACATTGTCGACCAGGCTTGTCCAATGGTAAGGGGGGAGAACCAGATTCGGAATAACGACTTGACTCCGTAGATAGCAATCACGCCACTGAGCCAATTGGTCTTCACTTCTTCATATTTGCATTTTTATCTTTATATTTGCATATTTTTCGTTTTATCTTTATGTAGCATCTTTATATTTGCATATTTCTTAATTTTGCTATACCTTTTATAACAAAATGAAGTGGTGATAGTCCTGGTATCTACCATAAATTTTTGTAACATACAAAAGCTATCTGAAGTGTCAACTTAAAGGAGTTTGCTGAAAGCCACGGCGCGGCTCAACATGATAATTTTTCCGCAATTTTCTCACTCGCGGCGAGAGATGTCGCTAATGTGTTGCTCTCTTGCTACGGTCTCAACATCCAGTCTGTATCATAACCAACTTAAGCCTTGGTCTCAAATGCTTTTTATTCCTTTGTGATAAAGAGCATTCTTGTTCGCCTTAGTTACGAATGTATTGTGGAAAACCATTGCTTTCAAGAGTTCTCGTAGTTGCAGTCCGTGACATTCCATTATAATAATGATGTGCTTTCCGTAGGGTTGTGTTTATTTTTTTTCTAGCGAATGCTATACGTCATAAGTGTTTTGTATTTCCAAATGTAATTCTTTGGTTTTCCGTTTATTTGTGATACATTTCGATTTAGATTACAATTTGTGTACATATGTTGCGGAAATTCCTGATATTTTTTTCTATTAGGTTTTTTCTTTTCTTTGATAGCAATTAGTATTATGCTAGTGAAAGTAAAATACAAATATCTCAAATCTAATACAAGTCTCAAGTAAAATAAAATACAATAATCTCAAATCTTTGTAATGTAATTAGTCAGCTTGTCACGTTACGTCTTGATAAAATGGTGGCTACTCTACCAAAACCTTCTATTGATTTTTGAGTCAACTTATTATAAATAATAATTAAACAATATAACTGATAATAATATAAGATTATATTATTATCAGTTTTATTATATTAAAAGTTATATTAAATAAAAATACAACGTTACTGATATAAGTTGGCGGGAAAAGTTAATTCTATTAGGTTTAACATATTTGAAAATGTTTTTTTTACAATCATCAAACTGGCAGTAACTATCCAGTGCTGGACAGTGTTCCTTGAAATTAAAAATATTGTCATCACCCACAGGCTTAATGGGCGGATTGGCCATCACATATTGCTTTTTACTCTAATGTAGATTTTACCGCTGATCTAATTGTATTTGCTCTTAGTGCCTGCTCTGGATTATAGTGCCTGCGAGTGATATTTAGAAGAAATGCAGTTACTCTATTCTATGCCAGGAAACATATTAAGAAATATTTACTTGGTACTTACACAATGATTTTTGGGTTAGATGCTTAGATGGGAAAAATCATCATGACTTCGAACTATTTTATTTATTTTCTTATTTATTATACACCCGTGTCTTCTCTTTTTTTCATAATATTTTGAATATAAGATATTTAAATCATATTTTGAATATATTTTAAGGTTTTGTTTTGATTTTTTGGGGTATTATTTAAACGCATTGTGTAATATAATCGATTATATGTGCAAGTAATCGATTATATTTTTGGGAAATATAAATAATCTGTATTTGACATTTTTAGATTGTTTTTCAAAAAAGCTCATTATTGAAAGCAGTATATTGAGAGTGGTATAAATAAAAGATTATATGTATATGTACGCGAATCTGACAATTATGTTATCATAGAGTTTTTAAGTCAACCCTAATGGCAACTGGGTCGCGCGGAGAGCATAATGTCGACCGCAGATGTTGACAGCGAGGGTAGTCATCGCGCCTTTATTACGCAGCTGAAACCTGGCACTCGGATTTCGGGAAAATTTGTCTGTAAATTAATGGTTTTATTCACACAAAAGTTCAAACCAAAAAAGAATGTACAGTTAGCACAATGTTGATGCAAATTTTGCAATTAATATTTAATTCGTTAATGATTTGAAGCTTCTGTCTCGAATAATCGAAATTTATCTTGGATATATTCTTTCATACACTGCCAGAATACTAAAGTAAAATGTGGATGTTATTCAAACTGCTATGTGTATTGATTTACCAAAGCACTATGCATTTTATATGATGTATTTAATTAACAATTAACAATGGTTTGTATTGAACTTAAAAGTATGTCATTACGGGAGTACCTTTGTCTAGCCGCCTGTCCGGAAGTTATAGTATTGGTACGCAATCCCGGCCTATCGAGCTACTACCGTATCAATCCTTGTCTTCCGCTGCGGTAGTATCATCCCTATCATTTTGTATAAATCCATCTTTCCTTTCCCCTGCCCTTTCTTTTCTTTTCTATATCCTTTTCCCTTCTTCTCCGCCAATTCACGGTTTGCCATGCCAATGGATGCGTGGCTAGGGACGAGCTTAGTCGCAAGCGTGCCGACCGTCCCGGGATCGGTCACCCTCAGGTACTATAGTGCCTTACCTCAGCATGGGAAGCTTTGCTGGAGCTGACCTCCATCCTCCTTTGCGGCTCGTGGGATTCCCTATGACGAATTTTAATAAACCTAATTTGTTAAAAACTGACGGCGACGTGGTTCGTTATTCGTCACGTCCTGATTACCACGAGGGCGAGAAACGACTAACGGAGAGCCGTTTCGCTACTATTAATATTAGAGGAAGGATGGATGAAAAGATGGATGAGTGTGGAGGAAGCAAGTAAGGTGTGCCAGAATCGTAGCAGCTGGAGATCTGTGGTGTCTGTCTACCCCTACGGGAAACAGGCGTCACGATATGTATATCAGAGACAAACTTGTCAAATCTTCAAGTTACCCGTAGAGGGCTCTTTTTGTTAATCGTCTCACACAAAACTTAAATATTGTGTTTGCGTGCGTGTTTGCGTTTGTGTATAAATAACATTGTGGTTTTGTTCATAATACAGAATAAGTTTTGTTCATATTTATATTCAAGTTAGGTGTTATGAGTTGTTAGTGTTATGAGTTATATAACAAAAGTGAAAATCAATATATTATGATGTGGTTTAACTTATTTCAACAATTTTTTAATAAATTGCTTAAACTGAAGATTGCTGTGCGGTTTCTGGAATAGCTTAGGGCCACGTCATTTCATCACGAGGCGGCTATCGGAACAAATACTGGTAGATGAGTAGCAGCCTTCACATGAGAATAAATACGCGCAATCTGCGATCCTCAATATACCAGAGATGATTATGGCAACACCCCTCAATTTTTGAGAAGCCAAAATCGAGCAGCGGACCTTAAATTATACCTGAGTTGATAATAATCATGATACCAGAAAGAAGTTGCAAGTTTTATATAATAGAGTATATTTGAACAAGACATATATGTATATAAATGTAGGGACAATATTCAGAATGGTTTTTTATATTTCTTTTTTTCTGTATATAAGTATAAGGTAATTCGATTAAGTTCATTAATATTACGGCAGTTTGTTTCTTACCATGGGTAATTAAGGCCGTTATGGACTGAGGAAAGATGGCCGTACTACCGCTTCCGGCGGGGCTTTTTAATTTTTCATTTACGGCCGGCGCTTTCAATTTTTCCTCTAATTTCTCATTAAACTTAGCCGCACGTTTTGGCCCGAGGACTATTTTTTAATGTAAATTAGAGAAAAATATGCTTTAGATAATTAACATGGTGATTTATGTTTGGCGGGGAACTTGGAAAACATGAAATTTATTTGGAAAATCTCATAATTCTCACAAAAATGTTGTAAGATTATCAGTGATTAGGCTTTGTAAAATAATTATTTTATAAGATATAAAAAAATTATAATACAATTTGATTTAAATACGAGAGTATGTTCGTTAAAAAAATTAACACGAAACAAAAAAAAAACCACTCATATGATAATTATTATGAAACTATAATATATCATTTCACAAATCTTCTTTAAACCATTAATTAATAAGGGTTATCGTAGAAATAAAGTTTATTTGGAAAATAATTTAAACAGTCACTGTTTTGATAGGTAGGTATATGAATAGAATGAAATGAGTTAGGGTTTCTTATATATTGTGAAACAAAATAACAAATTTCGCAGAGCTAGATATACTAGATGGGTATAATCTTTATTATGCACTGCAATGAAATTAAAGATAAAATTATATTTATAAGCTTATTTTGTTCATAACCCATACTTGACCCACTTCTATATTTATTTATTATTATAAAAAGAAGTATTACATTCAATATGCATATATTTCTATTATTACTGAATATCTTATTTGTTCAAATGACTAGTAAGCACCTACGTCATATATTTGTTTACGATAATACTTACCAGAGATGCGTCTTCTCTAGATTTATTTGAAAATGTCCAAGTGCGTGCCGTAAAAGCCTATTGGGTTCTGTCATAATGTGAATGCTAATCGTATATTTTTAAAAGTATGATTTATGGGATAGGAGGGCAAATGAGCAAGCATATCTTCAGATGGAAAGCAATCATCATCGCCCATAGACATTCGTAACACCTTAAGTACTATAGTGTGCCAGCCCTATCGATACAGGCGGCACACGAGATCTTTAGGGGGTTTTATCTTCGATGTAATTGAAATTCTTCCAAGTGAAATTAAGTTATTATGTATCACTACACTACACTACATCAATGTATCACTACAGTACTGATTACGGAAGCGTTGCCGGCCATTGAGGTATGTTGTATCGGTTTTACAGCATGGTGGCATGTGGAAAGAAGTCAAAGCAATTCCTTCATATTTGAGCTAAAATGACATCTGTAATACGCAAATAATGAAAATAAAAAAAAATCTTAGAAGGGAACTAAGGAAACAATATATCAAAACCCTTTTTTTCTAATTTGTTATATAAAAGACGCACCCTTTTATACACATATATAATATTAAAAGGGCTTCAAAATTAGGAAATTTATTGTTCTCTACAAATTGCGCAGGTCTCAATTATTTCTTATTTTAACAACACTAGTAATATTTTGATTTCGCAAGAAATCTTTTCAATCTGACTAAGCTATGACCCTGAAGACAGTGTTTGTGCTATGAAAATACAGTTTACATCAGTAGTTCGTTCATCATATCATTGTATCGTTATACAATAGGACCCGTAACCTCGAATCGTAAGCCTAATTCGTAATAATTGAGCTATTGGTACTTATTAACTGCAAGTTATTTTTTATTTATTATTATTTGGTTAGTGTTAAGACTGTATTTGATGTATGTTATTTAATTTTATAATTAAGTCCACGAGTCCACGATTGTGTGAAGTGCGGTCCATTTTCGACGCCAGTCGTAGGACCAAGGTTTATCAACATTTATGTTAATTTTTTTTTTCTAAAGATTTATATTAAGTACAAGCAACCCTAAAATATATTCGCTTGTCAATATAAAATTTGATTCTAAATTCGTACCACGTTTGACAAGCGTCGCACTCGTTACGCTTCCGATACGAGCCTTTTGCTCCGATATTCGGCAATATTCGAATGGCCGATTTCATCGACATATGCTTCGTTTCATTTCCGCCGCGCCCTGTCCGCGTGCAAGGCTTTGAAACGGGCCATTGAAAAAAATGTCTCACTATTACGCGAACTTGATTTGACTAAGAATATAAAAAGTAGTGGAGTCTACATTATTCTGGTAAGATTGGATTAAATATCGTTTTAAATAATAGCACAGTAATTACCCCATTCCTCCCGGGGAGCGCAGTTTTAAACTTTAAAAGTGCTAGTTTTAATATTACAATATTCGGTGAAGTTAAAGAATACTTCCATGGTGCACAAATCTGTGCTTTATGCATCTCGAAGTTTTTTTCGAATTGTTACTTCGAAAAATTCTAAGCTGAATTACAATTCCAATTCCATCGCCCTAAATGTTTACATTCATTTAGGAAAGTAAAAATTTGATGGAGTGCTTTCTGTGTTTCTAAACACACATAAGATAATAATTAAAATACATGTTGAGACGGACAGTAAAAAAAATTACTTTGCTAAGATTCACGAAAGATTTTTCGTAGACTTTAACAAAGTAAGTTTTGATTTTTATTGTCCATCTTCAAAATAAATTTCCGCTACGTATCGCTATGTTAGTAATACTGACTCTATAAATCATCTTAAAATCCATCTATAAAATAAAAAGTATTTTGCGTTTATACTCTTGACATCAGAAAACGAGCTTCGATTGATTGTTTGACATAACAAATTAATATATAAATTGTACGTTTAAACTCTACACATGTCACTGTTTCATTCCGTCGGCGCCAAATTGAAAAGCACACTCGAAAAACCCCTTTAGTGTGATGTGAAGGCACCACAATAGAGCACCTACACCCCACGCACCGACGACCGTGCACGTACAATTTTTATCGTTTTAAAAATTGACATCCCGGAAAGGCACTGGATGACGCGTTCGCAATATAGTGTTGGGCTGAAATCTCTATATATCGAATTTACTTATTCTATATATCGAATAGTTTATATATTCATTTTTTATTTTCATCTAGCCACAGTATTCGGTGCTACTTGCTGATGTAGTGACGGGATGCCATTAACCTAGCGATGTTTTTGTTTCATTGTTGAGATGATCCTGGCAATTTAATGCAATGAATTACATTTGAAATTCGTATGTAATTCATTTAATTTTTAACGTTTTTTGACCTTTGTGAACCTCCATATGAATTTCAATTATGCCAAATCTTTTTTCGTGAGCGCAATGTAAAAAGGGATACTTTTACAAAGTTGGTAATTCGCGTATTAATTTAATACACTTATATTATATAATTCTACGAAAGTTATTATTGCAGTCAACAATTGTAATAAAACAGTCCATAATTGGATGGGTCGCGTCGAGAACAGGGGTGTTGGGGTTGTAATTGAATAACGCGTTGTGATGGATCACAAGGCAGAAACTTCTCTAAATTAGCTCCATGTATGTGGGTACTAGCGAAATGTTGCGCAATAAAATTTTCATGGGTCTTTTATTATGTGAAGACATGGGCATATATGTAGGTACAACAATTTTGATACAACTAACTCCCTTAACATAAAAATAATGTGTTGTATTAGTTTCATTGGTATTAGGTTTATAATGAAAAATAGTAGAGTTATGCTGCAGACGAATACTTTGTCAAGAAATGGCATATTATTTGTCTGTACACCTGGTATGAATGGGTCGGCGCGGTCGGGGAAGTACTACACTCCCGCACAAAACCGGCGTCTGAGTGGTAGCTTAGCTATGGCGCTTCGTCTGGTGAGTTGTTCTGTTCTGGAGGCCAAACCATATGATCATCCCATACTGACATTTTCCTTAAAGGCTGGCAATACTTCTGCACAGCCTATAGCACTGCGGATGTTTATGGGTAGCTCAGGCTCAGGTGACACGCAAGAAATATCATCCGAAGGCAAACAAGCCAATGGGTTATCTGGCGATAACCAATCATAGCTATCCTTCGACATATGCAAGACTATGGGCAGCATGCGTTGTCTAGCTTAAGTAAGGATATGAATAATGGAGAAAGAAGGATTTAATGAGAGTGTGAGGTAAACCGGTTCTTACGAGATGACTCCTTCCCCGGTTTTGCCGTTTTCACGTAAAAAGAATTATGGTTTATCCTATAAAAAGCAACCAGGCTTATAAAATACAGGCAATTGATAAATGCAAAAAATGAAAAAAGTAGGGTACCAACTTAAAGTTGGAAGCTTAGTCATTATTCTTCGTCTTTGATGGCTAATTATAACTATTACGTCAGTGCCATAAAATTAATATCAGGTATCTTGAAATGTAATATTAGCTTTCATGGTACGTCGTGATGAAATGGAGGCCGTTTTACCAAAATATACCTGGACTTTTGCATTCACGTTAAAAAGACACAATACATGCATTTATTTCATTTCATTTTACTTCGACGCCTTAATCAATATATAGGTATAGTAATATTTTATATATTCACGCCTATCCCCGTAAGAGTTGGCAGAGACCACAGAGTTTCATTCTCTACGATCCCGGCACATTGTCCCCGCCTCCTCCACGCTCATCCATCCTTTCATCCATTCTTCCTCTCACATTCATCGCAGCGAAACGGCTCTCCATTAGTCGCTTCTCGCCTTCGTTGGAATCAGGACGTGACGGGTGGCGAACCACGTCGCCGTCATGTTTCAACAAATTATAGTAGTAATAAGCCACCAGAAATAAGTACCATAACTGATGATAATTTGAGATTATAATGAAATAAAAACTCGTCAATTTTCCCGCTACAGCCAAAGATTTTTCCCGCCAAGTCATAGATGTTATTTAGCTGAAAAAATCTTATTCTTGATTTCCATTGCAATTGGTAATTTAAAAATGTATCGCGTTCGGATAGGCGTATATATAGATACCATACGTGTCAATGTTATGGTCTCACTTGACAGCTCAAATTCGTCTTATTTCTGAAAACAAACATATAGACTTGTTCCTAATAGCATTATTTTCTAAGTAGTAAGGTTCAATTTCTCGATTGTAATGGAGTTGTTTTTTGTATTCATCCAACCGAGGCTGATCACCCTCACGGGTGTGATACATCATCGGAGCGTAGGGACTACCATTGCACATTTTAAATTTCGAATTACGAAGGTCTGTCTTCAATTTCGTTAAAGTAGTTATTTATGAAGCATAATTAGTGCGTAGTAGTAGGTATTTGGAAAAAACTGGCATGCCACCTTTTGCCTTTTTTCATTTAGAACACAAAAAATAGATATATAAAGTAAAAAAGCTACAAGAACATTAAGTGCGTGTGGTAATGAAAAAACATTAATGATTTTATTTAAAATAATTTGTAGCTGCGATTTTTATTGAAACATATTGCTCGCTGCTTGGCCTAGTGCAATTAATATAGAAATATATTACGGAAATAGATTTCTAATAATTAAAAAAATAATAGTAGTCCGGTTATCCGGGTCAAGAGGATTACTTGACAGCTAGAAACCACCGTCATTCATAGTCATACACGACATCTCTCTGAAACTCTATTAGAATGTGATTAATGAGAAGGGAAGAAGGAAGTAATGGGAGGGTAAGAATAAAGTAGAAGGAGGGGAAAGAAGTTCTGCTTACGGATCCATTGTACACATTATATAAAAAGCAGTAACATTGAAAAATGCTATCACTTAACGCTAATAAAGCGAAAAGCATATGAACAAGGGGTTCACATATAGGTAAGCTAAAAACGCTGGACATGGACTTCCGTACTGCAAATGCTTATCTTAAAGTAAGGATTATTAATGGAGTCAGACGTTATTTTGCGGAAATCCATCACTATGTGGACAGTCAAAGTTTTACTTAGCTAAGATCCGCGATAAGCAAACAATAACAGAAAATGAATAATGTGTGTTTTCCTGCCGGATGAAGTGGATTTATTTGGAACTTAAACCAAGAACTTACCGAAAAACGGCCAGCAACTCTCTACCCACCAACCACTATATACAACACCAAACACACACTACCACTTTTCCACCTTATAAACGACACAACTTGTTTCGCCCCAACATGAGGCATTTTCAGGTATAGTAGACTCTACAGAAGACAATCGAAAAGTTAAATTAAGGATGTAAAAAAGGGAGGGTAGAAAAAATTAAAGCAAGGGAAAGGAATTGGGTCTGCAAATCATACACTAACCGTACGAATAATATATTAAAAGAGCTAAATAGTTATGTAAACTACCAGCCCTTCGTATATTATCGATGGGTTAATCCCAAAGGGCCAAGAAAAAGCAAAGGTCGCGACATTTGGCTACCAGTTCACGACCTTTGTAAACGACATGGCGGAAAAACAATAGCGCGGCATCGAAATGTCGAGTTCGTGATAAAAATTTGTGGTATTCGCTCTGTGACTTAAACATTTTGTAACCATTGATGTGCGATTTATTATTATATATTATTATAATAATAAACGGTAATCATTTTTATATTTAATTCTCTAGCTGTATCACAAATCCAGCCAGCCACCTACACTCAATTTCTGTTTTCGGATGATATTACTTTTTATAGATTGTCGCAATGTAATAGTTATAAAAACTATATTTTTCTGTTTCTATCTGTTCCCCTTTAATATAGGTTTATTATTAATGATGTGATATTATTTTATACAGCTAACTATTACCTTGTTACTCATCAATACTTTTATTTGAATTATTAGATTTAATTTATTGTTAAGAAAAAAAAGATTCAAACACATCTTGATGCTTTAGTTATTAACTTTCGCCGGCCGAGGTGTATTCTACTGAATATCAGGTTGGATTTCGATGATCCACTAATGTCATGCAGTAACTTTACCCTTGTAATATATCAGCTTTGTCAACAAAGCGTGTTGACGTGGCCAGTCTCTCAACGTTGGAAGTTTTACGTTCTGTGCTGGCCTTTATTGATCGATGTTTACGAGAAAAATATTTTCATAGACCGATGTATAATAATAATTAGATCAATTGACTTTTCCTACCAAGTTACATTGGTGAGATTTAATTTGTATAATCTCATTTTATAATCAGTTATATTGTTTACTTCAGTTCTTTAATTCAATATAGTTTGATTAGGGCGTAGAAGTGAAGTAAATTGCTAAAGTTCATGCAATGAATGCTTTATGAAGACGTATCATGACAAGGTGAATTTACATTTCAAAATAGTTTTTATTATTTTACTTAATACTGGCACGATATTTATAACTAATGGCTATCAAATAAAAAGAAATACAATTAAAAAAAAAATTCCTCACGGAAATCAAGATAAAGGATTACTTTTTAATCATTTTAAAATACAAGCATTTAAATTTACGGAAGTCGGATTACAATAAATTCAGGTTATTATCAAAGAAGATATAATTTTGAATCATTAAGTCAAAATTATGCGAAGACAGTCGTAAATACCAACCGTTTAAACTTGAGCTGCGAGCATTGTTGCTTATTTCAATAAAATATTTGAAGTTAAAAGACACAAGATGTCAAATTGTTCTGGTTTACAATTTTTGAACAGTCTATTCGGGGCAATGTCTTATCTAAATAGAATGAGATTTGTTTTAATATCAAAGAGGGTGATTCGAGAACAAACCCTTCTTTGCCATTGTGAGCAGAGCATTATTGACACCTGTGACGTCTTAGTTAAGAATTATCGTTCTAAAACGTGCTTTCATATATACCTAATAAATAATGACGACGGATGTTCAAATGAGGATTTTCAACTAATATTGTCTATGACAATATCATTTTAAAAGTAAAATGTTGAATGATGCGACGACCTAATTGGGTCAGTGGCGAAATTATCGTTTTTAGAGTCCATGGTTAAATTCAGGAACCATGTAGCCTGGTTATCCATATTATATTACTATATAATACTTTTTGTAACAATAATGTTGTAACAAAAAGTATGATACACACACAATTTGAGCACACGCATACCGTCGTGATAATGCACGTGGTGTATGTAGTGGATACATCACGACATATGCGGAAAAACTTAATTTAAGTTTGTATATCTTGAATAATAATGTAAAAATATAATGTAATATATAATTAATAAAAAATATTATTTTGTAATAAATTCATTTTTGTTTGTTAAGAAACTAATTCCCCAAATTTGTTTCTTAACAAATCCTAATTCGTGTTGGAATTGATTTTGTTCTAATCGCGGAGTAGGCAAACGAGCATGCGGGTCACCTGGAGGTGAATGATCATCGCCACCCATAGACATCCATATCGCCAGAGGCGTCTCAGATGCGTTGCCGGTCTTTAGGGAACATACGCTCTTTTCTTAAATGTGAAATCATCTATATCGTATCAACTTGGTAACACCGTTCGTTTGGAAAGTTCGTGGCAGAAAACTTCAACTAAATGCACGGTGGTAGACGGCCATGATAGGGATGGAATCTATTTTTGAATTCATGACTATTTATTTAGAAAGAAGGCATTTTACGGTACGACTTCTTAGCGTGTGCTTATTGTATACGAGTAGAACAAGATGAAGCCATCGACTCGGCGCGGTGGTTTGAGCTGTTTCTATTGTCAGTTAATTTCCCCGAAGTCCGGGATCACGTGACGCGACATCAGGTGCTTCATTTAGGATGGTGCTTTTAGGGGAGAGCTTTAACCGCTTATCTTCGTTGTTTTTAAGTTGACATAACTCCCTAATGGTTTTTATTTCACGAGACAAATAAAATACAGCATTTCATTGACATTTCATTCGAATTAAATGTCTCAGAAACAAAATTATTTTTTTTAGAGTCGTTAGGCTCGGTTTGAATTCCGAATTCGTAAAAAAAATTCGACCGAATTTTTTTCAAAAAAAAAAAAATTCGACCGAATTTTTTTCAAAAAAAAAAAAAACGACGACCAATTGGCTCAGTAGTAGGGCCCCCCGTCCTCGGAGTCAGTGGTCGCGGGTTCGATCTCCGCATCGGAATAATTATATGTATAGCTTACAAATATTTATTCCGAGTCTGGTAACCCTGCCAATCCGCGTTGAACAAGCGTGGTGGGTTAATGTTCGTTCCTTCAGAAATGGAGAGGCCAGTACCCAGCAGTGAGACAAATGGGCTATGAAAAAACCCATGAGTTTATCCTGAAATCTTTTTATTATACAAAATAGCTCCTACGAACAAAATACAAATATGAAATTAATTAAATAACAGCAAAACTGCGTAATATTAACATTTTAAGACATTGTTATATACACGTAGTATGATAATAATAATTCATCTATATTTACTATTCACAAATCATCATCAACAGTGTGCGTCAGACCACTGCTGGACATAGGCTTCATCCAAGAAGCACCACTTAGTCTGATCTTCAAATCACTCACTCACAAATCACTTTAATAAAATCATAATTTTATATGAAAGCAAAATATATTAATACGTAATGTAAAAACCTAGTTCTGATTCCAGACTTCCAGGAGTCAGAACTAGGTTTTCACTTGTTCTACAAACCTCCAGACTCTCATCTTCTTATATTGCCAAAACCTTTACAAAATTTAGTCTCGGTTGCAAACTTAATCGTGTGTGGATGTATTAATGTATGTTTTTTACAATTTCTTTAAATATGTAGATTTAACAGTTACAATATCATTGTTAAAAAAATTGTCAACAAAAAAAAATTAGAATACCAGCTAATCTCATTCCACACAAAGGGGTAGAACGGAGAACTCAGCAACTCGACTGTGAATATCTTCATCGGTGTTGACTTATAAAAACATCAAATAATACTTTTGCCGAGGGGAAACTGGGGTGAATTGCTTTATCGTAAAAATTCATAGAAATGTCCGATAAGTTGTCTAGTTTAAGTGACGAGTTATTATAGAATAATGACAAAATTAGGGTTGACACTAATTAATATAATGAAAAAATTTTACAAAATATTATTAAACCTAAAAACCTAACCTGAAATGTTTTTAAACTATTATTACACAATAAATTTATTGGTTAGGGTTTATATTTACTTGCTACGATTTGAATATTGGTTTGAACCATATTTTTCTTAACATAAGCATTATTAACTCGGTTTAGGGTTGAAGACAGACAAGAGAGCCAATTGTATGGGTTGAGGGAAAGGAAGCTTGGAATACTGGAGCTACTTAATAATGTATAGAAATGGTTTTTGGATGATTTAAATCTAACAATATGTCCCTGAGGTGGGGCAGAGGGCGTCCACAGTGTTTCTCCATTGGGATCGGTCTTGAGCGGCGCGCTTCACTTCAGGCCAC
The DNA here is from genome assembly GCA_031353405.1 of Baronia brevicornis. Lineage (NCBI taxonomy): Eukaryota > Metazoa > Arthropoda > Insecta > Lepidoptera > Papilionidae > Baronia > Baronia brevicornis. Next base: position 315,930 of record JASFAT010001784.1, on the reverse strand, counting down.
GTCAACCCGATGGATTTCATCTCAGCCGCTACGGAGCACTTCCAGGTGTGTTTAGGTCGGCCTTGGCCTCCAAGGCAATACGCTTGATTTCTTACCTTTTCATCTCCTAACTAAATTAGCAAGGATAATATATTGTACTTAAACCACAAAATGATCTTTTACACTCGTGAAAATCACAAAATGATCTTCTAGTGTGTAGTCTATACGTTATAAAGTCGTTTATTTTAACAAGTGTAAAATTGTTAAAAGAAAATAAAATTGTTAAAATAATACGCTAGACTTGTGTCTAACATATAAAATCGTTTATTTTTACCAAAAAAGACTATAAAATCAAAATCTGTTTGACTACTGGTTTACCCACAAAACAAATTCATTGTTAGCATAGACTACAAGCAAATAAAAAGCTTTGCCTCCATATTAAATTCACCCTCGTCTTAAAAAAAAAACGCCGCAACGGGAAAATGAAGGAGGTAACTGAGTCAACGACGTCTTAAAACGATTACAGACAGTTGTTAAGGTGTGACGGGGAGAGGTACACGTAAATTGCATTAGATATGTTAAATCTCAGCTCTTGGGAGCGGTTGCGCTTGGTTTTTTTTTGCTATATTTTTATACGTAACGCTTACTTTTCTTATTATTGTTCAAGCGACATTAGAATGTGCGGGAAAAATTGTACGATGACTAAAGAGTCTTGATCATTATAATATTATATATATATATATATATATATATATATATATATATATATATATATATATATATATATATATATATATATATATATATATATATATATATATATATATATATATATATATATAAATATATATACATTCACGCCTATCCCCCGTAAGAGTTGCATTGCACAAAACTTCATGCGCTACGATCCCGGCACATCCTCCCCGCTTCCTTCACACTCATCCATCCTTTCATCCATTCTTCCTCTCACATTCATCGTAGCGAAATGGCTCTCCATTAGTCACTTCTCGCCCTTGTGGGAATCAGCACGTGACGGGTGGCGAACCACGTCGCCGTCATATATATATTTTTTTTACAGCTTATATGCATATGTCTCACCTATGGCCTGTGGCAATAAATACCTGTATGGCCATAAATATACATACATATGTCCTCATGCAGGAATCGAATCCGCGATCATTCACTCCATAAACGCCAGCTTTACCATGATGAGCAAATTAGGATGTATTTTATTTGGAACCTGTTTCATTTATACAAGCATACGTACATGCACACTCACACATATGACACAAAAAAGCGAAAACGCTGTAAATGACACAGATGTCAAAAAATATTTATTGCATATTCGGATAAAAGAAATACTGCATCAAATCACCCAGCTCTACGACAAATAGAAAATTGTGTACAGCGTTGATACTGACTGTTTTTGAGTGATCGGATACAATTTTTTTCGGAAATCTTAATAGTTTTCTGACTCTGGTGATAAGTTTTCATATTGTGGTTTACTATATTTTCCCTTTTTTGCGTCGATATGTACACACGTGTTCATACATACATGTTATTGGAGATCGCAGTATGGTTTTTTAAACATTCCCCGCATACACAACGCTTCTGCAATGCCTATGGTACTGCGGATGTCTATGGATGGCGTTGATTGCTTTCCTACAGGTGACACGCTTCCTCGTTTTGCCTTCCTATCCCATAAAGAAATAAAATACAAATGGTGCTCGAACAACAATCGTTAAGTAAGCGATATGCATAAAATGTCACAAAAAGCGGTACAACCAACCGCACAGGGACATAGATTTAACATATCTAATGCGATTTACGTGTAGCTTTCTCGTACACACCTTGACAACTGTCTGTAATGATTTTAAGATGCCGCTGACATCTCTACCTTTACAATTTTTTTTCATCGCGAAACTTTTAATGTAGAGGGTGGATTTATTGTGCTTTTTATTTGCTTGTAGCCTAAACTGGCTATATGTCCTCTATATCTATATATGTCTTCGTGGAAAAATGTTAAAACGTAAATATTACATTTCTATTTTTTTTATATATTTACGCCTATCCCCCGCAGGGGTTGGCAGAGACCACAGAGCTCAATCCGCTACCATTCATTGCAGCGAAACGGCTCTCCATTAGTCGCTTTTCGCCCTCGTGAGAATCAGGACGTGACGGGTGGCGAACCACGTCGCCGTCATTTTTCAACGATTTAGGTATATTAAATTCGTCTTAGTGAATCCCACGAGCCGCAAGGGAGGATGGAGGTCAGCCCCAGCAGAGCCCTGCATGCTGAGGTAAGGCACTATAGTACCCGGGGGAGCCCGATCCCGGGACGGTCGGCACGCTTTCACGGCAGACCATGGATTGGCGGAGAGGAAGGGAAAGGAAAGGGTAGGAAAGGAAATGCTGATTGGGGGGTTACAGACTCGGAATAAATATTTATAAATCCATATATATATTTATTCCGATTCGGGAATCGAACCCGCGACCATTGACTCCGTGGGCGGAGGGCCGCGCCACTGAGCCAATCGGTCGCCATTACATTACATGCATATTACATTTCTAAGTCATTTCGTATTTTCGATTTGATTTAAATTTTATTTCAAGCACGACAACTTCTTGAAATAGATTCCTTTCAATATTTTCGAACCTAAAAATTACACAATTACTTCAAAAAACAAGGCCTTAGTATTCTGAAAGGCTGGTAACGCATTTGCATTTGCTTACTGATAAGTACTACGACGTGATTTCTAATCAATAGGTGACACACTTCGCTATTTTATGTAAAAAACCAATAGCGTCTCAAGAGTTCTCTTTAAAAAAACAGATATTATACTTTGTATATTTTTTCAACAGGAAACTCACTCGCGAACGCGTCATAGATCATAATACATTCGTTTTCACAACTATTGGGTTATTAACGTGAACTGTTTTCCCTAGGACAAGTAATATGATAGCGTCATTACAGCGCCTACCTATTTTAAAAAGTTAACAGCTAGCTAAAATTATTGCAGTAATAAAACTACCAGGAAAAAATCATACACAAAAATAAGATTTACGTATGTTTTGGTATATATAATTATAATATTTGATTCTTTATAAATAACTTACAAAAGCACAAATAAATAGCCATCCATAAATTACATCATACGTTAATGGGAAGAGAGAAGTCAACAAGGTGTAAGATTGAGTGACCAGCGAGGGATTACTCTTGACCTATATGGCATCATCTCATAAAATGAGTGCATGAAATTTATATGACATCATTTATGGATAGCCCCTAAGTTGGATATTAAAGAGTAGAAGTTTTGCGTGTCACTTTTTCATTGGAACCTTCAAAAACAAGCCTATACATACCTAACAGGCCGGCAACGCTTCCGCGACTCCAGCCGTTTCGCGGTTGTCTATGGGCGGAGTTGATTGCTTACCATCAGGCGATATGCTTGCTCGTTTGCCCTCTATCCCATAAAAAAAACTTTATATTACAAAATAAAATAAATATTGTATTATGAGTGTAGTGAGTCCGAAGGACCAACTCATTTTCTCTTCCTTTATTTCCTTCTTCTTCTCCTATTACATTTACGTTCTTACCCTTAGATAGGCAACGAATCTGCAGTGCTTTTGTTCCTGCAGATGTTCATGGGCGGTGTTGGTTACTATTATGTGACCAGCTTGCTCGTTTGCCTATTTTCTTGCTAATTCTTCAAAGTGCTATTAAAGTAAGCTCATTTTCTTTATAATTTAAACACTGTGTGCACTGAAGGGAAAGCCATCCAGTCGTTTGGAGGGCGCTATGAATTTAGCCGTATATTCATTCATAGACAATAGCGCTAGAGTTATCATATTTGAATCACTTTCAAGACAGTCCCGTTTAGTTGCATTTTGATAAGGTTTTTTTTTTATAATTTTAAATAATTTTTATATAAGTTTTTTTTTATATATTTACGCCTATTCCCCGCAGGGGTTGGCAGAGACCACAGAGCTTCATCCGCTACCATTCATTGCAGCGAGACGAGACCAACGGAGAGCCCATTGGTCGCTTTTCGCCCTCGTGAAAATCAGGACGTGACGGGTGGCGAACCACGTCGTGGTCATTTTCAGCAAATTATGTACATTAAATTCGCTTTTAGTGAATCTCACGAGCTGCAAGGGAGGATGGAAGTTAGCCCCAGCAAAGCTTTGCATGCTGAGGTAAGGCACCATAGTACTCGAGAGAGCCCGATCCAGGGACGGTCGGCACGCTTGCGACTAAGCTCGTCCTTAGCCACGCATCCATTGGCACGGCAGACCTTGGATTTGGCGGAGAGTAAGGGAAAGGATAGAGAAGAAAGGAAAGGGTAGGAATGAAAATGCGGATTGGGGGAGTTACTAGACTCGGAATAAATATTTATAAATACATCGATGTGGTGATCGAACCCGCGACCATTGACTCCGCGGGCGTTTCTTTTGTCTTCATTAAGCTGTATAGCAAAATATTTCTCATTAGTACAGACAATAGTAAAATAAAGAGAGAAGTAGTAGTATTCGATGAGTTATATTTTCAAAATTTATCCCGTATTATAAAGTTGTTTGGTGAGACTAACCGACACGCGTAGTCGCGAGACACGGGAAATCTGCATAGTGACTTTAAGTAATTGGCTCAGCGGTAGGGATGTGTTCCTTCAATTCTATTTTCTCGACTATTCTTCTGTTGTCCGTTTTCGCTATGTTTCACATATATGTGTTTTGTAGGTAGATTTATTAATATAGACTTTAGAGTATAAGTTCATACCTTAAATAGTGTTAGAGTCCTCCATTTTAATAGTGGTAGAGCCACGCTGCAGACGGATACTTTGTCAAGAATGGCATAATATTTGTCTGTAGCATGAGTGGGCCGGCTCGCTTGGGAAAGTACCACACTCCCGCAGAAAACGGGGCGTCTGAGTGGTAGCTTACCTACCGCGCTTCGTACAGTTTGCGGCCGAGTTCCGGAGGCCAGACACCCTCCCCCTCCCATTCCCGCTCCCATAATGACACTTTCCTTAAAGGTCGGCAACACTTCCGTACTGCCTATCGCGCTGCGGATATCTATGGGCGGCGTTGATTGCTTTCCAGCAGATGATACGCCTGCTCGTTTCGCCTCCGCGTTTCTACCCCATAAAATAAATACCACATTATATTTACTAAATAATAAATCGAATGTGGATGGAAGGGCCGGAAGAGGAAGACCACGAAAACGTACCTTGACCAGATTGCTGAACTTTTTGAGAAGGGCCAGGTCAAGAGTACCCTCAACCGGCGGGCTTGCATGAGGAGAATAATAAGTGTGGAGGAAGCAAGGGAAGTGTGCCGAGATCGTAGCAGATGGAGATCTGTGGTCTCTGCCTACCCTTACGGGAGACGGGCGTGACGATATATATGTATGTATGTAATAAATCAGTTAGTTTTCAGCCATCATAGCAGTGTGTGTTTTATTTAATAGAAAGAAAGAAAACTTTTATTTGTAAAACCATAGTAAAGTGCAGACAAATAAAAAACAATAAAATAAAAATTAGGGACAAAGTAGGATTACTATATATATAAATAAAAAAAAAACGAAACAAATGAACAATATTACACAAACAAATAAAAGCATAGATTTCAAAAAGTCCACGTTCAGCAAGAAGCTGTGGCAAGCCACAGTGCTGATTTTCAGTGTAGCCTAATAAACATACAAATTACAACACGGTATAAGGTGTGAGGTTCCTTCGTGGGTAACGTGTGGTATTTAACAATCTGTTTTTACCACATTTATAATCATGTCTTATGGTTAATTGCAGTTATCAATACAGTAACAATGCACTGCTGAACATTGGCTTCTCATAAGTGAGAGGTTTTTCGCTTTTTTTTTGGACAGCCCTAATCTACCAAAGAGGTAAGTCGCATACAATAGGCCTCCCATCACAATACATGGCGCCTTCATTATTTACAAATGAGCGGATAAATCTAACGACAACGCTTTGCAGATAAATTGCAAACCTTTTTTTGTCTCAATGCACTCACAGCATCTTACTAATAATAGAAAGAGATGGAAGATATTGATGATTGTTAGTTAGTTCTAACAGTTAGAACAATTATTGGCCTTGAAGAATTTATGAAGCGTACGTGTTGGGGGCGATTACAGTCTTTAGTGTCCAATGTCTTGTCGATATGTTTGTGCATAACGGGCTCGATATTACTTTGTTGTTTGTTGTTGACAGTTGGTAGGTTTTTATGGGAAAACTTACCTTTGAACATAAGGATGTTATTGTCATTTCGGCGTGTGGCATGTGTGATGTCTATGAGCGACGGTGATCACTTACCACCAGGTGATCGTTAGCATGTTATTTTTTAATGGGATAGGAAGGCAAACGAGCAGGCGTGTCACCTGATGGAAAGCAATCAACGCCGCCCATAGACTTCCGCAGCGCTATAGGCAGTGCGGAAGCGTTGCCTTTAAGGAAAGTGTCATTATGGGAGTCGGATTGGGAGGGGGAGGGGTAGAGGGAGAGGGGAGGGTGTTGGGACTCCGGAACTCTGCCGCTCACCGTACGAATCGCGTAAAAGTATTCATTCGCAGCGTGGCTCTAACACTATTAATGATATAAAAAAAATAAAACTCTTTTCTACAATACGAATTCAGTATTGTCCACAATATAACAAATAGTAATGGGGCATATAGACGTTACAACGTGCCCCGGGCCGCGAGCGTATAACCCGGGAATTTCATTATCCCGTTGCCAAAGGGGGCAGGCCTGGATTAGAATGCCACATCCATTGTTCATTGAGTTATAGCTCGCCTGGATGTCCACTGCTATCGTAATAGTGATGTTGTAGAGAAAGTGCGATTTCAGTATTTTTATTTTGCCCATATCATAAATAGAAAGAAAGAAGAAAAAGCTTTATTTTAAAATCCAAAGTGCAGTACATGCAAATAAAACTAAAATAAAAATTGTGGACAAGGAGGTCTTGCTATACGTATAAAGAAAAAACCAAAACATAAATAAACTCGGCTATTTGAATTTAAATTTAAATAGAAACGAATATTTTTATAGCACATTGAAAATATAAGGGAAGTAAGTATAAATATAAACCAAATTGTTAATCAACAATTTGGTTTTTTACGAAAATTTTATATTTAAATATTCTTTTATGGGATAGGAAGGCAAACGAGTAGGTGTCTCACATGACAGAAAGCAATCAAAGCCGCCCATAGACTTCCTCAGCGCCATAGGCAGTGCAGAAGCGTTGCCGACCTTTAAGGAAAGTGTCATTATGAGACTGGGATTGGGAGGGGAGGGTGATGATGTTGGGCCTCCGGAACTCGACCTCTCACCGTTCGAAGCGCGGTAGCTAAGCTACCACTCAGACGCCGATTTTCTACGGGAGTGTGGTACTTCCCCGGGCGAGCCGGCCCATTCATGCTATAGACAAATATTATGCTATTCTATTAGTATTCGTCTGCAGCGTGACTCTACCACTATAAAGGAAGAAGTAAAAGAAGAGAACAAAAAATGATCAATTAAAAGATAGACCAAGGGAATTAAGGCGGTAGCCTTAGATGGAAGAAAATAGAAAATTCTACATTGAAATGCTAAACATATAAGTTATGAATGGGTGGATCTGATTTTGAATTGATTGGGTTCAAGAATTTTAGTTAATATGTTCATGTTAGAGAAGTTTTATTCCCATTACATTGTCCCCTGATTAATTTAAGGTGGTGTATCTATCAACCTTACCTGTAATTAGTATTTTTTGTTAGAACATACCACCATCAGATCAAATTTTCAGATGATTTGATTTCATTTGATAGAATTGTCACTAACGTTAAATTCAGGAAAAATTTTCATATCATCAGATGGTTTTACTAATACTTGTACTGGACTATCCTGTTACCATTTCGCTTGCCCAGTATACCGACAATGGGAATATCCTTTCCATATCTATTTAAAGCACGTTTCTTTTACTTTTTTAATGTAATAGATAAATATATAAAATGAATACGTTTTTGATTTTCGTTGGGTTGGGTTGGTTAGGTTCGTACTAGAAAACTAAATATTTGGTATTAATATAAGACATCGTCCTATTAATTTATCTTTCAGTAGTTTTGTAAAAAACCCATAGCGCACATTACCCGCTACATGGCAACGGAAAGCAAGACACAAATTAGTCGCGATTGGACCATTTTAATTGGTTGAATTGCGCGCCAAGCTTCGTAAGGAATGAATAAGACAGTTTGCTAGTTTTGTCCAGTGTATGTGATGTCAGCATTGAAGTTGCACCATACTTATATTTAATTTTGAATACAGATAATATAATATTTATCATCATATTATAGCAATATGAAACCATCCACTTTGGGTTCATTTGGTTGCTTTTGATGAGTTACATTATAATAATTGTTAAAAAAAAAACAAACAAAAAACTAAAAGATCTTTTAAGTTAAACGATTTTATTAAGACACTAAAATAAAAACGTGGCGCGCATAATAATCTTTATATCGACTGTATAATTAATTCAGATTCTTATACGCTAAAACTTATATTTTAGCGTGTTAATAAAAGCGTAAAACTTAAAAGCTTTTTTATCTATTTTTTTTACATTAGTTACATTAAAATTGTGTTCAAAATACATTAGCAGTAACTATGTATATATTACTTTACATGCACAACATACTGCTTATATAATATATGCACGTTAATAGCGCGTAATCAACACTCAAATAACGACAACGAAATAAATAACAAATGAGATCTCCCCATTTCTATAGTTGACTTGCCTACCGTTATCTTAGGCAGATTAATTGGGCACCCAGACTTGAAATAAATACATGTTTTTTGTAACTCCAATATCTATGTATGTATATAAAAAAAGGAGAGCTATTTCATAATCTCGCTAAAACTCAAATACGGCTCCATTATATCTATATTATAACACAGACTCTATATTTATAATCACACAGAATATATCGTTATAATACAGGGACGGTTTACGAATAAAAAAATAAAGGACAAAACATAAAAAAAAACTTGATAAATGAAAATGTCTTTTTTTTCCTTTTGTTCTAACTACTTTCAATAGATGGCGTTCGTGACGTGTAACGAACGTTATCTACAAAACTGTCGATTCTTTTGTGTGATTTTGAAAAGGTATTGCATACCAAACTATTATTAACATACCAGGAGAATATAAATAATAGAGGAATAAAAATTGTATCCATCTAGTTTTATATAATTTGTGACGTCGTGAATAAGAAACGGCTAACTAATTTATTAATTACCGACATAAACTTATGCTAATGTTACGGTATACATATATATATATATATATATATTGAATACCCTAGACCAGTGATCGGCAAACCGCGGCTCGCGAGACGCATGCGGCAGTTTGACTCCTTAATTTTCGGCCCTTTCACGAAGTGTTGAGTGCAGCAACGAAATATTATTTATTAACTTGCCTTGTAAGAGACGAATAAAATTTTTTGACCCAAGCCGTTCGCAAACATGAATATCATTATCTCCGTCGAATTGCTGCGCGCCGAAACGTATTTTAACTATTTCTTAAACTAAACTAGTAGTTAAACTTATTTATGATTTAGGATACATTTTATATTATTTAATGTAATATATTTTTAATAAATATTATCTTTGTATGACACCAAGTTTCATTTAAGGCACCGTTAATTAAAATGAGACATATTTAATAAAGGCAAGCCAAACAACTGTTGGAACCAACAATAACTGTTGGAACAATTTGCCACCACCTCTTCGTGACTTGCATACTATAAATATATTTAAAAAAAAATACAAAAATCTAATTTTTAGTATGCAAACAGGAACTTGTTCTTTTGGTTGCGGAGAATTTATTACATGACTTAGTTGTTTTTAATTTTATAGTATTTATGTGTATGTGTATATGAGTACAAGTAGTAGTATATATATGGATGTGTATGTGCATGTCAGTATGAATGTCGTCACTGTGGTCCGCGATCTGACTACGTTGGTTCTTGCTGAAACCAGCGCCAGGTGCTCCAGTAGACCGCCGGCCATATGCAGAGCAAGAATCATTTTATGACACTTTTTAAATTAAAATTATTTTCTTTTTGTTTTGTTTATTTATTTGTATATCATATTATTATTAAGGTTTTAATTTTAATTACTGTAACAAAAAGGTGTCATAAATAAAGATTTTTCTATTTATTCTAAAACTTTTAATCCCAATTATTACCATAAAAACAATGAAAAGCAGAGCCATTTTGTTTTATACTTAGTTTAAAAAAATGGCTCTTTGAATAAACTTTAATTTGGTATTGTTTATATTTGGCTCTTTTGAATGACGATTGTTTGCTGACCACTGCTCTAGTACATAAAATAGTCCATCAATCTATTTAAGAGCCATATGGCCAAAAAACTTAATGTGAAGATACCAAAATCCATCTGCGTCTGTTTCGTGTATTTTTAGTTCAAACACGTGCTATCTTAATGATATATAAGATAGACCAACTAAAGCGAACGTTATCGAAAAACACTAATTTGTTTGTCGTACTGGAGAGCGTGCAGGTTAATTTATGACCACTTACTGAACTTATTGCCGGTTCCTTGTTAGTTTTTAAACGTTTTTAAGAGCTGCATTACATTGAGTATCTACCATTGTCCTTGAATAGTTTGAAGAGTGAAGCGAATAGGCAAGTAAGTTACAAGAAGGTGAATAAATAAGTGCTATAAAAATTACATCCGTCAAATGTTAGATAAACTAAAAACTATAGTCAAGGGGACTCCGGTTACGTTCCAATCACTCAATCAATCGGGGAGCCTCGGGGTTGAACCCCACTACTCGGTCCTATGCTCGGGAGGCGACCGCCTCAAGGTCTTAAGGACTTCCATACGTTCCGGACGAAGGTATTTTACAAATATATACGTCTATATAACTAAATATATATGTCTTGCAAATATCAGTGAATCCCTGTGTACTATAGTGATATATTTATAAATCTATCACGAATGCATGAAATCCTTTTATATTTTATTACTCTTTTTTGTTACATGACGTCTTCTTAATACCGTATCTTCTCAATCGCATAGTTTTTTCTTTTGCAGTCTTCTATCTACTACTATGTGGAGGTCATAGCGTGCCACACACACTCCGTATAGCGTGCCTGCCGTACTGCTTACGGCGATACACGTGATCTTTAGGGGGTTTCTTCAAATAAAATTCTTCAAAGTGATATTAATTTATTCTTGCGTTTCATTGTACATTTATCATATCGTGTATATTTATATAATGCTTAGTGATATATTTATAAATGTATCACTGCAGTTCATACATACATATCTTCTTGATGATAGGTTGAACCCACAGATCTCCATCTGCTACGAACTCGGCAAACTTTTTTGGCTTTATCCATACTCATCACACTCGTTCTTAACAATTTCGGCAATTTGGTCAAGGAATGTTTTTCTTGGTCTTACCCTACGGACCCTGCCATCCACACCCGCACCCGATACCTGTGTACTTGAATAATACAAATATATTTGCGATCAGCCAGCCAAACGCGAGGATCATTGTAATGTACAGCTGTGGACTATTACAGTTGTATCGATTCCCCGTGACATGTTAGTTAAATTACTTAGGAGGATCTATGTCTTATAAATAGATCAGGATAATGACATTGTGGAAAGAAATGGAACGCTTTCTGTCGGGTTCTATATTTGATATAAACAGAGGCGCGATCTTGTTTAAGAGGTTTCTCGTTTAAGTTTGCCCCTTTTTCTTAGTTTATATGAACTAAAAGTCCTCCAGTTTCGGCGTTTACTATTCTCGTAGTGAAGTAAGAACCACCATAAATTAGTTTCCTTATCATAGAGAGTCTTATTCGCCACCTGTTATGCAGGAAAATAAAAAAGAAAGAAAAATATCACAATCAACAGTTTTCCCAAAGCATGCTCCTCACTGTAGTATAACGAAGTTGTGTCAATATAGGGTGTTTTATATAATTGTACAATGTTTATTACATAGGGTGATCTATATATCGTGCAGGTGGGGTGGGGTCAAAGGTGATGCTAGCCAATAGCACCCCCGACCGGATGCGAGGGAATCGACGCGGAACTACATCCGGCTTTTTCCGTTTCATTTTGTTTTAATAATTGCACGGCACTGATTCACAAAAGAGTTCCGCCAGGTGCATTTGTACTTTAATATCTTAGTATATCGGATTCAGATACCCCATCTGACATGTATGACTACTATTATTATAACTAACTTTGTTGGCGCAGCGACACAAAATGGATCTTGGCCTCCGAACAGATCTTACGCCACCGTGCCCTGTCATGCGCCACCTCCTGCCAGTTGCAGACTTGAAGGCTGCACAAGTCATCAGGAAAATCAAAAGGAAAGGATCCCAGAAATATCTACTAAAGACTAATATTCATTATTTATTAGTTGAAGTCAATATGCATTAAAAACATTAGCATGTCACCAGCGATTCAATTTTATAGACACAATAGCGTACTAAGACATCCGGTCGGATGACAAATGTAGCACAACGAAGAAAACACACTCAACCACCGACATCCGGCGCAGTGTCACACGCCTCACAATTGTAATAAAGCTATTACGATCTTTATGAGTTTGCTTTGCCTTTACCCACAACAAAAAAATTACTGCAACTGTTTTGGACTTCTGCCCGTTTCAAAAAATATATAATAGTATATCATACATAAGTATATTATATTGTCTATTAGCTATTAGCCTGTTTCCCGTAGGAGTAGGCAGAGACCACAAATCTCCATCTGCTACGATCACGGCAGCTTTTGCTTGCTTCCTCTACACTCATTACTCTCTTCATGCATGCACACACACACACACACACATATATATATATATATATATATATATATATATATATATATATATATATATATATATATATATATATATATATATATATATATATATATATATATATATATATATATATATATATATATATATATATATATATACATATATATCTTAATTTCTAATGCCGAACGGGTGACAGTCTATCGAAAAACGTCAGTCGAACTAATGTTTTTGTTTTTATAAAACGATTTATTTCTTTTTATTTTTAAAATTATGAATTTAAAAAGAAGTAATATAATACAAAAGGTTTTAATACATTAGTGATACATTTATCAATGTATCCCAATAGTACCTACCTATTCCTATGCAGTAATAAAATCTAACAATTCCAAAACGTACACCAGTCCCACATTGTTTTCCGGGAAATTGGACTCCGTGATTAATTTGTTTAACTCCCCCAGCGTGTAATTTGCTAGCGGCAATTTGAAATGATCTATCCCCCCCTCCGCGAAGTAAAGGGTGTTATAACATTGGAGGGTGTAACAGAAGGACGTGTGGGATCCAACTTGACTGGTGATGGTGCCTAAATTCCTTGTCGTATTTAGTTAGTTGACATCAGCGGCTCAATAAATAGAATGCCGCGATTAGAAGTTATGTGATAAATATTGTTCTCGGAATTGCTTTCTAAATTCTTGTGAGTTAGTGTTAAACTTCAAGAATAAGGATGCATATACATATAGCACGCATAATAGCACGTTCGTAACGTGCTACTATGCGTGCTATATGCTACTAACGTGCTACTATGCATTATTAGTAGTATTATTTAGATATATTGTTAATATTGTACTATATATTAATATATATGTATTATCATGTATTGTTTATTTTATGGGATAGGAAGGTAAACGAGTATGCGTGTCACCTGATGGAAAGCAATCAACGCCGCCCATAGACATCCGCAGTGCCATAGGCAGTGCGAAAGCGTTGCCGACCTTTAAGGAAAGTGTTATTATGGGAGTGGGAGTGGGAGGGGAGGGGGGAGTGTTGGGCCTCCGAAATTCAGCCGCTCACCGTACGAAGCGCGTTAGCTAAGCTACCACTCAGACGCCGGTTTTCTGCGATAGTGTGGTACTTCCCCGGGTGAGCCGGCCCATTCATGCTACAGACAAATATTATGCCATTTTTGACAAAGTATTCGTCTGCAGCGTGGCTCTACCACTATATTTTTATTTTATTATTTATTTTATATTATATTTATTATTAAAAAAAATGTTTATTAGAAATTTGATTTAATATATTTTTGTACCTGTAAATTAATGGCTTTCTGCTTATGTATAATATTTTATTTATTACGTCCTTTTAAACATTTACAATGTGAATCGTTATCACCATCCTGTGCAAGTCCACTGCTGGACATACGTAGGTTTCCTCAAAGACGCGCCATATAACCATAATTATATAATATATAGATATTTTGTGTTTATATAATTGTGCTAAAATATTTTAAATAAGATACTATAATTATTACAAATTTTTACAGTCTATATATGTCCCACTGTTGGACATGGGCCTCCCTATTTCTGGAGGGACGGATATTACCACCGCGCTTGTCCAATACGGATTGGCGGTTGAACCAGACAGGTAATAAATATCTGTAGTCCATACATATATTTATCTCGATGCGGAGATCTATTATTGACTCCGTGGTTGTCATTGATACCTTAAAATATCGATTTCAGTATTTCGAGCATATTTTACATCGTATTACATCGCCCAATATCTGAAAATGCAGTTAATATTTGCCATAGTGAATATATATTATCGGTACTGAGAAGAGAGAGAAATCAACCACAGAATTGAATGCTTCAAGGTAAATTATTAACCAGACAGAGAATAAATATCTGTAGGTCATTCATATATTAGTATCGATGTAGGGATCGAACTCGCGACCAATGACTCTGTAGGCGGCGAGCCTTGCTTCTGAGCCAATTGGTCGTCATATTTATTATTATTATAATACTTTAATAATAATAATATCATAATAATTAAAGTAATATATTTGTATTAGCATCACAATCTCGAAGGGGTAACGCGACAGTGATATCTCAAGTCCAGGCCTCCAGAGACCTTGTTAGGGTCCTTTAATTACGCGCACACCTCAATTACTGGCGGGGAGTTATTTGCTGGGCTGTATTTGCCACCTTGTCGCTTTCTGGTTTATCGCTCCTTTCTTACAGTGCTGCTAAGGGGCAGAAAGATAAGGGTGCGTCGGTATCCTCGAGGAATCTTAGGTTTCCTTGTAAACAGGGGAGAGATTGTTTAAATTATACTCCGATGACATCCCTTGGTTGGTTTAAGGCGATATCTTGTCAACGGGTTAATTTTAATTTCGGATACTGTTCCGAGATTTCGAAACGCGATGTATTTATTTAATTAGACGCCTTTTTTCGTGTTCTTTTTTTAAAAAGAAAATACTTTTCTTTATTACATTTTTTGCACATAGAATTTGTTTCCTAACTCAATCATTGTTATCTATGCTTTCGAGATGATAGTTAAAAATATAAACTAAAGCTTTCTGTATAGTTTCTATAAATAATGCTTTGACTTTTCCCGCCAATTTACATCAGTAGATATATTATAGAATATATTGTAGTTCGATTAAGGCGTCCAAGTACCATGACTTTAAGTTGACAGCGAAAGTCCATAGAAGGTTATGGTAGAACAGCCACCATTTTATCAAGACGCAACGTGACAAGCGAATAGTACATTTCAAAGTATTTTATGTTATTACATTTTACTTAAAACTTAATAAAATAAAATATAATTAGTTATAACTATTGTAATTGCCATCAAAGAAATCTTATAATTTTTTATTCTTTAATATCAAGATGAACTAATCTTTATCTATTATAGTAGAAAATCTTAATATATGTTCACCATCACCTCATTATAACGGCGTAACATTTAAATGTAATATCCACGTTTCGAAGGCAGATTTGGGGAGCGCAGATTGATTTTATTCTCAAGTAGATGCTGCAGCCATCTACTGGCATCTACTTTTATAGTCGCCTAACATGCGAAAGGAACCACAGGGAGGAGGAAATAGGTCATCTTATTCTATGCGTGAATCATATAGCAAATCCAACTTGCAATCTAATAACCCTTATGCTGGTAAAATGTCGCAAAAATGCAAATGGGTACAAGTGCCTTATCGAAGGGATTTAGTAGCGGAGCCTGTAATCTGCGGTCCAACCCATCCTCGAATAAATCACAACTGACCCGAAGATCCCTTAATGCTTTATGTTTATTTAATTTTACAGCTATAACGGGGTTTTGGGGTAAATTGTTATGTCGATGAAGTAAGAGTATTGTATTCTTAATAGTCAGGGGTTTGACTGATTGAATTCATTGACTGCGATGGTTTTATTTATTTGGATATTCGGATTGATACTAACATCAAAAGCACTGCAGATGAATACCTACCCTAGGGTAAGATGTAAATAACAAGTGAGGAAGAGGGAAATAAAGGAAAGGTAAAGGACTTGGGCCTCCAGATCCTTGCATTCACCGTACGTAACTCGGTAATAGAAAAATGCTATCATTTAATGACGATAATGTGTGTGTTTAGTACTTCCCTGGTCGAATTTGTCCATTTGTGCCGTATAACTATAAGACTATTAAGTATATACAATAATATGACTTTGTATAGTTATATAAGTATATATAATAATTATATTAGTATATATAATTATATAAGTATATTTAACTATATATGAATACATTTTATAATTACTGTCTACCTGACTGTCATTTAAAAACGGAAGGAAAATTTGGAATTGTGAATTGCGCAGAATATAAGTGTCTTAAGTCTTAACTAACTTATCTAACAAAAGCAATATTCGCTACATACCTTTGTCCTTACAATTTTTTGAAAATTATCTTCATATATCAACTGCAGAATATATATATATATATATATATATATATATATATATATATATATATATATATATATATATATATATATATATATTCTGCAGTTATGTGCCTATACACTTTCAGCAATTCATTTTAATTTATATAGATAATATTAATTTTATTTATTTATTAAAATATGAAAATTTAAAATACATTTTCATATTTAAATATAATTATATTATGAAATATTAAATTTAATTAAATTATAAAATAAGATAACTGACAAAATAATTGACAAAACAAAAATGTTAAAAACATGCAAATGCATATAATATGCACGACTACAAATACGACTGGAGGAGAATACAGATTCTTTGTGACATAACAGACAAAAAAATTACATCAAGGGAGTGGAAATCTATTTATTGTGTTTGAAAGAAATTTAAATTTAAATTGGAATTTGAACCTAGAATTTTTGGCTTAGAAGTCTAACCACTAAACAAGCGGTCGTCATTCTATATATAAATAAGTAAGAGGGTATGTATTTAATCACGCCTCGGACTAAACACTCAAGACTAATCGAGTGGGGTGACCATGCCGCAATAAATATCTCCCCGGTCCGAACGGTAGCAATGTTGTGGGATTACGTGCAATTGTGTCGGATAATCCCCGATTGACACGGGATCTTAGGACAAATCGTCCGCAGAGTTGGCTAATTAATGGTCACCGCTGTAGGTCACTTTCGATACGTAATTGAGGCCATCTGGTATGTTCGGTTTAAGATTAACTGTTTTCCGAAAAAGTCAAGCCAAGATGTTGACTGACCCAAAGAACCAAGATGTACTTATTAGACTTTGTGCAATCTATCAATTACCTAATCAGTAGTTTTTCATAAATTTAATGTCGAATCGTAATTTACATATTATAAAGTAACACATAATCTTATAAACTACCATAGTCACACTTGCATATTGACCAAAAATAGCGAAAACGCTGTTAAAGAATCAATGGAGTAGTAGTATGAATAAAATCAATGGAGAGCGGCTTCGCTGCGATGAATGGTAGCGGATGGAGCTCTGTGGTTTCTGTCAACCCCTGCGGGGGATAGGCGTGAATATATACACTGTTAATGATAAAAATGTCAAATAAATATTGCATATTCGGATAAGAAAAAAATAGTGTATCGTATTGTGTAAGTTTCATGGCTTTACAACCAACAGAAAATTTTGTATAGCGTTGAAACTGACTGTTCAAGTGTGAAAGAGATCACATACAATTTTTTCAGAAATCTAATAAAGTATTTTGGTTCTGGTTGTAAGTTTTCATTTTGCGGTTTACTACGTTTTCGCTTTTTTAACGTCGATATGTCCACAAAACTCGATCGTTTTCCGAGTTTAAAAAAGATACGTTAGGTAGTTGGTTGACTGTTGTCAGATAACACAGATACTAAAGTTGAATATTATGCTCTAAAAAAATTCTCTGCCGAGACCTATGCGGCTACTTGTATTTCTTTTATAAGATAGGAGGGCAAACAAGCAAGCTTGCCGCCCATAGACAATCGCGACACCGCAGGAGTCACGGAAGCGTTACCGGCCTTTTAGGTCTGTATAGACTTGTTTTTTGAAGGTGTCAATCTCATATCGGTTCGAAAGACCGTCGAAGGTAGCTGGTTCTACAGAGTGGTGATGCGTGAAAAGAAGTTTCGAGCGCACCATGGTAGAACGCCACACATCCAGATAGTGGGGATGAAACTTTTTTTAGGGCAAGTTTTGAATTGTGGAATAATAATAATATTTCACGTAATTAAATCGTATATAATTGTACGAAAAGTACCTTTAACCGACGATCTTGTATAAAGAGAGTGCTGAGTATGGATAAAGCAAAGAAAGCGTGCCGGGATCGTAGCAGATGTAGATATGTAGTCTCTGTCTACCCCTACAGGAAACAGGCGTGATCGTATGTACATATGTACATAATAAAACTTACATAGTTTTACATTATTAAAAAAAATGTACCCGATTGTTCATCTTTGGGGACTTATTTCAACATATAAAATGTCTTATGGAGAAAGTAGTATTAGGGAAACCGCTTGCTAGTTTGCTCTTGTACATCTACGATATTAAAGGCACTGCATCCGCAGTGATTTTGATTCATTTACCCTAAGGTATGAAAAATTTACCCTAGAGTAAGATGTAAATAACGAAAGGGGAAGAAAATAAAGGAAGAATAATGAAAATTAGCGTCTCTCTCTACTAGACATATTGTCAATATGGTTATATAACTATGTTGGAACCTTATTTCTTATAAGCATGCCAGTTAGTCTGAGGCAAACAAAATTATTGGGACATTCAAGAGACGAGCGTAGCCTTTAGCATTGCGGATGTCATGGGCGGTGGTGATCATTTATTATCAGGCGACTAGTATGTTCGTATTCTTGCTGTACTGTAAAAAGAACATAAGTAAGGTTTCTGTCTATTACATTGTAAATTTTTCAATACTTATTATATAATTTGTAAAAGATTATGAACCAAATATGCCCCTGTATGTATTTATTACGTTGAGTTAACAGGGACCAAGTCCAATTTGCTAAGTGGAAATGGACTCGTGCAATGACAGATTAGGGCTCCATCGCAACCACCTGAGCTGGCCCGAGCAAAATATGCAATAATTCAAGCGGGGCCCCGTCCGGGCATAATTCACCCGGATCGCGGCCAATAAATTCGTCAGGGTGATTAGTGCAGTGCTAACTGCGACACTGATATGGAATCAGCTTCTTTATAACATATTATTGAATCAGAAAATGTGATATGAGAAATGAATATCTTTTGGCATTTTTGCATTAACTTTAACCTTATGTAACGTTACCTTTAGTGCATTACGCTTATTTATTTCATTTACAATCATGTATAATAAATACATCATTGAGACAATTTGAGTCAAGCGTTACTTCAATAAAATCCATTACAAAGATGGACAGTAAAGATTCTTCGCTAAGATTCACGAAAACAAATCAGAAAAATAATATTGTATTTGTGCATAGAAGTGTATAGGGAATTACAAGTCTAATTCTTACCAAGAAACGGTCGTCAGCAAATCCTTCAGCACTGCAATATGGTTCAACGTTGGTAACCGTAGTTTATTAGACTTGTAATTCTCTACTTGCGTTATATAGAACTGCCCACTTTTTATTGTATATTAATGCGTAATTCAGAGTGATAATGAAACAAATTGTATTAAATAAAGGCATTTAATACATGATATTGATCAAATTGTTAAATTTAATTTAGTGTTATTTTTTGAATCAGTTATTGAAATAATACTGTCATCTTTAGCGCTTTTATTAAATTGAGGTATCGTCTTTGTTTCTTGAACATTTATCATTGAAGTTGCACTAACTTTATTGTCATTTTCTTTGATGTTTAAATCAGGTGGTACAGTATCATTTTGTAGTGATATGAAAGTGTCTAGTTGTAATTCTTTAGTAGTGTTTGAATGAGAACTTCTTTTTTTTTCTTTAACAGGATTGGTATCAGAGCATATGTTTATTTTTTCCTCTTTATCAGTATAGGTAATGGGGTGAGTATCCGTTTCTTCTTCTTTAGTATTGGGTCGAGAATGAGTTTTCTGTCTATCAATTCTTATTTCCAAATATGGTTTCCAATCGTTATTCTTTAATCCTGTTTTAGTGGACCATTTAAATTTCTTTTGCACTGTTTTCTTTACAGTAGGAATTTTAGAAGATTTGCTGGTGCATTCTTCTGTAGATCGTAATTTTAATGTCTTTTTATTTTCACTGTTTTCTTTCTTATATGCCAAGTTCATTGTATCTGCATCCATATTGCCTTTCTTAGGTCTTCTCATAGGTGAATGATTTGATCCTTTAACCATTTTGACTGGTATGAGAGAATGCTTAACGTCAGCTAATTTTTTTAAGTCAGATTGTTCTTCGTTTTGTTTCTCAGTAGAATTTATATTGTCATTACACTTTTTAGAATTTTTGCTTTTATTCTGGGGTGCAATACATTGAGTGGATAATGGAGTCTTAGAAGGTTTATCAGCTGTGCTAGGACGGTTTGAGGCGCATATATCATTAAATGACTCTTTAGCTATAATAAACTTCAAACAATTAGCATCTGTGCATGAAGGTACTTTTTTGAAGGAAGGTTTTATATTCAATTCGCCTCCTAACTGGGAATTTACACTTTTAAGCACTGTTGTTGCATTTGTATCCTGTGTTAAGGCATTTTGTGACTCATCTTGTGCCACATGGTGATGTCGAGGTTTACGACTAAACTTCATAGAGTAGTCTTCTTTGTTTGTTGTAAGGTGCTTATCTAGCTTGTTTGTCTTTTCTAGTGGTTGTTCGGGTGAGTGTCCTGTGTTTATGGATTTATCGTCAAAAGAAACGCAAACATTAAAAAAACGATCCTTAAATCGCCTTTTCTTTTTTTTGGTGCACGTATAAAACATGGCAGGGATACACCAACATATTTCAAGAAAGAGGATTAAACAAATTATTATCACTTTTTTAGAGGAAAAGTAGACTGAATAATTTGTCGACTTTTTAAATTCCTTTTGGTTGTAAGAATCAATCAACTTTTCGCATAACTTGTTTGTTTTATTCACTAAACTAAGAACACTACCCAAGCCAATGTACAGCTCTTCGTCATTCAAATGTGGTAACACAGAATTCATTAACCATGTTTCAAATCTTTTATTAAATTCTTCCTGATCCGAGGGCTTTTCGGTACTTAGACAGCTTTTAGCGGTATCCAAATATTTTAAAAGGGAAATTGATGCATTTGGAGATTTAAGAAGAACAAGTGATTGATTTTTTAGTGGTAAGAACATTGTATATGAATCATTGTTCCAAATGATGGAAGGAAGTGGAATTTGTAATCCATCTTCAGTTTTTTCGAGATAGGCTATGTTGTCGCATGGGTTATTGGCATTCCTTATATATGAGAGTTTAGGAGGAGGAGCAATATGAATAGCGACGGATCTTAATGCTCTTATATCAGGCGCGTGCCATCCACTGCCGTCAGTACGGAGATAGGCTTTAACATCGTCGTATAAATGGAAAACTTTTAAAGCGGTATCTTTAGATACAGTTCCACCGTAAAAAGCGAATTTTGTGACTGGCAATACCCATACCTTAAGGTAACCCCCCAAAATATCTGAGATAGCTGTTGTCATAATATGATTTAACGGTGCATTTAAATTTTCCTTTTTCATAATCATATACATATCGTCGA
Source organism: Baronia brevicornis (assembly GCA_031353405.1). Lineage (NCBI taxonomy): Eukaryota > Metazoa > Arthropoda > Insecta > Lepidoptera > Papilionidae > Baronia > Baronia brevicornis. Next base: position 293,932 of record JASFAT010001784.1, on the reverse strand, counting down.
AATATTTTAGCAATGACTTAATGTAGACTTCATTAACGACATCTCCATCATTCTGGGGTGGTATAATATTTTGCATATATCGTCTAGCTTGTGCTAGAGCCAATACCTCTCTATCCCAGTTCGTTTTTGTCAAATCTTCGGGAGAAAACAGGACCGTACCTACGTTGAGTGGCTCCTGATAAAATGATAGAACTGGACATATCAGTATAATCAGCAAGACGAGCGTGGTCACATTGAATACACTTTTGAACATGTAAACAGAATTATAAAATAAATTCTTAGAAAAATAGAACACAATCGATAGACAGCTGTAATATTTGTCATTTAGACAGGTCATACTAAAGAGAAACTTTTATAGTTTATTTACCAAAAAGAATTTAATTAACAATGATATTCTCATTTATATATATATATATATTCATGGGGGGGGGGGGGGGGGGGGGGGGGGGGGGGGGGGGCCCCCCCCCCCCCCCCCCCCCCCCCCTGCATCCCGCTAATTCCGGTCTTTTCTCTTGCCTTTAGTTACTTTAGGAATGAAGGTTTTTTATATGGACCTCAATCTGCTATAAATATTCGATGGTTCTTTGCAAGGTTTTTGCCGGCAACGCATAACGCCTGTGTGGTTGTGGATATCTATGGACGGCATTGACTGCTTTCTATCAGACGACACGCTTGTTCGTTTGCTTTTCTATCTCAAAAAAAATGTTATCTATTGTATAAAAATTTAATTGCTTATTAATTGTTATCCATACACTTGTGCACTGTTTGGTTTGAGTTCTCAAATGATAATCATACGTGTCATTTGTCGTCGGGATCTCCTCTCATATGTCACCCCGCGCTCTCAGGTGCCGGGGCGTATAAATCACACGTAGTGAGACCGCAGCTACTGCGGAAATTGTTTTAATTAAAACAGTTGCTTTATATATCTGTAACACTTTGAACTATACATAATGATAGCCACTTTTACAGAAATGAAAGATGAGTAGACTCCGTTGGCTCGGTTACCAGAAGAGGATGGGAGAGGATTGTGCAAAAGGGCATACGGGAGACTACCTTCCGGTCGTCATACCGTCGGTCACCTTAAGTGTCAATGGAGCGACGCAGTGATCGCGCGATTAGCAAGAGGCAGCCCAACATTTACTGTTACCAGTCGCGAAAATCAGAGCTATTTTTGAGTGATCACATATAATTTTTAATTTCTTTCTTTTTAATTTTTTTCTGGTGGTAAGATTTCATTTTGCGATTTACTACGATATCGCTTTTTAGCGTCGTTATACTCGTATTTATTCTGACGCGGGAATCAAAACTGCGACCATTGACCCCAAAAGCGAAGAGATAATTACTTCGTCCATATTAACTGCTTTTAATGAGGATTACACTATTCAAAAATTAAACTTTTTAAACTGTGATATTTGTTATCGAGAAAATCTACGGTGTGAATTTTTCAAAACAGTTTTAGAGTTAGAAGACGCAAATTAAAGAAAAACGTAGTAATATGTAGAATTTAAATTATGGTAACTATTTAATAGCAGAACATGGATAGCGTGACAGCCGCAATCATCGTTGCATGACTTCGAGTGACATCTTTAACTGCCGTTTGTGTTATGATGATAAATGACTCGAACACTAACTATTCTACTTTTGTGTTGTAATTAATTTTCCAATTAAAATGGTGAGGGTAATTTGAAATTCTCCTTTCAAAATTAAGTACTATCTAAAATTTGGAGATGACACATGTTAAAAAATGTGCGATAGCGGATGATCTGTTTTTGACACAAAATGTCATTATGGTCTACAATTGTTTTAAATATATTTTTAATAATCTTTTTTTAGGTGTAGAAGTAAAATTAGATGTAATATATTTTTTTATGGGATAGGAAGGCAATCGAGCAGACTTGTCACTTGATGGAAAGCAATCAACGCCGCCCATAGACATTCGTAGCGCCATAGGCAGTGCGGAAGCGTTGCCGACCTTTAAGGAAAGTGTCATTATGAGAGTGGGAGGGGAGAGAGGAGGGGGAGGGTGAGAGGTGTTGGGCCTCCGGAACTCAATCGTACGAAGCGCGGTAGCTAAGACACCACTCAGATGTCGGTTTTCTGCGGGAGTGTGATTCTTCCCCGGGTGTGCCGGCCCTGTCATGCTACAGACAAATATTATGCCATTCTTGACAAAGTATTCGTCTGCAGCGTGGCTCTACCACTATCGATAATGCCTTTTACTACATTGAATCCTGACTGCTATTGGAATCGCTTTAGTTTTTTTCGTTGTACGGCATTAGAACGGTAGTAGAGACACTCATTTAAGCAAAATCAGAATTCGTGCTGAGATTATAGAAACAAAACGTAAAGCTCTTTCTATAAATTATTAGCATGACCCGATTTTCTCAGTGATGTAGCCAACAATTCCCAAGTCAAAGATCGCGGTTTAAGTGTCCCCATCATATAAGTACATATGTACTTGTATGTAAGATGTATAATATATGTATTTATTCCGAGTCTGGGTATTCCACCAATCAACCTTGGATAAGCGTTGTGGCTTAATGTCCATTGTTCCACAAGAAGGAGGCCCCATGCGCAGAATTGAGATATACATATGTATATGGGTTATAAAAGCAGTATTATTAATAAAATAACCAGTGCTATGATATTTTTTTTGCAGCCCATATATGTCCCATTGCTGAGCCCGGGCCTCTCCATTTCTGGAGGAACGGACGTTAACCTACCACGCTGGCCCAATGTGGATTGGCGGGGTCACCAGACCCAAATATTTATAATCTATACATATGACGGCGCTTGAGCGCCGAGAGTGATTTATGTTTGTCAATGACAAAGAATGAGTCATTTTAGTCATAAACAAAGCGTGCGTTGTCTGTGCCAAGAACATAGAGTGGGTAGTCTTTGTGCGCCCCTCTAGCGGAGCGTCGTATATATGGACCTGGGGCGGCCACATTTGATATACAGTTCGAATAGAGGTGCCACCAGTGCACCGTGTCTGCGACGAACCGCTTAGTGTTCGATTTAATAAGTGATTTGTGTATAAAGTACTTTATATCTAAAGTGAAGTGAAATGTACTGTAGTAATTATTAAAGAATCCATTGTCAGTGAGTGTAGCATTGAGTTTGATTCTCATCACCACGCCCACGATTATCAGAATGAATACTGGTGAAAAACTCTTCTTGCGTTTACACATATATTTATTCCGACCTTTGATTCAAAAGGCGGAGGGCCCCGTCACTGAGCCAATTGGTCGTCAATGGTTCAATATTATAAATAATTTAAAATAAAGTCGCCTTTCGCTTCCACCAGACTTTAGATGGATACGTTTTGATTCATAACTTCAAGGGTATTGCTTTACACACGTCATTAGGCATGTAAATACGTTGACAACGAAGCGAAGGGTTATCGCCAGATCAATAGACATAATGCTCGCTTGTATTTCGCGTTAATTGATTGTCGCTTTGTGGGGTAGTAGTGTTGTGTTTCGCATACTAATTGATGAGTTTGCGTATATAACAAACTAAAATGAATTTTGTCGGGGTAGCGACCCATAATGGATCTTGGCCTCCGAACAGATCTTACGCCACTGTGCCCCGTCCTGCGCCACCTACTGCATTTACAGTCTTGAAGGTTGCGCAAGTCATCTTCCATCATGTCTGACGTCGTCCAGTTGTGTGACCCACATACGCTCTCTTGACTGCGCGATCCTCCCCCATCTTCTCAACGTGGCCCAGCCAACGAAGTCGGTGAGCCTTAGTCACTCCTATTACATTGCGTAAATAATATTTTTTTATTTATACTACGCGAGGAAATACCAGAATTGGCAAACAGTAAAGGAATCGTGTTCCACCACGACAATGGGAGGCCTCCTTTAGCAACACGTACGAAACGATTGGAGATTGTTTGGGAAGTGATGTCGCATCCCCCATACAGCCCCGATCTTGCACCATCGGATTACCATTTATTCCGAAGTTTATAAAAACTTCTTAAATGGTAAAAATTTCCCTAATAACGATGACCTCAAGTACGCAGACGTAGTTAGTTGAGTTTTTTGCAATTAGGACCATAAATTCGGTGGATCATAAAGTGCGGAATCATGAAGTTACCAGAAATACGGCAAAGGTAATCGAACAGAAAGGAAGATATTTAAGACAGATTGATTGAAAATTTGAGTTTCATTTCACACTAAAACTCGAAATTTCTTTCTTTATCTATTGGGTCATCCATCACCATCACCAGGTTATCTATTGGGTTGGCATCCAATAGATGATCTGGTGAACTTCGTTTCACCTACAACACAAATTATGTTCCCCTGTATTTATCTTCTGGTATGTTAGTATTCAGGTATGTAATACTTTTCAAATTCGCACAAAATAAACGAGAATTTTGTATAACAACACGTCCTCTAGACGATAAAGCCTGTATTAGAGCGAACAAAATAAAAAAATATTCAAATCGGTCGAGCCGTTTTTGAGTTTGATCCAGACTAACTAGACTAATAATATAAATATAAATGGAGCCATAATAGACTAATATATAAATGGAGAATATATGTAAAGATAAATATGATATCATGCCAATAACATAAATGAAGTATCATGACAATATATAATTACCATTAACATGATATTGACATGGTATCATATTCGGTCACGTGTCATAGTAATAGAATGAATATTGAGGCCGGCAACGCTTCTGCACTACCTGTAGCGCTGCGGATGTTTATGGGCGGCGTTGGTTGCTTTCCATCAGGTCAGGCTGGCTCGTTTGCCTTCCTATCTCATAAAAAAAAATAGACTTTGAACAATAGAAACGGTTTGGATACGACGAAGTTTTATAATAAAGTCTCGGCCTACAAAAGGCTTTACAAGCCTTGTTTATATAAATTCTGACATTTTATTGAAAAAGGCTATATAGAGTAAAGCTTTTTATTCAACTACAGATTATTAAAATGATCAATCGGCCTGAGACTGATATACTTTTATAAAAACAGTGTCTTATACAGTTACAATCTGATTAGACAAAATGGATAAAGACAAATTATCTATATATTTATTTATTACGTAATTACCAAATGTATATCTACCCATTATGTCTAGAAAATTCAGAGAGACAAATGTTTCTACAGATATTTTTTTTTGGAAAATACATATATAATATGTTCGATCGTTACAGCAGTAAGGTAAACTATACAAACAGTTTTTAATATTCTGCAAAACTCAGTCATAGGCAATCCAAATTATTTATTACTTTAATGTTAGAAAAACATTTCATTTGTCACATAATACCTTATTCTGCTAAAAATCAAATCAATTCTACCACCGTTTTATCATGAGGTTCCTCTGGGCGGAGAAAGAACGGCAAAAGAAATTTCATAGGTTTAATTTGTTTCAGCTCGTATGGCGCACGTTATGTAATTTTTCGTAATAGTTATTAAGGGCTCGGACACAAAGGTGAATTAATGTTGCGGGAGTTGGAATTTATCGCCTGTGTGCGAACGCCTTATGATAAGTGTCGAAGTTAATAGACGCAGATATAATAATTATACTACATGTGGCATACGTATTTTGCCTTTTTGCTGTCCATACACATATAGTATGTCACATTGTTATTACAATAATACATATTTTTAGTATATAAATACATATTTGTAGTAAGAATTAAATGGAGCGATGTAATTTATGTATTTTTTGTAATTCCTATGGATGGTACTTAAAAAAATAAATAAAAATACTAATCACCACCATCATCATCATCGATAGATAACTAGGCTAGGCATAAACCTTTATATATAGATTAAGTTACTCTCTTCCAGTAAAATATAAATCTTTGACATTTCACGTCTTAACGGAAAAGCTTTCCGAGCTAATGGTCTTTAATATTTTAGACACCTTCCAACGGTAGCATCATGCTTACGCTATATAGGTTCATGTATATTTATGTTTGTTTCGAAATGCGCCAATCCTGGATTACCTTCGCGGATTTATTAACTCCTAGTAATTTTCATATTTAATGGCAATATTACGTCTAATTATAATTACTTTTTGGCATGGTATTTACTACCACATCATTCATGATTTTCAGCTTGTAATAAGATTTTAGTAAGAAATTAATTTTTGAGGATGACTTAATAAATAAAAGGAGAGTTCTTAATAGTCATCTTAGAGAATTTTGTATTCTGTGCCTGAAGTAGTGACGTCGGAATAACGTCAACTTCGTGGACAATATTTTGTTTCAGTGCTGAGATCGTCATTGGGTTTGTTTAATAGATTTTACTTTTGAGGTGCTCTCACAAAAATAAGTCTATAGTGGTGAGATCCGGTGACCTGGGTGGCCAGGGGATATTGCCGAAACAACTTTTCAACCTGCTAGAAGAAGCTCCATGGTCTCTTTAGCAGTGTGAGGCGTGGCGCCATATTGTTGAAACCATGTGCGTGAAGTGAAGGCAGAATGTTCTCTCAATATCAGGATATCAGTCAGGATTTTTACTTAGCACGACATGTAAACAAAAATAGAATAACAATAATGTGTGTGTTTTTACTGGACGAAGTAGATTTACGGGGAATTTTACTAAATTTTACCGAATAAACGGCCGTCAGCAACTCTCCACTTCCCAACCACTATTAACAAAATCAAACACACACCACCACTCTTGCACAATGTGGAACGACAACACGACACGTGTTTCGCCTAAACACGTCAGGCATCATCAGGTGATTAACGATTGTCTTCCTTAGAGTCTACTATACGAAATGTCCACATAGTAATTAATTTCCGCAAGGTAACGCCTGACTCGATTAATCATAGTAAGCATGTATTAACTGATTATTTGAACCTAAATTACTGATTATAGAACCTAATTCTGCCAACGGACTAATATAGTCCTCGCGTCACTAGCTCCTTCGATATCGATAGTGAGCTGTCAGTGCGTGTCGTGTCGATGATTTCTTGCAATTCTCGGGAGTGAGCAGGGGACAAATTGTACACTCCCACGGGAAATCTGCGGTTATTAGCTGTCAATCATAGTCGCTGAGGTGGCGCCCCTTTATTCCTGCAAATACAAAATCTTCCCGCTGTGATTTGGCTCCAGTGTTCTTAGTTGGGGTATATTTGCTTTTTGGCTACGGCTGAAATAATCTTCCTCCTAACGTCTGCCGTGGCTAAACAACTTATATCTATACAAAACCTTGAAGCATTATTCTACAAAAGCTTGATGTGTGTACATTGCCGTATTGTAAAAAGAAAGAAAAAACCATAAAAAAAAAAGGATGGATGCTTGCGGAGTCTCTTTTGGTCTTTCTTGTCTTTTCAGAGGAACCTTATAGCAAAATCATAGTAAAAGCTTAACTGTTAGTGGACTGACGTTTGACAAATGAAATATAACTTCTTATGTCGAACATATCAACTTTAGAAAAATGGAAGATCTGGAAGATAATAATGCGACTTAAATGACAAAGTTTTCAAGATATCGTTTTCCAGTGCTGGTGAGTTTGAAGGTCATATTTAGATAAATGTTTGTTTGGCTTTCAGGAATATTTATGAGTGTAAAATATTGAAATTATTTACCTAACGCTCTACACTCGTGTCGTTTGTACAATACTTAATAAACACCAAGGAATAAATACCTGTAAGCAATGTAAATATTTATCTTAAGGAGCAATTTATTCCATGATTCTCAGATTTAAAAGCGAACTATTCGCCATTCTACCATTTCGGCCATCAGAATTTTTTTTACAGAATCGCATCTGTCAAATCAATAATTGTCCCATCACTAGTCGTACATACTAGTATGTGTTCGTCTACCAACAAAGTAAGTGACTCATTTAATTCGAGATCGCTAAAACCGATTCCATATCTCGCATCGGAACTCAACCACAGGTAAAAGGTGTGTTCAGATACGAGACTAGATTTCCGGGAGGATTACTGTGCTGGAAATTGAGTCGAAACGTAATTTCCTGGATGCGGTGGAAAATTTTAACTTGTCAGGTCTTCGGCGATGGTTTTAAAAAATAATTTTCGATAGGATCTTGGACTGTTATGGAACCTTAAAACTTATTTCACTTAGTAAATGTTATGTTACATACATATAAATAAGAATTTATATCCTTAAAGTGACAGGTTCAGATACAATATTAGAAATATATATAAAATTTTAATGTCTGATTTTCGTGTTTCATAGTTATAATTCTCATAGATGTTTTCTACTATTGTATGTATGTTCTACTAACAATCCTTTGTATTTATATTTATTTTAATTTTGGTTTACGTCAAACTCTTAAGAGCGTTTAATTTTATTTATTGAAAGAGAAGTCTATGTCCACCAGTGGACAGCCGTGGACTTATGTAATAATTATAATTTTATTTTAATAATTATTATTAATAATCTCATTACTCATTAACAAAAAACTGGAACAAAAGATTTTGTCTGTTTTGTGATTTTGATTGTGTGTTTCCTTTGTACAGACATCGTTCATTTTGTTTCGATTTGGTAACGTCATGTTTATGAAAATTTGCAATGATAAGTAACATCAAGGAAGACTGGCAGAAGACTATAACAAAATGAGAACATTCAATGTAAGGGCGCAATTTTGGTTTTTTGAAACTTTATTTTTAAAATTTTTAAGTAGTAGAAGTAATGCAGCTTCAAGTTTTAGGGCTGAGATTGCAATTTACGGTCATGTTTTGATTCTAGGATATGTGAAAGACATTTTTCTATCATAAGAAATATTCGCTTTGTAGGAATGATTAACAAGAATTCTAATAATATCAAAAGAGGGATAGACTTCTGATATTTAAAATAACAGATAAAAAAATAATTTAAAAAAAAATATTTTCGTCTATGATAGATTCAATGTCAAAATTACTTTTTTAAAAAAAAAATGCATGACTTGTATATAATTTGTATAGGATTATTTTTGTGGCAAATAAAATCAATCGAGACTTAAAAAAACCTTACAAACTACTATAGCCGTGTAACATTAAAATGATGATGTTAAAATGAAATTGAAATTAATGTTCAAATGTATCTGAAATAACAATTTTTTTAAGTTTTTAGTGTAACTCCTTAAAGATGTTATTGATCAGTTGACTAAGATAAATTAGTTATTCACCACCATGTAAGGTCTAGTACAAAAACTACATAAAAGTAAACTTATAATGCCATATCATAAAAATACGTTAATATTAAAACTATGTATTAAGAAAATTAAATATTCCTAAGTGGATAACAAAATAAAATCATTTCTCGGAACTCTGTAAATTGACCTTAGGGTTACGATAATTTCTCCAAAACCTACCGGTAAAACAGTGTTCGACGAAATGAATACTTGATCGTCCACGCTCTAAATGTCAGACTAAATGGAATAATAAATATCCTCAGTATCACTACAGAAAATAGAAATTCGACCCTCAATATTTTAAGAAGGTACGTATGTATATCGAATCGAATACCTTCAATTAAATTTTCTGTGAACATCAAGGTATTTTTTTAATCTAAAAAGTCAATACTGGTTAATTTTTATATACCTTCCAGTACTAACTTATTTCATTTTGTAGGAATTTTCTAGCTTTTAGAACCTCATATCAACGGAAATATTTTAAATAGCTGAAAAAGATGATAGATGAAGAATCTATTCGTATCCGGAAATGCTGTTGTCCACTGTCGATTTTGATTTTCGACGTGATCTTTATTTAGTACTAATGATGTCAGATGATTAGGCCTTCAGTCGCTAATTCGCTAATTAACGAGATAGAGTCGATCTTCTTCCACAGCTTAGCTCTTTCTTCACCACCCCTCTCACATATATTATTTGCATCTCTCTTTTCTGTTTTTCAACTTGTGTGCTTTCCACTAGAATAAAAATCATGTTAAACCAAATGTTATAATTATTACATTTAACTTTTTTTTATTTATAAATAAGGTACAGACTTACTTTTATTCATATTGAATAACTTTGTAACCAGGTGTATGTCAATCACAGTCACAATTACTTAAATTATTAACATGTCCACACAATCAAACTACGTTGATTGTGTGGGCTGAATGTAATGAGGTCGGGCACGTGCCGGTTGTTCGCTCTATTGATTCGGGAAATCGTCACCTTTTTACTGGCAACATTGCGATGACATCTGTCAAAATGTGGGTTTACCTTGCCGACTTTTTAAATATTTTACCAACGTACGTTGTCGTTCTATGGACACAGTGTAAAGTGTTGAGGGATCAAGCTTGTCTGTTTTATCATGTTTAATACTGTTGTAAAATATTAGAAAAATTAAAACAAATTCATGCATACACATATTTAGATTTATCAATCAAACACATTATATTCAAGAGACGAGCGTGTATATAATATGCCTCTAGTTTAGCGGATGAACGGCGGTAATGAAGTGAGCTGTATATGCCTCTAAAATCTATAAAAATAAGTTATTATTAAAATTATTTTTTTACAAAATTTTATTTAAAACAATTAAAATATGTATTATATATTTTATAAAAAAGAATAAATAGTTTTTGGAGGTGCTGGGATTTGAACCCAGGACTTTCAGCATGCGAAGCAGACACTCTACCACTGAGTTACACCCCCGATAATGATAAAGTTGAAATTTATAATAAATATCTATACATTTAAGCTTTTCAACTGTGAAATTAGATATTATTTTTTATAAGGTTTTTAGCGCATTTCAAGAATCAAACAATCAATTTGAGAAATAAGTCTGGATAATTTGATTTTATCATTAATGTCGATGAAGTTTTTAAATTCCACGTCCATTACCCTCTAAAATATATTAAATCCTATTTCTTTAAAAAATTGTACATTTTGTTCTAAAAAGTGTTTAAACTTATACAAATTAATATTATTTACATTTACTTTAAGTCACATTTATTAACATAACTAAAATTTGGAAGATAAATATGTAATTTTTATGAAAAGTTGTTTGTATTTGGCTTATCATTATTATAAATGTATTGCGTAATTATATAAAAATATTTCATACAAATTGTAACTCATGCAATCCACTAGATGGCGTTGTTATTAATCATCGCACATTCATTTTCACTACGCTGATCCGCGGCGTTATCGATGGAAATGTTTTTGCAGTTACTCCCTCTTAATTAACTATTGAAAATATAATGCGATATCATAGTCTTTGTTATATTTTATTTAAACTTGTTAATGTGAATTGAACTTTAAATATATAATATTAGATTATAAAATCTTATATTCATTATGAACATTTTAAATTCCTCTTCTACTAAAGATATGCTGTCAGATTTTTCATTTTTTTAAGTTAATAGACAAATACAACAGATAACAATAACAAATTTGGAATAAATAAAAGGTACAATAATAAATGGGGGATTGATATTTTAGTCACGAATTCATAACATCATTAGTATCTTTTTATGAGTTTAGTCATTAAGTATAAATAAATATGTAATTAACATTAAATATCCAAAAATAATTACAAATAAGCTATATAAATATATTACATATATCATAAAATATATAATTATTAGTACATAATATCTAAGCATAAGTTTGGCATATGTGTCTAGTTATAAAAATGCAGTGCAAGTGCAGCAGCAAAATTTTTGTCTTTATTTTAGGATACGTGTTATGGTTTTTTATCTATCTTCTATGCTATTAACATGGCACAATCGATAATATCCTACATATACATAATTAGATCGTATTTATAAATTACAAATTAAAATTGTATAGCTAATTATCTTTAAAAAGGAAAATCTCTATTAGAGAAAATGTGGGCGCCCAAAACAAACTTGGCGGCGGACTGTGACGGTCGAAGTACAGAAGATATCCTGCAGCAAAGTAAAGTGTATGGCCTCCGACAGGTGGAGATGTAGAAACGTCGTCTCTGTCTTATGCCCCACCAGGGGGACTTAGGAGAGATCTCTAAAAAATAAAGATATATTTAACTATTGCAAAATCTTACCCATATCGCAAAAAAATAAATAAATTATCTTTTTACTCATAAAATTGTGACAAGATAGATGTATGAGTAAAAATTATTACAATTCCCACATTTAAAAAGTTATATGAAAGAAGGACTTTAAAAGTAATGGTTCCGGAGATTATAAATGGCTTGAAGAGGGAATTAAGAGAGAACATGTCAAACAATTGCTTCCCAAATATATTAAAAAAAAAAACATTTATTTTAATATATTTAAAACTTAGATACTATTATATAGATATATAAGTTTGTTGAATAATATGATATTATTAAATATAAATTATAAGATTATTAAATTCTTTACATAACGTAAGAGAGTTATGGGCTCAGCAAAAAACTAATAAGGTTTAATGGGCTCATATGTATTGATATATTACATCATACTTTCTATCAATAAAAAAAAAACAGCGATTGCGCGTTATTTAAAACATATTTGGAATTTACCCACTGTTCCTTATGATAATCTTTGTTTGTCTGTTTGGATACAACTTAGATTTATTTATTTTAGGTATATCAATAACATGTAATACCAAATAATACATACGTATATGAAGTATAATTATATATTAACAACACAAAATCACGTTGATTAGATGCTTGACATTATTAATCAAAGATCTTTGCCTATCAAACGTTTTAAAATGAGAACTCCAACAAACAAACCACAAGCGCTGCCGCGGCGCGGTGATGCGTGAAAATCACATAAAAATCATTATGAAACCCTTTTGTTGCACTTCCCCCGTTGGTTCAACCCCTTATTATGTCCGAGCGTCGGTGTATAATTATTCGCGGTGACTACTGACTGACTTTGGGGATTATTACGTATGTAGACAACCCTATTTGTAAATTGGTACAAACGTCAGAAAGGGAAAATCAGTAATGGAAGACTTATACTTTATATAACATATAAAAAAAATGGAGTCGAGGACGACCTAAAGGCAATCGCTGTGAGGGGCTGGAGAAAAAAAATCTAAAAGATCCGACTGGAAAAATTTACTGAACCAGGCTAAGGTCCACTCGCAGCTGTAAAGCCTTGATGATGATGATGAAGACATATAAAAAAGTACACTCATAGCTCCACACAGGGCCGGCCTCCATACGGCCCGCGTGAATGACTCTTTTGGCGCCTTTATTATCTTCAAAAATTTAAAAGACTGCAAGCCTGAGTAACATTTATAAAAATACTGTTTATATACTCAAATAAAAAAAAAACAATGACTGACAAATATCTAGACTCAAACTATATACTTGCTGCCAGTCGTACAAATAGTTATCTTGAATTGAACTTACAATCTTCTAGCTATATAGTGAAGCTTAAATATTTCACCACTACACTATTTGGGTCGCCAAATGTGAATAAACACGTGACTTACTAAAATATGACCAAAACTTTTCTTTCAACTTCATGTTTACTTAAGGGATATAAACACAAAATGTTGTTATTTTTAATTGTTTTTATATATCTATTTGTGAAGCTTATTTTGAGAGTCTGAAAAGATTTTAATCAGATTAACACCATAGGATATAACAATAAAATAAAAATTTTACTCAATCGTTTTTTCTTTGCTCAAAACCACCTTGTCAAACCTAAACTATATTCATAACTATTTCTGAACGATATTAGAAAACTCCAAGAAACGAGCCTACAGCTTTCTTAAAGGCCAGGCACTTTTATGTATTTTTTTTGTGGTAATTACTATTGTAGATTTTCTGATTATAATTACAATCTAGCTATGGGCTTATGAATAAGTTATTTTTAACTAAATTTGATAAGTAGAGTATAACGAAGAATGTGTCCATCAACACTTTTCTTCTAGTCTCTATTAAGGGGAAGGGTTTCACTAAACTAACTTAAAGGTGAGAGGTTTCAACAATTAAAAGTTTCATGAGGTGATATTGAGATTTTAGGATTGATCTGAACAAGAGTGGCGGGTTAATGTCCTTTCCTTTTGAAATGAGGAGGCATGCACCACTACCCTGTTGAAAAAGCTACCTTCAGTGATGTTTGATATGATATTGGAACATCTAAAAAGCTAGATTACGCGTTTGTCAAAAGCCGGTAACGCTTCTGCAATGCCTATGGTATTGTGGATGTCTATGGGGGGTTTTGATTACTTTCCATCAGGTGACACCACTGCTCATTTGCCTTATCCCCTTAAAAAAAGGACCGGCGACAGTACAAAAATAAGTTGGAAAGCAAAACATATATACATTAGCCTGATAGTACAAATTTAAATATATTTATAGGAAGTGTAGCTAGACGACATAGTTATAAATAGCTGTATGTAAATGCAAGCTCGTGTGTTATGCCGACGAGCAGGTAATGCGGCAAGCGGCAACATTGGTACATCTTCCCAGTTTCGATTATGACACGGTACACAAGTGTTGCCATTTGAGAAATTGTTTTCTACAACTGTTTCCTTTTTACCTTAGAATGAGGGAATCTATGAAAATATATTCTTTTTTTGGCATGGCAAATCAAGATTAAACGGCTTGATGGATTTTTAATTTGAATGGTCGTTATATTCGTCTTGACTGTGGGACTGGGATAGAGAAGGTATTTAAATACTTGACCTGTTTAGGTTATCAATTATAATCTTACAATATATCTATCTGTTTGATGGAGACAATGTTCATATTAATATTAAGAAAGACTGCGTTGTAATCAAGTTTATTAATTCTACGTTTATGGACTAAAATGATTCATATTTATATTATATTGATGTTGGATTTTTGCCAAAACAATTATAAAATTCTTCCCCGATAGGTAGCACTTTTATTAAAATTAAGAAATTATCTTATTGCCATCTACTAGAGGGAGTATAACTAATTATATCTATTTATTAACTTTATAATAAATTTAACCATTATAGCAAACGATTAGAAAAAGATAAAAAGATGTAAGATAAGAAAATGCGAATAAATGAAACTCAATGTAAATAAAAAAATTACATTTAATGTTTTAACCTTAAATTAAAATTAACATTTAAATAGAAAGATTGAAATTAACAAAATATGACTGAAGTTTATTCTAATAAGTAACTAGAATATTAATGTAATTGGAAAAGATATAAAGTTTGGTTTTTCACAATACTTTATTTAAACACCAAAAAACCCAATCTGGTTGGCATTCTATTAAATTCTAATAAGCAAAGACATTCTCACTGTCACCACACTGGGAGGGGGACTGGTGACTTTGTTCTGAGAATTTTACATGACGTGTTATAATACATACATACATACACACACATATATATATATATATATATATATATATATATATATATATATATATATATATATATATATATATATATATATATACACATATATGTTCTGCTACTGCGTGCGTGCTACAATATAGTAAAGTAATAAATAACGATGCTAGATTTTTTTAATTGCAAGACAATGATTGTTTAATAAGTGATTGACCCAGATACTTTTCTCGTGATTTCATTTTCTGTGTATTAATATATATTGAATCGTAAGATTTCTGAACCATTTTTTTTCTTAATTAAAACTATACATTCCTCTATATTAAGCTTCACCATTTATTACGGAATTTTATCATAAAAATGTACGCTTTGATACATAAAATATTTCTGTAGATATCGTAGCTTAGATAAACGAAAAGCAGGCATTATATTAATCTTGATCTATTATTTATTTTGAAGTTAATTATTATTGCAAATTCAAATGAAATGTTTATGAGAAATTTCAATAAGTTCTTATAAGTAAGTGGAATACAAAGTATGACGGGCACTTGGTTCAGTTGTTAAGATGGTATTAATGGCGTGCTATCTAATGTAATTACACGGTTTGAATGGCTTTAAAAATTAAAATTAACCTAAACAAAATCGAATTTATGCAGAACCAAATTTATATGATAGTTTCTTCCTCGTATTAAGACAATGATCTAATTTATTTAATGGCGAAACTATTTGTAGTGGGTGGATGCAGATTCCAGCATCGGGACATACATACATACATGGGTAATGAAAGAAAACACAATTCAAAAGAAATATAATATTATAATAACAATTAGAAATATAATAATAACTATAAGATATATAATAATAACAATAAGAAATATAATAATAAGTCATTTGGTAAGAATCAAGTTTACAATGTGAAGACGTGAGTACGTATTCTCCATTGGACTATCGATGTGAACTTATGATATTTCCTAGTATATACATCATTAATTTAGTTGAAATGGTTAACAAGAATTCTAGTAATATTAAAAACATTGTTATATATTATTATTTTCTATATCATATTTATGAAATAAAATTGAATAGAACTTCTTTTCTATGATCTCCATTTTTTGTACCGTGTCGTACAGTGCAATTCTGTGAGGATACCCGGATCCACGCGCTTGATCGGATCATGCACCGCAAGTGAAGCGAGACGGGTTTATATAGTTTGTTGTAGGTAGAAAGGAGACGTCGCTATCGAAATGACCAACGGCAGTTAGGGGTCAAGGGTGAACGCTCTCGGGTGAGATGTTAAGGTACTGGTTTCCGAATATACGGGTATGTTGCACCGACTTTGCCGAAGGCTGTGGGATATCTATTTAGGTTGGCTTAGTCTGTGAAAGGTTTATGTGAAAGTGCGCTGCGTCCTTACCAGCATCTTTGGAATTTATTAGTGTGGCAGAGTGAAAGAGACACGAAAACATAACTTATTGAAGCGCATTTCGAATCGCATTTGTATTTATCAAGTTGTACTGTATATATTTTTATCGTATACCTAATTATCAGAATTCGTGAGGCTAATTATCAGAATTCATAAGGCTAATTATTAGAATTCGTAAGGCTAATTATCATAATTCATAAGGTTATTTGAGTAAATATAATAACAATCGACAATCGACAATCAAAATCGAATAAATGCCGAAATCGAGCATCTGTACTATGGCTCTAGCATTATATAGTTTTATTTTGTCCCATATGTACTTTTTAGTACTGTTCGCCTTTATTGAAAAGCCTGTCGTGAGTTCATTTAAATCATGTTTTAATGTTTCAAAGACATAACAATATGCAATAAAAGGAAAAAAAACCGCGAGTTTGGAATGGAGTCAATTTCGGACGAATTAACAAGGTCAGTCGAGCGTGAAATTTGGTGTAAGCAATACGAAATTAGTATACGTTTACGATGCTTGATTTATGGGGCATGGATGTCGAGATCGCGGCCCCATGAGCTTGTAAGGGTTGCCGTTTTAAAACCAACTTCTTTTTTATGGGATAGGGCGGCAAGCGAGCAAGCATTTTTCCTGATGGAAAGCAATTAACGCCGGCCAGAACATCTGCAACACCATAGGCAAAACAAATGCCTTGCCGGCCTTTGTGTTATAAGAAGGCAAATTACTTTTAAATGTGTCCTATTATTATTTTAATATAGAAGAGGCAAGTTTAGGTGCAAGCAGATTAATTCATGTAAGTTATCAGCGCTTATGGACATATGCCACACTAATGGTCTTGTATTACGATAATATGCGAATAATATGATAGGATCAGGAATACAAACACAATAAAGTAAACGTAAAAGTAGTTGGGTTTTCCAATCAATCTGTCGAGGACTGGCAAATGGTGGCTCAGGATCGAGCCAAGTGGCGACTCATAGAGATAAAGACTCATTTAGGGCCACTGTGCCCGCCAAAGTAAGCTATCAAATCATTGATTGCACTTATGCACCCAACAATATAGAAAAATACTAACATTTTTTTCTTTTCTTTGATGGTAAAAAAAAGATCTTTTTATTTTTAGTAGTAATGGTTTATTATAGATAATAAAAAATGAATGACATAGGTGTACATACAGCCAGCAAAGTTATAAAAACGAAAATAATTTGAATGCAAATTGTATGTTATAATGCCACCCATAAGCGTAACATTTTAGTATTTTATTTTTATCAATGTAGATATATTTTGAAGTAAGCTGTGGGTGTCATGTAAGAAATACAAGGAAGATATTTCTTATGTTTCTGTAACCAAATCGCTGGAAATTATCAAGAGGATTATCATTTATTATGTCATGCTTTTTAATGTGACGGTAAGTATATTGTCGATAAATTGGCTCAAAGGCGGGGCAGTCGCTTATGGAGTCAATAAACGCGGGTTCGATCAGGATAAATATATGTATGGCCCACATATGGCTACCCCTCGAATCCCCGTATTCGACAAACGTGGTGAGTATATGTCCATTTTGAGAAGGCCCGTGCCCAGTTATGTGACATATATGGACTGTGTGAAAAGCCATAATAAATGACATTAAATGTTACATTTTTAACATTTTTGATGTTTTTTTTTGGTGGAACTTTTGCCTCAATTTAGTTTCATCTCTGAAACAAAAGAAAATTGTTATGCGGAAGAATTGAATCACTTCCAAAGTAAATTACCGCTGACTTCCCTTTGACATTCACAATAGTCGACTCAACGGTCCCGTTGTTTATATCAGACGAGATTAGGTTGCCGTGGAAGATACTGCACGCCATTTGTTCAAAGAAAATGATATACTACTCATCCGTGCGTGTGACAACACGCGCGAACATACAAATTTATCTCACTTACTAAAAACATACACAAGTCAACGCATCATTCTTATATCGTTACAATAAAATACATTTTTATTTAGCAAATAATTTGGCGATTGCAAATATATCTTGGTCTTAAAGAATGGAATGCAAGAAAACGACGAAAAGAGAATAAAATACGACAGAAAAGTGGACCCCGGACGCAATAAAATATCAATTTTTTTTTATACATACCAACTATCAAACTGTACTGGTTTTATTGCGTACCGTTTCTTTCATTTCACATTGCTACGTTTTATTTATTTTTCTCTTCTTATGTTTAAAGAAAGCCAGCAATGTATTTATATAAAAATGGATATACAAAATTGGAACGCAGTTTTCAAAAATATAATAAGGAGGTTTAGTGTTCCCCTCGCATACTTTTAGTTACAAATGCGCGACTATAGTTGAATATGATTGCGGTTTGCAAAGCGTAGGGGACTACTTATTTGGATTGTTTTTAAAAAACAGTCGTACTAGATAGATATTTATTAGCTTTTCAATTTTATAAAGTAATTCTAAGATGTAATGTAATTTTTCTTTTCGTTTTACTTTTTAAGTTTGCCGAATAATTGTACACAAATTTATTACCTTCAAAATTATGTAAAATAATTCTTAAATGTATTATAATCTTTTCTGTACGTTTAACTTTTCAAGGTTGCCTAATAATTGTACACAAATTTACTAGCTTGAAAATCATGTAAAATAATTTTCAAATGTATGTATATATAATGTTTTCTTTTCGTTTTACTATTCAACGTTGCCTAACAATTGTACACAAATTTACTAGCTTTAAAATCATGTAAAATAATTCTCAGATGTATTATAATGTTTTGTTCGTCTTACTTTTGAAGGTTGCTAGTGATTTTATAAATTTTATATAGGTCATGTTATATAATAAAAATAATTATTATTTCTTCACTATTAAATGAATAGATAAGTATATCAATATTATTCTCATCATCACATTAGATGTGATTTTGAAATAAATCATCGTCATCATTATAATCAGTGAACATTAGTTTTTTTAGCAGTCCATTGTTTTACTTAGGCCTCCCACAAAGCGCGCCATTTAGCCAAGTCCAGTTTCTGCCAGCCGACTGGCGCTGATCGTCGTTCTTTCTGGTCGAGGGGATTACCGCTCTACATTTGCTGTCATCTAGTTATAAGCAATTTTAATATACGGGTACAATATAAATATATTAATTGTAATGTGAAGTTATATGAATAATTCAAATAGTTGCGGCAATGGTCGTATCTCGCATCGCAATTAAAGGGGGCAAACAGAAATCAATTAGCACTACCCGCGGGCTATTGACAAATTACGTTTCATAGGTCGACCACCCACCAAAAGCGGTATCATCGCTATAAATTTCATTGCAAATAGTTTCAATTAAAAAAGAAGATTAGCAATGTTTTGATATTACTAGAATTTTTGTTAACCATTCAAACTAAGCCAATAAAATATGTGCTAGGAAAATGTGATGAAAATCAATAGTCAAGCCCACAATCTAAGATCGTAAATACAATTCCAACCAATTCAACTATTGCTGAAATGCCTATATTTAAAATCGAAAAGAAACAAAATTAATTAAGAAAGCTTTAGTTACTCTTTTGGAGGCCTGGCAATGATGACAACGATGCTTTTTTAGTTTAGAATAGAACAGAACCGTACAGATAGAAACATAACAGAAAAGAATAGAATAAAAAGCTTGCTAACATTAAATTAAACCTTTTGCTGAGGACATATTCAGTGTTAATATTGATAGATAGATGGTAAGGTCAACTTAGCTGTGCTATATTAGAGTTTATATTCAAATTCAATAATTATTATAGCTTATCTAACACTGTCCTACAAGACTGCTTCACACTAAGAGAGACAGATGTAAAAGTGTATGCCCCACGTGTGATGAGTGCTGGTGCATATTATTCAGCGGCGGCTACTGAATAATTGGTAGTGAGGAAAAGGGAAAGGGAGAAGGGGAGGGGGCGTTCGATCTGTATTACTTTATTTTATACTTCATTATATATATAGTAGGTAACCTATATTTTGAATGTATTTCATATTATATGCTAGTAGGTATAATAGACTTTTTCGACTTTGTGGATGGTTTGGCCCTTTTTTTATGTAGTATATACACTCATAGATTTTTTTTTGAATAAGCTTTATAATTTCGTAACTTGACGGGCAATTGGCTATGTGGCGGGGTTTCCCGCCCATTGAGTCAATGTTCGCGAATTCGATCCCTGCATCGGAATAAATATATGTATGGCCTACATATATTTATTTCGAGCCTCTAAATCCGCCAATCCACACTGGACAAGCGTGGTGGCTTAACGTCCTTTCCTCCAGAAATGGAGAGGCCCGTGCTCAGCAGTGGGACCTATGTTTATGGGCTGTGAAAAAAAGTTTTGAATTGTATAATAAATTATATAGTTATATAAAAATTAGAATATTAAATATCTCCTTTGATTATTAATGTATTTGCACGTAGAGATTAATTAATATTTTTTTAAGAAAAGCCAGGACAAGAGTATTTTTAACCGGCGGGCTTGCTTGAGGAGAATAATGAGTGTGGAGGAAGCAAGGGAAGTATGCCGAGATCGTAGCAGATAGAGATCTGTGGTCTCTACCTACCCCTACGGGAGACAGGCGTCATGATTTGTATGTATGTATGTTTGTAGAGATTATAGTAACATTCTTCATTTGTCAGTTTGTTTTGTTTAACAGTGAAGTGCAACGGCTATATTTAGAGGCGTTTAGATAAATTTGTATTAAACTGTTGCTGGATAAATTAAAGTTTGGACGTCGGATCCAACATTGTAAGAAACGTTACCCACGATGTATCCGCTGCCGAATTCCACAACCGCACAACTCGCCGTAAAGAAAACTTTCATCCCCACCATCTGGATGAGTGGCGATCTACTACGGGGCGCTTCTTTCGAAACTTCATTTCACGCATCACCACTCTGTGAAACCAGCTACTTTTGATGGTCTTTCTGAACCGATACTATATTGGCACCTTCAAAAAACAAGCCTACACATACCTAAAAGGCCGGCAACGCTTCCGCGACTCCTGCGGTGTCGCCGTTGTCTATGGGCGGCGTTGATTGCTTTCCATCAGGCGGTATGCTTGTTCGTTTGCCCTCCTATCACATAAAAAAAAAGTTTGGATGTCGAACGCAACATTGCAAGAAACGTTTCCCACGATGTATCAAATATTTAAGATGTTATATGTACATTGGATCGATCATGTTTAATCCCTTGCACCCACATTGATGTCGGTATTCAATAAATCGCAAAGCCAGTTAAATAGTTGACCCCAAAATTTTGAAATAATACCGCAAAACGTGTTTGGACACACGAGACAATCAACAAAAGACCTTTCTGTTCTACAAAGAATTAATTGTTGTCATTGAATCTAAGTTGATACCATTCTAAACCTTAACACATCGTGATAGGTGATATGCGAGGGTGGTATATAGTATCGTATTAAAGCATCTTAACAATATTTTTGGTATACTTTGGATTGTCTAAGCAACAATGACGTGGGAATCTTAGAGAAGAAAAGGTTTGAGCTTTTGAAAAGCTTCATATTGACCGCAGAACATGTTCGCGGTTACTTTATAACACGGTATTTAGAGAGCTATTGGCAATATATAGTTGGACCTGATAATATTGAGAATTTGATATTTATTTAAGCCGAAATAAAAATTATAAAAAAAATAATTAATTATTATTTTAAAACAATTAAAAAGGAAAATACCATATTAAAAATTTGATACGTGAACAGTATGAATTGGATTTTCTGATTCAAATTAAATTTAATTTACCAAGTGTATAGTGAATAAGATAATTTGAAATATATAATTAAACCATCGAATATTACGACGTATTCCACCCATTTCTTTTTAGGTGACTATGGGAGCAAATACTAGAAAATCACCAAATATCAAAACAGTACTGCCTATTCATCAAGTTCACCCTACTTGAAAATAAATACAATCTGCGATACCTAATCCTCAACATCGGCAACGGCAACATTTCTCAATTATGAGAAAAAGCATCCAGCTATAAAAGATACGGCTAAATTGATAATATTTAAACCAATGACATCAGAAATACGATTGAAATTTAATATATATTTTTTATACTATAATAATGCACAGCTTAAATGTATTATTTTAAACAGAATTTTTTTCCAAGAATTTCTTTCATCAGCAAACACTCTATTTTAAAGAACTAAAAGTTTTCTAAAGTAACACAGATTATGTATTATAATAGTTAACATGTAAATATACACTAAAAATATATAGTATACCATTTTCTAAAGTAACACAGATTTGGTATTATAATAGTTACCACGTGAAATGTACACTTAAAATATATAGTATACCATTTTTTGAAGTTACACAGATTTGGTATTATATAATAGTTACCATGTAAAATGTACACTAAAAATATATAGTATATCATTTTTCTAAAGTTACATAGATTTGGTATTATATAATAGTTACCATGTAAAATGTATACTAAAAATATATAGTATACCATTTTTCTAAAGTAACACATATTTGGTTTTATAATAGTTACCATGTAAAATGTACACTTAAAATATATAGTAATATAAAAAATGTATACTTAAGTATCAAAACGAACAAATCCAAGTGTAATGCGCAAGCGCCGCCGGCTGCGGACACTCGAGTCACCCATTGTTTACCATCTAGCGAAGAAGACGCTGTGATATATTGCTATAAATATACATTATGTTATGTTACCGAGACCAAACCATTGTTTCACAATAAAGAAATTCTTGTAGCAACAGTGAAACTAGAATTTTGTTAATACAGCAATACCCCGGACTTACACGATGGGTGGGACCGAGCGCTATACGTGAAGTCGAATTCGCGTAAATCGGGGTACAATTTTGCATATAAAGACATGTACAAAGTATGTTTAATTGGGACCGGAGACAAAATAAAACATTAATTTAGGAAATAAATGTGAAAATTAAAAAAATTGTGTAACTCCGAATTCGCGTATGTCGAGGTAGTGTAAGCGTGGTATTACTGTTCTTTAAATATATTTTCAAAATCAATGGCAAACGATAGTGCAATAGTAAATCTCTTCCAATCGGCCATATATGTAAAGATTGTGATCTGCAATGGGAGGAGAGGAAGGAGAAAGAAGTTGTGCTTCGTGTCCATATTGTATGAAAAGCGATAACATATAAAAAAGTTACCACTTAAAGCCGATATCGTATGTGGTATTTGTCTGGTCAGGGCGACCCATTAATGCATTTCGAGCAATAAAATGGATTCCGAGCGTTATATTTTCACTCAAAAGTCCGTATAAATAGAATATAGAATATATAATAATTTCTATATGATTTATTTCTCTCGTCTTAGTGTTTTGCGAGTTTAAATCAGCTGGAATGAGGGGACACGAGTCATGGATGGCAATCGCGTGACGCAACCGGGTTTTTCATTACCTTCCCTCCCTTGTCGTCCCCTGTACACAAGCAACAAAACCAAAGCGTCTTTTGTCTTTTAACCGCTGTATTGTGGTGTAGTACTCCCGGTACTGTCTTATGATTATAACTATTTTTATGGCCAGTATTATCATCCAATTAGATTTTCCATACAATATACGGTATTGAGATATATTCACAAATAAAAATAATAAAATAAAATACTTTGCTCTTTCTTTATATTATGTGTAGGTTATACAAATATAAGTATATCTTTCACATGAATCTTAATCTTTATTTGATATTGTTACCGGGAGTTGTTTTGAAGACTGAATTTTTCATGCAATCAATCCAAACATTGTGAGCAAAATAAATTTCAGGAATAGGAAAAATCTGGAAGTAGTGCAGTTTAATATTTGCGCTTAAGATTCATGCCACAATCGATATGCGAAATATCTCTTGTCCTATTAAGCATAGTGTTAAATTAGCTTATATTAAAGGAATTAAAGAAAAAAATCTTCAGTTGTCAGCTAGTAAAGATTTTTCAACTATATATATATATATATATATATATGTATATGTATATATATACTATATATATATATATATGTATGATATATATATATATATATATATATATATATATATATATATATATATATATATATATATATATATATATATATATATATATATATATATAAACATGTCCATTATATAATGTTGCAATGCAACCCAGCACAGTGTGTTTTTCCAGAATTTTTTTCCATGCAACACTACCCTGTAGAACCAGGTTCCAATGTTATATATAAACAAGCAGTATTTATATATTTCTTAAAGGCCAGAAACGCTTGTGTAATATCTATGGGCGACGTCGATTGCTTTCCATTAGGTGACACGCCTGCTAGTTTGCCGTTCTATCCTATAAAAAAAAATTATAGATTAATGTTTAAATATTTTTAAATAACATTTAAAGATAAAACGAGCAGGGGTGAATGCGTTGCCATTAACGTAAGTGCCGCCGTGAAAAATAAAGTTTTCCCTACGATTAGGAAGGAGTTCAAAGTAAGAGTATTGTCATCGAGGCATTGTACCGTGATGGGTTCTTTAATAACGCACGTTTTGTCTCGCTTAGTGATTCAACTGGTATGAATAATATGAAAGTAATAAATACCCCGTCTTATGCGTACTTACATTAGCTTTTTGTTGAATGGAGAATCGAAAGGGTTATTGATTGATTTTGAAAATGGAAACGATTACTTATATACGGCTTAAATCCATACGGCTATATATATATATATATATATATATATATATATATATATATATATATATATATATATATATATATATTTAACCCGATGTTGGAAATATACATACATATATACATAGCGTCATGCTTGTCTCCAAGGTAGTAGAGGTAGGAGTGTAGAGGTAGTCAGACACCACAGATCTACATCCGCTACGATCTCGGCATGCTTTTCTTGCTTCCTCCACACTCATCTCTCTACTAATGCAAGCCCGCCGGTTAAGGGTACTCTTGACCTGGTCTTTCTTTAACTCACTTACGGCTATACATGTATTTATCCCGTTTCATAAAGATAAGTAATAACTAATTATACACATAGCATGATATTAACTGAGTACCTTAGAAGATCTATTTTCATTCGTTCATTTAAATTAATGGCTTACAAAATATATATTCCAAAATAGTACGGATGATTTCGCCAATGTTACGTAGAATGGAGAAGATACGAAGGAGATTAATCGTTGCGGTTACAACCTCAATAGAATTTTGAAGAACGTAGAAATATAAGGTATTTCATGACTAACCCTTAACCTTAAACCTTATCTTGGTTAGTGTGAGGAAATCAATTTAAACAACTAAATAATTTGTCACATTTTTAATTAATTATAACAAATGACAGCTGTTTACTGGTCCCATGGTCAACGCAATACTTTATTCAATTCGCCGCGCAACACACGAAGTTTGTGCCCGGGGATGCCATTTAATTAATGCATGGAAAAAGCCCGCGCTGATGGATCACGTTTCGATCACAGATAATTAATAGCCTTTGTTTGAGCCAAAATATAGTCGCCAGTGATATTCTGGAAAGAAATTACTCTGTAAATTTAATACAATTGACACTGGCAGTGTAATATTACTCTAATTTTTTTTAACGGCAACTATAATATGTTTTTTAATAAGACTAATGTTTTTTTAATTTTATTAGAATTCTTGTTAACCATCTCATTTAAGCTACTAATGCTTATGTCAGGAAAGGGTGCACATCAACAATCCAATCGTAAGCTCGAATCTTACCAACTGAGTTATGGCTGCTATTATTTTGTATGTGATATCTTTATTTTGGTATTGTTTGTATTGATTTATAATATATATATATATATATATATATATATATATATATATATATATATATATATATATATATATATATTCACGCCTATCCCCCGCAGGGGTTGGCAGAGACCATAGAGCTCCATCCGCTGCGATTCATCGCAGCGAAACGGCTCGTCATTGGTCGCTTTTCGCCCTCGTGAGAATCAGGACGTGACGGGTGGCGAACCACGTCGCCGTCATTTTTCGACAAATTAGGTATATTAAATTCGTCTTTAGTGAATCCCACAAGCCGCAAGGGAAGATGGAGGTCAGCCCCAGCAGAGCCCTGCATTCTGAGGTAAGGCACCATAGTACCCGGAGGAGCCCGACCCCGAGACGATCGACACGCTTACGACTAGGCTCGCCCCTAGCCACGCATCCATTGGCACGGCAGACCGTGGATTGGCGGAGAGGAAGGGAAAGGGTAGAGAAGAAAGGAAGGGGCAGGAAAGGAAAATGTGGATTGGGGGGGTTACCAGACTCGGAATAAACATTTAAAAATCCATATAAATATTTATTCCGATGCGGGAATCGAACCCGCGACCATTGACTCCGCGGGCGGATGGCCCCGCCACTGAGCCAATCGGTCGTCGGTGATTTATAAGATAAAAATAAATGTTTTTATCTATTTATTTGCTGTGATTTTTTAAATAAAAATATCTCTAAAAGAGGGAAACACGTGTATATATTATGTGTGTGTAAATCGTCGAATACTAGATGGTGTGTGATATGCCTAAGTCGACAGAGTAGTCTTCGAACGGTGCCTCTTGCCTATACTTATTAAAGATGTCGAAAGCTAGACATTGCTTATCCACTGCTCCACAAGCTCGAAGGAATTCCGAGAGCTATGGAAAGGATTATGATCGAAGTTTTTCTGTTGGATATAATTCAAAATTAAAAAATTCGCGAATGAAGCAAAGTCACCGAGATTCCCGTTTAGGTTAGTATACTGCGGCAGTGGGCTGGTCATATTTGTTGGAAAACTAATAGCCGTGTCGACGAAAGGTGAAGTGGAGATTCGTCTTATCAAGTCTAATGTGAGACGCTTCCTGGCAAGATAGAGTAACGATCTGTGCAGGGTAGCTGACAGAGACTAGATGCGTCTAACTGAAGATCGGGTTAGGAAGATTACCTTGGAGGAGGCCTTTGTTCAACAGCGGATTGTCGCAGGCTAATCATGATATTATACACCGTGACTTTTTAATTACCCGAGAAAATTAAGTAATATATTCAGTTATCAATATACATTAAATATGGCGAAAAAAAAAATTATTTTTATGAAATATTTATTAAAAATGTCCTTAATATACACCAAAAATTATACAACAAAATATCTTGCTAATTCAAATAGACATCATTGTCATTCCAATATGAACTGCATCCAAACCAACCTAATTTGGTCGCGTAATATTTACAGGATTTCTTTGAAGTCCCATAATACAATATTTTTGTATGAACGCTATAATATTTGAATGTTACTTACTGACATACATATTTTTACAAACGTGAATTTTAGTTTTCTCGGGTAATTAAAAAGTCACGGTGTATACGTTTCTTTGCTTCATCCACACTCATCACTCATAGCAGATGCAGGTATGTGATCTCTGTCTACCCCTTCGGGAAACAGGCGTGTTTATATGTATGTATGTATGTTCATCGAACATAAAAACTGTTTTAAAGTAGGTCAATATAAAATGCATAAATACATGCAATAAAAAAAATGCAGACAAATAACGTCTTGTATCGAGAGCAAGCCATTTGAAGCACTTATAAAAAGAGTTCGTCTCAATAGGAGTTTATTAGCGATGATTGGAACGCTTGGAGTGGTGGGTGTCGGTGGGAGGGGGGGATAGTGACCCTTCTTCAACATTAATTATTCAAACTACGTCGTCGCCGGTCCGCCAAGTTAGAAAAACGGGAGATTTTGACAAGACTGCTTGTTAAAATATTGTATACGGTTTCATTGACATTTGAACTGGATTACGTGATGCGATTTATTTAAAATTTTCCTACACATTTCTGAATTAATTAGAAAATGCTTCCGGCATTGTAGGGACCCAAAACGTTGTACATGATGTTTTTTTATATGTAGAAGTTAGAAAATGAGAAAGCGTTTTATACACTTAATTTATATATATAATATATATAAGCATATATAAAATTTTATTTTATATATGCTTATATATATATTTTATTTTATTTTATTTGTGACAATTTACAAGTGAAGTTGGATGGAGCATAGTAGGTCTCACTAGGCAGGCACGTGCTGAGACCTGATTCGGTCATTATTCAAATTTGGAGTACATATATAAATACACATAAATAAGTACATACATACATAACATATATATTCATACATACACAAAAAATATACATATCTATACATATTAACACAAAAAAAAAATATCATAATTGCCAGCAAGTGATGCTACTGCCCTATAAAAAACATGTCGACTTGGTTCTTACTAAGTATGATAAATAAATAGTTTGTTATGTAGCTATTAAGTCACAAAAATAATTTATATGATATGCACAAATATTATTAAAAAAATTCATCGTATGCCTCCTCGAAAATCATTGAGAACCAGAGATCCATCCAACTCTTTTTACTTCCTTATCCCCACTATTCACATCATACATGTTATTACATCAATTATACGTTAAGACTACCGTATCTGAACTGCCCTAGGTGCTGCACATGAATCTTTGCTTGTTAGCTTATTTCTTATATAAAAATATTGCTACCGCATATCTAGTGACGTGACGGATTAATGTTCAATAGGAAAAGAAGATATATATCCTGCCCCACTTTAAGAATATTCAATCATTTTACAAATTGATATTATCTGAAAATTAATCTGTTAAGTCATATGATTCATTATTAAAAATGAAATCTAAAGATTTATGAAAATGAAAAATTCCCAAGAATTTTCATACCTGATACTATGATACGAGATCGTAAAAACATTTGACTGGTTTTTTAATAAAATCTTCATTTTTGAATTTAACATATATACATATTTATAAATAAAGTTGCTATAACTATCGTTTCCAAATTTAAAATGAATCCAAGCTGGAATTAAAAATAAAAAAACATGATGTAGTTTTATGTAACCATCTCTGCCAGCCAGTGTTATTTTCTGAAAGAGTCTTATTCAAAGAGTAAGAAACTCATATTAAAACTTTCTTGAGAATAATCCGAATACAACACAATATCAAAATTTAATATCATTTTAATCTTAATTCTACTTATTAATGTTACCCAAGGAGGGTTCCGTGACATGAAAATACTTGCCTAAAAATTTTGTACCTTCATTCAATTTTGGACTTTATTATAAAAATATAAAGATGATATTAACCGTGATTTTATATTTTGTTTTTGTATGAAAATATCAGGGGATCAAGCCAAATCCTTTGAAAGCAAGCAAGTTCAAAGATAACGTTGGTCCTCAAATACGTTTTAAATTAGGTTGAATTGAGATATTCGGTGAGAGTGTGTGTGTGTAGTATAACTTCTTATATTAGCTAAAAATAAGAATATATCTGAAGTTTTTAATTTTTGATTCCATATCTTTTATTGTCATAAATACCAAATCACTTGGTAAATCTTGGTAACAGGAAATATATCTATATGTCCATTTACCAAGGTAGGTAAATGGATATATCTTGGTAGATGGAAGAGGCTTTTACTCAAAAAGGACTACACAATGGCACTAACACAGACAAATAAATGGCAATAAGGACTTCCATCAGTGACGTTGTGTTTTTATTTCATTTTCATAATCTTATATTATTATCAGTTATATTGTTTAATTGTGGTGGCGTATATACAAAATAGTTCGATTAAGGCTTATAAGTGAAGTGATATGAAATAAATGCATGTATAGTGACTTTTTATGTTGACTGAAAAAGTCCATAGAAGGTTTTGATAAAATAGTCACCATTTTTCAGGACGTAACGTGACAAGCTGACTATTTAAAATCAAGAGATTTTATATTATTCCATTTTACTTGACACTGGCATGATAGTTTTAATCAATTGCCATCAAAGAGAAGAAATGGCATTAAATCCGCTTGTTGTATACTTTATGCAAAAAGTTAAATAAATAAATAAATATCTACAAAATGTAGATACTAAGATAAGCAGAAGCAAAATGGAAACCCGACATTGAACATCATGTCGGGACTAAATTTATAAATTGGCAAGAAACCATTCAAATTATTACGCTCCGCTCATAACTTCATACTAAGCGTGAGCCTTCGAAATGCATTTTACGAGTAGGATCTTAGAGCGGCGAGTTACGATGCACTTAAATATTTCCAATATGAACGATGTTATTTATGCCGTTACAGCATCGCTTTGTAATATCTTAATGCTATTAAATTATTGATCATATGACGCAAGTGGTTCGTAACACCGTTGTCAACTTTGCCTGCATTTCTTTTCTTTGATGGCAATTAGTTACAACTATTATGCCAGTGTCAAGTAATATACAATAATATCCAATCTCTTGAAATGTAACAAGTCAATTCATCACGTTACGTCTTGATAAAATGGTGGCAATTTTACCAAAAACCTTCTATGGACTTTTTCAATCAACTTAACAAGTTACGATACACGCATTTATTTCATATCACTCCACTTATACACCCTAATCGAACTATATTGCATAATACGCCACCACAATTAAACAATATAACTGATAATAATATAAGATTATGAAAATGAAGTAAAAACACAACGTCACTGATGTAAGTTGGCGGGAAAAGTCTGCCTGCATTTGATTCATCTTAAATTCACAAAAGAAATTAGCCCGACACTGGAGAAGGATGGACTTAGTTCGAAGACGATGTGAAATCACAGACGCCTAGCAAGCTACGAGAGCGTGGTTTTTTTTTATGATGAGATGGAAAGCAATCAACGCTGCCCACAGACTTCCGCATATAGACATAGGCAGTGCGAAAGCGATCTTTGAGGAAAGTGTCATTATGGGAGTGGGAATGGGAGGGGGAGGGGTAGAGAGAGGGGGGAGGGTGTTAGGCCTCGCGGCAGGTAAGCTCCCACTCAGACGCCGGTTTTCTGCGGGATTGTGGTACTTCCGTGAGCAAGCCGGCCCATTCATGCTACAAAAAATATTATGCCATTCTTGAAAAAGTATTTGTCTGCAGCTACTAATGTTACTAAAACTACTATAAAATGGTAATGTGGTTCCACAGATCTGGAGAGCAGCAGAGAGGAAGTCTGGATCGTGGGGGTATAAACACTGATACCGATATAGATTTTACTTCTCTGAGCCTAATTCGAGCCTTAACATCTTCGACAGAAGATTGCAGTAGGAGGCCTAAAGCCGGAAATTGTGGCATTTGAGCAACGATGACGAGAAAATCGGTGAAAGAAGCTTCTCGTGATGGAATCCTTATTGAAGTGATGTCAAACGCATCACGATAAGATTAAAGAGGATAGTAGGTATCGAAGGACTCTTAAGTTCAGATCGAGACCACGCAATGAACCGCTATCAAACAAGTCTCATTTATTTCATTTCCTATCAATAATTTCTTCGATCAAGGGCTCGCTTCTCCAATTTCTATATGTCTCTCTCAATTACCCCGTAAAATTTCTTGTTGATCTTTCTCTTTTTCTTCTCCCTTCAGTTGTTTCCTCTATGATATTTAAAATATAATTGTTATGACAAACATGGGCACTTGCTCAGTCTTACTTCGACTTCTCTTATCACCGTGCTGTAAGGTTTGCAGTTTTTTTTAAATTAACTACTATCGGCAAATCATAAAAAAACTACTACAAAATATTTTTAAAGTTATTCGCTATTATGGTGTTTATTAATCGTGCTAAGTGGATCATAGAAATTTCGTGAGATCATACCCTTAAGTTAAATGCTATCACACCTTAAAGTCAAACTTACTTCAGACAGCGATGATAAGTAACTTTCTTTAAGTATCGCTTAAGTTACGGCTAGTTTGCTTAATCGAACATCAGACTAAACCAGACTGCTATTAATCGTTATCGATTGAAAGCGAGTGTCGCTTCGTACGACCACACTCGAAGCGAGTCGAACGCGATAAATCATATCACGCACGACACTAGTTATTTTTCAATGTTCGTTATACAGTACATTTCTTATTTATATCGAGTTGCTAAGTTTATTTGTTGGAGCAGCATTGGTTGCGGTGTTGGTTTCTGTGTGGTTTTATAAAGTGGGGTAAACTGCTCCGTTGTCGCCCTCGCCCGCTCTATTAATCTACGCGGTTTATTTATTTGCTCGCCGCGTCGCTGTGGTAATGTAAGCACTTCGCAAGTAAGTACAACAGGTTTCATTTTGATTTGTTTTATTGCGCGTTTAGATTTATATATTGACTTTATCTCATTTGTATTATGGTTTGCTGCATCATTTATCAGGTTCACTGGTTCAAGGGGTCTTAAACGTTTCTTACGGGTCTTTCATTCGGTGCGGTGACTAAAATAGTGTGTTCTCTCTCGGGAGTCTGAAGGGTCTGTAGGGGAAGACCAAGGAGAACTTACCTTGACCAAATCGCTGCTGTTCTCAAGAAAGGCCAGGTCAAAAGTATCTATAACTGACGAGCTATGTAGAGAACCGATTCCATGTAGATAGTGATGAGTCTGAATGAAGCAAAGAAAGTGTGCCGGGATCGTAGCATATGGAGGTCTGTGGTCTCTGCCTACCCCTACGGGAAACAGGTCTGATCATATGTATGTATGTATGTATGTTCTCGCTGTGTGGAAAGGAACGTAATCCTGTGTGTGTGATACCTAATTTTTTATTTGTTTACTACGTTTTTGTACAATACAATAATTTTCTGCGAAACCATCTAAAGGTCTGTGTTTCATTTTTACAGGAATAAACATTTACCTATTTTGTCAAGGTCTACTGGCGAGACATATATTCTTACATACTCACATACGAACAAAGATCCATAGATATATTTTTCTTTTCTTTGATGGCAGTTAGTTATAACTATTATACCAGTGTCAAGTAAAAAACGATAATATCAAATTTCTTAAAATATAACTAGTCAACTTATCACATTACGTCTTGATAAAATGGTGGCTATTTTACCAAAACCTTCTAAGTAGTTTTTAGTCAATCACTTCACTTATAACTCTAAATCATAACTTAGCCGTAGAAGTAACTTGGCCGTTGAGTCAAACCACTTCAATTTTGTAGACACCATAGACAACATGTATGTAATGTAGAGGAGATCGCACTATTTGTGTTTAAATCAATTTAACATTTTCATTTACTTTTTCAATGGTTCACGCGATCAGACCCCAGCTTCCACCCTCTCACCATTAATTGGGTTAAAACCGCAGCGGGTTGTGCCTCCCGGGACAGAAGGGTTACTCCTCAGGGAACCAGACAAAATTGATTGAGATGGATGTTGTCAACGAACTCGGGGACAGTTTTTTGTGTTTTTACCCCGGTGTCGGATTGTTTTCTATTGTGTTCTTATCAAAGTTTTTTGGTAACAAGAGGGTAAAGTTTAACCAGTTGTATAGCGCAGCTAATTGGTTTTAATTTCTTGAGTGCTTTTTTAATTTCTTTTTAAATATTTTGCTATATTGCCTTTTATATCTTGATAATATCTTAAATAAGGTTTTTACCCCGACTGTATTTAGGTGCATAATATTTTAACTTTTTTAATTGTCCCATAGAAATCCTTGCAGTTGATTTGAAAGCTTGAACAGCAGCTATGTTTAGTCTGAAGGTGGTAGCAAAACGGCCAATTGATCGTATCGAACTTCACTTCAGTATTTAAATGACAAGCTGCGATAACTCAACCGCCCACCGGACGAAGCGCGGTAACTAAGCTCCTACTCAAACGCCGGTTTTCTGCGATAGTGTGGTACTTCCCCGGGCGAGTCGACTTATTCAAGCTACAGACAAATAATATGCCATCTTGACTATATGTATTCGTCTGCAGCGTGGCTCTACCACTACAACATAGTTAACTAAGGGATGGATAGATGCTGGTAGAAACGAATAATGACATCACTATGATGACCACGATCCTCGGATGGATTCCTTGTACATATAGTTCGAGTCGTCCTCTCTCATTTTCCGTCAACTAACGACAAACAAGCAGTAGACAACTTAAATTATTTAAGTGAATAACTTTGTATTTTTTTGTAATTCATAAAAATATAAGTCATTTATCAAAAGATAAGTGTGGATTAAATAACATAGGAATTATAATATGATATAAAAACATATTTATAATTATTTAAAAATAATATGTCCCGTGAATTAGTAATCCTACGAATTAATAATTGAACAATCTGTATATCCATTGAATACATCGACGCTCTTTCTACCCACCTTTTTAATTTATTGTTGTATTTGTAAATTTAGAACGTTATTTTATATTATTCTCCTGCATTAATCTCTCCAGTTGCCTGCATTAATCTCGCATGATGTTGCTAAATAATCTATTTTTCAAAATTACATTACCTACTATATCTCTGAAATGATTTTACTTAAAATTTTAAATCAACTAGGAATGGAGAACACATCATTGTTTTTTGTTCAACCAATAGATAAATACATAAGATAGATAGATAGATAAACAGACTCGTTGTAAATTAAATTTGGACATGACCTTGAAACTAAAAGCGATATAAATAATTTATAGTAATAAACATTTTTATACATTTTTTATATATATTGTTATTAGAAATTCTGATTGTTTCTTGTGTCACTATAACAAGTCGTGTTTCTTGTAGATTTATAGAGGAACATTAATAATATTTAGAAAATAAATTCAATCACGGCAATGTGATATTGACAACTCTTATTGCCTATGCGGTAAAAAAGAAACAAAAACTTAATTTATTCAATAAAGTGGCATAGGTTAATTAGGAAAAGATAACATTTTGAAAATTATAATTGAACAAATGTGAATGATATGCAAATTTTTGATGTCCGTAAATCAATGTCAGAAATAACTTTCACGGAGGGCCTAGATTCTAAGTGATTCTTGAGTTATCATACTTTGCTTGATTGGTAGTCTTTCAAAAAACCGGATTTGAAAAAGGAACGTGAAAAAATATTATTTTTTTCATATAATAAACAATATTCATCTATGGATTGATAAACAGTCATTTATGTTACGTATAAACATAAATCTTGGTCCTATAAAGTTGAAGTAAGTTTTAAAAGAGTTTTTTTTTCTTTATCAAAGATTTTAGAATTCGTGTAGTAACAAAAACTATATTCGAATTTTATAAAATAATTGCATCAAATATTACATATTGAAGGTTTAATTATCAGAACTCATAAGTTAAAAAAATTAAACTTAGGGGAACAACAAAAATTCGATTTACTTTAGGTATGAAAATAGATAATTATTGAGTTAAATACAAAATCGAATTAGAGATAAGATTATCCGTTAGATGGCATTAGGAGCGAGAAAAAAAATGTTCTTTGCAGTTATTGATAATTAGGCCAATGATATATTTAAGTCAAAAGACGTAACTGAAAAAGAGTGGCTTTATTCATCATTTCTTTTTAAATTTATTTTATTACATGAAACAACTTACACTTAATTTACAAAAATAAAATTCAGAAAACCACATGATGTCAAAAATGTTATTTGACAATAATAATTAAAATAGATTGTTTAGTAACATCATGCGAGATTAATGCAGGCAACAATAATAATTAAAAATATAATACAAAATGACTTTCTCTATTTACAAATACAACAATAAATTAAAAAGGTGGGTAGAAAGAGCGTCGATGTATTCAATGGATATACAGATTGTTCAATTATTAATTCATAGGATTACTAATTCATGCGACATATTATCTTTAAATAATTATAAATATATTTTTATATCATACTATAATTCCTATGTTATTTTATCCACACTTATCTCTTAATAAATGACTTAGCTTTTTTATGAAATACAAAAATATACAAAGTTATTCACTTAAATAATTTAAATTGTCTATTGCTTGTTTGTTGTTGGTTTAAAAAAGAACACTAGCATTGTGTTGATATTACTATAATTCTTGTCAAATATTTTAAATAATTTAAATTGTCTATTGCTTGTTTGTCGTTGGTTTAAAAAACACTAGAATTGTTTTGATATAACAATAATTTTTGTAAAAGATTCTAATTTAAATTGCCTATTGCTTGTTTGATCGTTGGTTTAAAAAAAGAACACTAGCATTGTGTTGATATTACTATAATTCTTGTCAAATATTTTAAATAATTTAAATTGTCTATTGCTTGTTTGTCGTTGGTTTAAAAAAACACTAGAATTGTTTTGATATAACAATAATTTTTGTAAAAGATTCTAATTTAAATTGCCTATTGCTTGTTTGTCGTTGGTTTAAAAAAAGAACACTAGCATTGTTTTGATATTACTATAATTCTTGTAAAATATACTAACTAATTTAAATTGTCTATCTGCTTGTTTGTCGTAGGTTTAAAAAGAACACTAGCATTGTTTTGATATTACTATAATTCTTGTCAAATATTTTAAATAATTTAAATTGTCTATTGCTTGTTTGTCGTTGGTTTAAAAAAACACTAGAATTGTTTTGATATAACAATAATTTTTGTAAAAGATTCTAATTTAAATTGCCTATTGCTTGTTTGTCGTTGGTTTAAAAAAAGAACACTAGCATTGTGTTGATATTACTATAATTCTTGTCAAATATTTTAAATAATTTAAATTGTCTATTGCTTGTTTGTCGTTGGTTTAAAAAAACACTAGAATTGTTTTGATATAACAATAATTTTTGTAAAAGATTCTAATTTAAATTGCCTATTGCTTGTTTGTCGTTGGTTTAAAAAAAGAACACTAGCATTGTGTTGATATTACTATAATTCTTGTCAAATATTTTAAATAATTTAAATTGTCTATTGCTTGTTTGTCGTTGGTTTAAAAAAACACTAGAATTGTTTTGATATAACAATAATTTTTGTAAAAGATTCTAATTTAAATTGCCTATTGCTTGTTTGTCGTTGGTTTAAAAAAAGAACACTAGCATTGTTTTGATATTACTATAATTCTTGTAAAATATACTAACTAATTTAAATTGTCTTCTGCTTGTTTGTCGTAGGTTTAAAAAAGAACACTAGCATTGTTTTGATATTACTATAATTTTTGTAAAATATATTAACTAATTTAAATTGCCTATCTGCTTGTTTGTCGTTGGTTTAAAAAAGAACACTAGCATTGTTTTGTTATTACTACAATTCTTGTAAAATATTCTAACTAATTTAATTTCCTTTCGCTTGTTTGTCGTTGGTTTAAAAAAAGAATATGGACAGTCAAAAGCTTTACTTAGCTAAGATCCGCGACAAGTCTTACTGTCTTACTTGTCGCGGATCTTAGCTAAGTAAAACTTTTGACTGTCCATATAGTGATGGATTTCCGCAGCAGTAACGTCTGACTCCATTAATAATCTTAAAAAAAGAACACTAGATTGTTTTGATATTTCTATATTTCTTGTTATATATTATATATTTCTTGTTAAATATTCTAACTTATTTAAACTAATAAGAATGTTTTCGTATGTAACATATTGTTTATGTTTTTTATTCCAATAATAGAATTGAACATATAATTATAAACATATTAAGTCATAAGCAATGAAATGCATAAACCAATGAAATTAATGTCGCTTATTAGGTAGATAAAGAAATATACGAATCTCTATTTTTGCAAATGTGTGGAATCTCGTAATCAGTCCAAAGAACCTTTATAACTTCATGGAAGAGCAGATGCTTTGCGATAACGAGGTTCACAAGATGTAGACTGAGGAGAAAGACAATATTTATAATTCAGTGACATATGTTTCTTCTGTCTTCAAACTCTGCTGCAACAATTTCAGATGCATCACGGCAGCAGGGGAGATAAGATGTTATATAACGAGATTAAGTATGCAAATTATCTTTAACATTAGATAAAATGACATGGTAAGCGACTATAACTTAAGATTTTGCATAAATAGCTTATGTTATCGTGATCGTGCTTCCTCTTCATCGGATATTGTGATAGGAATGATATCTATTCAAGTTTTACTTAGTCGGATATTTTCGAATCCCTTACGTATCTGTTTTGTACAAATATTTCAGTGTTTCACTTGTAAAGATCAATGCATTGAAAACATATCACATTGGTCGTATCGTGAATTCTTTTAGAATTCAATGGTACGATTTTAGATAGAAGGCTGATAACCCCAGATAATCCTCGGATAAAATGCGATTTGCCTTACCGACGGCAGCATGAAATTTTTGATCTCGTTGGAAGCAGATTCAATATTGTTCGATACTTGTGTATTATGTATCATGAATGACAGGGAACGGTGGTAGTGTATTTGCTAATCTATAGATCAAAGTTTAAGTTATGTTGTTAGAAGAAATGCTGTCGGTTTGGAAATGTAATATTTTTTTTTTGCAATCACTATCAATGGAGATCTATATAGGTATGTATATATATATATATATATATATATATATATATATATATATATATATATATATATATATATATATATATATATATATATACCAAAAAGGATTTTTTGTAAAGTACAACCTATTACTTTTGGGATAAGTTTATTAAATTAAAAAATTTACCCACTTGTAGTTACAAGTGGGTAATTTTTTTACACTGCTACATGGAGACCTGTATAAATAATGTTATAAATGAGAGAAATATCAATAGTTATCTATTAAGAAATCGTTCTTATGGATTGTATAATACTTTCGTTAGGGCGTCAACTCTACGGGGGAGATGTGTCAACTATATCATTTATCAATGTCTGCGTGGTTGGTGGTCACAGAAGGTTTTGGGTTTAATCCAAATGTTCTATGGTGATCTAATTCAACACCGAAGACTTTGCACAAAAACACTGTAGCTAATTGCGTTATTTTATCATATATACATAACATCACGCCTGTTTCCCGTAGGGGTAGGCAGAGACCACAGATCTCCATCTGCTACGATCTCGGCAAACTTGCTTCATCCATATTCATCATTCTCTTCATACAAGCTCGCTGGTTAAGAGTACTATTGACCTGGCCTTTCTTAAGAAAGTTATTTTATCGATACATTTTATAGCAGCATGATACATGCTTCTTTATGTGCCATCTCCATGTTGGAGATCAGTGATCGTATGTCTGTATTTATTCTTATACTCAGTTATACGAATCGACTTTTGGGTGCTTTCCACTTTCAATTTGTCTTTTATATTATGTTTCGTGAAATAAACAATATCATAGCAACAACAATATAACAGCATAGCAACAATATCTTTTTGACAAACAGATGAAATTACTGCAAAACAATACTTTAACTACAGTTCATTATTCAAATTACGTATTTATAAGAATTTTAGATATTGTTAAATAATTTATTTTTACACAAATTACAATTATTTTTAATTATTTAATATAAACCAAGATTATTTACATAATCAGCCAATAGATGGCGCCAAACCAAATAAAATTAGTTTTTTATTGCATAAAATAATTAAATAACGATATTAATTTTAAATTCGCCTAGATATATGTTGACCTAATTAACTCAGTGACGAAATTACCGCTATTGTAGTCAATGGTCGCAGGTTCCCACTTCAGCATAAATATAATATAATTTTATTATTATTATATGTATGGCCTTCATTGGTATTTATTATGTGTTTGAAAGTTAAATGTATTTTATTTAATTAATACTTTTTTATTACGTGGTGGGTTAATATCTATTTTCCTAGATATTAAGAGGTTCCGGTAGTAAGACACCTATGGGCTGTAAAAAGCATATTATGTTTTCTTAATATTTAGTTTATGCGATAGGGGATCAAATGAGCAAGCGTGTTGTCTTATAGAAAGTGATCAACGGCGTCCATAGACATCCGCAACACCATAGGCATTGCAGATGCTTTGCCGGCCTTATAGATGTAGTAGATTTGTGTTTTGAAGGTTCTAATGTCGTTTCAGTACATAAATATCGGTGATGGTTATACAGGGACCGTACAGATTGCCATTCGGCCAGTAATTGTTGTAAAAGTATTTTGACATTAGTGAAATAAGTTCTGTTTTCACTTTACTTGTTAATATTTATTCTCAAACATATATTTTTGACGAGCAATTGGCAAAGTGGCGGGGCACCCCGCACACGAAGTCAATGGTCGCGGGTTCGTTTCCCGCATCGGAATAAATATATGTACGTACATATATTTATTCCGTGTCTGGTAACCCTGCCAATCTGCATTGGACAAACGTAGTCAGTTAACAAATGGGGAGGCTCATGCTCAGCAGTGGGACATATATGGGCTGTTAAATAAAATCTTTTTATCCATCAACTTTTATTGTCCCATATGTCAGAAAATTGCCAATCGTGGTAGGTGAATGTTGCAGTGAAGCGTCAATCAGCAATTGGGCGAGCGTGGTGGGTTATTCATTCCTCTAGAACTGGGAGGTCTCATGTGCAGAAGTGAGATATAATATGGGCAGCATAAAAAGTATTATTGTTAATTTCCGTTCCTCCAGACATTGGGAGGCCCATATCCATCAGTTAGACGTATAGTTCATTATTGGTAGAGCTACACTGTAGACGAATGAATATTTTCACAAGAATGGCATATTATTTGTTTGTAGCATGAATGGGCCGGCTCGCTCGGGGAAATGCCACACTCCCGCAGAAAACCGGCGTCTGAGTGGTAGCTTAGCTACCACGCTTCGTACGGTGAGCAGCCTGAGGCCTCACACCCGCCCCCTCCTACTCCCATGATGTCACTTTCCTTAAAGATCGGCAACGCTTCCGCACTGCCAATGGCGCTGTAAATGTCTATGGTCGGCGTTGATTGCTTTCCATAAGACGTCACGCCTGCTCGTTTGCCTTCCGTTTACCATGAATAAAGACGTATATAGGCTGTGAATAAAAAATAAAAAGTAGCCTTTAGGAATATATAAATAGTTTTTCTCAATCGTTTTTAATTCAGGTTCTCCACAAAAAAAGAAATATCGCGTAGCCTTATTTACATAACAACTATTAGAAACGATTAGCTGTTGATAAAACAGAGTAAAAACATCAAAGTCTCCAAGCTCAGAACTTTTCCAATTTCCCGCCGAAGACCCTCAAAAGGATTTGCATGCGGCCCAAACAAAGCGGTCTTGTATTTTGCAATATTTTCAATACCGCCGCGTGAGTCCGTTCAAGTTAGGGGTCTCTCCTTTGTCCCCGACTTTAATATCTGTGGGAATGGACATACCGACTCCATTTAGGTAATTTATCATTCTTAAACGAGTGTAGACTATCCGCTATTATCCTTGTAGACTTTCTAGTCTCAAAAGGGCGAATACTACGCCCTTTGTGCCGGTGTGTTCAAATTAATGGCGGATTGGACCCCAACGGGTTTTACTCTTATTGATTTTGAGTGCCGGCCAGAAGTCCAATGTCCGGTGTTTATGAATTATTAGCTATTTGGGTTCCCATAAAATCTGTTTCGTTATGGAATCCAGTTTGAACCACTTTCGGGGTTCACCATCGTCGTACACTATAGTAGTTATGCGTACAATAGTTTATGCGTAATTGATGACATTGTTTTTAACTTTTATAAATTATTAATTCTATGTTTATTTCATTCTTCTTTCAAGTTGATTAACATTATTAATCGAAAGTTTTAGTTATATTTAAGAAACCTGCCAATTATTATATATTTGTACGATTAGAATATAATGAACAAATTCTAAAGAAGCTGATATTATTTATGGTTGAAAATGATTAGCTTTAAAGTCCCAAAAATAAAAACGAATCCATGACATTAGATCATTATCCAAAATCAACCATTTAGTGTTTAGGAGATTCTATGTTGACTCAATATTTTTGTTATTTAGAAGGAGTTTTTTAGGTTGTTAAGTTATGTCAGCCTTTCATAGAGGTGTGTTATATTACAGAATAGATCCAACGATTGAATACTACAAGTATAACCAAGCTAAATTAAGTGGGTTATTGGTACCTTGATCGGACCCGTCGGGGAGAGGCCTACCTCCAAAACTGCGAAGGTTGATGATTACCATCGTCCTATTCTATCTTTATCAAGTTTTTTGTAAATTTTGCGGTACCATTGAAATCAATATTTACATAATGGGATCATAATTCCTTAAATAACTAGGTTTTGTTTTCTTTACGCAACCCATACATGTCCCACTGCTGGGCACGGGTCTCCTGTTTTTTAGAGGAACTGACGTTAACTTACCACACTTAACTATTGCGGATTAGCGGAGTAATCAGACTCCATACATGTATGTATATTTATTTGGATGCAAGAATTGAACCCGCGACAATCGACTCCGTAGGTGGCGATCCCGTTAGTGAGCCAATAAGATGATAAATATCTTTTTATATTATGTTTTTGTATAGAAAGATGATATAATCCAATATATAGGACATGATTGGATGTCGAAAGCTCAAGACCGACAGGAGTGGAAGAGATTGAGAGAAACCTACGTCCAAAGTTGAACTGTTTTATGTTTTATGCATTATTTATTATTTTTATTATAATATTATTCAGATTAATTTAATATAAAATAAAATGTAAAATTAAATTCTTTCATTACTATTTTAAAATTATTATAGACATATATTGACTCAAATTTATAATAATTTATTAATGTATTATATTTTAATGTTTAGTAAATGTAAAATATAAATTTATAGAATTTTGTAATTTTACTAACACTAGATTATAAGAAAGATTGTTACTAACAATATATGGGCTAGTCCTAAAATAAAGTTTTATTATTAGAGTAACTTCGGGTAATATGGCACACCATAAGCCTTTTTCTAAATAAAATACCAGATTTAAGAGATTAAACAGTTTTTATTGGTTAAATCAGTCCTTTGAACTTAATAGTAATCAACAATTGTAAATTTAAGGTTATTAACTTCAAAACATAACTTAAATAAACGTTTTTGTTTATGTTGAATAATCTTAAAAATTCAAACGTAGTAGGATAATATGGCCTAGGGCCATATTGGCCACAAATGAAGTGAGCCATATTGCCCACCATAACAAATAAAATATAAAAATAAATTTGCATTATTTTGCAGACTAAAATTTGTAGAAAAAAAGTCTGTTTCCACTCCTGAGCATTCTTCATGAGCCGATAATTATAAAGGAGAATCTATATATAATAAAGGAGACTGTTAAAGATAGATAGATAGATAGGTGTCTAAAACTAATAGATGTAGAAAGCCATAACATACAAACGGCGAAAGTAAGATAAAATAAACACAACTCAAATTGTTTTTCTTTTTTTTAAGAAAACAACACGAGGTTAAGTTTAAGAATACAATTTACATAACAATTTGTTTCCATGTCGACGAAGTCATGTGCAGCTTCCCTTGAGGTCAGTTAGAGGTCAGCGCAATCCGCCACGAGTCCAGCACGCGCTTTAATGTGGCTTTTTGTGATACGAACGAGATGAGAGATGAATTAAGATCCTCTTGTGTCAATGGGCGCGCGTGTACGGGGCAAATGTTAAAAAATGGGGAGATAAACTGTTTTACAAATAGAAGAATAAAATTTTATAACAGATTATGGATGCAGTGTTACACAAAGAATATTTCAAACTGACGATGATGATAAAAAAGGAAAAGGACCTTTTTTGGAAGACGAATGCAAGTAAGCAAGACGGTCAATTGATAGGATGTTATAATATGGTGACGACCAATTTGCTCAGTGGCGCATTGAATCCGCCCGCGGAGTCAATGATCGCGGGTTCGATACCCGCATCGGAATAAATATACATGTATGGATTACAAATATTTATTCCGAGTCTGATAACCCCGCCAATCCACATAAGACAAGCGTGGTGGGTTTAACGTCCGTTCCTCCAGAAATGGAGAGGTCCGTGCTTAGTAGTGGGACACAGATGGGCTGTTAAAAAAAGTAAATAGTGCAGATGCAGTTGCAAGGTACCTAAACACGCACTATTACGTACTATAAGATTTTATATAGGAAAGAAGGGATACGACGAAGCGTATTGCCTGATGGAAAGCAATCAACGCCGCCCATAGACATCCGGGACACCACAGGAATTACGGAAGCGTTGCCGGCCTTTAAGGTATGTGTAAGTTTGTTTTTTAACTTTGCCAGTGTCGTATCGGTTCGGAAATACCGCTGAATGTAGCTGGTTCCACAGGGTAGTGGTGGGCGGAAAGAAGTTTCGGGAATAGCGCACCGTACTGAATCGTCACTCATCCAGGCGGTGGCGATGAAGTTTTTCTTTTTTTGTACGGTTATGGATTTCAGTGGCAAGAATTATTCCTGACAATTCCTCGGTGCATTCCCTATAATAAAAGCGGTAAAAAAGACTGAGAGATGAGATATCCTGTGTCGAGTTAGCCCACGCATGCATAGT
This sequence comes from Baronia brevicornis, assembly GCA_031353405.1. Lineage (NCBI taxonomy): Eukaryota > Metazoa > Arthropoda > Insecta > Lepidoptera > Papilionidae > Baronia > Baronia brevicornis. The sequence goes on along the minus strand of JASFAT010001784.1, from coordinate 249,097 downwards.
TCCACCACTATTAAAACTGATAATACATAAGAGTATCATAAAAAGCATTATTTTTATTTTAATACAATAGTATATTTGAAAAACTTCTAGCAAACCAGCTTAAAAACAAATATTATCAGTGATAATAACATACAATTTGTATTAAAAACTAATATTCTTTCAGTGTTAAAATATCGTATATTATTTTATTTCGCGTGTAGCCGTAAATTAACTTTTAAATATTCTAGCAATAATTTTATATAACTTTCTTAATTTAATTAAGACTAATATTGCTGATCAAATATTAATAGCGTTATGTAAAAATATCTTGTTTGTTAATATACAAGCCATCACATTTTTAGCGTTAAGTTATAGTCAATTTGGTTTAAATATTATAATTGATATAATAAATATCTATATGTTATTGACTGTTTAAATTACTTTCGACGTTTCAACCGACAGAGGTGTCAAACTCAAATAAATATTATGGAAAATTTATTGAAAAATATGAATGAATCGAAGCATAAGTTATAAGTCCATATCTATGCTAAATACGATGAAACTAATTTAGCGGAATATATATATCAACTAAATTTAAAGTAAGAGGAATTCAGAACCGCATCGAAATTAATGATTATCTGTCGCTACAGTCCCGTTTGTCGAAAACCGAATCGTGGTTTTGTAAGAACTTTGTTAATATTGAGTTTCTATAGTTGAGTTTCATACATATTGAGAATTTATGTAAAATGTGAAGATTACTTTAAGAAATCAAAGAGAAAAATATACGTTGTGTATTCTATATTTAAAATGTTTCGGTAATAAACTATGTTGGAGATATTGTTTTTTTTTTAATGTACTGAAATATTTTAATTTTAATAAGTATATATATAGTTTAATTTTAATAATTTATAATCAAAATGTTTTCCTATGCATTCGTCTATTTTTATCATTCTTTTAAGATATGAACATCATTGACTATTGTTGTAAACAAAACAATTTTATTTCCGTTATATAATTTTAATCGTGTAAATTTTTAGTAGGTACTATAGTGATACATTCATAAATGTATAACTAAAGCATTATAACTTTTTGTATTATATTACTTTTTTTTTTACATTCGTAATATTCAAATATAAAATGAAAAACAAATAAATTATTATAAAACAAAATGCTTTAGTTCGTCTCTTGAATAGACATGTCACCCGTCCGGCACAAAACATTGAAATTATAATATATATATTGAGATATAAAATGTAGAGTGAAAAGTGTTAATAAAGTGTGAATTAGATATTATATAAATGTACAATGAAACGCAAGAATAAATTAATATCATTTTGAAGAATTTTATTTGAAGAAGCCCCCTAAAGATCCCGGGTGTCGCCATAGGCATAACGGCAAGCACGTTATAATACATCATAGATTATTTTTTGTAATATAGGTCGGAAGGAGAAGACCATGGAAAACGTACCTTGACCAAATTGCCGAAGTTTTTAAGAAAGGCCAGGCCAAGAGTACCCTTAACCGGGGGTCTTGCATGAAGAGAGTGATGAGTGTGGAGGAAGCAAGGAGTTATGTCGAGATCGTAGCAGATGAAGATCTGTGGTCTCTGGACAGGCGTGACGATATCTATGTATGTAAATGATGTAATCATTTAAATTCCTTTTTTTATCCAAAGCTAACGTGTTGAATACATTTTCTTCTCATTCTTCTTTTTTCCTTCTTAATAATTTTGCAGTTAGATATCATTTTTCAGTCCTTCTTCGCCATCCAGAGAAAACTCATTTTGAAACGGTGGTAGAAGATAAGTTACTAATGCAATTAACTCATTACAAATGAAACCCCGCCAATCCGTACTGGACAAGCGCGAAGTGGGTTAATGTCTGTGATCTGCAGTGGGATATATATCGACTGTGAAAAAAAAAAACAAAATGAGGGATTTGAATATAGGGATTCGAACGTTTTGAATATATTTTGACAGTTAATCCTCAAAGCATTACAGCCACGGGTGGGCCTCAGCCTGGTTCAGTAAATTTTTCCAGTCTGATCTTCGTTTAGCTTTTTCCTTCCAGCTCCTCACACCGATTACCTTTAAGTCGTCCTCAACTCCATCTAGCCATCTGAGCTTAGGCCTTCCGCGCTTTCTACGACCATCTAGTTGCCGTCAAGTAGGCGTTTGGGTACTCTAGCCTCGTCCATCCGTACCACGTGCCCAGCTCAGCGCAGGCGTCCAATCTTAATAGTTTTAATGACGTTCGGCTCATTGTACAGCTCATATAGCTCGTGGTTGTAAAGTGTACGCCATCGCTCATTTTCCAACACAGGACCTTATCAAAAAAATTCTTTTTTGATTTTTAAAGCAATACTTATTAAGCTTGATTGTTAAGAACGAAACTATAAATCCGATGCGTTCACTCTTTGCTACATAGAATGCCGTAAGCTCATTATTACCAGGGCTATAATATAACACCTGAACGACACCGATTACGCATAATGACTACAAAACCCTTTGTTGCCATTCAGCCACCGATATTAATAAAAAAGGGATAGTGACTAGGCCCTTTTGTGTATACTTGTTTACTCGTTGGAATGATATGAATGTTTAGAAGCAAAAAAACCGAGACAAGGGAGATGTAACGGAGTACAAAAACAAGGTTACATTTGCTGTCGATAATGTAGATGTGTGCTCTATTACTATGTAATTAATGTTAGTTTTAAATGATCGTTGTGATGGTGAATTGTTTTGCAAGTTGGTACAGGTTTAGTAGACGATGATCAGTGACCTACGGCTTCTAGTTGTGAGGTACGGTTTGATTGACGTTTGTTTGACGGTCACAGCGAGAGAAATGTAAGGAATCACGGATTCTCAATAATTCAACAATATTTATAATATTTTCGGATGTCACACAATATTTTAAATGTTAATTTTTGTAAATGAAAATGTTGTTAATGAAAAGTGTGAATTTGTTTAAATGTGAAACATTTCCGTGTGGTTCCCGGCTTATAATAAGACTATCCCATTTATTCCTATGTGTTTAGTACGGGACGACTATAGGAGCAAATATCACTAGATTGATATCAGCGTCTACCTAACTAATTAAAATCAATCTGCAATCCCTAATCCACGCTAGAACCGTACGATAACGACAATACTTTTTAATTTTGAAATTACAATGTCCTGTAGCGAATTGTTAATCCTTAATTTCTTTATTTATTAGGTACAAAAACAAGTCACAGTCCTTAAAGAAAAATACTATATAATATAAACTTAACAACGCTCGGACTATTTTTTAATTTTGCGCACAGCATGGCTACATTTTGACAGTAGGGTTACTTAAGTAATAATGAAATACTATGAAATTGAATAGATAAAATTAAATTAAAAAAAAAATATATAAAAAAGAAGGATAACAATAATTTTGTGATCTATCGGCTGCCATAGATATCATGGATAAATAATTGATGATTATAATGATAAAACATGAAGATAAGCAGGTATTTAGTGCTCCTGTGTATACGATTCGTTACCAAATCATCAGTTAACCAGTAGAAATGATTCTAAAGGAAGTAGTCCTTACTAAACTAAAAAAAAAAGCTGGACATGTTCATTCTATGTTACCGCAGATACAAAAGACGTCAGAAAAAAAAAACAATGCCTTTGAATAGGACACAAAGGTGACAATAGTGACAATGGGGACTATGGGAAAACACAAAAGTCTCCTATATTTATGTATTGTTTGTTTAACTACTGAAAGGTGACGGCAGAAGACAAATAGTGCTTCGTTATATCTCCCAACCCTTTCTAAGAAGATGTCTAGTGTAATAAGGCACACGGTAATGCATGCGAATGTTCAGTGAATAGATATCAGAAGCGGGTCATTTTGTTTTGGTTATCACGGTTATAATTGCTTATTATAATGATACTTGATATGGCTCATCAGTTCAGAAATATTTTGAATATGAGTAACATACTTTGCAAATAGAAGGTAAGAATTAAAACTTAAATGAAAATAATGTATTATTATATATTTTACTTTTGTTATTAATATATTATTTGTTATTAATATATTAACACTAGAAAGGAAAAAAGGGATTTTTAAATTATATATAATATGAAAACGGTAAGCTATTTTGTTAGTCTCGCCAAAACTCAAGCTAAGTTTTTTTAATTTTGTTCTAATACAGCGAAGGTTTATAAGCTGGAAAAATAAAAAATTGCCAATCTTGTACTTCTAATTATAAAAAATTAATGATGATGCATCAGTCATATATTTGCATTTTTACATCATTGTGGATCCAGTACGGTGTGTTTTTCCATAAGTTTTTCAGCGGAATCACATATTTACAGCGGTATTTTCGAACTAATACTGCATTAGCACCTTAAAACGAATAAGCCTATAACTTCAAAGAATTCAAAGGCCGGCAATGTCTATGGTATAGGAGATCTCTATAATCATCAAATGCTTTTAATCTGGAATGTTAATCTAAATAATAAGATTCAGTTACAGCATTTCCTTGCAAGTTTTTATAATGACTTTATATTTTTTTTAATGGATAAATCTATAATATGATGTATTAATATAATTAACCACTAAATAATTATAAACACAAGTTATCTATAATCACGAATTCAAGACATTAGGCAAACACGTTTGATAACAAATTTGATTTAAGAAAAAAAAACTTAAACAGATAACATATTGATTAGTTCTCGGGATATAAATGAAGTGTTTCGTAATCTTGTGTCTTCACACGATGCCAATACCTACAAGGTACACGAAAGAATGTGTTAAGAAAAATGGGCTCGATCAATCTTTGGGTGTAATTATCGCGTTTTGATATTACCTGATGGTAACAAACGTGAAGGTATAAATCATTTTCGCACTACGCAACGGGTGATAGACGAAATGTGAAACTTTTTAATAGACTCCGAACCCGAAACCGGCCACGACTGGTGTAACGGACCGCCGGATGATTCATCTGTGACATTAATAAACCTTTTTACGGGCAACACCTTTGTTTAACCCCTTTTGTGCGTCGGCTTAAAATTATGCACGGACCGACCATTAACTTCTTGAGTCGGCCATTGTGATTTTTGCCTATGCTAATCTCTTATCCCGGAAGTCCCGGACTGTGACTGATTAGTTTGAAAAAGTTTCTCATACCACCACCGGGCTACCGTGGGTAGCGGGGTTATCTAATGATGCTTGTACATGGGAAGATGAATTTGCATAAAGTTATTTAAGCAATTTCTTATATTTGACATTATAAAACACCATTAAAAAATTATTTCTAATCTAACGTAGGTGTAAATGAGGAAAAACCGTCAGTCTTATTGACATAAATAATTAAAAAGTGTGATATAAAAAATTACATAATTAAAAATATGTGTCTCCCATAGACACATATTTTTATCTCTATAAAATAGATATAGAATTTAAGCATTAATTACTTTATTGTAACAGAAAAATAAGAGGTAAAAGGGAATCATTGTAGGGTCTCACCGTATTTTCCTCCTGATTGTATAGCTTCATTAGGAAAAGGTGGTAGGAGCTGAATTGAATGTAAGTTTTATCTTATCGTCTTAGATTTCTATGTCCCCTATGTGGAGCTGAGTCCACAGTGTTTTGGATTACGCGCTTTATTTCGCTTCAGATCATTCCGATGCTACCCGCTTTTGCTATCAACTTACGTCGCCATGTTTGCTTCCGTCTTGCATATGATTTTTTTAAATTTCTTATTTATCGTAAGACGTAATCGACCAAGATCAAGAGACAGCGAGGAATAGATCAGACTGGAAGGATATTCTGGACTAAGCCAAGGCCCAAAGCCACAACCGTATCACCTTTGATGATGAATAAATCATTTGAATTTGAATGTGAATTTAAATAACAGCACCTGATAGCAATATCTTGCTATCAGATGCTGTTATTAGCTCCACGCAGTATGTAAATTGTTATAACATTTAATTAAATGAGGAGATTTTGCGTGTGGTTCCCGGCTTATAATAAGACTATCACATTTATTCCTATGTGTTTCGTGACGTGGGACGACTGTGGGAGCAAATATCACTAGATTGATATCCGCGTCCGTACCATACCAATACTGTACATAGGTTTTCTCTAACGTGCCCCTTAGCTCGATCTTCGGCTTCACGCATTCAGTTTCTGCTAGCTGCTCTGTGCAGATCTTGCTCTATCTAGGCGGGGGCGTCCCACGCTTTATTCTCTAAGACCCGGTCTTGACTAATACTACAAGGGGCTTCCAAAAGAACGTATGTTGAAGAAAATACATCATTTAGGAAAGATTAGTATATGGACTAAGTATTTTCTGTGGGAGGGTTCATGTCGTTTGAATTTGTAACTCATACGAGTACTTTTTTTAAAAGGAAGACTAGTAATATTTTTAATAATAGTGGAATTATTGTTAATCATTCCAACTAAGCTAATAATGCTAGGATATGTTCAGATCGTAAGGCTGAGTCTTTTTGACTGAGTTATTGTTGTTTGTAATATTTGGTATATGGACAGTCAAAAGTTTTACTTAGCTAAGATCCGCGACAAGCAAAACAATAAGAGAAAATTAATAATGTGTGTTTTTCCGTTGGGTTAAGAGGATTTGTTTGGAACTTAAACCAAAAACTTAAACCATCTTCAGATATAGTAGACTCTACGGAAGACAACTGAAAAGTCACTTTTCGGTTGTCTTCCGTAGAGTCTACTATACCTGAAGATGCCTCGTGTTGGGGCGAAACACGTGTCGTTTACAAGATGGAAAAGTGATAATGTGTGTTTGGTGTTGTGTCTAGTGGTTGGTGGGTGGAGAATTGGTGGCCGATTTTCGGTAAGTTTTTGGTTTAAGTTCCAAACAAATCCACTTAACCCAACGGAAAAACACACATTATTAATTTTCTGTTATTGTTTTGCTTGTCGCGGATCTTAGCTAAGTAAGACTTTTGACTGTCCATATAGTGATGGATTTCCGCAAAGTAACGCCTGACTCCATTAATAATCTGTAATATTTGGGTTTGATATAATACAAAGAGAGCAATATGTGATTTTTAATTTGCAGTATAGAGAACGTACTAAGTTACTCGTCCGAAATAAGACTTTAAAATTCTAATAAGTTATCAAAACAACACGCCACGTACTTTGGTAAGTAATAACATAATCTGTCCCCTACCCTTGCCCGCCCGGACCCACGGGGCTTTAATAATGCATTCGCCATTAGTCAAACCACAGATGCCGTGGCCATCTTCGAGTGATTTTAACCTACAAACACTGAAAGGGTTAATCTTAAGCATTTCGTAGACTTATATTAATTTCATATCAATCATAATATCCATATAATAATAAATAATAAATTAATGAATAGCTTCATTTTTATAGTTTTATATATGTTTTTTTAATGGTATAGGAGGGCAAAAGAGCAAGCGTGTCCCCTGATGGAAAGCAATCAACGCCGCCCATAGACTTCCGTGACACCACAGATGTCACGGAAGCGTTGCCGGCTTTTTAGGGATATGTAGGCTTGTTTTTTCGAGGTTTTTTCAAGGTGCCAATGTCGCATTGATTCGGAAAAACCGCCGAAGGTAGCCGGTTCCACAGAGTGGTGGTGCGCGGAAAGAAGTTTCGGGAAATGCGCACCGTACTGGATCGCCACAGGATGTTACTTGACTCTGGTTCCCACATCTGGGATTCTTTGTCTTGTAGGTTCTTCTCTTAGTTATAGTACAATGTAAGAAGACAAATATCAAAAATGTTAAATAAGACAATTATGATACTAAAATATAAACATATAAAACTCTTCGGAACGTATGTTTTTTACATCCCCTCCTTGCTGTATCGATTTTAATGATTTTTTATGCGTGTTTGTTTGGATTTCTGGACTGTTTTGATTCACAGTTGGACCCGACCCGAGTATGCAGGTCACGTGATGGTACGAAATCACCGCCGTCCATAAACATCTGCAACACCAGAGGCGTCATAAAAACTTTGATAATTTTTCAAGAACACGCGACGTTTATCTTTATAATAGCTCATGTTTTTTCTTTTTTACTAATAAATAAATAAAATATTGCCAGTGCTTACCTTTATAATAGCTCATGTTTTTTTTCTTTTTTATAAATATATAATATAAAATAATGCCAGTGCTTATATTTATAATAACTCATGTTGGTTCAGTTTTTAAAAATAATAAAATAATGCCAGTACTTATCTTTATAATAGCTCATGTTTTTTTTCTTTTTTATAAATATATAATATAAAATAATGCCAGTGTTTATATTTATAATAACTCATGTTGGTTTATTTTTTATAAATAATAAAATAATGCCAGTACTTATGCTTTATAATAGCTCATGTTTTTATAAATTGAATAAATCTTTTTCTTCTAAGAGTGCCTCTCCGACTAGCGAAGGTTGGCAGCCAATACAGCACAACTCTCCTCCTCCTTCGCGAGGTGCAGCAGTTCTGGAGCACTCGCTATTCCGGTCCACTCCCTGATATTACGTAGCCAAGTCTTTCTTTTTCGACCAACTTGTCTTTTGCCCGCGATTTTTCCCATCATTATCAGTTGCGGCAACTTGTACCTGTCATGTCTCATTGAATAAATAAAATCAAATAATACCAGTACTTCTCGTCTTTTCTTCGTACTTCCTCAAAATGTAAAAGATTTTCAGACCCAATACGGCGGGAACTTTGCAATATTACAAAACCATTTGTAACTTCAAATACAAGTGACTTTAGATGTGCTTTTAACGAAGCGGGACAAAACATAATTAATTTTTGACGACGCGGCCGCAAAGTGGCTTTTTTAAAGGCACCGGAGTCACAGAAGGTGTCTGGGCGCAGATGCGTCAGTGTTACGTTAATCTCTCCGTCGCACTTGTTAAATATTAACGCAGCCTAATTACAACCCCCCTCCCCCTCCCTTCCCCGCACTCTTCCTCCACTCACCCTCACTCTAATGGCTTTTAAAACTGATTTCGCCCTCCGAGGATGCGTATTTGATGACAATTTTAGTCGTTTCGCGGGCTTTACAATAAGGGTGACACGGCAGATCTGCGCGCGGTATTCGCTCTTTAATCTCTCCTATGCCCTTGATTCATTGCTGGGTTGAGTAAGTGAACTCTTTTTTTCTTCGATCCAGTGTAGTATTTATCTAAAACAAAGTGTAAAACAGTTCAGTATTTATATTAAAAACAAAGTGTTTTCACTTTACTTAAACAATTCTTATGTGTATGCATGTGTGTATAAATATATATGTTATGTATTTATATATTTTCCGGCCTCACTCAGCACCGGCCTGCCTAATGGGACCTACTATGCTCCATCCTACTTCACCTGTGAATTGTCACAGATAAAATAAAATAAATAAATAATTTCTTTATAATCTTTATTGTAGTCAGTCTGCATACTTAGTTTGGCGGGCGCATTAACCCAAAAATGACACAAAATAAGTCTTGGCCTCCCCAAAAAAGAGTCGCTACTTGCATCGATTCTGTGCCAACGTTTGCCAGTCCTGGAATTGAAGCTCCTTCAGGTCTAATAGCTATAATTATAGCTACTACCAATGTAGCGATAAAATTATACAATAGCTACTAGACCGCTAATAAAAACGCTTGTGAAGCGGATGCCAGGCTCTTGGAACCGTCAAAAACCTGGCCTACATATATCTTAAAAGCTGGTAATACTTTTGCAATACCTATGGCACTCCGGATGTCTATAGGTGGAGTTGATTGTTCTCCATCAAGTGACACGCTTGTTTGTCTTCTTATCCTATAAAAAAGAGAAGCGTCATAGGACGCTTGGTTGATGTGGAACATTAAAATTATTTTACATTTGTGTGTGAGAAATTTTGAATAAGCTCCAAATATAACTGTGTATTATATAATTGTGCGTTGTACTGCGGCAGAAAAATAAAGCATTTACATTTCTATTCAATTTCTACTTTTCGCTAACATAAGAAGCAATGGACGGCGTCTTAGCGATAATGCTTTTTTGATATTACGTAAAAGCGGAAGTACTTGGAGACACGTGTGACGCATTTTAAAGCAGAGGTTCCATAATGTCAGGGATGCGTTGTTTGAAACTTAATTGGTGCGATGTAAGCGCTCTTTGTAATGTATACTTAATTGCTTATAATATGTAATATACAGATCATATTCTTACGAAATTTTGATTTAAAGAATGCTGGTTTGTTGCTCCAAGGGTTTTTATTTCTATCTACATATATTTTCATTAACGAAATTTGAATGCATTGTTGACTTCGTTTTCACAAAAAGGGAGGATTTGCTTTTGAATATAAATAAGCTCTCTCAGATTCGTAAAGTCACTCCTCCTGTATTATTTTTATAACCATTTTTGTTTTTAGATTGAATGTTGCTGAGTGTATACATATTTGATAGTGGTAGAGCTACGCTGCAAAGGAATACTTTGTTAAGAATGGCATATTATTTGTCTGTAGCATGAATGGGCGGGCTCGTCCGGGGAAGTACCATACTCCCTCAGAAAACCGGCGTCTGAGTGGTAGCTTAGCTACCGCGCTGCGTTTGGTGAGCGGTTGAGTCCCAGAGGCCGCGTTAGCACTGCCTATAGCACTTCGGATGTCTATGGGCGGCGTTGATTGCTTTCCATCAGGTGATACACCTGCTCGTTTGTCTTCCTATACCATAAAAATGAAGTGACCGTCACTTCATTTAAGTAGAAGAAAATTTACAGAAAGTAAAGTGATACATAATAACACATAAGTAAATACTGTAGTGATACATTCATAAATGTATTACTACAGTAAAACTTTTTATTTGAGGACAATAAAACCTTTAATATTATATTATTTCTTTTTATATTTGTGATTTTAAAATTTAAAATAAAAAAGAAATGTTTTATAAAAAACAAAAACATTCGATCGACTGACGTCTCGAATGTAGTATATCGCCTTTCCTTGTACAAGTAAATAATATTGATAAAGTGTGAATAAAATATAACTGTAGAGTGTAGAGAGAAATAAATTAATTTCACTTGGGAGAATTTCATTTTTATCGAAGATAAAATCCCCTAAAGATCCCATGTATCGCCGTAGCAGTACGGCTGGCATATATATTTATAAATTATTAAATTTAAATTATAAATATATGTTTGAAGGAAATAAACGAAATTCAATGTATAAAATCACGATGAAAGGTGTAAACATTATATTTAAGAAGGAATGGAATCTTTATAGTGTACCTATATTAAAATTATAATTATTTTATGACATTAAATCTTCTTTAACTACATAACACAAAGTATGATTTGCACAAAGTTTGCGAGCGTCGAGACAGTTTTGCAAATTCGTCCAAAATTAATGATATAGTGACAGCCTATTTGTCCAACTGGTCGTTTAGGACGGGATTCGCAAACAGGTCGTTCCAAAGGGAATATTTAACGGTGTGCTTCGCTAATGGTGGCCGGCAGTTATTCTGCACCATTAGATATATCATTAGCTACATCGGTGTGTTTGTTTTCTTAAAGCTTCGGTTCGCATGGACCCGGTCCGGTGGCGGGTTGATATCATTAATCAGAAGGACATTTCCTTGACAAAAGTTTTTTGGTTATCGTTAAGCAAATATGGGAATGGATTTGGTAGCGGCGCGGAGAATGGTTGACGTGTCCAAGAATTCCGAACGTACAAGGGTTTATAATTAATGATTATTTAGGAAAGGCTCAACGGCGGGTGAAGAAGATTCTCAATTGTATTGTAGCATTTTAAGTTTTGGGTTTTTGCGACTTTACAAACATTTTTTTATGGAATTGGAAGGCAAATGAGCAGGCGTGTCACCTAATGGAAAGCAATCAACGCCACCCATAGGCATCCAGCGCCATAGGCAGTGCGGAAGCGTTGCCGACCTTTAAGGAAAGTGTCATTATAGGATTGGGACTGGGAGTGGGAGGGGAAGAAGAGGGGGGGGGGTGTTGGGCGTCCGGAACTCAGCCGCTCACCGTACGAAGCGCGGTAGCTAAGCTACCACTCAGACGCCGGTTTTCTGCGGGAGTGTGGTACTTCTCCGGGCGAGCCGGCCCATTAATGCTACAGACAAATTTTAAGCCATTCTTGATAAAGTATTCGTCTACAGCGTGGCTCTACCACTATAAAATACGCATATAAATACATATGTAATTGTAATAATGTATGCAAGTGTAAATAAAAACATGGTTTTATATACGCTTATTTCCTAGAGGAATAGGCCTAACCAGACCTTCTGCCACGATCTTCCTGCTTTGTGTATTGTAATAAAATTTCAGAAATTTCAGAATAGTAAGATAAAATTTATCTAACTCGTCTTTCGTTGATTTCTGAATGATTGTCTTTTTAAGCCGATTTGATAGCGTATTTGTAAGCTTTATATATTTATTTTTGAGATCATAATTATTTTTTGGCAGTCCACAGCTGGACATAAGTATTCTCAAAGTGCGCCACTTATCCCAATCTTTGGTTACCGCATCCTGTTCCTGCCCGCCTTGTGCAAATCATGGCTTTATCTAGCTAAGGGGTATCTCACATTACGTTTCCTTAGACGCGATCCTCACTCCAATACTGATTTACTACAACGATTGTCAGTTTTCCGACAGAGGTGACCGACAGTCTATTTTCACTTCAGTTTGTTAATAAAGGGCTAATGTTTCTGATTTAAATTTTCTGCCGAATTTTTTTTATTCCGAATCATTTCTTCCACAGAAGTACTGAGTATAGCTCTCTGAGTGACTCTGAGCTTGAAAAGGTGATGGGCTCTCAGTGTCCATTTTATGGGGACGTGGGAACACCGCGGGTGGTAAATCGTTTCATATTTATAAAGATTATGGTAGAAAACTGTAACTAAAACGTACGCTGGTGGATGGTCAGCACCGTAAAAGAGTACAGACAGGACGCACCTGTCAAAGGCTATTTTTTCTTTTAATTTCTCCTTCTATTAAGTTCTCCTCTATATTTAGTTTGTAGTCCTGTAACAGACATTGTTTGAAAATATTTGATTTTATAATACGAAATTATAAAATTAATTGTTTGGAATAATTCCCGCCGAATTCCATAACCGCACAACTCGCCGTAAAGAAAAATTTCATCCCCACCATCTGGATAAATGGCGATCTACTACGGTGCGTTTCTTTCTTTCCACGCACCACCTGTTTGTGGAATCAGCTACCCTCGGCGGTCTTTCCGAACCGTTACGACATTGGAACCTTCAAAAAACAAGCCTATACATACCTAAAAGGCTGGCAACGCTTCCGCGACTCCTGCGGTTGTCCATGGGCGACGTTGATTGCTTTCCATCAGGCGACACGCTTGCTCGTTTGCCCTCATATCCCATAAAAGAAAACGACAGTCAATTTATAACTTTATTTTAATAGCTACTGACTCCCTACCAAGGAATTACGGAGTAAAAAATGAAGAGGAAGAAAACACAACAAAACCACATTCAGTTGTTTTACGCGAGTTGCGAATGCGACATCTGTCAAGCCTTGACATGTCTTATCTTTGGGGGGTAAAAAAATCCCTCTGGGGTGACTCTTCACCCCACGGACAAGCCTCCAAGGCGTTGCAGTCAAATGTATTTATGACTATGTAAATTGGTACAATTCTGTACGGAATATGAAAGTAGGTGTAATGTAGAAATTTACTTTTTCGTGACAGATGTTTTTAAGTGGGGTTATTCGCTGAGGTGTTACAAAGAATTACATTGAGAATATATGTGAGAAATATATATATATATAATATGCATATTACTATATTATTTCATATATATTAATTTTGATAGAATTTCTAATGAAAGAAATCACAGTTGGAAGAATAGAATCCTTCGGAAGAGACCCTACTCAACTGGGAAAGGCACCATTGCTGGAAATACTAGCTGTAGGGTACCGTAAGCTGAGGATGATAATGAAGTTTAAAATTATTAATAATGTTTTATATTTATTACACAATATTTTGAACTTTGTAGTTAATTAAAACCATGTACAAATATATGTGTAAAACACAAAATAATCTCGCATGTAAAAGTTTTTTTACTTTCTTACTTAGTTACACAAAAATCCAATACAATTTGAAGCGATCGAAAATAATTCACGTACTTGTAAAAGTAAACATGCTTTAAACATGTGTTTAATATAAATGAGATCATTTATCGTCAGAATAACTTACGTTAAACGAAGAAAAGAATAAGAATAAAAAAAGAGGATAAGATACTCTTTCAATTAAGTTAGAAACCCCGTAAATTTACTGCGAAAAATAAAAATGATAATAAAGAAAAATGTAGTCCCCTCGGCAACTTTCGCTAGTAGGTGACAATTTATCGGAGAGTATCGCCCCGCGTCGCACATTGTTTTAGCGCCCACTACCGGAATACCGACCCTAATGAAATTTACGATCCCCGGCTATAAACGAGAAAATCTTCCTTAAATATATCTCAGGATATGTTCAAAGGTATTTTTCGAACAAATTGTATTTAAAACAACGATTTTTTTTTAAATTAATAACTGTTACAGCGGTGGATTAAACCGCATTAGTCTTGTAAATATATAAAAGCAAATTTCCACATATAGTGGTAGAGCCACGCTGCAGACGAATATTTTGTCAAGAATGGGATATTATTTGTCTGTAGCATGAATGGGGCGGCTCGCCCGGGGAAGTACCACACTCCCGCAGAAATTCCCCTTCCTATTCCAATTCACATAAATGACAATTTTCTTAAAGGTCGGCAACACTGCCTATGGCGCTGCGGAAGCGTCGATTGCTTACTATCAGGTGACACGCCTGCTCGTTGAACTTCCTATACTATAAAAAAATGCTATAGGCAAAACGATACCTGTCTTATGACAGGTATCGTGTAAATGAGCAGCAGGTGTAGCTAACATATAAAAACCATTTTGTTATTTATTTTAGTATAGATATGAAATTATTTTATAGCCTTTCAATGTGAGTCTTGCATTTTGAAAGGAACAATTCTAGTTACCATCCTAAATTGCGAAGTGTGAACTTTGATGAATGAAACTGTCTGTATAAAGCCAAAATAATTTTCAGAGTAGCCTGGATTTATATGTCAATGTGACGAATGAAGACCTTTTGCATGAAGACCTTATGTAATATATGTATGGTTTGAAGGCGAACATTGGTGCCCCGCGAATCTGTCATGGATAATCGTAGGGGGTTAATTTTCATCTCATCAGAAATGTGGAGGCCCCGTGTTCAGTAGTAAGACATACATATGTTAAACTTAAAGGACCCAAAAATCCCCGCTAAATGTAATATTATCTGTATCTTAAGATATTTGTATTTTAAGATCAAAGTAGTATACCTTGTGCATCTTACAAATCGATGGATTGACGCTGACGTGAAAAAACAAATGTCTGGCTCGCTCCCTTGTTCACAGTTATCTGCACTTTTTGCGGACCGCCGCCTCATCCACTTATCTCCTCAGTACTTGCGTCTCGTTGGTTAGTTATAAACTAACTGTCTAAGATATTAGCATAATTTTTGACTGTCCATTTTTTTGTATGTGTACCAGTGTAATCCTGTTTTGTCTAATGTCTATGATAATAATTAGACAATTAAAACTTTTATGAAATCCTGTTCGATTAGCAAATAGGTAAATAAATAAAATATAACAGTATAATTATAAAATAATACGACTAAAGCTAATGCACTCAAATTAAAAGAGGATGAAATGAAACACAAAAATCGTGATCGAATGAGATATGAACCTTCAAAATCTTTTGATGTAGCACCACATCCATTCTCACACTAGCCTGTCAGTTGGTCTATACATTACCCTATCACCGCTGACACATCCGAGAAGGCTACATTCAAAGGAACGTCTTCAAGCCTTCGTCCGGGACACCAAACTCTAGTTAGCGACTCACGCACTACGAAAGTTTACACTACAGAAACGATTCCAACGTTTCGCTGTACATGGCTATCTTCAATACAGTCAGGTTGTTTGGGACATATTGTAAACAAGTAGTGTATGTGGTGTATAGTGAAAATTAAGGAGCCGTTCGTGTTGAATATGGCGTAGTGATGTGCGACTGTCAATCACAATCAGGCGCGACCACCCGCACGATTAAATGTTGCCAAGGAACGGAGAAATATGTGGGGCTAATAATAATATATATATATATAAATATATATATATATATATATATATATATATATATATATATATATATATATATATATATATATATATATATATATATATATATATATATATATATATATATATATATATATTTCATATTTACAAGAATATTTATGTTGAAAAACAAATTTCGATTTCCGCATAAGGATAAATATATGTATAGCCTACAGGCCTATATTTCGAAGCTGCGTTCCCACGCTAATTCGCTTTGGACAAGTGTTGTAGTTGACCATCCATTTCTCTAGAAATGGGAATCACACAGCCCATAAATAAACACCCTTTAACAGGCATACACTTATGAACCATGTGAAAAAGAATATATTTTAAGAACAAAGTTTTTTTTAATTTATAATAGAAAAGCCAACTTTCCCATAATACAGGGCATTCTAATATAATAAACTAAAGTCCTGCATTAAACGTAAATCAAATTTTTGAATCAATGTTATTTATTTTATAGTTATCACATTTTCTCATAAGTATTAATATATATCGCAATAAAAACAAAAAAATATAAAAACCAGAAAGTATATGTAAGTATATATAGGTAAAGGAAAAAAATAATAATGTAGAAGCTACTCCATGCCCACACGTTGTTCTATCAAATTTCCTAGATACGTACGAGTAACGCGTCGTTTTCTAGGTGCCGGCTGTCCGTCTGTTCATCTTATCTCTCGCATCTTCAAACATACATCACAATACCTCGAGAAAGAGTTCCTCAAATTGTACCTATTAGACGACTGTACGCATTTGACGACTCGGTTCGTTAACTTCGATCACCATTACGCTGAGATAATTTATTACAGCAAATATTGTTAGGTATAATTATTTAAGTGACTTTAGGAGAAGTATGAAGAAATGATACTCAACCATCGACTTGATTGGGTACAGTTTTTTTTAAGGAAGAGTTAGGCAAATGAGTAAGCTTAACTTACTCATTTGCCTAACTCTTCCTTAAAAACCATGACGCAGAGATAATTTATTATAATTATACTCAGCGTCATGGTGTCTCCTAAAGTTATTTAATTATTTAAGTGACTTTAGGAGACAGAGAAGTATAAAAGGATGATACTCAAGCAACGACTTGATGGGGTACAGTTTTTTTTAACAGAGGAGTTGGAAAATGAGTATGTTTAACTTCGATCTGCATTACGCTGAGATAATTTATTACAGCAAATATTGTTAGGTATAATTAATTAAGTGACTTTAGGAGAAGTATGAAAAGATGATACTCAACCAATGACTTGATGGGGTACAGTTTTTTTTAAGGAAGAGTTAGGCAAATGAGTAGGTAAGCGTAACTTTGATCACTATTACGCTGAGATAATTTATTACAGCAAATATTGTTAGGTATAATTATTTAAGTGACTTTAGGAGAAGTATGACAAGATAATACTCAACCAATGACTTGATGGGTTACAGTTTTTTTTAAGGAAGAGTTAGGCAAATGAGTAGGTAAGCGTAACTTCGATCACCATTACGCTGAGATAATTTATGACAGCAAATATTGTTAGGTATAATTATTTAAGTGACTTTAGGAGAAGTATGACAAGATAATACTCAACCAATGACTTGATGGGTTACAGTTTTTTTTAAGGAAGAGTTAGGCAAATGAGTACGTAAGCGTAACTTCGATCACCATTACGCTGAGATAATTTATTACAGCAAATATTGTTAGGTATAATTATTTAAGTGACTTTAGGAGAAGTATGAAAAGATAATACTCAACCAATGACTTGATGGGCTACAGTTTTTTTGTGGAAGAGTTAGGCAAATGAGTAGGTAAGCGTAACTTCGATCACCATTACGCTGAGATAATTTATGACAGCAAATATTGTTAGGTATAATTATTTAAGTGACTTTAGGAGAAGTATGAAAAGATAATACTCAACCAATGACTTGATGGGGTACAGTTTTTTTTAAGGAAGAGTTAGTTTGTCCTAACGCGAAGATCGAACCTGTGACCATTGACACCGTAAGTGGCAGCCCATCCATCGAGCCATATCGTCATTTTATTGTATTTCAATTTTAATATTTTATTTTTGTGTAATACAAACCTACAGATGGCCATACAGACTCACTACAGATTCCGATGTGGGGTTTGAATCCGCGATCATTGATTTTTTATGTCGCAGTCCCGCCACTGAACCAATCAGCTAAATTCTTTACTCGTTTACCTAAGTATTCCATAAAAAATAACAGAATTGTTTAATGTGTTACAATACTTACATTTTTGTCTCTTTCTGCCCATCATTAAAGTCAGGGGCGTCAAACTTTAGGCACGAATCAATCGGGCGCTCGGTAAGCAGTTGGCGCGCCTTACCTTCAACTGTGCATCTATAGTTATAAGTAACCCGCGAGGTCGGGGGTCGCGACCTCCGACCTCGCCCTCATTGGGCGACCTTTGCCACGCCCAACGCCCAAATACCTAACTGAAAATCACTGAAAACGCCGATTTGATTTTGTTATACGTTAGTCAAATACATATTGCGCATTAAGTTTGATTGATCATAAACTCAATTGCATTCTTTCAACAGCCTTTATATACAAATATGTATCTGTATGTATATATGAGTAGACACACTACACATGTGCTCTTTTCCAAAGTGGAATAGGACAAGGAGTTTTCTCCGCGGATATTTAAATTAAAATAATTATGTGGACAATCAAAAGTTTTACTTAGCTAAGATCCGCGACAAGCAAAACAATAACAGAAAATTAATAACGTTTGTTTTCCTGCTGGATAAAGTGGATTTATTTGGCACTTAAACCAAAAACTCACCGAAAATCGGCTATCAACTCTCCACCCACCAACCATCCACGAATTAAAATAATTATTTTCGATATTTAATTATATTTATAGGCTGACAAAGTTTCAAAGTTCTATGAAAGAACTGTACAAATGTGGAACGATTATACGATATAGGGGCATTAGAGAGTTGAGCAAACGTGTTCGCAAAAGGCCGGCAACGCACCTGAGACGTCTCCTGATGTCTCTGTTGTGGATGTCTATGTGCGGCGGTAATAATTTCATCATCATCATTAACAGCCTGCTGCAGTCCACTGCTGTACATAAAACTCCCCCATGGAGCGCCACCTAGCCCGATTTTCGGCTACACGCATCACGTTTCTGCCAGCCGCTCTACGCAGATCGTCGCACCATCTAGCCGGGGGGCGTCCCACACTACGTTTACCGAGACGCGGTCTCCACTCCAGAACTCAATAATAATAATCACTTACTACCGGGTAATCCGCATCTTCCTTTTCCTGCTATGTTATATATACAGTCAGTTGTTAAAAAAATTTAATTGTGCCAGTTAACTCATTGACTGCCAGACATATTTATAGCGTCTTGCCCTGTGTGCCAAGGTTTTATTTTGAAGCATACATGAAAGTTTACAAAATATAATTATATTAAGTTACTGATTTAATATTGTAATAGCACTTACAGTAATTTTTATTAAAAAAAAAAAAAAAAAACACTACGAGATAACTCGTAGCTGGCGTCACTAAATAAAATTCCTGTGCTGGTTGCCACTACGAGATATCTCGTAGCTGGCAGTTTTGATACACACGCCTAATACGAGATATCTCGTAGCTGACAGTCAATGGGCACGGGCAATGTTCAGCCAATTCGTTAATTGCTGTCGGTCGGATCGACGGTTGGAGCACAAAAGGATTATTGTGCGTGACCGACGGTTGGCGACACCTGACCTATGACCCGCACTGATTGTATACGGTTTGACACACCTGCCAATGCCAACTGTGGGTAAACTTATGTATATATACTTGTACTAGAATTAGATTAGCGTTAGTGGGTTAGCGTTACTAGTATATAAGTGTATGGAAATAGAATTGGGTACTCAACGAAAGAGGATACTACGTCAATGTTGGATACTCAATGAAAATGGATCGTCTTACATCATAATCTAGCAGCAATAGCTCAGTCGGTAAGCCTCGGCCTTACGATTTGCACGTCGTGAGTTCCTGTCTTTCACTGGTCTATTGATGTGACCCATATTCAGGTACAAGCATATTCAGGTGTTTTGTAAGTAGTAGAGCCACGCTGCAGACGAATAATTTGTCAACAATGGCATATTATTTGTGTGTCGCATGAATGGGCCGGCTCGCCTGAGGAAGTACCACACTCCCTCAGAAAACCGGCGTCTGGGTGGTAGCTTAGCTACCGCGCTTCGTACGGTGAGCGGTCTGAGTTCCGGAGGCCCAACACCCGCCCACACACACATTGTTACACTTATATTGAAGGTATAGGGTGTCCGGTGGCATAAAATGGTTATCAAACATAATTTAAAAAAAGACTACCAGAATATATAATATATAAAAGGCAATATTTATGAAGAAAAGAAGTGCTGGTTTTGTTTTTGTTATAATTTCGTCTAAATGTTGACTACCATGTCGGGTACAATCTTAGAATCTAGCCATAATAGGTATTCTGTGCCACTCGCTAAAGTAGACTTTACTTTTGAGGTACCACAGAAAAAAGACCATAGGTGGGATACTGTCAAAACGGCGTATTAATTTGTTAGGGAAAAAAATTACGAAGAAGCTCCATGATCCCTCTAGCAGTGTGAGGCATGGTGCCTTCTTGTTGAAACCATGTGCGTGAATTGAACTTAATATGTTCTGTCAATATTAGTAGAAAATAATCAGGAAGCATGCGTTGCTTGATGGAATAAATTCGTGTAGCGTAGTGTTTACATTAATCGACTTTCGCATACAAAACACATTGCGGTGCAGCGCAGCTCTTCACAAGGTGTTGGTGTCCAAGCTTCTCAGTATAAAGACGAAACTTCGAATCTATAATACGATTATTCGGCCTATTCTAACGTATGGATGTGAGGCTTGGACACTGATGCTAAAGGAAGAGAAGAAACTTTTAGTTGCAGAACGAAAAGTCTTCCGAAAGATCCTGGGCCCAACCAAAAGTGATGTTGGCAGTTGGCGATATCGAAAAAATGCCGAAATCGAGCATCTGGTGGCTCAACCTAATGTAATAGGAGTGACTAAGGCTCACCGACTTCCTTGGCTGAGCTACGTGAAGAGGATGGGAGAGGATCGCGCAGTCAAGAGAGCGTATGTGGGTCGCCCAACTGGACGACGTCCTGTGGGGCGACCCAGGTACCGCTGGAGAGACATGATTGAAGATGACTTGCGCAATCTTCAAGTCTGTAACTGGCAGGAGGTGACGCAGGATAGGACAAAGTGGCGTAAGATCTGTTCGGAGGCCAAGATTCATTTTGGGTCGCTGCGCCAACAAAGTTAGTAGTGTTTACGGCAACATCCCTCGACGTTTGAAGATACAATATATTGTTCATCAGTTCAACATTGTATACTACAGCCGTATTGGTAATGAGTAAGTCGAATGACCAATAACCTAATTTTGCCACTGGACACCCTATATCTCCGCAGTGTGGTTTCGGAACGTCGCAGATGTCGTGGGAAGTCATACATCGCGTGCAGTACACAGGTGTGGAATGCACGCGATCCGAGATTTGGCGGCAGCCACCACGTGGGAACTTGCAATGTAGTTCACTTTATTTTGTATTTAACCGTATCACGTAATATCGTCTTGCGCCAGCTGATGTATAATTAGGCGTGATAAATTTTAATGTTATTTTTTTTAAAGAAATATTTTGTATTAGAATTCTTGTTTACCTTACCTTCGTGTCTTTTTTATTCTTAACTCGACCACATCGATTAATCTCCTTCGTATCTTCTCCATTATACGTGACATTGGCGAAATCATCCGTGTTATTTTGGCACTATTATATTCAAACAAATAGAATTCTTGTTAACTGTTCCAACTGAGCTAATGCTAATGTTTGGAAAATATGGTTCTTTTTTTTCTGCAGCCCATATATGTCCCACTGTTGAGCACGGGCCTCTCCATTTCTGGAGGAATGGACAATAATCCATTACGCTTATCCAATGCACATTGGCGGGGTTACCAGACTCAGATTTGTAGGCTGTACATATATTTATTCCGATGCGGGGATCGAACCCGCGACCATTGATTTTAGTTTCCTTTAAGAAAAAAGGAAAAGATTATTCGTTGCATGTGTCAGTATTTCGCGTAGTTTAGCATGCCAGCCGTTCTGCCTTAATGGGGACCTTAATGGGTTTTTTATCTTCGATAAAAATTAAATTCTTCCAAATGAAATTAATATTATTTTTCCATTCACTGTACATTTATATCTTTTTCATACTTAATTCACACTTTATCAATATTCATTTTATATTCAATTTCTTATGTGGACAGTCAAAACTTTTACTTAGCTAAGATCTTGGATCTTAGCTTTGTAAAAGTTTTGACTGTCCACACAGTGATGGATTTCCGCAAAGTAACGCCTGACTCCTTTAATCATCTCTATTTCTTATTCCGGAAAGGTGACACGTCTATCGAAAGCCGTCAGTCGACGACTAATCTTTTTGTTTTTATAAAAAAATTTATTTCTTTTTTATTTTAAATGTTTAAATTACGAATTTAAAAAGAAGTAATATAATATAAAAGGTTTTAATATATTCAAATAAAAAGTTTTATTATATTAGTGATACACTTATCAATGTATCACTACAGTAGCATGTCTTAGCGTTTCCCGTAGTTGCGATAAATAGCACGGAGGGGTTATGTAACGAAAGGAAAATATGGTTCACGTTGATAGTCTGATGTAAAACTAAATCGTAAATGCAACTCTTACTTATCGAATTATTGCTGTTTATTGCATTACATTATATTGCTTTAAATTGGCAAGAACTCTATTATACTACATTTCGGCTCTATATTATGAGAACTAAGCAGTGACAAACATTTCCAACAATGCTTTACAAAGCAACTACGGTAATCGTAAATAATCAGTAGATATTAGTTAGTAAGATATACATTGGCAATCCCCAACGCGTAGTGTTTACGGCAATATCTCTTCATGTTTGAAGATATATTGATCTTCAAACCATCAGTGGATTACTAAGGCTGTATTGGTAATGAATAAGTGCCCTTATATATTATGCTAGCTAGCGTCAATTTTGGAACTTGATAACAGAATGAGATATCAAAAATTATATAAACGAGTTTCTTTCCTCACTGTCCTCAATTCGTAACTTGCATCAAAGTTCTAAACTCTCAAGGTTTTAAGACCAATAACGTCATTAAAAAAATAAGAACCGACTATAAGACATTCGTTCGTGTAGTCATATTGAATAATAAAACAACATTATATGGAGAGAGACATTTTTTATTGTACAACGTTACACGTCCTCATACAACTTTACATTTCCATACACACGCACTCTATAATTACACCCATCAATATACAATTATTGCAAATAAACAGATTGCTTCCTTTTTACATTGTATGTATTATATAGATTCAACAGATTTGGCAGGCAATTTACCATATTCATTATCATAGGAAATAATAAAACATATTTTTGGTGATTACTTAAATATTTATGTTTTAGAAATTATGCACATGATTTATTTTTATGGCATCGCCGACGCTTGTATTGATACAAAGAATCTGTATCAGAGACTTCCATTGCGACTAGCTTCGCAGCCAGCTTCGTAGCTGCGTAGCCAAAGTATAGGTATAAATTGTAAACACAAGTTTGCGTTTTGTCTCACGTTTGTATCAATCCAAACGCGATACTAAATATGTGTACGTGTTCAAATTGGATTTAAACGGCGTTTGTATTGATACAAACGTGTGTTAATAGCGCATGTGTTAATATTTTTTCTAGGGACATAGTTTTTGTCTCTTGCAGCAAATCGTTCGACGCTGAATAATGTCTATGATCAAATTAATAAAATAATGCAATTTTCACTTTAATGAAATCTATAATAAATTGTTTATTCGATTTAAGTATTCAAATTGAATTAATTGGAACAGTTGTTTATTGAAATATTTATTCATATATTATATTTAGGAAAACTGCATACTGGAGAATATTTTCGAAGGTACGTAATTTCAATGGTTCCAAGGTAAGGTTCATATCCAAAATTAACAGTTAATTTGTATTTTTTATTTTTTGATAACTAAATTTAATTTTGCATTGAATAATTTAGTTTATAGGTTTTAATTCTTTGTTTTAGTGTTTTGTAAAATTATATTAAGTATGGTAGGAATTGGAAAAATATATGAAATACATAAATAGTCATAGAAGGGAACTGTCTGCCGTAGTACAGGGTTCGCCCTAGTTCGGGAGTCAGTGAAACAAAATTGTAAACTTGCTAATGATCAATAGATATATTATTATTATTACTTTAACAGTGTGCTGAGCCATTTTAACTTTTATAATAATTTTTGTGATGTCTATACAAAACTGTTTTACCTTCCACATAATTCACTATAAATAAAGTGATCACCAAAAATATAAAACTGTTAAAATATAATATAATTATGTCAAATGTTCAATATTTTTTGTTTTAAAAAATATTTGAAAATATAAAAACTCTATATTAACACAAATATTCTTCTAATAATTACAATAAAATATGTTTACAATAATTGCAAAACACTAAATGCTTTCAGGGAATTATTTGTACACTGATATATACTAATTTATAAAAAAATACCAAAAATAAAAGCACCAAATCAAAAAGTAGTTAAAAACTGACGTAATATTTAATACAATAATTGAATAAAATCAAAGTCTGAACTTTTAACACACAATATTTAAATATCAGTTATATGAAAATTCATTTATAGTAATAAATGAATTAAATGCATACTTGAAGTACATTTAATCTAAGTTCATGTAATCAGTTTCGTTAAATTTTTTAGAAAAAGTTTTTAAAAACTTCTGAAAACACTTTTATTTATAAATATACATAACTATTCATTCACATTGCACGACCGAAGTACCGTTTATTGCATTCCAATCCAAGATTGCTAATTATTTTTTTTTTATTTTAAAAAGGGACGTTCATGTATTACGTAAGCAGAACAAGGGCTCATTTTTCCCGGGAAAGTCCTTATGGTATGTGGTTCATCTTTTTGTAACTCACAACTTAGTTAGTGATTATCTGCAACATAAGAGACATCGCAAATGCGTTGCTGGCCTTTACTTACCCTAAAAAGGCTATCATTGACAGAGGTCAAAACAAAAACCTAAAGAAAAACCATTTAAAATATACAGAAGAAATTTAAATTACTTAGATTTTACGTCTGATCGTTTATAAATAATTTTATAAAGGGGTTTTTCGGCAAAGATGTAATTAGATAAAAAATGAAGACAAGAAGATAAAAACTACCATAAAAAAATTTCCAACTAGGCTAAAATGTCTATTTATAGGTAGGTGTAAACAGCGAATCACTTATGTTACAGTTTTTAATAGCTTAACACAAATAATTGTTTATGACATCTGGTGTAGTAGATTTAACTTACTTAATGTTTACGTAATACATGATGGACCCCATATATATTTTCAATACGCGTCAAAAGTGAAAAAAGAAAATCAATTCCGAAGAAGGAAACATTTCGTTGCGAACACCATCCCTATTGTTCAATAGAAAACTCTTGTACCTTATCACAATTAATATACATAGGTACATTTTCAATAAAAACTTTATATTTACAATATTAAATATTATGTCTAACCTAAATATTTTTACAGAGGAACAAAATGAACTAATAAACACTACTGACCCACTCATCAATATCATTTGATGTCCGGTAAGGAACATGAATCTTGGCTCCTGATATTAAGAAGGTGTTCGATCATCATGGATGTCTTGTGACTGCTTTTCGAATCCGAAGTTGCCGAGTCAAATACATCTTCACTCGGTTTCGGGGCGTAGAAAGCCGATATAGGGTCGAAAGTAGGGCAAGGGTCGGCCCTCTCGCTTTCTCTGCTTCTATTGTACAACTCCTCCGAGGTACTTGGCTCCGTTCCTTCGTGTAGCTCGCTGGACGATGTGACGACATCCTCAGGCGCCTCGCGCTGATACCGCTGGAACGGATCGAACCGCTGGCTCGGCAGATACGGCGGGAAGCCGTATGGCGTGGATCAGGCCGCCGCAAGTTGTCTCCACATCGTATGTCACATGGTCGCCATGTACGGCCACGAGAAAGAGCTCCCGGATAAAAGCATGTCCCTTATTAGGGTCTCGATTGGGGTCTTTCCGACTAGCCGTACAAAGAACAGCTGTTCTATTACTTGTGAGCTGACTGTTCGCAGTGAAGGTAATCGCAGAAGTAGCTTTCCGAACCTCGTCGGCTGGTTGGGGTATTGCGTTCTGCAGTATTCTTCGAGTGCGCACTGGGATTTTTCTTGTAAACTTTCTATATGTGGCACGTCTGACAGGCCACAAGCATCTGCAAAGGATAAACAATATTATTATTATTTAATTATTATACTTTTGTCACTAAAAGTATGCTCTTCTGAGTTAGAGAAAGTGGGGCCAGATGGAGGTCGTTGCCTAAGGGGTCAAAGCGGCTGAGCTTAGACCAGGGGTGAGTAACCTTTTTAATCAACGGGCCAATTTAAATTTTAAAATATATTGGCGGGCCACACATAAAGTAACACTTATTAACAATTTGTTTCGGTTCACTATGTACTACCATTTTATTATAATTAATTTTATAACAATATATTGATAGGAGAAAGTCGATAAAATAAATGAATTTTAGAAATGCTTTGCGGGCCGCATAAACATGTTTAACGGGCCGCGTGTTGCTCATCCCTGGCGTAGACTGATAGTAGACATTTAGACTTGGTGATGAAAACTAATCGTTTTTAAGGTATAGGAAGGCAACCGAGCAGGCGTGTCACCCGATGGAAAGGCGTGTCGCCCATAGACATCTGCAAAACCATAGATATTGTAGAAGCTTTAGCGGTATCATAGATATGTGAAGGCTTTTTTTTAAGGTTTCAATGTCGTATCGGTACGCAAACACCGCTGGATGTAACTGTTTCCACAGAGTAGTGGTGTATGGAAAGAAGTTTCTGTAAAAACGCACAGTACTGAATCGCTAATTAGCAATCCATAATCTACCATCCCAGTTGAACTGTTAAGTTTGTATTGATAATGATGATTGCGAAAAAATTCGCGAAGGTATAAAAATTTCAATTTTATCAAATGTAGCGAAAGCTTTTATGCTTTCACAAGAGGTTTTATTGTCATATGTTAGAAGTTTTATTTCGCAACTTTGGTTATAAATAATATCAAAGTAAAAGAGGCCGTGTCTTGTGCAATGGAATGTGTACGAGGCATTGTAACAACGATTTGATAGTCAATTAACACTGGTGTGCTAAATGTTTGGTCTAATGACACATTAGGAAACTTTATTATGTAAAACTTTATATCATTTGGCGTTTTCGTATGTAGTTGGTTTAAAATTTTTATAGAATATGAAGGTAAATGAATGAGCGTCTTACCCGATAGAAAGCAATCAACTCCACACATAGACACCTACAATACTAGAGGTAAAGCAAAAACTTTTAAGAAATATGTAGGTTTTTGCTTTATATCTCTATCTATTTATATATATAAAAATCAATTACTGTTCGTTAGTCTCGCTAAAACTCGAGAACGGGTGGACCGATTTGGCTAATTTTGGTTTTGAATTATTTTTGAAAGTCCAGGGAAGGTTTAAAAGGTGAGTAAATATGATAAAAATATTAGGAATATAGTAAAAGCAACAATTTCGTTTTCCCTTAGAAGCTATTCCTACCTGTCAAATATTTGATGTTCGTCCCGTCGTTCAGAAATCAATTAAATTTAAAAGTCGTTCAGAAATCAAATTAAATTCAAAAGTGAAGTTTTTTTTTTCATTTATTTTTGATTACGATTTCTTTTTGTTCCTGTTAAGTTTTGACCACATTTTTTACTAATGTTGAACGAAACATTATGCAATTATCGTTCAGCTTTTTTATTTATTGATTCTGAGGTGGTACGAAGTTTTCCGGGTCAGCTAGTATAATATAAAAATCCGATCCCGATGAAATTTCGAATAGTTATCATTAGCAATTACTTGAAGGTTTTTGAGATGGTACCTTTCAACGGCAATGCCCACCCACGCAATCAGAAACGCTCACGCACGTCTTAGCAAATGGTTTTTATGAACACTGGTTTCCTTAGCAACGGTGGCTATAAAGATATTTGATCATAGCAGTAGTTGCTATGGAGATCGTTGCTCATAGCAACACATAATTAATGCAACCCGGACCACGGGACCGCAGCTAGTTTTGTAAATTCTTTATTGCATTTACTTTAGGTGGAATTAGATCAATTTTAGAAAGAATGATGGTCGCAAAAATAAGTAAAGTAAAGAAAGATTCCCGCAATAATCCTTTCCGGCATTTCGCCATCCAACCCCCGAAATAAAAACCTATAAACATAATAACCCGTGAACGCTCGCAGACCGTCTTAATGCGATTAGGGAGCCCCGGGTACATTTGCCTGATATTGTACTCGGCGAAACATTAATATTTTTTATTGTTATACAGAAGGAAGAAATGACGCGGTAAACAAAAGGGTCATTATGATACCGAGCAGATGTAGCTTGCCTTGCTGGACTTCAGTGCGTTACTTTGGATAATTGTTTTGCAATATACGAATGCTGGCGTCTTTTGATATCATGACATAAAAGCTCTTGGTAAAGGAAAGAAAGATTTTATGTAACAATCATAAACAAAAGACTCAATTTAAAAAAAAAAACAGAAGTAAACTTATGATGCTTGAGTTAGAAGAATGTTTTACGTCAATAGTGCAATAGAGGTTACTATCTCACAACTTATTTGAACTTTTTTTAATATGATAGAGAGCGAAACGCGTTTGTCACCTTATGAAGAGCAATTAACGCCACCCATACACATCTGCAACATCATAGGCGTTGCAAATACGTCGAACTTTGAGATACAAGTAGATTGTTTCAAAAACGATGTAATTAAAGGTTGTTGGGCCTCCAGAACTCAGCCACTCACCACATACGTAGCGCGGTAACTACCACTCAGACCTCGGTTTTCTGCAGGAGTGTGGTACTTCCCCGGGCAAGCCGGCCCATTCATGCTACAGACGAATATTATGCCATTCTTGTCAAAGTATTCGTCCACAGCTTGGCTCTACCACTATCAGATTTAGCATAGTTTAAATTCGTAAAGAGAAAATAAAAAAATATAAAAATTTTATCAAATTACTTTTAAAATACGCACGTGAATATGTGAAATGTCTTAATATTGAACAAATATGGATACTCAGTTTCACTACACCAATTTAAATTTGCTAACAGCCATTTTGTTGAAGTTTATTGCAACGAGATGGATATAGTATATATAAATTTATGATACGTTTTATAGAGTTTATGAAAGATTACGTGTCGCTTTATAAATTTTGTGGTAATATTTAAATTTATATGACAGGTAATGGTCTTACATGAGGTCATCGTGTTGCGTAAACGATTCTAAAATTATCGATAATTGTATAATAGTTTATCGATATCTATTGTCGATATTGTGGAGGCATTAGCTAAGATACTTAGTATGAAACGTAATATAAAATGTTAAGCTAACATATACGACTGCTTAGCTTCTGCAGCTGTTTATATAATACTTTTTTCAAGTTGTATTATTTTATTCAGTGAGCCATTCTTTATGCTTGGATGTCATATTATTTTGGGCATTTGTTTCGTTATTATAATTTTATATGAATCATTATGTACTAACATAAGCAACCTTATCCTTACCAATGCTTATCTGGAATACCCATCATATTATTACGGATGTAATAACCCCCTGGGCATTGCCTTCCATAAAATCGAGGGTATTTCCATAATCTCAATGCGGACTGGGGTACTTAAATTAAGCACGGAATTTCCTTAATCTCAAACGGAACCTACTGGCTATCTTCTGGAATTTGTTCCAATAGTCGTCTAGAACGATATATATAGAAAGAAATAGCGTGGCACTATTCTATTTCCAAATTGATACGATATTGGAAACTTCAAAAAACAAGCTTACTGATTTTAAAGGCCGGCAACGCTTGTAATGTCTATGGCATTGCGGATGTCTATGGGTGTTGATTGCTTTTCGTCATATGAAACGTATGCTCGTTTGCCTTCCTATCTCATATAAAAAGAGGTCAGAAATCACAAAGCGATAGAATAATAAAGTTTACAATTATTTTTTTAAATAAAATGAACGGTTTTCGTTTTAAGTTATATAAAGAGAAATATGTTAGGGGAGATCATGTAATAAGTCCAACGAAGCGGTAGTAAATTGGTAGTTATAGCTGGAGCTAGAGCGACCTACATTTTTACTTATGAAACTCTATCAATTCTAATTCGTGTGTCCACGCCTCCCGACGCTCGCCGCTGGGTGACGCAATCCTAATTGTGGTCACTTGGATTAATTGCTGCAAGTTCTTAACTGGCGACAGCTGCTTTTGATGAAACGTGTAATTGATGCGTAGAACGCGCTTCTTGGCGACCTTATCGTGTATGGGGACGCGCTGAACGCGAAACGAATCACGTGTACACACTTGGGGATGACGATGAATGGAAATTTCCGCAATTATATAATTCACTTATAAACTTGTTGTTTGGGTTGTACGATACTAGTTTCTTCGTATTTCTGTATATAACCTTGTAAATAGATAATAAGTATAATAAATTCTAGAACTTAAATATTTACATCTGTGTTATTAGGGCCAAATTATCTCTAATTTATAATCGCACCATTAAAAAATATTCTGAAGATTAATAAATAGGTATTATTAAAATGCTGTTAATAAAGATGACAATTTAGTTTATATGGTTTCCTAATATTTTTTCTTTATTATTTTTTTTAAATATTTAAATATATTAAAACTGTCCTATCACTGTTGTCCGAGATATTTTGAGTCTTATTGGAAACCAGCAGATCGCCTTGCTTATGCCGAGTAAGGATCATTTTTTATATTGTATTATTTATATTTTAAGTGTGAAAATAAAAATAATATAATACTAATAAAATATAAAAAAATATTATATTTATATTATATTATAGCGTAAGTATTATATATTCCTTTTATGTTGTTATATTAGGTTTACTTTTGTTTAACTTTTTATAGTTCTAAGTTCGTGTAATTTCAAATAAAATAGCTAAACATATAAATGGTTTTCATTTCTATTTTTTTAACTTTAGAGCGGGTTATATATCTAATTAAGCTATCAATGCTTGTGCTAGAAAATAATTCACATCAATACTCCAATGGGAGGTACGAATTCACGACATCAAGTTGTAAGAGCAATTCTTATCTTACTAAATGACCTACTCATGGTTAGGTTTGTTTTTATGATGTCATTTGGAAATATCTTTTGAAGTAACTGGTTCA
Source organism: Baronia brevicornis (assembly GCA_031353405.1). NCBI lineage: Eukaryota > Metazoa > Arthropoda > Insecta > Lepidoptera > Papilionidae > Baronia > Baronia brevicornis. Next base: position 217,621 of record JASFAT010001784.1, on the reverse strand, counting down.
ATGTAGTTGTTATATCTACGTGAAAATAATAGATTTTTCGTATAGATTAGTATTTTAACGTACATTGCAAGTGATCACCGCCGTAGACATCCGCAATACCAGAGGATAAGATTCGTTACCGGCCTGAATATAATTATAGGCTCGTCTCTTGAATGTCCCTATGTCATATTAACATAAGAACACCGCAGGTGATAAATCGTTCCACATTTGTAAAGTTCGTGGCAGAAAACTGCGGCTAAATCGCAGGGTGGTGGCCAGCCAACTAGGTGATGGGGATGGAAGCTATTTTTATGGCATTCAAACCAATGTTGGAAATAGTACTATAGTAAACAATTTTCAAAACATTCTTCTTCTAAGAGTGCCTCTCCGACTTGCGAAGGTTGGCAGCTAATTCAGCACAACTTTCCTCCACCTTCGCGAGGTGCAGCAGTTCTGGAGCACTCGCTATCCCGGTCCACTCCCTGATATTACGTAGTCAAGACTTTCTTTTTCGACCAACTTGTCTTTTGCCCGCGATTTTTCCCATCATGATCAGTTGCAGCAACTGTACATGCCATGCATGTCTCATGATATGATCCAGGTAACCAACTATTCTACCTTTAATTTTTTTGTACCTTTTTTTTTCAAAACATTGATAGATAATTTCTTCATTATTGAATAATTTTTGATAAGTTTAATTAAGAATAAATAAAGAAGAAAACTTCTTAATAAGTAAATAAGAAGAAATCGAAAGATGCCCAACAAAACTTGGAGACCAAAGATCAGTACGAGAAGGCCCCATAGTAATTAACCCTGTATTCGCCGGTCGTCGCTGCAATGTAATATAGTTTAATTGATACGACCCCGTTGGGTGAGCGAGTGTACACGCTCGATACGAAAACTGAATGACTGCCAGGATGAATGGATGACAGCTTGACTACCCACCGTTTGTTGTGTAATAGATAGGCAAACAAGCAAGCAGGTTACCTGGTGATACCACCACCGTTCATGGAGCTTTGTAATATGAAAAGCAAAACTAATGGAAGGGTAACAAATGTTTAATGAGTGAGGAAAGCAGAAGTAGGGGAGAAGAAAATAGAGGGGACAAGAATTGGGTTTCCGAATCCATGAAGTCACATTTACGCACTATCACGGTAAAATGCTAACTTCCACTATGAGATGAAAAGTGGTATAATCTTGAAAGAGGCGAAACACGTGACGTGTAGTGTGTTTGATGATGTGGGTTAGGAGGTGGAGATTTGCTCGCGGCCGTATTTTGGTAAGATTTAGAATGGAATAGAAGAATATTATTTATGACATTACACATATAAACAAACAAAAAGAAAATAATTTTAATCTAAAAAACGTCAAACAATGGTTCTTGCTTAGCATATAGACTTGACTATGATTTTCTAAATCCATTGCCTTTTGTAAAACACACATTATTATATTCCTGCTTTTGTTTGTTTATCGCGAATTTTAGCTTAGTAAACTTCTGACTGTCCATGTGAATAAAATGAAGTTTCTTATAATGTAAAATGAATTTGGTATACCAAATGTTTTTACTGTGCAGTTTTGACTGAATGTATTTAATATCAAGTTATAATTTTACTGCAATATAGGAGGGTGAGGTTAAAAGAATGAGTTCCGAAGAAGCACAACGTTTACAAGTTTAAATAGTATTGATGGTGGTGTCAACAGATTTGACCCGGTAAATCAATGTTCCATCTGCAGTAATGAATGTTATAATGCGTCGACGACACGGCGCCGGGAAGGCGGCGCGCAACAGACACCAAATGAATCCTACTTAAAACTAAATCACAAAAGAAAACAATGTATATAATATTTATATATGTATTTTTCTTGGAATTGTCATGGAAATTATATATGACCGTGTATATACTGTAGTGATACATTCATAAATGTATCACTAATGCATTAAAACCTTTATATTTTATTGCTTTTTTTTTATATTCCTAATTTTAAAATGAAAAAGAAAAAAATTATAATATAAAACAAAATGCATTAATTCGACTGACGTCTCAAATGAAACATATCGCCTTTTTTAGCACAAATCAATAATTTTTATAAAGTGATGATACAGTGAGTGAATATAATATAAATGTACATATGATATTGAAACAAGAAAAATAAATTAATATCAATTGTAAGAATTTTATTTGAAGATAAAAACTCCTTAAAGATCCCGGGTATCGCCGTATGCATTAAAACCTTTGTATTTTTTTAATTTTTTATATTCCTAATTTTAAAATGAAATAGAAATAAATTGTGATATAGAACAAAATGCTTTAATTCGACTGACGTACTTTGGATAGACGTGTCACCCGTCTGGCATAAAACATTGAAATTATAACATATATAAAATGTAAAGTGTTAACAAAGTATGAATCAAGTATAATTGTGTCATTTATCATGTACAATGAAACGCAAGAATAAATTAATATCATTTTGAAGAATTTTATATGAAGAAGCCCCCTAAAGATTCCGTAAGCAGTACAGCAAGCTAGCAACAGTATATGCGAATTAAATACTACATAGGTATGTATGGTCTTCAGGTATTTTTTGTAGTTTTGATATTTGCTTATCCGCCTTGAAATAAGATGTTTTCATATCTTTCCCCAAGGAAATGGGAATCCGCGAGCCCAACGCTGTGTAAATATAGCGGAGATCGTACTCCTTTGTACTTCCTTTACTTCTCTTTCTACGCCTATTGGCTGACTCACGAGAGACTTTTGGACTTTGATAGAGAAAGGGTGCAGGTGTGTGTCTAAAAGGCTTCCTCATTACACAGGCTTCTTTTATTCAGTTTTGGGATACCAGCTACTACCACGTGTAAGCAGATTGTTTCCCGCTTGACTTACCGCTACCCTCTGCCCAGTGATGTACATCTTACTCTAATAGAAATAAGGCATTTGCAGTGCTCATCATCATCATCATAGATGTCTATGGGCAGTAGTAATATGTTAGCGTTAGGTGATTCTCTCGCTGGTTTGCCCAAGTATTCCTTTAAAAAAAAGCCCCGAGTTAAATTCTGTCTCTATCACTCGCGAGTTTATCAATCATAATATAAATTGATTCCCCTTCAGATTTGATAAGCATAACGTATTCTATTACAATTTATTGGACTTAAGTAAAGGGTGATCGGCCCGCATTAGCACGCGCCATATTTATCTTTTATAAAAAGAAAATAATTGCTACCTATTAAGCCTCAGATGCGGGCGATCGCGGTGTGACTGACTTTTTAATTGAGAGTAAAGTACATCTTTTTTAAATGCTCATTTTTGAGGCAATGCCATAAAGTTATATGCCAAACTAACACTTTTGCTCATTCGATATATACAATTTTCGTTATGCAAATTTCTTGGTATCTTAACTGTCAACTTTAATATGCGATGTACATACATATCGTCACACCTGTTTCTCGTAGGGGTAGGCAGGGACCACAGATCTCTATCCGCTACGATCCTGGCACATCTTTTTTGCTTCCTCTACACTCATCCATCTTTTCATCCATCCTTTCTCTCACATTCATCGTAGGGGAACGACTCTCCGTTAGTCGCTATTCGCCCTATTGGAAATCGGGACGTGACGGGTGGCGAACCATGTCGCCGTCATTTTTAACGTTTTTTTTTCCTTAAATAAAAAACGGATATATTTAAAATATTTTTGTAACGTTATAAAAGCATGGATAGGATCATCTTTTAATTTATATTTCAGAATGAGCATATCCACATTTCGATCTACGGTAGTAAAAGCTTTCGATCGGAACGCAACTAACTCTACAGATTATAAATCAACGCCCCATCTAAAAACAGATAAGAACAAACACGCAAATCTCTAAAGGCATGTACACAAAGCTAGAGGCGTACAACACCGCCGTGTCGTGGGCGGAGAGCAGATGTTTACACAGCGATCGGTCAGAACGAGCGACGAGAGAAGAATGAACGGCATTAGGCGAACAATGAACGAATGGACATAATGGCTCTTTATGCCGCCGAATCTTATTATAACTGACGCGAACACTGCTATCGACAAAGAATGATTTCGGATTTCAAATTTTAAATATATGGTGTTATATTTTGACAAAAAAGGAAATGTAAAGTATTACAGGCCGTCAATAATAAAACCCAAAATACTCAAATAAAAAAAGGTAGGTTCTTTTTTACAGCATATATATGTATGTATATCTCATTGCTAGAGGCTTAGGTATACCATATTTACATAGGTATTTATATTTTTTTCACAACCCATATATATATATATGTCCTAGAAATAGGCACGGCGTCCCTATTTCTGGAGGAATAGACATTAATTAACCCACCAAGCTTGTCCATTGCGAATTGGTGGGGTAATCAAAATAAACTCAGAATAAACACCTAGGCCATACATATATGTATGTTGATGCGAGGATGGAATCTGCGAGCATTGACTCCGTAAGCTGCAGTCTAGCCACTGAGCCAATTTGTCGTTTGTACCTATATATGACTACACTAGATAACTTTGAGAATCAAACGAACGACCAAGCTTCGAAACCTATCAACTCAATCTTTCCACTATAAATTAGTTTAATCAGTCCAACATACATTAATCAAATTAAACAAAGACGTTATACAAGAGCACCCTGTATACGCGACCCGATTCTCGACAATGGCGCCTTTACAATCGTAAAATAATCTCGTAAGGAGATCGGAAATAGCGAAACAAATTTAGCACCCACAATGGGTCCCCGGTGTTTGTCACCAAGATTCCAATCTGCAGAATAACACCCCACTCTTATCGTGTTTGGAGATGTTTACTTATGTCAGTAACGTTGGTAAGCACTTTGCTTACCATTTTGATCATTGTAAATTTATTTATATAATTTATGGAAACGGGCGTTACGTTACGGAAATCCATTATAAAGATGGATAGTCAAACTTTGCTAAGAACTACTTACTAAGAACTACTTACTGAGAATTACTTTAAGTGTTTGTAAAGAAGTGTGTAGAGAATTACTCACCGAGAAACGGCCGTAAGCTACCGCTCACACGCCTGTTTTCAGCGAGAATGTGGTACTTCCCCGACCGAGCCGGCTCATTTATGCTACAGACAAATATTATGCCATTCTTGACAAAGTATTGGTCTGCAGCGTGGTTCTACCACTGTACACAAGTGTGTAAAGCCGTAAGAGAGTATAAGTATACTCTCTTATGGCGCCGAAACATGGACACTGACAATCCTTCTGCTTTACAAGCTTAGAGTCGTTCAGAGAGCTATGTAGATAGCTAGATATGATTCGGAATAAAGAAATCCGATAGAGAACTAAAGTAATCGACATAGTCTTTCGAATTAACAAACTAAAGTGGCAATGTGCTGGTCACGTTTGTCGGAGATCCGACAATCGTTAAAGCAGACGAGTGCTGGAGTGGAGACTTTGTCTCGGCAAACGTAGTGTGGGCCGCCCTCCGGCTAGATGGTGCGTCGATCTATCCAGGGCAAAGCCAGACTTAATGTCGGAAGACATTCTCTGCTCGTCAAACTTTCGCGTGATGAAAGATTTCTCAAGAATAAATAAAATATAAATAGGAAAATAAATAGTTTATGAAATACACACGCGACTACGGAAGTAAAAGCAAAGGTTGGGCGAAAGTATCTACCTGATTAATCTTCGATCTCTAATTCATCTATTAAGCGTGGGGGTTAAAGCACTACCCCTTAATTTTGCGGGAGGTTGATGTCGAATAGCAAACTGTTATAGGTTGATTGATTGAACGAAAACTAAAGCGTAAATAAAAACTGCCTACGCCTATAACCATAAAGTTTACTCAATGTTTAAAGTTCAGTCAACATAACGGGAAGAGAATCGAAAAGCAATAAATACCAAATTCGACAAAGAATCAATAGGCACAAATTGTATGCTGTAAACGCGTGTTCAGAAAAGAATCCGCTGTCGAAAAAACATGTCCAAATGCAATTTGTATACTGATGTTCCGTATATATTAATTAATGGTGGTACCAAATAAAAAAGTATTCTTTGTTGTTTATATCTTATGTAGAATTATATTAATATACGCTTATTTAATTATTTAGTTTAGTGAAAGTTGGGTTTGGCAGAAGAGTCATGAAAGCAGAGGAAGTATGCCGAGATCGTAGCAGATGGAGATCCGTGGTCTCTGCCTACCTCTACGGGAGACAGGCGTGACGATATGTATGTATGTATATATGTACGTATGTATGTATATATGTATGTATATATGTATGTATGTATGTTATATGTTGTCTTTGGTCCAGAACTCTCCCCACGAAGTTAACCCTTGCGGACCAGCTTTCACATAACACCACTTTTCAATAATGTGTTTCGCCTCAACATGTTATTTACAAAGACATATAAAGGCTTGAAATATAAAATGAAAAAATATAATATCATATTATAATAATTTTATTTGATTTTTCAGTGATCGTTCCCGAATAAGACAAGGATTTCTAAAAATAAGAAATGATATTTTTTGAATAACTCTATTGTACGGTATTAAGGCTGAAAATGTACCATAGACAATTTTTGATATTTGAAAGAGCGTGATGGGTCCTAATGGTTTGAAATAGGTTTAAATGGCGCGAAAAGAAAAAGGTGGCAATCTCTTTGTGTTGCAAAAATTTAAAATAAACACCTTTGGAGTGGGCGGGCGAGCGAGTATTTGTAAATAGGTTTTGTTATGTTTTGAATGCGATTTCATTCAATTCGCTGCGTTTCTACAAGGGTGGACGTTATAATGTATCTTTTATTTTTTTTTATTTTATGTCAGTTATGACAATGCCTTTAATATGTAAAGTTTTTTTTTTTCTAGAACGCATAACATTTATACGAATTAACAAATAAGTTTTGCGTGGGTGGGTCATTAACAAATAAATATTTCGGTAACGTGTGTTGATGTTTAGAATTAAATTTAAGATATAACGAATTCCTACTAACTATTATACAATATAATTATTTTTGTCGTTCAAACATCTATAAAAACTTTATTAAAACCAAAAATAAAATATATAATAACTCATATATAGTTGTTTTTTGACATCCATCAATAGTTTTTTATGGGATAGGAAGGCAAATGAACACGCGTGTCACTTGATGGAAAGCAATCAACGCCGCCCATAAACATCTGCAGTGCCATAAGTAGTGCAGAAGCGTTGCCGGCCTTTAAGGAAAGGTCATTATGGGAGGGGGGGGGGAAGGGTATTGGGCCTGCGGAACTCGACCGCTCGACGTATGAAACGCGGTAGCTAAGCTACCACTCAGACGTCGATTTTGTGCGAGACTGTGGTACTTCCCCGGGCGAGCCGGCCCGTTCATGCTACAAACAAATAATATGCTATTTTTGACAAAGTATTCGCCTGCATCGTGGCTCTACTACTCTAATATTGTTAGGCGTGAGGCCTTACAATCAGTCAGAAGGAGTTGCAAGTAGAAAACCTTGCGGACTCGGAATAATGACATTTTGATGAATAATGACATCGCGTTCAATCTAAAGCTCTGAATTTTATTTTAGAAGATCGTTTTTTTTTGTCTTTAATATTTTGGAAAAAAATATTATTGTAGATTTGCTTCGATATCGATGCAAAAAAATAAATATACAATAATGCGGATAAATTTATAAATAACCTCTTATATATGTTATGTTATATGTCTCCAAACGACGATAAAGCCACTGTTACGATGACTAGTTTAATTTAATTTCTTTTCCCTTGTTATAGAATAGGATGGCAAACAAAAATGCGTGACGTCTAAAGAAAAGCAATTAACGCCGCTTGTAGACCCCATAAAAATCTATAACCCCATAAGAATTGCAAGCGTTTCGAGTGTTTAAATTCTCTCGATAGATTACATTTCTTTATACCATCAGATAATAGACACTTTACTTAATATAATGCCACGTAACAAATTCCAATAGACTGCAACACCCGGTAAGGTGCGAAACGGAATGTTAAAGGTGCGTACACACAATACGGTACCGGCCGCGTTATCGGAGGATCGTGCGATATAAACAACGCGGCGGGTGGCGTCGCTACCATCGCTAGCTGCTTTACGACATTACAAAAATAATGTTCAGCTACCGCGGTAACTTGGCAACCCTACATATTTGTGACTCGTCTACAATTAAATTATTATCGTAGATACTTACTATATTCTTGTTATTTGCTAGTTTTTCGCGAATATTAAACAAAACTACCTAATTTAATAATATTTTTTTCTAAAATTTCGTTTCACATACCATCACATTGAAGTACCAGCTATTTTAAGTGGTATTTCCGAACCAATATGACATTGGACATACATACATACATACATATCGTCACGCCTGTCTCCCGTAGGGGTATGCAGAGACCACAGATCTCCATCTGCAACGATCTCAGCATACTTTCCTTGCTTCTTCCGTACTCATTACTCTCCTCATGCAAACCCGCCGGTTAAGGGTACTCTTGACCTGGCCTTTCTTAAAAAATTCAGCAATTCGATCAAGGTATGTTTTCCGTGGTCTTCCATCCACATTCGCAACGTAAATTTCTTTTGATAGTCGTCAACCTACATCTAAACCTACGACAATGGAACCTACAAAAAACAAGCCTATATATGTATTTCTTAAAGGCCCGCTTCTGCAATGCCTATGGAGTTCACGTATCTATTCACGGTGTTAATTGCTTTTTATCAGATGACACGCTTGCTCGTTTGGTTTCCTATAACATAAAAAGTGGCAATAATTAGTTAGAAGTCTAACGATCTCATGGTATGAGTTCGATTTTATCTACAATTGTACCACTTTAACTAATTTTCCTACCATAATTCAAGTATTTAACAGTAATTATAGCAATCTGTTATAAATAGCATGGATTGTCTCCTTTAATTTTGTAAAACCTTTATCATTTTCATTATTAAATCACCGTGAATAGGAGTAAATTGAGGAGCGAATTGAAATTTATTTTCGGGTCTTGATGTATGTCTTAAATGATTGGAGGAAAACAATATAGACTTGCATCAATCTATATTGAAGAATATATTTTATCATGTTTGTCCGACATATACCATATTTTGCTAGCATAAGCTTTATTAATTTAGAATGTTTAACAAGAATTCATGACGGCGACGTGGTTCGCCACCCGCCAAGTACTAATTCCCACGAGGGCGAGAAGCCATCAACGGAGAGCCGTTTCACTACGATAAATGTGAGAGGAAGGATGGAAGAAAAGCTGGATGAGTGTGAAGAACGCAAAGAAGGTGTGGCGGGATCGTAGCGGATGGAGATTTGTGGTTTCTGCCTAACCCTACGGCACACGGGCATGACGATATGTATGTATGTAAGGAGAATTGTAGAAATATCAAAACATTAACAGTTCTGCAAAAAAGCTTATGTGCAAAGCATTTCATAAATGTAATAGAGTTGAAATAGTTGGCTTACAATTGAACGTCCATTGTAAACATTCATTTTGCCTAACAAAAGAATAATGGCACACAGCGTTTAAAACTGGGTCAGAGTGTCGTACAACACAAGAGCAGTGTCAAGAGTGTCATAAGTGTCACAGATAGTGGCAGGGTCCGCGGAGTTCAGACCGCATAATGCGTTGTCAGGTGTTCCGCACTTATCTGATTACGACGGGCCGTTTGACGCACGTGTGTACATTGCTTTATGTTTGTTATTGTAGACTTCAGCAACACCTAGAGATTTGGATTTTTCCCGCCAACTTATATCAGTAACATTTTGTTTTTATTTTATTTTCATAGTATTATGTTAATATAAATTATATTGTTTAAATCTGGTGGCGTATTGTACAATAATAGTAGTTCGATTAAGGCGTATAAGTGGAGTGATATAAAATAAATGCGTGCATCGTGACTTTTTAAGTTGACTGCAAAAGTCCATAGAAGATTTTGGTTGAATAGTCATCATTTTATCAAGACAGAGTGTGAATTTATTCGTTATTTATTACGTACTACTATTATTTTTTAATCATATAAAACTAAACTTAATTAATTAAATATAATTAATGAATTAATATATAATTACATCAAGTGTCATCTGCTACAAAGTTTTAAACTTGAGTGGATGAATAAAAACGTATTTTTATTAACGATTGAAAATTTGAATAACATATATAAAATATATATAGGGAGAGTGTGAACTTCTAGCAGGTATTGAAATAAGGTATAAAAAGGATTTTACAATTTGTAAACGGATTATAAGTCGCATAAGTAAAGATGGCGTTAATATATAGGCGCTGATTTAGCCGGTGTCGACGCGGCAGATTCCTAACGGCGATACAAACGAATACAAATAGCTGGTTAACAGGGCCGACCGATAACTGCGGAACTATCGAAATCGAATAAACACTAACGACGCGTCTCACTCGCGAACTATCGCCGCGATATACGGAACCGAACGCTCTAGGGATGGGCTAAGATGATTATCGTTTTTTCTTTGTACCTTTGTGTCTCGTTTCTTTTTTTCTTAATAAACAAGCAAATTAAAGAATTATTTTTAAAATCTTTGCCCTGATTCATCCAATCTATGATTTTAAAAATAATTCTCCATCATAATTATACAAATATAATATATAAATATTACTGCGTTATAAAAAAAGAAAAAAGACTACCACACCTAAAGGATCTTTATAAAAAAATAATAACTTTTTGGTGGATTTATTCAAAGAAATTTTGGCTGATTAACGTTTCATCATCATCATCAAGGCATTACAGCCGCGGGTGGGCCTTATCCTGGTCCAGTAAATTTTTCCAGTCGGATCTTCGTTTAGCTTTTCCCTCCATCCAGCCCCTCACACCGATTGTCTTTCATCTTGTCATCCTCGACTCCATCTAGCCATCTGAGCTTGTATATATATTGCTTTGCATTTTGAATACTTCTTACCTCCTTTCCCAATGCTTACCTTTGTCTCATAAATTTAAATATTTCTCAAAGTCAGGCAACACATTTAATCTATAAGCGGCAATGATTTAATATCACAGAACTCTCTTGTATTTTACCTTTCTCTTGCTATAAAAAAACGACACTTTATCTCGATAATTACTTCAATTATATTGAACAACCCTAACACGCATACGTTATGTTCCGAACGTTGTGAACTTGTAACGTCGGCCCATCCTTGCGATAACATTAATGACGTCGTAAACTAGCGTTCGGCGCGAGCGAGAGAGAAAGAAAGCTGATACGCGGGCCGGAACGCGGAAGAATTAACTCGGACTAACGACGGAGTAAATCACTTACCAGCCTCAGATCCCAGACTCTTTAGTGTGTCGAGATTAAATTTACTAGTATTAAATCATACGATTTCTATGTGAAAAGACCCCATTAGTTGTAAGATTTCTGTTGGGGATAATAATTTACTTATCGATTCGCTATCAATCTATTAAAGCTATTTACTTGTACTTCGTGTCTCTTAAACATGTTATTTTTCTGATAAAGTTGTACTTGTAATGAACTTTTTCTTCACGAGACAGGAAGGTAAATGAATAAGCGAGTCCATGATAATTCAAAGCCACAATGCCACAGTCATTGCTGGCCTTTCAGAAACATGTAACCTTTGTTTTTGGAAGGTAATGAAATTAAAATGAATTAGTAACAAGTAATATTTAGAACGATTTTTCTGAACCCTTTTTTTAGAAAATTCTCTAATTTTTCCTTTTATTTTGCCAAATGGGCAGATTTCATGAAGATAACAACAGAGAGTTGACCGCTCGGCTGTACTGCAAAAAAGAAAGATTGACACAGGCTCATGACTAGGGGTTGGGGGTAGCGCGCCGCTATGTATATCAATGATGATGAGTGTGTGAATTGAAACATGTTTAGAGAGCTGATTGGATTCTAAACTCATGATTTTATATACTAAATGAAGATATCTTTGATTGTCTAAATGTAATGGAAAATTATTTGATCCAAAAGTAGCAATAATTATAGTGGTAAGGAATGTGCTTACGATTTTAGGTTTTGGATTCGATTCCGCTTTTGAATTATTGATTAAAAAAAATACTGTTGAAAGGCCCATTAACTTTTTTTTTAATTTCGTATATCAAATCTGAAGTATCATTAAGATACAATTGATATATTCTTGAGGAAGGAATATATTCTTTTTATTATATTACTTTTTGAATTTTTAAATTATTTTAGTTTATTTTAAACTAATAATGAAATAATTTAATTCATAAATAAAGGGATTATTTAAAAAATATTAATCAAAGCTCATATACACACACATACACACACAAGAATATATGAATACACTTCACTTTTGTGACGTTTTTAATAATTATAATAACTCGTAATGAAATATTTGTAAGCCTAAAAATGCTCCTAAAAATGTTGTTCCATCGTATACAAATGAATAAATTAAAAAAATACATATATAATATGTTACTTCATATGAGTCAACAATAATTCACATTCGCGCTTTCACATGTGCATCCGAACTAAAACAATGCCCTCGCGTCACACACGCCGGCAGCGGTTTTTTGATGAATGAACATATCATAGCGCAAAGCATTGACTGATGGAGTACACGAAAGTGGAGTAAAGCGTTCCGCGACACAAAAGGGCCGATCTTTGCACTTTGACATTTCGCGATTTAATCACGTACTAGACGCGGCGTTAAGTGCGGTCGTGGCGTTCGACCGATATCAGCTCGCTCTTGACACCGGCAATACCCCTCGACAAAGTCACTTCGCTCAGATATCGAAGTGTGCTCATCGCAACCTATTGTCTGCGCGCGCTTTTTTTATCTTCCACTTTGGAGTCAATAAAATTATTAAGTGAACAGATTATTACAGCTTATATCTTGCGAATTAGGAACGGAAAAATTCCCTATGTATATCAGTTTATTTCCTTGCTGAACCTATTGAATTATTTCTGACTTTTTAACAGCCCATATCTCCCACTGTTCGACACGAGGCTTCACGATTTTTGAGGAATGAATATTAATTTCTTCCAAGACGGATTGACGAGGAATTCAGATTCGCAAATATCCGTAGGCCATACATATAATTATGCTGATGCGTGGATCGAACTCGCGATATCGACTCGGCATTGAGTTTCCCCACTGTGTTAGTTAGGTCATAAGGTATCGTAGAAACAGGCATGTCGTATCATAAGCGTTGCATTTGAGGGATCAAAGACACTAGCCAATTTCAGTAAAAAAAATATTATAAAAGTTACAATTATTCGATTTAATTTAAAAAAATAAATAGAATCGCATGTACATCCCTAGTCCGACGATAGCATAAAATACGGTCCCGTCTACACGTCGTGGACGATTAGAGTGAAAAAAATTCAGTTCAAAAAGCCATGGCACAGCGACCGTTTGCAAAAAGTTTGGCCATTGTCGTGTATGAGGTAGTGATGTATGTACTAGATTTTTTCCTAACTAAGCGTTATGTGGTAAAAAGAGTTTTGCCACAGACCATTATAGCTGTTCCAGATATATAATTTGAATATTTGTATTCAGTACTTTTTCAAATCTGTTTTTTTAAGGGAGAGGAAGGCGTGTCAGCACAAATATTACGTAACAAAAACTACAAATGTTCTATAAATTGAAAAGTAACAAAAATAATGAACTACCGTTTATATATAAGTTTAATAATAAATGCAATTTTCACATTTCAAAAACGATGTCACAAAGATAATCGATGAACAAAAACGGGGGGGTCGATACAATGAGTGCAGCCTGAGGGAATTAAAAACCAAAATCTATTGTGCGCCGCGTGCTGTAATTCGACACTGTCTATAACAACGCCCTCATTAGGGTTGTCCATAATTGTATAATAAAAAGGATAAGATGTAATAAAATAATAAGGCAAAATTTGGTGTGTGTAAGGGAGTCATACAACTATTATATTTGTATATAGGAACTGCGATGATACTAAGCTTTTGACTAAGTTACTGCTTTCAAAGTCAATGGCTGGACAATTTGACTTGTGCAAGCGTTATGGATAACATAGCCTCCTCTTAATTTTCCCGGTGGAGTGGTCGGGGCCACAGACCATGTAATAAGTTGCTGGTGGCTTCAGTGAAGCTTGTCCATCTCTTTCTATCAATGGCAATGCGTAAAGGTAATGGAACACTTAGTAGATGCTTTGATGAAGTCTGTGCATTTTGTACATCAATAACATATAAGTATGGAGAACATATAAATGTAGATAAATATATAACCCGTAAATGAATGAAAGTTATAATGATAGTCGGTTACAATAGAAGATTGCAGTATAAGAGTTAGATATTAATTGAAGGATAGATTAGAAGTAGAAGAACTATTAGTAATAAACGCACATAAATTCTTGGCTGAATCAACAGAGGATCTGACCTTTTGATGATTGATAGTTTCTAGCTAGATAAATAATGTTGAAAGAATGAAGGGATGAAGTGGAGAATCTTTTGGAATAATAATTAATAGAAAATATATTTATTAAAGAAACAAGTTTTCTTGAGCCTTACCGAAATTCATATCAATAAAAGTATTTTCGTTTCTTTTCTTTGATAATAATTAGTTATAACTATTATGCCAGTGTCAAATAAATAATGTTATCGTATTTTATACTCTTATTTATATATCTATATCTCGTATAATCATACGAGATATAGATATATAAATAAGAGTATTAAAATACGATAACATCATATCTCTTGAAATATTAGTATAAGAAATAGAAATAGAAATAGAAAAACTTTATTTATGACACCATTTTTTTTACAATTACCAAAATTAAATCCTTAATAATATTCTATATACAAATAAAAACACAAAACAAAAAGAAAATAATTTTAATCTAACGAGTGTCATAAAATGGTTCTTGTTCAGCATATGCTGGGCGCACTATTGGAGCACCCGGCGCTGGTTTTCAGCAAGAACCAACGTGGTCAGATCGCGGACCACAGTGACGACATTCATACTGACACACTCGTACATACAAATACATCCATATATATAACTACTCATACTCATATACACATACACATAAATAAGCTTATCACGTTACGTCTTGATAAAATGGTGGCGACCAAAACCTTCTATGGACGTTTTCAGTCAACTTAAAATGTCACGATACACGCATTTATTTCATATCAATTCGCTTATACATCTTAATCAAAATATATTGTATAATACTCCACCATAACTAAACAATATAACTGATAATAATAAGATAACACAATAAAAATAAAATAAAAACACGTCACTGATATAATTTAGCGGGAAAAGTCCAATAAAAGTATTAAAAAAAATTAAAAGAAAGACAAGTAACTCATTAAAAAAAAACTTGACACGGATAATCGCAACATACAGCCAGTGTTTAACATCAGTGTTGAAATTAATAAAAATGCTAAGCGTAACTAAGCGTTATGACATTATTGGTCTATGCGGGTTTCACATTAAGAGGCGTAATAGAATTGCAGCAGCGTGAAAAAAAGAAATGGTGTCACACCCTTGTGTTGTGGGGTGCCAGCGCGACTCAGCATTTTCACAGAATGCGCTTAAATGTTGAAAACCCAATTTGACGGGCCGATTAACACGCTCAGTTTTGCGTTCGCGTACCGTACTGAGATTGATTGTCGGCCTTCGAATCAATTTTAAAGTAGGTACTATTATTTTATATAAAAAAAATGTACAATTGAACATGATTTTTTATGCGATAGCAAGCGTGTCGCCTGATAGAAAAGAACGCCGCCCATAGACAACCACGAAAACATAGATATTACGGAAGCATTCCTGGCCTGTAGGTACGGCATGTACAAGTTTTTTGAAGGTGCCAATGTCGTATCGGTTCGGGAATACTGCTGAAGGTATTTGGTTCCACAGATGATTACGTTTGATACGGTATTTTTGGTTCACCGGCGGATTAAATCATATACTCTATAGAAACTCCGACCATTGAGTCACTGAGCTTGTGTATCAGACGGACCGTCAACATCCACGTTTTAAAACGACGTAAACGACTTAATTTAATTCCTACTATTATATTAGTTCACACACCTAATATGTATTTATACATCTTGTTCAAATTTTCAATCGTTAATAAAATACTTTTTACTCATCCACTCAATTTCAAATTTTTTCAAACTTTTATCACTTTTGATGTCGTTAAGTCCTTCACATTTAATTTTAATACAATTTTTTTCTTGTACTTGTTTTATGGTTATATTTAATTTATCGGTTTTAAAAACGATTTGTCTGCCTCATTGTCATTTTGTTTTACTAATAGAAGAGCTGTGTGTTTATCCAATGGATTTTTTTTATTTCGAAACATATCCACCGCAGAAACTTTGAGCACAGCCCTGAGAAACTCTGACCTTGTGAAGCAGATACAGCATGTCCACGTTTTATCACCGTAAGAGACTTATTTTTTATATAATTGATGGAGTCGTTACTTTACGAAAGTCCATTACAAAGATCAGTCAAACTTACTTTGCTAATATACGCGAGCACGTGTTCGCGGCGCAAAGTAAGTTTGATTGTGCAACTTAATTTTATGATTATAATTAATTTATTGGCTATGAAAGTCACTGACGTTTTTTTATGGGATAGGAAGGCAAACGAGCAGGCGTGTTACCTGATGGAAAGCAATCATCACCGTCCATAGACTTCCGTAGCGCCATAGCATAGGTTGTGCCGACCTTTAAGGAAAGTGTCATTATGGGAGTGGGAATGGGAGGGGGGAGGATGTTGGGCCACTGGAACTCGGCAGCTTACCGTACGAAGCGCGGTAGCTAAGCTACTACACAGACGCCGGTTTTCTGCGAGAGTGCGGTACTTCCCCGAGCGAGCCGGCCCATTCATGCTACAGACAAATATTATGCCATTCTTGACAAAGTATTCGTCTGCATCGGGACTCCACCACTATCAAAGGTATTAAGTTCATTAAAAACCACGCACGGTATCAAAAGCGGTGGGATCGAAGCGTTGTATGTGCCCAGTACTTCGGCCGCGAGCCGGTGTAAGTCGTGCGCAGGACTACCATTGTGCTATTCGGTGCGCAGTTAATTGTTTTTAATTCGCCAGTCCCTGTATTGTAAGTTTTAATTACGCCCACGGTGCAGCGCTAATGGGGGCATCGCGACGTATGCGCTGATCACGAACTCCTTTTGTTTAATTGTACAGTCGTGCGCGAATGTGTGATACTCGAAAATTATTGGCTTAATTGTAAAAAAAAAATGTAACATCTTATATAATTGATGGAGTCAGGTGCTACTTTGCGGAATCCATCCATTATAAAGATGGACATTCAAACTTATTTTGCTATGATCTGCAAACACAAAGCACAAAAAATAATATTCTATAATATGCACCAACACATCGCCACGGTCATCAACGTTGACAAAGTACACACAATAACACTTTTTACCACAAACACAACGCGTTTCGCCTCGAAACGAGGCATTCTCAAGTGTAATAGACTCTACAAAAAAAAAAAAAACCATAAAATGACTTTTATTCGCAAACAATATTATTTTTCTGATTTATGTTTGCAGATCAATCTGGTGTAAAGTATATACAATAATTACATTTATAAAGATATTGTTTTTTTTTAGAAAACTTAATATTATTTACCTACCCTAGTAGTTAGGATAATAAGCATTTTAAAAATCTATAGCAATCTTACTTTATATATCATCATCAAGGCATTACAGCCGCGGGTGAACCTTAGCCTGGTTCAGTTAATTTTTCCAGTCGGATCTTTGTTTAGCTTTTTCCCTCCAGACTCTCACACCTATCTTACTTTATACTCATGTAGGTATTATACATTCGTACATATGTAAAATTAAATATAACATTAATTTCATATTGAAAATATTTAATCAATATTATGTATTTTATACATTACATAACATTTTATAAATTGTTTATTTATATATATAATAATATATTTTACAAATTGAATTGGCTTTTTCGCATACTTTTTTGTTAATTGTTTATCAGAATTCTACAGGATATTTTTGTGGTTTGTATAGTGAAGAGATTATCTAAGTGTGATAGATTATCTAAGTGACTGTACCAAAGGCACAGGTAGAAAAGTACAAGTCTCGGATTCTCGCCCTCATTTGGTTAATTCAGCCTCTGTTCAGATCCTCAATTAAACAGGCACAAAAGAAAAACTTTGTGGTGGCAGTGCATGCAACGGGAAATCACGACTGGCTGAAATTAACGATTTGAACAACTTTTTAATGAGGTTTTTCGTTGAGTTACTTTTTTATATTTGTACATTATTGGCTAATCATTCCAAAAAAAAAACTTAAAATAAATGCTAATTATTACTTGCCAGTTCTTAATTGTTTTTTATTAATAATATTAAAAATTAATTGCCATAATTTTATATTTATTTATTATATTATATAATGAGGAACTCCTTAAGTTTGAATAATCAAAATGAAAAATTTAGGTAATCGGTACTTTTAAATTTTAATTCAATACATTAGAAAATAGTAGAATTTTGATAGTAAAACAAATTATTTGAACTAATTAAATTCTAAATTATTGGAGAAGAAAAGAATACTTATAGCGATTTATTTAAAATATATTTGTTATTTTTTTAAAAAAAATACGTACTATTTTGACAAAATTTCGTCCTACTTGAACAGTTACATTTTGTGATATTTTTTACTTTCTAATATATCTTTAAATTTTGTTTTCCTTATTTTTAATTTATAGGTAGGTAGTTGATTTTTAAAATGTGTATAGGTTTAGCGCGTGGAAGTGGTGGCATTAATATTTCTCGATAAGCAATCTTATACAAATGCACAGACAAACCGATGTTTTGTCGTAACCCTAATCCGGTGAAGTCGGGGTGCGACCCCAGCTTCGATGTTCCGCGACCGCAATCTCGTAACAGGCGCGACTTTTGGCTTGACGCAACCCTCCGCGTTGATCGTGATTAAGTGATTATGTTATTTGGGATAAGTCCGAAGATAATGTCTTCTAAGTGGTATTAAAAATTAATATAAAGAAAAAAAAATAATATTTTTTTAGAAGAAAATATACCTACACTAAATAACATATTTTACACCTGATAACATATTTTCTCTACTTCTTGGGTGGACTGCTAGAAAACGTCTGAAGCCATGAACGTCTTTTATGGTTAAAATGTTATAAAATTTTAAATAAAAAGGAGAGAAGTATCATAGAACGGTTGGTAGATGTGTAAAATTAAAACTATTTTATATTTATGTGTGATTAATTTTCAATACGCGCCAAATAATGTAGCGTCGTTTCACTGTGCACGGTTACGCGTAAGTGAAGCATAGAGTCGAATGGCGCGTAGCGTAGCCTGAATTGAGACGACGTTTTAGTCTACGGTTTTACTTTCATACATCACGATATGATGTTTCACATCAAAAATGGATTTTTTAACATTGCTGAGTACATATCTCCGCCAGTTTGATTGGATTTTGTCCTACGGCTCTTGATAGATTCAATGTCAATTAAAAATATTTTTTTCTATTTACGTCTATTACCAAAAGTAAAAAAATATACCTCAGTAAGGAAGAACTAAAAAAACACTGGGGTCATCTTTTTTCGTTTTGAACACATTAACATTTTATATCCACATATAGAACATACATTAATTTAGCGTCGTTGAATGGTGATGCATACTAATATTAAGATTTTAGTAAATACACACTTTTTCTATGATTTATCTTGAGATTTGTCTGATTGCTATAATTCGTGTATATATTTTTTATCTGACGTCCCAAGGGGTGAGGATAATCGTATCTGCACACACGTCACTTGAGTTGCAACGCGTTGAGTTGACACCCCTGCCTGCTCTCTGACCACTAATCAATGATCAAAAAATGTCGCGGACGCATTCGCGAATGAATTTTCGAAAGCGAAATTGCAAGTTGTCAAAAATGCGATGAATCAGGGGTGAGAGTAACGTATAGCCACAACAAAACGACGAAACCCGTCATCAGTAACCCTACACTTTGCACGCGCCAAAACGACCGCACTAAACACAAAATTACTACTTTTCATTTACTGCTGATTATAAGGTTGACAAAAAAATTGTTATTGTTCTCAGAAGGTACAATTATTATTGTCAAAGGAATGATTTACTTTCATATTAAAAGTAACCGTGGCTCATTGACAGATGTTGACTTTGTCAATGAATGGATCGCTAATGAAAACTATTTTTGTTATGCATCTATGGTATAATATAGAAAATATTATCTATGATATTTGTGAACGTCAACTTTTAAGTTTTATACGGACTTTTCCCGCCAACTTACGTCAGAGACGTTGCGTTTTAATTCATTTTCATAATCGTATATTATTATCGGTTATATTGTTTAATTGTGTGAAGGTGTATTATACAATATAGTTTGATTAAGTCTTATAAGTGAAGTGATATAAAATAAATGCATGTATCGTGACTCTTTAAGTTGACTGAAAAAATCTATAGAAGGTTTTGGTATAATAGTGTTTTAATATTTTAATGTGACCATACTTGACTTCTTACTACTACATACTTGAAGTCTCTTGGTTTTTTATATTACTTGTTATTTATTATAATAGCTTATTTGGTTTTGTGTCTTCGGTTCGATTATATCACTGGATTACTAAAGTGATCATCTTTTCTTAACATAAGCATTATTTATCTTATTTGCAATCATAAACAACATGCGGCAGCCCACTTCTAGAAAACCTCTAAATAGTCCTACCCTGTAGCGTCCCCTATAGCAATCTACACCAATTTCGACTAGCAATGTTTTAAATATTACTAGAAATCTTGTTAATCGTTCGAACTAAATAATGTTTGTGCTAGGAAATGATTCACATCAATACTCCAATGGAAGATACAAAATCACGATCTCAGATCGTAAGCCCAATCCTTACCAAGCTTCCTAGTAATAGGTCTTAGCTATTACTATTGTTGGAATGTTAATTATTTTCCATCAGTTCTTTTTTTGTTAAAAGTAGAGGTAGTATGACTACCAATTGGCTCAGTGGCGAGGCCTGCGGAGTCAATGGTCGCGGGTTCGATCCCCGCATCGGACTAAATATACGTATGGATCACAAATATTTGTTCCGAGTCTGGTAACCCCGCAAATCCGCATTGAACAAGCGTCTCCAGAAATGAAGAGGCACGTGCTCGGCAGTGGGACATATATGGGCTGTTAAAATAAAAGTTTATTTTTTTTATTTTTAGAATTTTAGGTATTATTTTTGTGAAGACAGCATCACAAATGTTGAGCGTCAGTGAAATTAATTAATTCCTTGTATGGGAGTACCTACAGGGTGGACGTTGAATATTCATGTGGTCACAGCTCGTTAGGTCGTTGGCGGTCAGTATTAACAATCTGTCGGCGGGGAAGGGTTGAAATCTGACGCCATTTGCCGCCGAATAATGCACTTCAACTGCCTCGGGATATAAATGTACCATCGAATGATACGTCACGAATGAACCTATAAATGTACGTACCAATTGTAAACTGATGAAGGTGATGATATTCTAAAAGAAATATTTTTGGTTGTCTTCCGTAGAGTCTACTATACCTGAAGATGCCTCGTGTTGGGGCGAAACACGTGTCGTTTACAAGATGGAAAAGTGGTAGTGTGTGTTTGGTGTTATGTATAGTGGTTGGTGGGTGGAGAATTGATAGCCGATTTTCGGTAAGTTTTTGGTTTCAGCTCCAAAAAAATCCACTTCATCAAGCAGAAAAAACACACATTACTGTTTTTCTGTTATTGTTTAGCTTGTCGCGGATCTTAGCTAAGTAAAACTTTTGACTGTCCACATAGTGATGGATTTCCACAAAGTAACGCCTGACTTCATTAATAATCTAATAGAATTTTCTAATCTTTCTTCGTTTAAATATTAAACGTTTCTCAAAGGAAGACGTTTGTGAACGAATTATTTTTATCAAAAATTGTTATCTACATTATATTTAGAAGGGAAAACGAGTAAGTGCGCGCACATTCGTGACCACAGAAAACATGGAAGTATTGCCATCCTTTAAGGTATAAAAAATGTAAAAATACTTTTTTATATACATGGATATAAAAAAATTGAGTACTTAAATCCGGTTATTAGTGTCTTATGGTTTTATAACTCTGTTGCTCCCTTCGCGTCTCACTAATGAGCAAACAAGCCAGTTCAAACATTGGACATGTTGATCGCAAGCTTTACTGGCGTGTACCATCGGCTTTATACAGCCTTTGATCGTGGCACGTTTTGCCTATGTATGTAATATGTAATAACATTCCCTTTTGAAGAACTTCAACAGATAATGTTGGTATCTTTTAAAATATATTGGTTGGTATTGGTATACATATATTGGTTGGAAATAAACTATTATTTTTATTAAAATAATGTTTTTGACATGGACTCTTACGAAACGGGATTTTCGCTTGTAGAATTTATTTCTACTGGATGTGAATTGAAATATATTCTGATTTTAACTCATCTCAAACCTCTATTTCTTTCTTTATATGTTATTATAATATATTGTTGAGATTTATCCATATATTTTTTATTCATTTCTCATTTACTTCTTATCTTAGTTATTATATAGTATTACATAATATATTGTTAATATTTATCCATATATTTATTCATTTTTCACTTATCATCTTAGCCTATATCTATATATACACCTATATATCTTGCTTCCTCCACACTCATTATTCTCCTCATGCAAGCCCGCTGGTTGACCTGGCCTTTCTTAAAAAGTTCAGCAATTTGGTCAATGTATGTTTTTCGTGGTCTTCCTCTTCCGATCTTCCATCCTCATTCGCAAGGTAAATTTCTTTTGCCAGTCGTCTTTCATCCATCCTCTCTATATGCCCAAACCATCTAAGCATCCCTTTTTCTACTTTTGTCACAACACCATCTTTTACTCCACATTGCTCTCTTATATATCTTCATTTCTTATTCTATCATTCAAGGTTACACCACACCAAATCACCTTACAAATAACGATGCGGCGCTTTTGTGTGTTATGTATTAGTGTGTAGGTGTTTTTTGTCTCTTTTTTTCAGTGTGTGCATGTGTCTGTATCTGAATGTATGTTTAATTTATTTTATTTTATGCTACTAAGCTAATGTTAATGTGATATAATTCTTATTAATGGAGTCAGGCGTTACTTTGCGGAAATCCATCACTATATAGACAGTCAAAAGTTTTACTTAGTTAAGATCCGCGACAAGCGAAACAATAACAGAAAATTAACAATGTGTGGTTTTCCGCTGGGTTTAGTGGATTTATTTGGAACTTAAACCAAAAACTTACCGAAAATCGGCCATCAACTCTCCACCCACCAACCACTATACACAACACTAAACACATATTATCACTTTTCCATCTTGTAAACGACACGTGTTTCGCCCCAACACGAGGTATCTTCAGGTATAGTAGACTCTACGGAAGAACTTTTCGGTTGTTTTCCGTAGAGTCTACTATACCTGTCGCGGATCTTAGCTAAGTAAAACTTTTGACTATCCATATAGTGATATAATTCATTTTCATTATATAAAAAGTTTATGAATTATATGGATGATATAATTCATGAACTTTTTTATATAATATAGATATATAATTAAATAGGGTTAGAGTACGTACGGTACGTTTACGCGATATGATATAATTGTAAGCCATCATCCCCCGACAGTTGGACAAACAGATCCCCGCGGGGTGCGACGTCTTTTTATCGGCGGGGGACCGCAAATTTCTATTTGCATATCTGTGCTCTCATAAATCTCTGTTTCACTTATTAGCCCCTTTTCCCTTCTGAGGGTCGCGATGGCCCGAGTTGCAGTACGTTTACTTGTGTTGTTAAAATATTCGGTTAGTGTTTTCGTTAAAATTTAGCGGGTATGAATGCTAATTTATATATTTTCCAATTCAATATGATTTATTTTTTGTTAATAAACAAATATAAAATAAATGTAAAAGAAGTCTATACCAATGTTTGTCTGTGTACATATACGTGCGTATTTGTGTGTGTGTGTGTGTGTGTGTTTGTGTATATGTGCGCGTCATTTATTATGTGTGTTATGTGTTTCTTAGTAATGTAGGAGCTGCTTATTGAGTGTTGTAAATGTAGTTTAAATATAAATTTTTATTCATATTTTAATGATTATGTTGGAAAATGCCTGAAAGCGCATTTATAAACCGAAACACAACCGCTCACCGGACGAAGCACAGTAGCTAAGCTATAACTCAGATGCCGGTTTTCTGCAGGAAGTACCACACGGTACTTCCCCGGGCGAGCCCACCCTTTCATGCTACAAACAAATAATATTGTAAATTGACAAAGTATTCGTCTGCAGCGTGGCTCTACCACTATTAATACCTAGGAACTTAGGTCCTTGATATTTTTAGTGTAGTAATACTAATTTTAACCTAAAAAGCTTTCAAGTGGATCTACCATTACAAAAGTTGTTGTTACATACGTGCTCTTATATTTAAATAAGAAAAACTACGTGTAATTAGAAGTCAATAAAAACATGGAATACTGTTCTAACCTCTAGGCCAGGGCTCCCCAGTATCAACTTCCATTTGACCGCACTCAGAGTCGTGCGATCTGAATCGTCGATGACTAAGATCTCACCGATTCGCTTGATTCTCTAGCGCTGCGGTCTGCGCTACTACTATCATGGGGAGTGCTCTGAGGAATTATTTGGAATAATTCCCGCTGCCAAATTACACAACCGCACAACTCGCCGTAAAGGAAAATTTCATCCCCATCATCTGGACGAGTGGCGATCTACTACGGTGCGTTTTTCTCGTAACTTCTTTCCACGCACCATCAGCTACTCTCGGCGGTCTTTCCGAACCGATACGACACTGGAACCTTCAAAACAAGCCTATACATACCTAAAAGGCTGGCAACGCTTCCACGACTCCTACGGTTTCACGGTTGTCTATGGGCGGCGTTGATTGCTTTTCATCAGGCGGTACGCTTGCTCGTTTGCCCTCCTATCCCATAAAAAAAACAACCATATCTACTGCTAGTTGAATTGTTTCAGTTCACCACCTCAACGGAGACAATCATGCCCTTGGGCAACTGTAAATTAAAAATAAAATGTGTGCAATTTAGAAAAGTCGGTAGTTTGGTGTTGTTGATAGTGGGTGGGAGTTGTTGACGGCCGTTTTTTCGGTAAGATTCAGTTTAAATTCCAATAGAAAACATACATTATTTTTTTTCTGTTTTTGTTTGCTTATCGCGGATCTTAGCTAAGTAAAAGTTCCGACTGTCCCAAAAGGTGGATTGTAAAAAATAAAGTGGCATTTTATGGTTATTGAAAAAAATGTCAAAGATTAAAAAATACAATGTATACTTACGTTTACGAAAGCAGGTCGGTCGAGCCCATCGCCATGCGCCACTCACGGCGGTTAGTGACAGAGAAAGGGGTTAAGTGGTCGTTACTTTGGGTGATATTTGCTCAGAACAGAAAGAAAAGGTTAGTACGGTGATAAAAGTGGTGATTTGTGCACCATTAGTAACCGCCACCAAGTCCCGAAGTCACTTAAAAAGCGATCGTGCAAATCATGCGTTTTATTAAATAAGTTCATGCAGAAAACAAAGCAGAAAATAAAACAGAAATGATAATAATATAATAATGATATCAACTTAATAAAAGACAGAATATAAATAAAGTATTATGTAAATACGATATAAAAGGCACGTTTAAAATAGAATGACGTGAATGACCGTTTCATGATAAAAATGGCATGAATGATACCATGCATTATGAAAAAAATATTTTGTAATGCATGGTATGAATGGTCCTTAAAAATTAACAAAAAAAAACGTGCAAATTTCAAAGGAATTTCAAATACATGAGCCATTTGACCACAACCTTACAATTTAATAAAAGTAAATTACTGGTTTAAGAACAATTATAAAAATCCGAATTTAATTATGTGTCGACGACCTGCGGATTACGGCTAACAGAAACTGGATACATGTAGCCGAAGATTGGACTAGATAACACGCCTTGGAATAAGTCTATGCATGGATTACCACAGGCTGTAGATATGTAACGCTTCCGCGACTCCTGCGGTGTCGGGGTTGTCCATGGGCGGCGTTGATTGCTTGCTCCTATTCCATAAAAAAATGCATATGTACACGGAATAGTTGATCTTACTTGAAATATCGAGATAGCGCTATCTGATGATAGCGTCGTGTAAAACAGTCAGCAAAACAGTCTTGTACAGAAATATTAATAACAAATACTTCATTGTAGTTTAAACGAGAGCTACTTCCATCAAAGAGATCAAACTCAATGCATGCGGTGCACCCAAAAAAGTAATCGCTTACTCAAAAAAAAATCGCTTTACATTCATAGCCTCAAACTAGGATTTTCCATTTTATACGTGTCGACACGTACACACGTTACACGAACACCCACACGTAAACACACACACACACATACGATAAAGATAAGTACCTAGCCTCAAAATTAACACCTATAAGTTGTTATTCCTGTTCATTCCCTTATATGTAAAGAAATAAGTTGATCGTATTCTATGCTAGAAAATGTGGTTCCTAGCAAAGAATACGATACTTATACTCTAGCATAGTATACGACGTTAATATTACAAGTAGTCGCCCAGTGGTAAAAAAATATTTTATCTTTCTGCACCTCATTCTCTATATGAACTGTAACTATGTCAAATTTCACAGTTTTCCTTACGCGCATTAGCTTAAAAACGAATTTCAAATAATTTTCTTCACGTCTCAATATATCTTTGGCTTAACTATCAGAATTCTCTATTTAAAGTCTTCTAGCTTGTCTTCTTCTCGGTTTTGTTAGAACTAGAAAGCCTGAATACTTATATTTGAAACTGACGTGGTTAAAAGTATATCTACTTTTTGATTGTTACTTTTGATGTTGGTTGTATTGTGCCTTGAACAAACAAGCTATCGATTTTTAAGTATAACAACACTAATAGATTACTAGTTATATTTCGTATAATATAATAAGTAGTCTAACAGAACAACAGAATTACTATTACTGCTGAAAACAACCGAATAATAATTATATTTCGTAGTTTATGAAATTTATACATAGTATAAAACAGTATCAGAAAGATTTTACATTCTTACTCTAATTATAAAAACAGGTATTTTTGTGGTAAATATGAAGTATTCCATCAAAAAGTGAGAAGTGAGAAAGAATGTTTTTTTTTCGAGTTTATTATAATCGGGTCTGGTCTAGTCGTATTTAGATAATTAAGTCAACGATATAGATAATTTAAACAGTATTCATAGCAATAACACGTCAACATGGTTGCCTATTGGAGTTCGACGGTGGGATGGCAATTTGCGGAATTAATCGACCAACAATACAGAATACGGTAATTAATTCGATAAAATCGTTTGCGTGTCGTGCTCGCGTCGTATATCAGTATAGTTCCCGCCCCTAACACCGCCTACGTTATGTTCGCAGATTTATCTCCGAATAATGTAGCCTCTACAAGCGCTTTGATCGAGACTGCGCTGTGAAAAAACATAACTCGACGCTAAAAAGCGAAAACGCTGTAAATGACACAGATGTCAAAATTTTTTTATTACATATTCATACATACACATAACGTCACGCCTATCTCTCGTAGGGGTTGGCAGAGACCACAGATATCCAACCGCTACGATCCCAGCGGAATACTATGATCTGCGGATCTGCGGATCTGCGGAATAATACGATCCTGGAGAAAGCAGGGAGCTACGAATACTGCGGAGTAATACGATCCTGGAGAAGGCAGGGAGGGAGTCCCTGTTTTCTCCACACTCATTCGTCTTTTCATCCATCCTTCTTCTCACATTTATCGTAGTGAAATGGCTCTCCGTTAGTCGCTTCTCGCCCTTGTGGGAATCAGGATGTGATGGGTGGCGTACCACGTCGCCGTCATTTTTTAATAAATTAGGTATATGAAAATTCGTCAATCCCATGAGCCGCATGGAGATCAGCCCTAGCAGAGCCCCGCATGCTGAGGTAAGGCACTATAGTACCCGAGGAGCCCGATCCCGGGACGGTCGGCATATTCGGACCAGAAAAAAATACAGCGTCCAATGGTCTCAGTCTTACAGCTCTACGGCCAATATAAAATTTTGTACAGCGTTGAAACTGGCTGTTTTTGAGTGATCAGATACAATTTTTTCAGAAAACTTTTTCATTTTGCGTTTTATTACGTTTTTGCTTTTATGCGTCGATGTTATTTATACAGGCATTAACCCATTGACTGCCAGACATATTTAGAGCATCTTGCCCCGGGTGCCAAGGTTTTATTTTAAAGAATACATGAAAGTTTACAATATATAATTATATTAAGTTTGATATAATATTGTAAAAGCATTAACAGTAATTTTTATTGAAAAAAAAAAAACAGTACGAGATAACTCGTAGCTGGCGTCACTAAATAAAATTCCTGTGCTGGTTGCCACTACGAGATATCTCGTAGCTGGCAGTCAATGGGTTAAAAATGTTATCTTTGATACGTATAGCCAACAAAAAATCATCCAAAACAAATCGTTTTAGATCATTTTTTTTCTCACAGTCACTTGTTTTTATTTTCGTTAACTTTTCGAGTCAGCTAATCTCAAATGTCTTCCTATGATGTACCAGAATCTGTTTATTCTTAAAAAGATGAAAAAATTATTCTATGTAGTAGCACACTGTAACTTGATTTTACACACTAGTCTTGTAAAAATTTATAAACTCATGCTAAAATATACTAGAAATATGCCACCGGTTACAAGTAGCCTATATTATAATATAATAAAAAACAAGTTTATAATTTAGGTATTTGCGTTTTTGTGCGCATTATTAGAAACAAGTTTCTATTATATTATTTTAAGTTTTATACATCTTTGATGTGAAACATCTTATCGCGGTATCGTAATTATGAGTGAAATCGTAAAGCGTGACGTCTCGATTCAGACTACGCTCCCATCCACTCGACTCTATACAGGATTGCTTACACATACCCATTAGCATATGGTAGTGACCAAGACCGTCGTTAATGTTTTACTTTCTACCAAAACTGGTAGAAAGTGGTCTACTTGGTAGAAAGTGGTAGAAAATTGGTTTCTTTTCTTTTCTAAACCAATTCTTGTCCGCGATGTTGTTTACTCTCATTATTTTTAAGCTATTTCTTTAATCAAGGCAGAACAGGAAGACGATGATGCGATTAACTTGATGGTAGGTTATCCGCGCCCGAAGACATTCCCAATGCCAAACGTATCACAAATGCTTTGTTATTTTGTGATGGGCACATACGCTCGTTTCTTGAATAGTGTTCTCGTCACTGTTAAGGAAACCGTTGATAGTAAGTATATTAGAAAAGCAAGTGATATTTCTTCGTAACTTTTTTTTATGGGATAGGAGGGCAAACGAGCAAGCGTGTTGCCTGATGGAAAGCAATCAACGCCGCCCATAGACAACTGCGACACCGCAGTCGCGGAAGCGTTGCCGGCCTTTTAGGTATGTGTAGGCTTGTTTTTTGAAGACCGCTGAAGGTAGCTGGTTCCACAGATTGGTGGTGCGTGGAAAGAAGTCTCGAGAGTAAAACCGTAAATTATTAAACTATTAGCGATACTCTCTCTATTCGTGATACATACTCAAATTATTCGTGATCAAATGTAGCGAGATGTAGTCCTTATTTTAATTTAAATTTAAGATTTTTCTAGACATGAACAAAAAAAAAAAACAAAAAACCTAGTCTTGTTTTTTGTATTGCGCATAGTTTTATGTACTTGGAGAAAGCAGTAGCTGTGATATTACAGACGGACAATTATTATTTATTCGTATATACTGATGGAGCTTTACGGGCTTATTAATTTCAAAGCATCGTTGGTCTGTAAGCTTATAAATTATACAATAATGGATACTGTTGGAATAAATAATAATGATTTACACTTTACACTTTACACTCAACTACAGTCGCTCCGCCAGTAGAAGAACAAGCGAAAGCTCCGATAAGTTTCGATTTCAATGGAACATTGATTATAATTCATAAGTTATTGAATTTACGAAGTTGGAATTTTAGTTGTATTTTGAACAAAAATATTCAAAAGACTATCAGTGAGATCTAAAAATTATTTAGTTCAAAATTATTTAGTACACTTTGTAATTAATATATAGAAGTCTATTTCAATAAAAACAAGGTTTAATTTTATCGAGGTAGATTAATTTTATTTAACCTGCGAGTTTGGATTAAGAGAGTGATACATACATATATATATATAGTCACGCCTGTGTGTCCCTGTAGGGTTAGGCAGAGACCACAGTGTCTCCATCAGCTATTATCCCGACACACCTTCCTTGCTTCCTTTACACTCATCCATCTTCTCATCCATCCTTCCTCTAACATTCATCGTAGCTACTTGCAAGCTAGAGATACCGACGAGCTTGAATTAGGAGAGAGATGAGTGTGAATAAAAAAAGAAAAGTGTGCCGAGATCGTAGCAAATGGAGATCTGTGGGCTCTGCCTACTACGAGAAACAGGAGCGATGATATGTGTATATATGTATGTAATTTTATTGAGTTAAGGGTGGAGTGATTGCCGAGTGTAGTATGCGTAATTGGAGATCGCGTCTAGTCAAACATTATGTGGGATAACCCTGGCCAGATGGAGCGTCGATCTGTATAATGTGCGTGGTAGAAGATGATGCGTCTAGTCAAAATCTGGGCTAGAGGATGCTGATTATAACGGTTATAGTATATCTTTGTTTCTTAATGTTTTCACATAATTTTCTTACAGAGAAAATATAAGTGTTAAAATGCTGAGCGCACAAAATAAAAAAAATAAATACTATTAGTTTATACAAAAATAAATAAATGAGGGTACATAAACAATAATAAATTTACAGAGATAATATAAATTTTAAAATAAATAATATTTGGTAATCGTACAAAATATAAGTTTTAAAATATGAACATATAATATACCGACGTGAATTAATGAAATAACTTTAGAGTTGTAAAAAGCCTATTGGGCAATAACAAAGTTTGCATAGTAACATAGATGACAGATCATCCAACACTAGATGAGACATGCACGGCCATTTTACTGATTTAATCCGAAAGGTTTTAGATTTTTTTTTATAATATTTTTTTTTCTTTGATGGCGATTAGTTATAATTATTATGCCAGTGTCAAGTAAAATACAATAATATCAAATCTCTTGAAATGTATTATTTTTTGAAATGTATTGAAATGTATTACATTTATTTCACACCACTTCACTTATTACGCCTTAATCGAACTATATTGTATAATACACCACCACAATTAAACAATATCACTGATAATAATATAAGACTAAAAATTAAATAAAAAACACAACGTTACTGATGTAAGTTGGCGGCAAAAGTCTTTTTAAATATTGATTTGGAATTTCTTCTGAACGCAACTGGCCAATTTATTATTTTTAATTTTCATACTCTATGTATTTTATACTAATATCTGTATTATTTTATAAAAGATTATTTGTAATAATATTACATATAATTAACAATTATAAATTAAAAGATTTCTTATTATCACTTTGCTAATATTTTAACGGCTCGTTCTAAGCGTTTTAACTCGTGTTGCTATTAGATACTTGTTTATATTTCGTCTAATGGAAAGTCTCCACACATCATCACTTAAGTGCAACTATCTCTTTTTTTATTTTTATCAAATTGGACGTCCCCCACATGCTTTCACACTAACAATATTTCGCAAGCAATTGGTACCAGGCGTCTAGAGTCGACAAAATAAAACTCTTCGGTCAAGAGGCTGAGAGCTACCGGTCACCATTTTATCTCGAACTCCGTTACAGCCATGTCTCGTGCATTTCTAAGTGTTGTCAATAAATTTATTTGGTAAGACAGAGGTCTGGCTTTAGTGGGCACTAATTTCAGCAACAATTGCCTTCGGAAGTTTGTTCAAACGAAAATGAATCGTATACTTTGCTGGTAAAGTGTTACGTGTACGCATATCGCAGTTTGTATATACGTAATGTATATCAATTTCAGCATTAGTTGCGGCGACAAGCGGGCCCGAACGTGACGCGAATGTCTATTGGTGGACCTTTATATTATTATCGAATAAGCGCGGCCGATATACATTTGGCATATGACTATATGCGTACCAAATATTTTTTTGCCTTTTTCATATTTTATAATTATTACAAAAATTTGCCTTTTTTACATTTCATATATTGTTATTTTGTGGTGTTTTTCACAGCCCATATATGTCCCATTTCTGGAGGACCGGACGTTAAATCTTGTCCAATGTCAAATAGTGGGGTTACCAGACTCGGAATAAATCTGTAGGCCATACATATATTTATTCCGATGCGAGACTCGAACCCACGACCGTTGACTCTGTGGGCAGGGGCCCTGCTACTAAGCCAATTGGTCGTCATTTTGTGATTTATTATAAGAAACTTTTGACTGCCATTCTGTTGTTAATTTTACCAAACTATATTAAACGTGGTTGTGAATGATAAATAAAAAATCAATAACATGATTAAGAAACGTAAAAAAATGGTTATTAAAATTCTGATTGTTTTTTATAATTTATAATAATATCTCTTGATTATTTTTCGTAGTTCCTAATCTAAATAAGGTTAAAAATTTTGCATACTATATACAAAAAACATATCTGCGATCCGTGCAGGGCGGTTGGCAGAGATTGGATGTGTGAAGTCAAAGATTGGTCTAGGTGGCGTTTCTTGAGGGAGGCCAATGTCCAGTAGTGGACTGCTTTAGGCTGTTGATGAAAATATTTATCAAATATAAAACATTAAAATGGAAAACTATTACTAAGGATCTTCTGGACACGATGGGTATTGTATAGAGTTAAATTCATACAGACTTAAACTATTATAGTTTAAAATTTATATAAAAAACACAAACAATTTCTAAATGAAGGGAAACATTAATAACTGTAAGTATGGTAGCGGTACCCCATACGTGCCTCAGCATCACCACAGACATTCCCCCGAAACTATTTCACCCTAAACAAGAGGAAACTATTTTGGTCGAACAAAAAAATGTTTCCGAAAGAAGATTTATCGAGTACCTCACTCACGACGCGGGCCCTTTTCGTATAAAACGCGTGAAATGAAGTGTTGCCAGCCCCCATTTTTCCTCTCCCGACTCTTTCACATTTAATGCACGGACAGATTTTTTTATTGCTCAATTAATTCAGTGAAGAAGTAAGATTTACTTTTGAGGCCTTATACTTGGGTACTCTTACTATGTTTTTTTAAATACCAATTATGTGATTAATTAATCAATAAATAAATATATTTAGAAATATATGTCCCACCTGTGCATGCGAGTAACCTGGTGGTAAGCGATCAAAGCCGTCCACAGACATCCGGAAGCGTAACAAATGCGTTGCCAGTCTTTTGTGGACACATATACACATCTCTTGAACATCCCTATACCTTATATATATATATATATATATATATATATATATATATATATATATATATATATATATATATATATATATATATATATATATATATATATATATATATACTATATATATATATATATATATATATATATATATATATATGTTATGAAGATTTCTTTCAATAATAATATTAAATAATAATAATTCTAAATTAAAAAAATTCTTTATTAATCTATATTACATTATATGTAAAATATTATTGTACCCCGAAATATCTTAAAGTATATTATAATGAAAATATATTAAAGTGTACAAGAAAAATCTGTACAGACAGTTAGTATACGATACGTTTTAAAGCTAAATTAATTGGTCAGATATTTGCATGTGAGACAGGAATTTTATGTCTTAAATGCTGTATTTTATGATGGTTGTTTTAAAGTATTTATTAGTTTATCAAAGAATTGGTTTTGGTTTTATATAGAAATAATTTATAGTTAAATTTCTTGCTACTTTATTCAAAAACCTTTGATTTAAACACCAGTGAGGTGTTGACTTTTCGTATACCACACTAGGTTTTGAATATATATATTTTCAAAGACCATGTATGGGCTTCCGGGTACAAGGTCTCTCAATTTCTAGAAAAATGGACATTAACTCACGCAAATCCAAGGCGAATTGGTGGAACATCAATACATAAATTGAGTTGAAACCGCGACCATTGACTGTGAAGACTGTAATTTCGTCACTGATCTACATAGATCATCAACTATATCTACATATCGACTTAAAAAGTGAAAACGAATAACTATTATAATATAGTAAGAATTTTTGAAAAAAATTGCATATTATCACACAAAAATAGTCAGTTTCTACGCTATACAATATTTTCAATTGATCATAGAGCTTTGGGATTCAAAATATTTGACGTTATATGTTTTTCTGATGCGATTTGATAAAAATTTTGACATCTGTATCATTTACAGCGTTTTCGCTTTTTTACTTTCGATATGTAGGTTTGACGCCCTCGACGACGGTTGGATCGAGTCAATGGTCGCGGGTTCGAATCCCGCATCGGAATAAATATATGTATGGCCTACAGATATTTATTCCGAGTCTGGTAACTCCGCCAATCCGCTCTGGACAAGTGTGTCGGGTTACATCCGTTCCTCCAGAAATGGACAGACCCGTGCACAGCAGTGGGACATATATAGGTGTTACATACAAGCTCACGCTCGGAATAAATACTTGTAGGAAATGTAGGTAAATTTAATCCCCATGCAAGAATATAACCCGCTACGTGTTCTGTAAGTGAATATCTCTTCAGTATGCCATCTGGATCATGAAATAACTGTTAAATCATTGTTCTTAAATTATAGCTTTGACATATTATTGTTACTAGTGGTCGACACTGGTTGATGCGATTGATGCGATCACTAATGTAGCCCAGTGGTCAAGTCAACATTTATTTTTATTGTTATTAATTTTTTTTTATCTCTTCGCATCTCTTCTCGATAGTTTTTATGTGATAGGAGAGTAAACGAGTAAGCCTGTCTCCTGATGAAAAGCAATCAACGCCGCCCATAGACATTCGCGACATCGCAGGAATCACGAAATCGTTGCCGGCCTTTAAGATATATGTAGGCTCGTAATTTGAAGGTCTCAACGTCGTGTCGGTCTGGAAATAACGCTGAAGGTAATACCCCAGGGTAGTGGTGCGTGGAAAGAAGTTTCGAGAAGGGCATCGTACTGGATTGCTTCCTATATATGGGGATGAAATTTTTTTTTCTGGCAAGGTGTGCGGTTGTGGAATTCGTCAATATAAACTTTCAGCTAAACTTCACACTCCTATGTGCGCTCAATGTGTTTAAAAACAAGTACAAAGATTTTTTTCACCTATTAATAAATATATAGAAAAATTTTAGTATATTATTTAAAAACGGAGAGCAAGATTTAGTACTTTTGCTATAATACTAAATCTTTCTCTTTCGGCGGACGAGGAGCATTCTCAGTGTTGCCAGAACGATTTATTATATAAAAACCCCTAAACTCCCCATTATCCCTAAAAGATAAAGACGAATAGGTTGCCCATTGCGGTACTACTTTATTCATTCCGAGGGTTGGACCAAATAAATCAGGCGTTTGCATGTCAATAGCACTATCCGTGTTGGAGATGTTTGGATGTGTTGGAGTATTGGATTAAATATCTGGTCAAAGTTGTTTGTATATTTGGCCAACGTTCTCATTAAACATACTACACGTTATCTTAAATAAAAAGTATCTACCATTTTTTTACTTTTTTGTTACTCAAAATAAAGCTCTTAAAATATTTTTCAAAACTCCCTTCAGAACAAATCTAAGACTATGTTATCTATAGACTACATAATTTGATTAGATTGCCAGCACTAAAATAAAGTCACTTTAAAATATTAACAAATAGTTAATATTTTGGGGTTAAACAAGACGTCATATTATTATACATCAGTAAGTCCAAAACTTATCGACTGCCCCAACACTATCTTTTGCTTTTTTATGGGATAGACCTATGTAGATGCCGGCGACGTTTACTATGGTGATATGTCCTTAACCCTTTCGGCCCGAGAGGTGACTATAGTCACCCAACGCCCGACGCTCGCTCTGTCCGAGCGGTGACTATAGTCACCCAACGCCCGACGCTCGCTCTGTCCGAGCGGTGACTATGGTCACCCAACATTTGACGCTCGTTATGTACGAACGGTGACTTAGGTCACTCGCGACGCTTCATGAGCAGAATATATATGTTATCTCCATGGTAATCCATCGCAAGTATTTTGCACTTGTTTTACGCTGCCTAATAATAAACTAACGAAATGAGCAAATATTTTCTATTGCATTATGTTATAATTTTTTAAGCATTTTTTTTACGAGCGACTGCACTCGCTCTGCGTAAGATAGCGTGGTATTGTGCGTCTGACGGGCGCTTGCAGTTGTTCCGCAAGTACGGACGCTTGCTGCGACTGCTCGGTCAGCGGGGACGGCGCGACGTAGAATGCGTCCGTACCGAAAGGGTTAATATTGAAGATTTAATGCCTGCTTTTGGAAAAGATGTTGGGTAATAGTTGCAGTAATTTAAGATGGGGAAGTGAAGGTTAGGGAAGTCAACTAGGGTTGGGTCTCGATGTGTCAACGCTTGAAACGTTGTACCAGAGCTACTATATAGAAGTAGATTTTCGGGGAGAGTATGGTATTAATACCCTAATGATCGGAGAGTGTAGAATGTCAAGCTAAGAGAGAAAACCGAGTAATATTAAGAAATTTTTTGAAGTCAATACTTACTTTTATATCGTGCTAAATATCTTATATGAGAGAAGTTTATTCTTCCGTATTAATTAATTAAATTTTAAGTAATGAATTAATATTTGAAAAAAAAACTGTATTAATACAAATGTCAGTCAACAAGTTTAAAAAAAATTATTTGAACTTGAGTGGATGATTAAAAAGTATTTTATGAAAGATTGAAAATTTTAATAAGCTATCAATATCAATATCAGCCCGCGGCAGTCCACTGATGGACATAGGCCTCACTCAAGGCGCGTCACCTAGCCCGATCTTCGGCTACAGGCATCCAGTTTCTGCCAGCCGCCTTGCGGCTATATAAATAGCTATATAGGTATTATATAGGGAGAGTGTGAAATAATAGTAAAAATTGAATAAAATAGTCAGCATAGAAGTTAGTACACAAAGAAAACATTCGTTCCTCATACATTTTGTTAAAAAAATATTCAACACAATAAATTGAGTGTTTTATTGAATTAGATTAAGACACTTTTATTGTATATATTAGGAGGGACAAGCAATGAAATTTGACACCGCCATATTTAAAAAAATAACTACGCGCTTAATTTGTGATTATTTAAACTATTAATTCAAACAAGATACCAGTTTAACGGAAACTACGCGTGGACACACAAACAACACATTAAAATAGATATACAAGCATGGCGGATCATATTTTATGACTTTCAACTTACATCCAGTAGAAGGTGTTAAATTCCTTTACGACGTTTTAATCTAAAATTGTAATTGTGATTTGAAAAATATCTTTATAATAATTTCCGACACGCTCATTGATTTATTTAACTATAAATCTGAATTAATTATTCTATATTTTTTATGGTAATTTCTCTTTGTGATGATTTGTGCTATTAATGTTGTATTTTAATTTAAAATAGAATATTAATTTAATCACTCGCTTCATCAATCGCAAAATCAATCTTATTTATTTCCGTCGAATAATCCTAATTGTCATTGTCTTAACCAAAAAAAAACCTTTTTAGAACATTGTCAGATTGTTGTTACGAACAGACTGGCGGAAAAAGAAGTAAAAAGTATGTTATATACATTAACTACTTATTATATCTAGCTAAGTTGCAGGGAGGCAAATTAAAATTATGACCACCCTTCGTATATTAAGGTTACGTTAGGGTAAGTATGTGAATAATAGGCAGAGAAAAGGATTTAATGTGAAGTTAAGTAGGAAGTAACGGAAAGGAAAGAAAAGTACTTCTTGTACATAAAGAAGAATAAAGTTGAGTTTTCGGATTATAACACTCACTATACGAAATGCGGCATACAAAAAATTCTACGTAAGGTAAGCACGTAACGCCGATATTCTGTGAGAATGCGATGATTCTCCGGAAGTCTCTTCTATGCATGCATGGTTTATCACTATACGTATATATGTATGTGTATACATGTATATACGTGTATAGATATATATATATCTACATATATATGTATGTATATATATATATATATTTAATGGCGCGCTTTACGTGCGATTAGTTTAATTAATAAAAAAAAATCAATATTTTTTTTCATCAAAAAGCAAAATAGACGATTAAAACCGTCAAAAATGAAAGATATTAAGAATAATAGATGAAGGATATCTGGCAACCGTCGTTGCCAAAAGAGCGCCACTTACAACAGCCTGAGATATTCCACAAATGAAAATAGGCTTTCCTCAAGAAGCGTTACCTAGCACATTTGACAAGACATACTCTCCTTCCAGCACCCCAGCAGTTGTCGGTTCTCTGACAAACGTCCATTGCGACTTTAGTTTGCCGACTTGGACTAATAGTATGGGATATATAGACTGTTACTATTTGTCACCGAGCCCTTATAAACGGTTTCTTAAATCTATTACTTTATTATGTCAATGCACTTTTTTACGCAATATTTTATCGGCCCACCCTCTCTCACACCGTAGCGTAATAAATAACACGAATCGACAAAGTAAAACGCGGCGCCACACGTAGCGAACATTCGCTAAGAGTGCCAAGGGTGCATAGAGAATAAGCTTTTAGATGTAAGAGTGTTTTCACACCACATCCATAAGTAATATAAAACAATAAATCAGTATAAGGGACGGAGACTCTAGCTATAAGAGGCGAAGACTCTAGCTGGCGCAGAATAATGTTTGCACGATTGAAATTGTTAGGAATGTGGGTATGCGTATTCTTTTCCTGGTAATTGTACTTTTAGGTCTTTGATGGCCCATCGGTGCAGTGATTAGAGTACCGGAATTCTGATCTATTATCAATTCTATGCTATTATACTCTACTGATCTATTTTATAATACTTTTTTTATGATTGTGTTGTGTATAAAAAAAAACACATTCGAATCCTCTTTATGGCCTGAACTATGATGGTGTTCACGGTTCAACCTTGCTCCGTAATTATATCTTCTTTTTATGGCATAGGAAGGCAAACGAGCAGGCGTGTCAGCTGATGGCAAGCAATCAATGCCGCCCATAGACTTCCGCAGCGCCATAGGCAGTGCGGAAGCGTTGCCGACCTTTAAGGAAACTGTCATCTGTGTCAAAGTGTCTTTATGGGAGTGGGAATGAGAGTGGGAGGGGTAAAGGGAAGGGGAGGGCGTTGGGCCTCCGGAACTCGGCCGCTCACCGGACGAAGCGCGGTAGCTAAGCTTCCACATGCCACAAGCTAGCAGACGCCGGTTTTCTGCAGGAGTGTGGTACTTCCTCGGGTGAGCCGGCCTATTCATGCTACAGACAAATATTATGCCATTCTTGACTAAGCATTCGCCTGCAGCGTGGCTCTACCACTATTTATATCTAGGGACTTAGGTCCTAGCTAGTTCTACTTAGTAGTTAACTGACCCAAATTTTAACCTAGAAAGCTTTGTTCAAGTGAGTCTAGTTTCAAGCACTAAACCGTTTCTCTCACTACGCGATAACATACAAAATACAATCTAAACGTGAAACGTTCATTGTACTTTATAGTTACTTAAATTAACTCTAGAATTATTATCATTGGTACAAAGTTAAAACATAGAATAGTGACATACGGTTTAATTGACTCATTGGGCAATACATCAACGGTGTTCCTAGGTCTGGTAGAATGTACCAAGACAAACGCTGTAGCGGGAAGAATATTAAAGAACTGTAGCCGGTGAAAGGTGTTTAAATAGGTAAGAAGTGACGTAGTGAGGCGGGGGGGGGGGAATCGGGGGAATCATGCCCCGGATGCTACTCATAAAGCCACCATAAACTCATCATTTGGCGCCCCCAAATGGTCCGCAAAACAAAAAATTGATTTCTGGAAAATATAGTTTAAATTTAAAAAATAATGAAGCAACTGTATCTAGGAGATTAATGGAAGAGTAAAGACGTAATGGCTCATCTCCAGAACATCTGGGAAAACAGGGCAATAAGCTATGAATCGAAACCTCACTTATTAAGAGCCTTAATATTCCCGATCTTCCTCTACGGAGTAGAAACTTGAACAATCCGAACAAAAAGAGAGACAGAGGATAGATGCATTCGAAGTGTGGTGCTGAAGGAGATTGTTCCGGATATCATGGAATACACAAATATATCTATTCAGATAGATTGTTCGTTTGAGGCGTTCTAGTGAACACGATCTCGTGTTAGTAGTATACAATACTGCTGTTTCTTTTGTGCGATTTTGCAGTGTTTCATACATAAATATTAACATACTAGGAGAAGAAAAGCCTACCAGAAGATATCATTTTCGTTAATTTGAATCATATAAATTGTAGGTGAAATGAAATTCATTGGGTCATCTTGTTTTTCTCTCTTATGGTCCTATGTCCCCGAGGTGGGGCAGAGAGCGTCCATAGTGCTTCTCCATTGGGATCGGTCTTGAGCGACGCGCTTCACTTCAGGCCACGTCAACTTGATGGATTTCATCTCGGCCGCTACGGAGCGCTTGTGTGTTAGGGTCGGCCTCGCTTCCTTTTCCCTTGAGGAGTCCAATCCAGCGCCAGTCTGTTGTTGCTTCGGAGAGTACGGCCTATCCATTTTCCACTTGCGGCGCAAGATTTGAAGACCAATCGGCGGTTCCTGACAAAGATCCAGTAGGCATTTGTTGGATATTTTCTCGGTAAAGAAGATTCCGAGAATTTGTCGACAACATCGGTTAACGAAGAAGCCTGAAGCCGCTGCGTGATGTCTCTATGTTATCTAGTATTTGATATCATCATCATCATCAGCAGCCTGCGGCAGTCCACTGCTGGACATAGGCCTCCCCCATGGAGCGCCACCTAGCCCGATCTTCGGCTACACGCATCCAGTTTCTGCCAGCCGCCCTGCGCAGATCGTCGCACCATCTAGCCGGGGGCGTCCCACACTACGTTTACCGAGACGCGGTCTCCACTCCAGCACTCGTCTGCTCCAACGATCGTCGGATCTCCGACAGACGTGACCAGCCCATTGCCACTTAAGTTTGCTAATTCGAAAGGCTATGTCGGTGACTTTAGTTCTCTGGCGGATTTGTTCAAATATACTAAATGTGAAACGCTACCGCTTGTATAAATAGAGTATTGTTCACCGACTCCCAGACAACGCCCGCTGCCTCGAGCTGGATAGCCGACACAAATTTATAGGTAAAAGTTCGCGACCATACCAACCGGTATGTTTACCACCTTCATAACGATTTCGCTTTTAATCCTGCGTATTAAAATCCTATTTCCAGTGTCATTATTATAAGTCTTATCGGATACTTTCTTAATTGTACTCTCATGTTGCGGACACTTTTATATTAACCTTATCACAATGAGTTAGGTTTCATTTTAAACTGAGCACATTTCTCGGCCTTGCCGCCGGTGGATCGCTCTCACCTCTGGGTTCACGTGTGAATCTACATTAACCTGCTATGTTGAGCTGGTGGATCAGGTGTACTTGGGAATTTCTTTGTTGACGATTTTTATAATTGGCAGCGTAAATAGACGTCGAGATGGTATTGTGGGGCATGCATCGTCTATTTTTTTTACATTTGTTTTAGGTTCATGTACAAATCTACCTGTACCATGTGTAATCTACCGTATCTAATCTACATGTTTATGTATTAACTAGTCACAGGATGTATTTCTAAAGGGTAAACGTTTTTAACTTCCATACAAACTATCATCTTCTTAAAATGAGTAATTTTCTTTCCCGGAAATGAAGAAGAAGATGAAAGAATACCTTTCTTATTTATTTTCGTCATCTTGTCTCACCTGTCAGTCAGTGGTGACAATGTTATAAAATAAAAATGCATTTTTGTATTTCAGTTTTATAGTGTAATACATATTTCTTGATGTATATTAGACAATAGTTCTAGTATGTAAATTATATAATTTAGTTATATATAATAAACCATATATATTATTATTATGTATATTTAATGTGAATAATTTAAAAATAGTAACTTAAGAAAAGTCACTCCAATTTGCATTTTTAATAATACATATATTATATATCAAAATATAATAATTTAACTTAAACTTGTTTTTAAATAAATATTTTTACTTGTATTATTTATTTTATAAAAAGACTTTTTATGTCTTACTTTATAAAAATGAATGTTTCATGTGAATTTATCGAAAAAGACAATTGGCTTATAAAATAAATTAAATTCTATTACGTAATATTAAACGCAACCATACTATGGCACTATAGTATCATTTATCAATATAATTTATTAAATTTCTTTTTCTTTATCAAATTTGCCTTTACAACTTCATCAGAAGTAACTACTTGCGAGCAGGAGGAGTTTCCAACGACCCTTAGCTTGATGGAGGGATGATCGCGTAGGGTGGTTTGCAGAGACTAGATGCGAGGAGCGGAAGATAGAATTTAGTGGTGGACCTTAGAAGAGACCTATATCCAATAATAGAGTGTCGTAGGCTGACGATAAAGAAGATGTTATAGTGGGTCATTTTTTTTAAGTAGAATAAAACATATGTCAACTCAGAATCAGACGATTTAATATTAGCTCTATTTATTTTGTATTTACACTTAGAAATAGCATGCAATGAATAATAGATGGCTCAGCTATATTTCTTTACATCATGACGGTGAAGACTGGCTGACGAGAATGCATATATGGTAGACATTGATTTAAAATGGAATCAGTGTGAACAGTTACAGGTTTAGCTATTTAATGCGTAGTTGTAAAACGCGGTCTTTTAAACGCGGCATGAATAAATAGGAGAAAGAATATAGTTGATAATAAATAGTGTGATCCATAGTAAAACTAAAAAATTACTACGATAACCCCAATGGCTCAGTGGTGAAACTACTATTAAAGAAGTCAGTAGTCACGAGATAAATTTTTAGATTAAATATATAATATAATACTAATGAATACTAAATAATAATACTAAAATTATTTAGTATTATTAGGTATTATTTAGGTATTAATCTATACTAGGTATTTATTCCAAGTCTGGGTAACTCGCCAATTCACGTAGGACAGGTAGGACCAAGCGTGTTGGGTTAATGTTCATTCCTCCTGCAACGAGGAGGACTGTGCCTAGCAGTGGTTATTGACTAAAAAAAAAGAGAAGCGTCATAAGACGCATGGTAGGTGTGAAACATTGACAACGGTTCGGTCTCTACTGTATGCTCACGGCCGAATGTAAGTATAGAGTCCAGTAGATGGGAGCGTAGCCTGAATCAATTCTCATACCCCGCGATAGGATGTTTCAAAACAAAAGATAAAAGTCTTTAATTACCCTCTACTTCACGCTTTAGCTGTCTTTTCGAGCCGATACGACATTGGAATGTAAAAAAAATCTACATATTTATTAAACGCCAGCAACGCTTCTGCAATGCATGTAGAGTTGCGGATATCTATGGGTGGGATTGTTTATTTTCCATCTAGTTACACGCCTGTTTGTTTACCTTCTTATTGCATAAGAAAAAAAAATAAACTTCTATAAGAGCCAGCTACTTTCTGCGGTGTTTTCGCGCCGATACGACATTGGAACCTTCAAAAAACAAGCCTACATATTTCTTAAACGCCAGCAACGCTTCTGCAATGCCTATAATGTTGCGGATGTCTATGGGTGAGATTGTTCGCTTTCCATCAAGTGACACGCCTGCTTGTTTACC
Source organism: Baronia brevicornis (assembly GCA_031353405.1). Taxonomy (NCBI): domain Eukaryota; kingdom Metazoa; phylum Arthropoda; class Insecta; order Lepidoptera; family Papilionidae; genus Baronia; species Baronia brevicornis. The sequence goes on along the minus strand of JASFAT010001784.1, from coordinate 173,839 downwards.
TTCCTATCTGATAAAAAATATAAAGAAGAGATGCGAATAATAAATAATAGTCAATATAAAAAAGCCCATAAAAAAGGGATAACTAAAGACAATACTCGAAACTCAACGCATTCTCTAAATAAGCCGAAACACGCGCTGCGAGTGAGTACATGTTACTTAATCGTCATGACTCGGCTAATTGCATAAGAGTGGGTACATTGCGTTGCGGCACATGCCCGTACATTTCTCCCTCGATTTAACACCTGTCAACGGAGCTCTGATAGACGTACGGACGCGGCGTGCGGCGAACACGGCACAAGTTACAAGTCACTAGCGACACACAGGTTGTCCTTTTTTTATGGCGTCAGCTGATAACTCTTTGCCAGTGTCAAAGTTTGCGCTCCGTAGCGGCCGAGATAAAATCTATCGGGTTGAGGTGGCCTGAAGTGAAGCGCGTCGTTCAAGACCGATCCCAATGGAGAAGCACTGTGGTCGCTCTGATCCACCTCGGGGACATAGGATTATTATAAGAAGAAGAAAGTTTGGGAAGGCTATCCTTGTATCAGTAATAAAAAAATACCTACTTATTATTTATCCAAAAAGCAATATTTTTTATTTTTTAAATACCGTTTTTGACATATATTTTTCATAAAAAATTAAATTCTTGAAGAAGTCATTGACCCCTTTACGTCTTATATTAATTCTATATTGATATACTTGTATTGTTAAATCTTTTTTTTTCGATTTAAATTTGAAGTTATTGTTCATTTTATGTTCAGTAGTTGCACACAGTCAGTACAGTAAATTACTGTTTGTACTAAAAATTAAATGTAATAACATTAGTAATTAAATTTAATAAGTCAAACCCCAGTCCAGTCTCGTTTTCTCAAATGAAGAATATTTCAACATTTCGTAACGAGGTTTCTATTGACGGAGACACAACAGTGAAAGGAACTACGCAAGTATCCTTTTTGGCTTATTTTTTCCAAATTATTTCAATGCAATAATGTGTATTTAAAAAAAAATGTGTACAGTAATGAAACGGTCAATCAATTAATTTTCTTATAAAACTTCCGTCAATATTAGCAGTTTTAAAAATTATCTCATTAAAGCAAAATAGAAACAGATATATTTAAAAAAAAAACGTTTTTTGATATTTTATATCATGCAAATATGTTAGTATAGGAAAAGGTTATAATTAAGTAACAATTTTTTTATATTAATAAATATTAGTAAGTATAACGAAATCGCTTCAGCTTATGACGTAGGCCGACACAAACGCAGAACGATAAAATACTAGCACCATATTCCGATCGAGAAAAGATAACGTACTTTTTTTGAGTAATTAGTAAGGCGTTATCTTAGATTCGTTTATGATCTTAGTTTACAATTTTATTTATTGTATGTCAGCCGGACGTGAGTGTTTAGTTTAGCTTTGTGTGCATAAGATAAAAATAATTGTTAGTATTTGCTTATAAAAACGTATATATAATAAATATCATTTGTTTTTTTTAAGCACAGGCCACCCCAGTTTTGGAGCAACAAATAACAACTAACATAAGTTTTTTTAATTCGCATTGGAGGGAATCCAGACTTGGAATAAATTCAGGCTACACATATAAATACATATTTTTGCCCATGCCGTGAATCGAACCCGCGATCGTTGAATTTGAAGGCAGTAGATTCGTTAGTGAGCCATTTAGCTTTTGTATTCTAATTATAACATGATGATCGCAGAATGATGTGCGAATGCATAAAAAATGAACACAAAAACATTAGTTTTTATATATAAGATTATAGTTTTAGCTTAAAAGTTATTTATTGAAAGAAGAACGTTGTTAGTTACCAGTTAGTATATATATATATATATATATATATATATATATATATATATATATATATATATATATATATATATATACGTGTTAGTTTTTGAAGCTATCTTTTTTAGTATTGTAAGGTAAACGAGTAAGCGTGTCTGATTAAAAGTCATCAAATATGAGTGGGCTTGTTTTTTGAAAATTTCAGTCTTATTTATTAATATACGGCAACGTGGTTAGCCACCCGTCACGTCCTGATTACCACGAAGGCGAGAAGTGGCGAAGAGCCGTTTCGCTACGATGAATGTGAGTGTGCCGGGATGGTGCGGATGGGGTTTTATGATCCCTGCCTACTCCTACGGGAAACAGGCGTGATGGTATATATGTATGTATGTTATTAATAAAATGGGGATCTCTGCCACTGTACTGTATTGTACGGGAAACAGGCGTGACGATATGTATGTATGTATCTGTTTTTAATAAAGATTAATTTCTTTATTATTTTCATCCTTTGTAACCATTAATTATTACTGACATATATGTATGTATATGGATTCCACCTCTTGATACATTTGCGTGTAATCTTACGATGTATCTACAAATTCATGCGACGGTGAAGAGCCCGCCGACACGGGAGAGGGACATTAAAATTCATCCTGCACATCACTAAGGGCCGGTTTAAACATTGCCTAACGCTGAGATCCCACCGATAACCATTAGGATCCCTTAATTTGTTCACCAGGCCCTTCACCTATCCCTTCCGTATCCCTTTACAAATCGTTAAACGGCGAATTACAGCCTCTAGATGTGACACCGTGTTAAAAGTTTATAGAAACCTCTTCATCCGGAGATCGGCGAGCGTTTTTTGTATTTATTCTTATCTTCAGTCATGCGTTTCAACTTTTCTGTGCTTTCCATTTTCAACCAGTCTTTTAAATTTTTAGTTCATGAAATTTTAAAGAAACTCCTATTTTATTTAATACACATTATGAATGATCTATTCTTAGCGGTAGAAATATTCTATTTCAACGTACTTTTATGTGAAATATGAACTATATAGCCATAGTAATACAATAGCTGTTATAAAAAAAACGAAAAATAAAACGATACAAAATATGAATAGTTTGAATTATATTTAAATCTTTCTTTAAACATATATAGCTAGTAAAAATAAATATATCAATACACAAATAAACATCATTAAATAGTTTATAAATGTTAAAATTAATCTAAAAAAACAACCATTTTATTTTGAACTATACACGTTCAAGTAATAGATTGCTACTACTCGAAAGTGTATACTTAAAAAAATGGTTGCTTTATCAATCTAATAAATAAAAAAACCTTAAAATTAACTTTTTATGGCCCCTTAACGCGAATATTCGGCGATTCGGTCTATTCATGCATGGCTATAATTAAATAAAGACTCATATAAGATTATTCACTAATTTATTTTTATTTTATTTTGAGTGGACGTATTATCGTACCAACAAGACGTATCCAGTCCGCAAATTATTCCGTGCAAAATGAAGGGTGTAATGTCGCTAAGCCCTTTAGTTTGTGGTGTATCAGACGCGATATTCTAATGTTATTGTGACCCTTAGAGCAGAGATTGAATATCTCGCTTGATTTGTGCTTGTAGTTGTTTGTAAGTTTGCTCAGTGCTGTTAACCTGGACCCTTCTACGTGATAATGGTCATTGCCTAGTTGGAGTTATTCTGGACATTGGAAACACAAGCCTACTCTTATCTCAAAGAGCGGTATCGCATTTTCTTTGCCTAAGGTGTTGAAGGTGGTTGATTATATTCCATCAGGCGACACGCTTGCTTCTTTGCCTCCCGATCCTATAAAAAAAGACTGCAACTGAAAAGGACACAACTGTGGAACCAGCTACCTTCGGCGGTCTTTCCGATACGTCATTGGCACCTTCAAAAAACAAGCCTACACATACATAAAAGGCCGGCAACGCTTCCGTGACTCCTGCGGTGTCGCGGTTGTCTATGGGCGGGGTTGATTGCTTTTCATCAGACGACACGCTTGCTCGTTTGCCTTCCTATCTCATTAAAAAAAACTGTGCGTTTTAAGTATTGTAGGCACTTTCCTTGAATAGAAGGTGATTGTAAATAATTTGTAAGCAGTATTTAAGTTTAGCTATGCAGATTAGTTATTTAATTATGATAAAATAATGGTAGGTAAGCGTATTGAGGAATCAAAGGGTCAACTAAACAGCGAGCCTCGACCTCTGCAAACAGTGCTACGGCAAACAATAGTGCTGAGTTGTGCAATAATGGACGAACGTTAGTTAGGGTTGTGGTGTAATTTCGATTTACAAAGTTTGCCAATACTGATGCTAGTTCTGATAAAGTATCCGATGATGTGAATTTGTAACCATTTGTAGGTAGCATTACCTACATTTGTATCTGAATTCACATTCCGATTCGCATACTTCTGGAGTTATTAATACATCTAGTTTTTATTGCTGAATATGCATACATACATATTGCCACGCCTGTTTCCCGTAGGGATAGGCAGAGACCATAGATCTCCATCCGCCAAGATGGCTGATGGAGATCTATGGTCTCTGGCTGAGAGCTGGCACACCTGCCTTGCTTCCTCCACAATCATCCACCGTAATTTTAATCCATCCTTCCTCTCACGTTCATCGTAGCATTAGTCGCTTCTCGCCCTCGTGGCAATCAGGACGTGACGGGTGGCGAACCACATCGCCGTCATTTTTTAATAAATTAGCTATATTAAAAATTGTCGTCATGCCGAGTATATTTATACTTAAATAAAAATAGACCTGTATGTGTGTTAGTTTATAAAAATAAAAATGTGTCACCTTAAAAGCATCGAAAAATTGACTCGATTATGTCATTCATTGATATGTGAGTCCACGTTCAACTTGACAGATTGTCCTCATGTTTGTAATTTTATGAGATAATATTTTTTCTAAAATCTTAATAGGTTTTATTTTTACCCCTTCTGTTAAGTTGTTATATGTATTTATTTTTGCTAATAAAATTCGTTTGTAGTTGCTATAGTTGTATTTTTGTTATATATGTTATATCATCTGTTTGCTTATTTTAATTATTATTATTATATATAATTATTATTATTGTTCACGTCATTTTGCTGTTTTAATTATAATGGCATTAAGATCATTTTCTTGTTCTCATTTATGTGTATTTATGTGTTTAATTTTTTATTGTTCTCCTTTTTTATGTCTCTAGTACTCTCGTGAAAGTTACCACGGTACTAGTTTTTTTATATAGTTTTTTTTTGAGTTTTTATTTGATTGTGTGACTTCCATGATTGACTTGACTGGCAGAATTCGCTAATAGTTGCCATTTACACCAACAATTTTATTAAATAACTTAATTTAAGATTGTGTATGCCGTACAATAATGAAAAAAGAATTATTTAATTTATAATAAATAAAAAAAAAACCAAAGAATTGAATTGAATTTAGATAATAACACATTCCGTGCCTCGTGGGGCGTGAACGCCTCACAATTTACAACTATTGTATATTGTTTTGTTTTTCGCGCATTGCTTACATTAATTAAAATAATGAAGAAAACGGTTTTAGGTTAGTTTTAAATACATAATAGTTTTAAAACAAACCAATAAATATATTTTTCTAGAAATTAGTTTAATAGACACACGGTTTGAAAGGAAAATCTTCGAACGTGATAATTATGCATGAAAAAAAAATATGTCAAAAATGATATTTTGTAAAACAAAAGTTATCGCTTTTAGAATAAACAACAAGTGGGTAAATTTATTGCATTACAAAGAAGACAGCTTGTATATTGTAACTTTAATTTTTTTTTATATATTCACACCTATCCCCTGCAGGGGTTGGCAGAGACCACAGAGCTCCATCCGCTACCATTCATCGCAGCGAAACGGCTCTCCATTAGTTGCTTTTCGCCCTTGTCAGAACCAGGACGTGACGGGTGGCGAACCACGTCACCGTCATTTTCAACAAATTATATTAAATTCTTCTTAGTGAATTCCATGAGCCGCAAGGGAGGATGGAGGTCAGCCCCAGCAGAGCCCTGCATGCTGTTTGGGGCAACCGTGGATTGGTGAAATGGATGGGAAAGGATAGAGAAGAAAGGAAATGCGGGGGGGGGGTTACCAGACTCGGAATAAACATTTATAAATCCATATATATATATATTTATTCCGATGCGGGAATCGAACCCGCGACCTTTGACTCCGCCGGCGGAGGGCGTCGCCGCTGAGCCAATCGGTCGTCGGTTGTAACTTTCAGTATTATATTAAAAGATATGTATATGTTTTTATTGTCCGTATATCATCCTTATTAAAATTTCAATAAAAGAAGAACAGTAAAAGAAGTAAAATATGTTCAATTAAATCACAATTCAAAACGTAGTTATTAAGGACATCACTAATAGCACCAATATATTCTGACCTCTCTCCCGTTCACCGCAATACTAATTTAGTTCCGTCGAAGGGTATGTTAGTGGTCGATGTGGGGTCCAATTTGGATGTTTAACGTCTCATAACGCACGATAATAGTAATATCGGTGTTAATGTAGGCCCCGGGGTGCCATCAACACTTGTGTTATCCATTTAATATGACTGTCACCTAATACGAAGCAACGTTTCGAGATAACATCAGGCCCTTATATTGTACGATTTTATTTGACGATGATTTTCGGTAATGATACGGACCTATAAGTATAACGGACCTATAAATATGTAGATTATATTATTAGGCGTTTTTATCGGGATTTTCTAGTGCTGTAAAGCGTTCTAGGGTTGTCAATTTCTATTTTATGGCACATATCGTCGGACTAATTGTCACAATTTTTTAAGTCCATATAAGTTACAGAAAAACAATAACAAAATTGATTTTTTTTTATATAATTTGACAAATATTACAGAAAACAATCTTAGTTAAAGTATAAAAAGAGGTATTTTAAAGGTATACACGAAGTATTCTATGATATATGATTCAAGATTATCCGATAGATGGTATAAAATTTGAGAATAATTTTTTTTTTGGAATTACAAATTCTGATAATTAGTCCGACGATATCATCTTCTATTCCAGCGCTCATGGTCTCTTCGTTTCTAAATTTACAAAAAAGAAATTAACCCACCACATTCTTCTAAGGCTGATGATTTATGTGACATCCACAATCGATAATTAAACCTGTAGGCAATATATTTATTTCGATGCGGGGTTCGAATCCGCAACCTTGAAGAAAGTGGTTTGCTATTGAACAAATACCTAAATTTACCTGTGTCGTATGTGCGAGCACAACACAAACGACGTGATAATACCGAAAACTCGGATAATTTATGCCGAATCGAACTCGTGACCCTCTCCGAATAGTAGCAATCATGTCGTCAACAATGAAATAAAAATATGTTAATGGAATTTTTCACAATATTTGAAGCACGAAAATATATTCATATGTTTAATTTTTGGTGTGTGTTTGAGGATACCTTGATGTTTTAGATTCACAATTAGACTTGGTAGGTGGCACTGCAGTCAGAGTTTAAGTTTTTATTTTGAGGTCAGGACCACATAATATTTACCGCACCTCTATAACAGGAACCGTTAGTTTTATATAATATTATTGCTAAAGCATTATCCAATGAAAAAATAAACAACCAATTATTTTTATATGGACAGTCAAAAGTTTTACTTAGCTAAGATCCGCCACAAGCAAAACAATAACAGAAAATTAATAATGTGTGTTTTTCTGTTGGATTAAGTGGATTTTCAAGTATCCACACGTCTACGGAAGAAAACTTTTACTTTTCGGTTGTCTTCCGTAGAGTCTACTATACCTGAAGATGCCTCGTGTTGGGGTGAAACACGTGTCGTTTACAAGATGGAAAAGTGGGTTTGGTGTTGTGTATAGTGGTTGGTGGGTGGAGAATTGATGGCCGATTTTCGGTAAGTTTTTGGTTTAAGTTCCAAATAAATCCACTTCATGCAGCACAAAAAACACGTTTTGCTTGTCGCGGATCTTAGCTAAGTAAAACTTTTTACTGTCCATATAGTGATGAATTTCCGCAATGTAACGCCTGACTTTTATTGCATATTTTTTAAATAAATATGCAATAAAAATAAAATACTTTATAAAAAAATATATATGTACGTAAGTGTTAGTCAGAATAGAGATATAAACGCAGATAAAGACAGAATTCAATCCCAAATAACGCGCGGCTTTCAAATCCCCACACGACAAACTTGGTACCTACCCATCCATTGTGTGCCGTCTCCTTATCTGCTTGAAACTTCCACTACAAGAGAATAAGCAAGACACGGCTAGTTGGTGAGGGCTGTCATCCTTTTGGGAACCCTCGCCGATGTCGTTTTGTTTTGTCCACCTAGCGTTATAGCGATCAATCGTAGGTATTACATAGAATATATTACCGTCACTAAGTAATATTATATGTTTATTATTTTATAGGGAGACTACTAGAAAGATGGTCTGATGACTTTAAAAAGATTGCAGAAATTGACTGGATTTCCGAGGCTCGGTACAGAAAACAATTGAAGGAGGTCTATCGACTCGACGAATAAATAAATAAATAAGTATATATATATATATATATATATATATATATATATATATATATATATATATATATATATATATATAATTTTAAATTGTAAAACTCATAATCAATTAGGATATTGCTGCTTCAAGACTCCATTGTATTTCGATAATCTTAACTCACCGCATTATATTAAACATTTATGTATTTTATAATAAAATGCGAAGCTAACACAAAGTAAGACGGCAAGTCTGGCGTTTAATGTGAAGCGACACGTAATTTAATTAATGCATGCCGCCCCAGCGTCCCCAGCGGCGGACCAATCTCAACAAACACCAAAAATTTATCTCGATATAAATGTACCGGGTATTTGCATATCACTAGCAAAAGTAGCGTACACTTCTAAAGTATAACCCGGTACTAAGATTATTATATTTTTTTAAAAATATATTTTATAATTTATGAATATGATAGTTGGCCCGGGCAGATGTTGTCCTGCAACAGATCTGATAAAAGATAAAAGATTTAAAAACAATATAAAAAAAGTTTTTAGTCGATTCCTACGTAGGTTTTGTTGCTTTTTATTAAATAATTACAATTAATATAAATACATTTATTTGTATGGAGAATTTTTTTCTCCCTTTTCGCCATTGCTGTACGTCACATGATTCTTTTCATATGGAACAAGTAAAAATACAACAAGGCCACCTGACGGAAAATAATCATCGCAGGATATTTAATCTGTTTTAGATTATAAATATTTTTTTTATCTTACATTAAATATAGTTGAAACATATATTTAATGTTATTTATAATACAAATATTAGATAATAAAAAGATTATTTAAATTTCCAAAAATAACTTAATAAATTACTACATACAATAGCTTCATACTGTGACTATGAGTCAATACCTATTATTATATCCTGCTAAATATTTCATTTTTCTCCCATATAAAAGTAAATTTAATTAATTAATATTTAAAAGAACTGTATTACCTTTTTTATAATTTAAACAATTAGAAATGTATTAGAACTTGAGTGGATGAATAAAAAAATATTTTTATTAATAATTGGAAACATGAACAAGATATGTATATTAATAAATATCTATGTAGGGAGAGTGTGAAGGAATAGTAGGAATTGAAAAATAGGAAGTAGAAAGAAAAATAAAGTGTAGAATATTAAATATTCAATTTCAGATACGGGGTTTTAATTGTGAAGTGGCGCGGGAGGGGGTTAAAGATTAGAACGAATCGTAACGCAGATAAACAACATCTGTGACCGCAGCGCTGCCTCCATTGTCTCATCCGGCAGTCGACCCCAGATGGCTTTTGCCTTCATTTGGATATTTGATCGCTATAAGCGCTCAGTACAAATTTTAGAGTAAGAAGTAAAGAATAGGGATGTGTCAAAATTCGAATAAATATCACGTAATAGTGATCATGATTTTGGTGTTTTGGAGCAAAATTAAAATACATAAATATATAATAAAAATATGAGTTGTATAAAAAATATATGTATTTTTAGCCATATTAGGCACTTATGCATTGTTTTATACACTTTTATGTCTTTATTAAATTACATTTTGTGTTATATATTGAATAAATAAATGAATTATTATTATTTTAAATTTAGTCTACTAATGTAAAAAAAAAGATTAGTTAGTTTTGATTTCTTTACACTCAATTGATTCCTTATTATTATTATTTTTTTCAAACTTTATAGAGCACGTAATAGTCTTGATACTTTACCCGTTCGAAAACAATGCCCGATAAAATATTCAATATATTACATTTCACGCTCGCTCAACCGCACCGTATTGAATTGAATAAATATATTGTTCATAATAAAATACGCAAAAATGATATTGCTAATGCAACTGAAGCATGTCCATTCAAATTATATTATCGGCGCAAATGTGTTAAATCTGCCATTGCAGAAAATTAAAGAATCCTATATTCATCCTGGGAAGATTTTTATTTTTAAATTTACTAAACAAATTCAGCTAATGTTTATAAATAAATATTAATGACCAAATGTATTTTAATAGTGACAGATAGTGTGATCTGGAAGCCAAGAGGGGTTCGAATCTAATTCAAAAATTTCATTCCAAAATCAAAATTTAAGTTGACTATAATTATAAATCATAAAATATAATCTTTGTTTTAATATCGCCATTTCTTAACGGGCTGTGCAGAATAGTAAATACTAGAGAACTAAATGGCTGTTAATATATATAATTTGTAATTAATACATTCTGCAAGCCTGTGGCTGGCTTTATACCGGCCATAGAATTTCTCCGGTTACAGATAGTAAAGTTTATCTACAAGTATTTAATGTTAAGCTTTAAATCAGTATTAATGAATCTGGATATTAAAAAGATGATGCAGATTTCGTTAAGTTATTCCATTATTTACACATATATCTGTCTCTTAATATATCGAATGACTAATTTTTTTTTATAATTAATAATTATTTTTCATAATATATATTATGATTAATAAATTAATTAACACTTAAAAGGGTTTACTAATCATTTAATCTAAAGAAAAAATATTACATCTGTTGTAATATGTCATTGAAATATCATTGTAAAAAATATCAACATTTTTCGTTGTTGCGGCTTTCATAAGATACATTGTTTGGAGATTTGACACGCGCGGTCGTGACGAGGGTTACGTATGCAATCGACGAGATTTCAATTTTTGCCACATTTGTTGTTTTTTTAATAACACCGCAAGTCTGTGACACACCGGAGATTCGGCACACATCTGTGATTTGTTTATTATTTCTGTCCCTCCTGCGATGTTGTTTATTGTATTGTTTTCTACTGGGGTGTGAGATTAGACATTAGTTATTGTGAACATTCATTCAGTAAGAAATTTGTTTAATAAATTATGTATCCCAAATTTTTTTATAACTACGTCTTATAAAAGATCTGGATTAATGTATTAAATATAACATATTAATTTAAAAGAAAAATTGAGAAAAACCAGAGACAAACTGTTTCCGGTTCCCAAGACATATAAAGTTATATTTTGAAAAAAATATTTTCACGAAATAAAATTGATAAATAGTTCTTCACTAACTTTACAAAACTCCGCTTGCAGCTGACACTTCAATTATTTATTTTTATACCACAAAGTCATACAATGTTCATATATCATATCCACACGTTATTCGACAAATTTTTAATCGACTGTATAATACATTTCTTGCTTGTATCAAAAAATATGATTATATTTCTATTCGCGTCTCAGTGGATATAATACAACGTAATTCTATTTCGCGGACGGACTCCTACGAAAGTAGGCCCAAATAAAATTTGCAAGTAATCCAGGCACAATGAAAAGTTGATTGTGGGCAAAGGCGTTTAAAAATCTATGCGTAGCATTTATTTACTTTGTTATTTAACAATATGCTAAATTAAGTTTTAAAAATTTAGAAAAGTATTTTTTTCTTTTATTGATAGAAAATATAATGTAATATAATAATACATATGATAATATAATAATACATATGTTTTAAATATTTTGAAATAAATGACGATCTGAATATGTTTTGAACGTTCGGCCATAAGTATTTGGTCCGTAGGACATAACTGATTCTACAATTTCTTTATTCATACATAATTTTCAATATTTAATTCGATAAGGTATTTTATTTTTCAGTAAATAGAATCCTGTGCGGACAGTCAAAAGTTTTACTTAGCTAAGATCCGCGACAAGCAAAACAATAACAGAAAATTAATAATGTGTGTTTTTCTGCTAGATGAAGTGGATTTCAGTAAGTTTTTGGTTTAAGTTCCAAATAAATCCACTTCATCGAGGAGAAAAACACACATTATTAATTTTCTGTATAATATATATATATATATATATATATATATATATATATATATATATATATATATATATATATATATATATATATATATATATATATATATATATATATATATATATATATATATATATATATATATATATATTAGGTGTACAAATAAGTTTCCGCAGTTTTTTATAAAAAATTAGGAATTTATTGTAAAGGAAAAGTACATTACGTTTTATTCAAAGTATTTTCCATCATTTGCCACTACTTTTCCCCATCTTTCTGGCAACATTCGGATACCCCGTCGAAAAAACTCTTCATCTTTTGACGCTATCCACAAATCTACCCAATTTTTGGTGTCTTCATATGATGTGAAGCGCTGCTCAGACAGACCATGTGCCATCGACCGGAACAGGTGATAATCAGAAGGGGCTAAGTCTGGTGAATACGGCGGGTGGGGTAAAACTTCCCAGTTGAGTGTTTCCAAGTATGTTTTTACCGGCGCCGCAACATGTGGACGAGCATTATCGTGTAAAAGAATAATTTTGTCGTGTCTGGAGTAGTAATGGGCGCGTTTTTCCTTAAGTGCCCGACTCAATCTCATCAATTGTGTTCGGTAGAGAGCTTCAGTAATGGTTTCGCTTGGTTTCAGCAATTCATAATACACGACACCAAGCTGATCCCACCAAATACACAGCATGAGTTTTTTTCCATGAATATTCGGCTTAGCTGTCGATGTTGATGGTTCGCCGGGCTTAACCCATGACTTTCTCTTCTTTGGATTATCGTAGTGAATCCATTTTTCGTCACCAGTGACTATACGATGCAAAAAACTCTTTTTTTTATTCCTGGCAAGCAGCATTTCACTCATGCATAATCGGCGTTCAACGTCTCTCGGCTTTAGTTCATATGGAACCCAATTTCCTTGTTTTTGAATCATTCCTAACGATTTTAAACGATGTGAAATTGCTTGTTGAGTCACTTGTAGAGTAAGTGCAAGTTCTTTTTGCGTTCGGGACGAATCTTCCTCCAATAGTACTTCTAATTCCATGTCTTCGTACACTTTCGGCCTTCCACTGCGTTCTTTGTCTTTAACGTCAAACTCACCGTTCTTAAACTTTTGAAACCATTCCTGACAACTTCTCTCACTTAAAGCAGCTTCACCATATGCTTCTAGAAGCAATCGATGCGCCTCAGCTGCAGATTTTTTCACATTAAAGAAGTAAATCAAAAGTTCCCGCAAATGATGCTTATTCGGAATAAAACTTGACATTTTTGCACGAAAAAAATTACGTGATGCTGATACGGAATCACTAGTACTTTAAGGTTATGGTGTTGCCAGATGACTAAACTTGGGATATTACGTTTTACATCTGACAATTTCTCCATAACCTTCTGGTGGGGCCATCTTTTGACAAACCGCGGAAACTTATTTGTACACCTAATATATATATATATATATATATATATATATATATATATATATATATATATATATATATATAATAATTAAATAGCTCAATATTTTACAAAGATATATATCTACCTACTCATATAAATAACATAGATTTACCCAGTTTTATGTTATTATTATTTTGTTTTTTTTTAATCTTATTTTCAGGCTTTGCACTTTTGCATTAATGATTTACATTTAGTTTTCTAATGATATTTTAAATTGACACTAAGTTAATAGGTGGAATATGTAAAACTATTATATATATAACTTTAATTCTATAAATCCTATAAAGCGGCTACAAAGGTAGAGCGACATAAAACACACCGTGTAATACTAAGATACACTCACTATATGCATTATGCAAGATAATGGTACAAGTGACACGGCTAAGAATTATCTATTGGAACGTTTATCATATAAATATCTTCATGATTTAACTTACAAAAGTCTATAAAATTATATAGTAATAATTTTTTGTCGGAGATAGCATTATGTTTAGATAAGAACACGTTATGGTTGTCAGCAAATATTTTGTCACTTAAATGTATTGTTACTTTCTTGTTTTAGCATGTCTAAATTAAATAAGTCCACATAAGATGCTATTTTGATATGGAAAATTGGAGATGTCTATTTTGATTGATAGTTATAATTAGTAGCGTTATAAATAGCATGTTATATAAAAATCATATTGCATATCGGACTTATAAATGCATTTGTTAATTGCTGTGTATTAAGTATGGCTTTGCGCTTCTATTTACGTTAGATGTAACAGATTTCACTAATAGAACTCAATTTTTATACATTTAGAGTAAGATTAATATTTCAGATATTTTCTGGACTATGTTGTCAATATCAAAAATCAGTAAATGTAATCATCATCGATATCAAATTTCAATCGAGTTATAAATATTGAATTCTAATGAATGACACCACGAGTTATAAAATTGGTACTATCTTACTACAAACCACAATTTTTTCACCATTATTTTATTTTGTTTTATAACAATAATTGAAGATGTATTATGAATTAATTTCAAATATGTCAGAAAATCCGCTTGTAACTTGGACCACACGCTAACTTCGGAACGCAAGGGACCGCGTCCCGACCGTCCGACACTTTTTCAAAATCGTGACTCGCCCCAGAGTCTCACCGTCACGAACTCTGTACCGTTAGAATCTGCCTCACATACCCACATATTTTCCCTTCTCTCCTGCGTGTAATTGGACAAGTGCGAATGAGACAGGTGGATTTTCGCAACATCGTGTTGTGAAGCCTTAAGAATCGCGAGTCGTGGGTTCATTTCTTTCTATTCTAAACGCATTACAATTTTTAGTCTAATTATTTCATTGATCACGCTATATTAACAACTAATAAATGAAGACCAAATTAACTAAGAGTCGATTGTTACAGATTGGATTTCTCATCTGGATAAATATACGTGTGACATACAGGAATTTATTTCGGGTTTGGGTTCTCCGCCAATTCGCCTTAGACAAACGTATTATCCCACCGCTGATG
Source organism: Baronia brevicornis (assembly GCA_031353405.1). NCBI lineage: Eukaryota > Metazoa > Arthropoda > Insecta > Lepidoptera > Papilionidae > Baronia > Baronia brevicornis. The sequence continues at coordinate 158,680 of JASFAT010001784.1, read as the reverse complement.
GATAAATATCTATTCCCCCAGAAATAGGGACCTATACATATGTATGTATAGGCTATGAAACTCAGTTAACCAAAACTTCATTTCGATTTCAATTATATCACATCACAGTTTCAATTTCTATAGTTGATATTCTCCATTGAATAAGTGGTAGTTTGGAAAAGTAGATATTATTACAGTTATTTTTTGAAATTATTGATTAGCAACTCATAATCATACAGCTTATAACTTATATAGATATACTTTTCTAAAAAGCTACGTAGTTTGCAAGGTCAATTTTCGTTATTTTTTTATGTTAATGCTATAAAAAGCATTATACACAATAGCACAATAGCTGAATTATTAACGTGTGTTTTATATATTCTTAATCAATATTTTGTTTACTAATATTTAAATATGAATATGACTTTTCCCGCCAACTTACATCAGTGACGTTGTGTTTTTATTTCATTTTCATAATCTTATATTATTATCAGTTATATTGTTTAATTGTAGTGGCGTATTATACAATATAGTTCGATTAAGGTGTATAAGTGAAGTGATATGAAATAAATGCGTGTATCGTAACTTTTTAACTTGACTGAAAAAGTCCATAGAGGGTTTTGTTAAAATAGCCACTATTTTATCAAGACGTAACGTGATAAGCTGACTTGAAACATTTCAAGAGATTGGATATTATTGTATTTTACTTGACACTAGCATAATAGTTGTAACTAATTGCCATCAAAGAAAAGAAAATAGAATTTGAATATTTAGTTTATTTATAAATCAATAATTTTATTCTTTATTTATATCTTTAAACATATGCTAAATATAGACTTTTTAACAACGTGGTGACTAATAAGCTAATAGATTATAAAAAAAAATTAATTGTACATAACGAAACTGGTTTTGCAACACTGAGAAACGTGATTCAGCGTTATTCACGTGTGCACATGGATATTATATGTCAGGCCATCAATGGACGCTTGAATCAACTCTATTGAGCATTTATAACATGATGCAACGTGCCTTGAGAATTTTTGTACGAGAAATTGCATTCGGCATCCTCGGAGTACGTCTTGCTCATCTTACTTAAGAAAACTTTGTAATGACTTGGCGAAATTGAAAAAGAAAACTAGTCTTACATGCTTAGAATATTGATAAAAAATGACTTGATCAATATAGTCTAAGTAGTATAGTCCAGCAGTTCTCAACCTTTTTTTAATCAGCGACACACTAATATTCTTCTTACAAATTTACGACATCCTTACAAACTTATATGCAAAATGTCTGATAATACAACTGAAGGTAGATAGGTATTGGTACATATATTAAATTATCTCTCAAATGTATTTTTAATTACGTAAGAACATAATACAAAAACAAAGTAAAAAATAGATCCAAATATCGTATTTGTAAACACACTCGACAGGAGCTTGATACACACAAATGTGTCGCAACACGATAATTGAGAACCGCTTATATAGTCAATTGATTTATTATATAGTACATTCAATATTTTTACAACATCAAGGGCACTTTAGACGAAGAAGAAAGTAAGGGGACGGGAAAAACGAAATAAAGGAAGGGGTAAGTTATGGAAGTGCATGTTTGGATTCCTACACTCACCGCAGGGGTAATAATATGGCAATGCCGTAGTGCTACCACTTAACGCTGATATTCTGTGAGGGTGTGGTACTTCCTCTGTCAAGCCGATCCATTCGTGCTGTCATGGTCTTTCCGCTATGAAAGCTTCTCTGAGAGAAATTTCTTTAATATGACAGTGACTTACGGTGATAATGATAAGATTTTCATAATTTAAGACATTGTTTTCATGTCAAATGATAACAGTTTCATAATTTGTGAAATTGTTCTCATTTATAAGATTATGGCTATATTTGCTTTTTTATATTTATATTATTCTATACTACAAATGTTTATTATAACATCATTAATAAGTTATACATTGCTCGCGCTATAATAAAAAAAGTCCATTTACAAATCGACAATAAGTTATGCGTTATGAATGCTTTACAATGGAACAAATTATCGCGTCAGCTCGAAGCATTACCGCTGATTTGCCGCGAAAGAAAACACATTTGTCTCTGCCGTGCAGACCACACGGCCATAGATAATTAATACAGCTCACAATTTATAAATATTTTTTTTTCTGTTTAGTATTCTTTATATAATATTTTTTATTTTTATTGTTTTTGTTGACTAAACAAGATTCACTTTTTTACCGTTTTTTTTTAATTTGTGCATTTGTTTATGTCAAGAAATAAAAATGGCAGACACTACAAATGGCAACATTGATAATTTCAGCAAAATTTTATTTGAAATACTTAAAAGACTTTTCCCGCCAACTTTTATCGGTTTTTTTATTTCATTTTCATAATCTTATTATATTATCAGTTATACTGTTTAATTTTAGTGGCGTATTATACAATGTAGTTTGATTAAGGCGTATAAGTGAATTGATATGAAATAAATACGTGCATCGTGACTTTTTAAGTTGACGAAAACGAAGAAGATTTTGGTAGAATAGCCAACATTTTATCAAGACGTTATGTGACAAGTTAACTAGTACATAGCTAATTACCATCAAAGAATACAACTTTTTAAAAAAATACGAAAAAAAATAATGGTAATAATAAGGGTAATAAAAAAGCGGGAAGTAAAAAAATAAATTCTTTGTTTATATCCGCACTCTATTAATCAGTTTATCTATCTACCTGTGTGGTAAAAAGACATCGCTAGAATTCATTCTCACCATAAAGTTGTGAAACATGCACCCCTACCGTTGTTTCTCACATAAGACTCGTCAACTTACAGCGCGATAATCGGGCATAACCAGACGAAGCTCGACGAGACAGCTTCCGGCACGAATGACACTTTCGCCATATATGCAAGCTGACACTATGTAAAGCACGAACTTGAGACGTATAAATATAATGAAATTTGAATGAAATTGATAATACGTGTAATTTAAATAAATAAAAAGGTGCGTCTTAAAGATAAAAACACATTATTTCAACGATATTCATTGATTTACACCGGTTTATATTAATTGTAGCAGTAAATTTGTATCTAGTACTTTAGTTAAGTTATGAAAAAATCAAAAATAAATATAAGTTTAAAAATCAAATCTTTCTATCGAATTGCTAATTATATTATTTTTAATTAGATTAAATATTTTAATATTGTTTGTTTTATATTTAACTAAAAAAATGATATTTGAAAAAATGTGAAAATAAGTTATAATAGAACTTTATAAAAATGTCAAATAAATAGAAAAAAAGAGAGAAGCGTCATAGGACGCTTGGTAGATATAAAATATTGACGACAGCTCGGTCTTTACCATATGCTCACGGCCACGTGTAAGTGACCCTGTATAGAGTCGAGTGGAGGGAAGCGTAGCCTGAATCAAGACGACGTTTCAGTCTACGATATCAGTCCCATATCTCGTGATATCTTATCAACATTAATCTATCTGTTAATAGTTTAAGTAGTAGCACTGCTTACATGTTTGATGTCAAGGTAATGAAGGCCTCAATCACCACAATTCATTTATATTGTGGTGATTGAGGCCTTCTATATAATCTTAATTAAATATATTATTGTAATTTAAAAATGATTGATAATTAAAAATAAATTAGAAGGAAATTATTTCTCCAGTAAGTACACACAGATAATTCAACTCAATTTATATAATATATAAGATAGTATTTATTATTACGTATTATTATTTAATAATACGTTTTTCTCGTAACTTCTTTTTACGCATTATCACTTTATGGAATCAGCCTTCAATGATATTTCGGAACTGATACACATTTGAAACTTTAAAAAAACAAGTCTCTAAATAATTATCAAAGGCTAATAATGCTTCTGCGATATCAATGGTGTTGTTGTCTATGGGCGGCGTTGATAACTTTCTATGAAGAGAGGCGCTTGTTTGTTTACCTTCATATCCCATAATTCGTTATGTGATAATTTATAACCTGTTTTCATTTTTATTTAAAACCTTTTTGTCAACGTTTTCTAAAATAAAATAAAAAAATACGCGTATCAGTATTTCAAAGCATTATACACTCGTTGTCACTGGATACTCGGCACATGAAAGGAGTCACTAATACATTCACTATAACTGACCAGTGTAAGATGAACCGCCGCGTCCCGCGAAACGTCGGATAAGCTTTTACACCGGAGGGTTGTTTTACATAAAACCCGGTGCCTAGTTAAACAGTGACTACGCCCGGAGGTACCATGAATATGCAATGCCTATAAATGTAGTTTTATCCGTGCTTGTAACTTTCTCCGCCGCGGCGGTACTGTGATGGACCAATGCCGCACGAACTACCACGCCAACTAATTTATATGTAGTTAGGATCGCAAATTACTTGACACACTTATAGCCTACATTATAACGTGTTATAATTTTATTTATTTATGTAACGACGGCCTAATGAGGACTTAAAACACCGCGACCATTGATTCCTAAAGCGCATGAGCTACAGTGTGTTTTTGGGGTCAATGGTCGCGGTTTCGATTCTTGCATCGAGATAACTATGTATACAGGATATCGGGACAACATTGGGAAAACTATATTAATTCTAAAAATCTAGGTATCCCGTTTATTCGCCTTGGAAAATAGTGTTAGGGTAATTTCCATTCCTCCAGAAATGGAAAAGTTTGTGCTCAGTTATATTTATACATTTTTTCACACACACACACACACACACATACATTCACAAGCTTTTCTATCCGTACACCGAAAAAAGGAGAAAAAATAAAGTCTCTAAAGCAATAAATTGGATACATTGACTTCGAGAAAGTGAAAACTAAAATAATTAATTGAAAGAAAACTAATTATTAATTTTTGTCGGTGATTTGCAGTTAAAAAACCTTGAGTTAGACGGCGTGTATTAATACTAGTCACTGAGTAATATAAAAATGAAGAACAAAATAATGTATTGTTTCAAATATTTAGTGTATAATAAAAATAAATACTATTTAAAAATATACCAAAATTATATCAATTATTTTATTTATATTTAGAAAAAATCTTTATTACATTTTTCACATTGATTTGGAGTATTTTATACATACATACATTCATATCGTCACGCCTGTCTCCCGTAGAAGTAGGAAGAGGTGGTCTCTTCCTACTTCTGATTTTAGATTCCGATTTAGATCTTCATCCCCTACCATCTCAGCATACTTTCCTTGCTTCCTCCACACTCATTACTCTCCTCATGCAAGCCCGCCAGTTAAAGATACTCTTGACCTAGCCTTACCTATAAACTTTTTATTATTATTGTATTTTATTATGAAATGATTAACTTGCTAACTGACGTAAGAACTTTAAATCTGTATCACGGTAATTAATACAAATATAACTATTTAGATTGATATATAAATAGACTATTTTTATATGATATATTTGAACAGATGAAGCAAAAAGAAACGTTCTTTATTTATATTAACTTAAGTAATTATTTCTATAGAATATTATTAAGTAATAATTATAAAAAATAAATTAGTTATTAAAGGAAGTATTTTAAAAGAGAAAAATAAAACAAGTTGTTTTTATTAAAAAAAATTAACGTAACTGTATTCATTAGTAGAAAAATATATACAGGAAATAAATATAATAAATTAACTTCAAACTAAAGATATATTTTGTCGCACTGCACTGCCTATATTTACATATTTTAAATTGTAATTAATATTAATTAATAATTTAACGCGAATATCACAATAGTCGAAATCTAAAATCGAAAAGTTATCGAGAACAATAAGTTGGTACTCCCCATGTGTTTAGAACTGGTGTAGTTTTTAAAAAGAAGATTAGTAATGTTAATAGCATTACTAAAATTCTTTTGAAGTTTTCAACTAAATAAATCCTTGAGTACGTTTGATGGATCACCTTCAGTCATAGATTAACAGTCATTGGTCTAGTTATGGAGCTGAACCTACAATGATAGATGCGTAAGTACAACCCTTACCAATTAAGCTATTGCCGCTTCGGTCCTGAATGAAAAACATTCCGAGGAGCATAAGTTATTATTCTCATGTACAAAAATACGGTTAAATACGCGATTATACACCGAAAATCAACTCATTGTCCAGGTCAAACGCGAATGCATTAAACACCTCATACACCATCCAAAACCCCCATGTTAAAGCGTCACCCACCTTGATCCAACTTCACTTTCCCACTCCCACCATCCCAAAGCTTAAATGACGATGTACTCGATTCAGCCATACGGGGGCTACTCGTGTAATTTGGTGGTAACCGGGACGGCGGGGAGAGAAAGCTGCCGTAGGATATAGAAGAGTTGACGCCTAGAGACGTATCCAAAGTGGAATAGTATCCCGAAGAAGCAGCAGATGGTGGTGGTGGCGCTGGAGGCTGCTGAACACGAGAGGCCTCGGCGTACGCATCCAAATGCGTTCGCACTAAAGCCACCAGTTCGCTGTAATTGGTCACACCAGCCCCAGCGCCGGCCACTCTGTAAAGCAACAGCCGCGCCTCCCCGAAAAGACTGTCTAAAATTTTACCTGTCGTGAAGAGGACGATCGCCTTCAGACAGGAGTACTCCGCCGAGTCGACGTGGAGCGCTTTCAGCTTCTCCACTTGCTCTTGGAAGATCCGTATATGGTCCATGAAGGCAACAACTCGGTCCGCCGCCATCGGCGAGGCGTGCAGGCCGGCGGCGGCTAGTAAGGGGGCGACGTGGAGGGGCATTGAACACTGGGAAGCGTTGAGCACAAACAACTCCGACCAGACGAGTCGTAGTAAAGCAACTTGGTCCGTCACTTGTAAATCGGGGAAGAAGGGGATGTTCCTCGCCCATTCAACGGCGGAGAACAATAATCTGGCTGCGAGCTCGCAGATATTGTCGATGCCCATCACGTTGGTGGGCTGCACGCATTGCCCGTACCGCGAGGTGGGGTACGGCTCGGCTCGGAGTAAAAGAGATATGTATGAGGAGAGATAGGGATGGCTGTTAAGGCCCGTGGCCGGGTCGCCGTTTGCCAGAGTGAACTGGCCAGGCAACGCGAGGCCTGCAGGTTGCGTTGGAGGCACTCGCCCTCTTTGCACGGCTGAAACAATAGAAAACATATTATTAATACTAGAGGATCATCGGATTTACGTAATTATTAATGGAAATAGAAATATGTTCGTGACACACCATTTTTACAAGAAATTGAAGTTCTAGCTAATAAAACGAAATAAAATTTAAATTTAACATAGAGAAGAATAAAAAACTTAATCTAAGATGTACTTCAAAATGGTTCTTGCTCAGCGTAAGCCAGCACTGTATAAGAGCACCCGGCGCTGGTTTTCAGAGGAACTTATGTGGCTAGATCGCTGACCACAGTGATTATTTATAGATTTGAATAAGAAATTATAAAAAAATTTAAGCGTCCCAACAAATGTCAGGTATTTGTCGGGACGCTTAAATTTTTTACAAGAACTTCAATGCTAAATCACCTAAATAAAAATTAAATTTAATATTGTAAAGAATAAAAAAGCTGAATCTAAGATGTATTACAAAATGGTTCTTACTCAGCTTAAACCAGGCGCAGTATAAGAGCATCTGGTGCTGGTTTTCAGAAGAACCAATATGGCTAGATCGCGGACCACAGTGATTATATATAAATTAGAATTAATATATTTTTGCTTATATCATCATCATCATCAAGGCATTACAGCCACGGGTGGGCCTTAGCCTGGTCCAGTAGATGTCAGTCGGATCTTCGTTTAGCTTTTTCCTTCCAGCCCCTCACACCGATTGTCCTTAAGTCGTCTTCGATTCCATCTAGCCATCTGAGCTTAGGCCTTCCGCGACTTATTCGACCATCTGGTTTGCAGTCAAGTAGGTGTTTGGGTACTCTAGCCTCGTCCATCCGTATTACGTCCAACCCAACAAAGGCGTCCAATTTTGATGATACCATTTTTGCTTATATAGGTGAGAATATTTTGTAATATCTTAATAGTATATTTGTAAAATTAAATTAATCACACTAGATATTAATACTGCTAAAACTTCTGCAACTGCCATCAGCAATCTTATTGAAACATAAAATAATTATAAACCCACACAGAAGTTTCTTAAGGCGTCACAATAGGAAGCAATATTAATTTAAGCGTCCCAACAACTGGCTGACAGTTGTTAAGAGGATCATAAACTGCGCTATTACGGCCGCGGCGTAATGACGTACTCGTATGCTAATTGTCAACTTCGGGCTTTAACCGTTCACGAGGCAGTTTTATAGCTTGAATTTATGCTCTTGTTTTCAATTTAGCTTCATATTGATATTCTTATAATTCTTCATTTGAATGGAATTATTATTGTGGTAAATAACACGCCTTTAAATAATAAGTATGTAATTATTTTTAAGATTTATGTTATCTGTGCACTGCCAGTATGAAAACAATAGCCTACACTGAAAATCAACGCTGTGAGTTACTAGAGCTTCAGACTGAATATAGAACCTTATTATTCATGGAAAAATGGACCGATTCTAGATTATGTAATTTTTTTATATATTCATGCCTTTCCCCCGCAGGGGTTGGCAGAGACCACAGAGCTCCATCCGCTATCATTCATCGCAGCGAAACGGCTTTCCATTAGTCGCTTTTCGCCCTCGTGATAATCAGGACGTGACGGTTGGCGTACCACGTCGTCGTCATTTTCAACAATTTTTGGTATATTAAATTTTTGTATTATCATTAAGAAGTCGAATAGAAACAGTGGACAGAGACCTTCAAGACGTGCCATGTACCACGATATTTAACTACACTCTTCCAGTTTTTTCCAGCCGACCTGCGCAGATGGTCGCTCTATTTAGTTGTTCGGAGCCCTCGCTATATTTACGCGATCTCTACTCAAGCACTCGTCTTTATCAACGATTGTCGGTTTTTCTATAAAAATAACAAGCCTCTTGCCCTTTCAGTCTGGATAGCTTTGTATGCAACTTTGAGCATGTGAAGCAGAAATATATAGCCAGGACACACTAGTTAAATACTTAAGTCATCAATCAGGCTTTAAGATATCTTGTTGTGTGGATATATCTAATGAAGTAGGTACATACTACTTTCGTATCTATGTTAATGACTTTGATTACAGTCTGGTCTCATCCCGCCTCGGCGTTGTAACGACTCAACACAGTTCCGACGAGTGTAATTTCTATTAATGCGATTTAAATTGGTCACCGTTTGAAATTTGACCTTTGTTTCAATATTGGCTGGCAAACATCTCAGATGCCTCCAACGTTGTGGATAGACCCACAAGTGGTTGGTGGTGGTGATCACTTACCACCAGATGACCTGCATGCTCGTTTGCCTACCCTGCTATATAAAAAGAAAAAATATAATATGCTGCGCAGTATCATCACACTTTCGTATTTAATGGTTCACTATAGTTTTGTAATTTCTACGAATTGGGAAACCGGGAATCCTCTTAAAATTCCACCTTGGAAGGTATTAAATGACGTTTTTATGGGATAGGAAAGCAAACGGGCAAGAGTGTCGCTTGATGGAAAGCAACCAACGCCAGGCGTAAACATCTAAAACATCATAGGCATCACAGAAGAGACAGAAATGTTAAGGCTTGTTATTTGAACATTTCAACGTCGTATCTCTTCGAAAACATGCCGCCGAATGCAACTGGTTCCACAGAGTGCGTGGAAAAGTTACGGGAAAAACGCACCATACTGCATCGCCACTCATTCAGATGTTAGGGATGAGACTTCTATTTGTGGCGAGTTGTGCGTAGTGGAATTCAAGGGCAAGAATCCGAATAATCGGAACATTCCTCAAGGGGAAAGCGATAAAAGATGGTGAGATGTGATGAGATCTCCTTTTGCAATGTCAATATGTAATTATATAGTAAGCATATAAAGTTCGGTCCATTAAAGTGTTTCTAGATTCTTTTTTCATTCCCTAATAAAATTAAATTTAAGGCACTGTATCTCTGATATACATAAATATACTTAAGTTACACCTACAAATTGGCGATATAGAAGACCTGGTGCACCAGCCAAGCCAGGACGAGATTAAGGCACTTCGACTTCATTGGATTAGTCACACTGAGCGAATGGACGAGGATCAAAGTGTCAAGAGGGCATATTTGTGTAGACCAAGTGGTCAAAGCTCAGTTGGTCGACCCAAATATCGCTGGAGAGGTCAGGTGCAGCAATTGGCAAGAATAAGCGCAGGACAGGGTAAAATGGAGCACTCTCGTTTTGGAGGTCAAGATCCACTTCGCGTCACTGAGCCAGCGGTATAAGTACGCAAGTACACCTACAAGTAATAACTCTCAATCTAACATCCCTGATTAACCATGGATTTTATTAAAGTGTGGACTAACATTCTTCTTAATACTACTGGAATTCTTGTTAACCATTCTAAGTAAGCTAATAATGTTTGTGCTTGGAAAATGTTTCACATAAATAGTTAAATAGAAGATACGAATTTAAACTCACGACCTAAAATTGTAGGCCCGATCTTTAAAAAAAATCTCTTTCCCATATAGTTTATTTTACTTCTAGTATCAAATAAACCTGTTTCATATTTAAAATATAGTAATTAGTTTTCAAAGCGGCGCTAAACAATCGCTTTTGTCCGAGCTCGCACCGGTCATCGATTAAAGATAGTGATGTTCTCCCCGATGTCGAGACATGGAGATGTATCGACAGATAGCGTAATGACGCGCTATTAGGCTAGGTGTCGATGCGGCGTGGGAGAGACTGCGGCCTACATTCGATGGTTAACCGGCCTCTAGTGACGTGCGTTGCGTCACCGAAACTAATCGAATCGTGGTCTCGGTCTTACCAAGCGTTTCTGTGAAACAACCTTGATTTGTTCAGGCATCTTTAAGAATTTTTTCTTCTTTGATGGCAATTAGCTAGAAATATTATGCCAGTGTCGATTAAAATAAAATCAAGTTTAATCAAACTTTATTTAGTAATAAACAATTAAATAATATAAATAATAACAAAATGAGATTATGAAAATAAAATAAAAATTTTCAGGTCTTCCACAAGCTGTTGACTATGACGATAATGGCCAAAGACGTTTCCCGTCAATTAACATCAGTTTCAGATAATGGTATTCATGATCAAATAATATCTGATATCACTCTCATTAACCTATGTTATTATCAATTATATTGTTCAATTCTGGTGGCATATTGTATAGAATATTTGACACAATACTTAACCTAAATGCCTTAATTGTTTGACAGAATAATAACGTATATGTTATCGTATTTAAGTGTAGTGAAAGTAAATAAATGCATGGATTGTAATTTTTTAAGTTGACAGCAGAAGTTCATAATAATTTTGGTAGAAGCCAACATTTAATCAAGTCGTAACGTTACAAGTTGAATTTACATTTCAATATACTTGTTATTATTTTATTTGACACTGGCATAATAGTTACAGCTAATTGCCATTAAAGAAGAAAGAACATATATAACAAGGAAAACATCAAGAAGTAACAGATTATTTATTTTAATTTCTTTTCAAATCACAGTTATTACATTTTTGGTCCAGACCAGTCACACCCCTAGCAGAACGTAAGCGCAATTACTCTAATTCAAATGGAATTATTCCGTAGCTACATTGGCACGTAACAGTTTAATTGAATTGTTGTTGTAATATGGAGCCATGATGCATGTTTTCCAATAATTGCTATGCTAAATATCAAATATTGACCGCACGACTATACTCAGACAGAATAAGTTGCTGCACTCATGCTAAAGCACAGAACTTTCCTTTGATCATATCTTAAACGAGATCCTCAATACAATGACTATTTGTCTGTAGCATGAATGGGCCGTTTCGCCCGGAAAAGTACACACACACTTAACCGGAGTCTGAGTGATAGCTTAGCTACCGCGTTTCATCCGGTGAGTGGTTGAGTTCATCCCCCGTCCATAATCATTGGAGAACTTACTTCATTCCATGCACCACCACTTTGAGAAACCAGCTAAGCGGTATAACCGAACCGTTACAACATTGGAACCTACTATTATCTCAAAGGCAACGCATCTGCAATGCATGGGTATTGCAGATGTCAATGGGCAACGTTGATTGCTTTCCATGAGGCGACACGCTTGCTCCCTCGCCCTATCCCACAAAAAGAGACATTTACGAATGGGGAGACACGACCAGTAAAGGATCAAATCCTTATAGAATATCTGGATTGTGATAGCATTTTTCCATATTATCGCATTTATTACGGTGAAATCAAAAATCCGGAAGCCCAAACCTTTCTCCTCTCCGTACTTATCTTCCTCTCATATTATTCGTATATTATTCTAACGCATTTCCAGTGCATTTTGTGGTATTGATGACATTAGGTCATACTACCATTAGTTGTCTTTACGATGCTCTTCCACAAAACTTAATATAACTTCAGAATAATTTCCGAACTGACATGGTATTAAAAGGCCATAATTAAAAGGCCGGAAACGTTTCTACAATGTCTCTGGTGTTGCAAATGTCTATGGTCGGCATTGTTTACTTTCTATTAATCAAAAATTGTTCGTTTGCTTTACTATACCGTAATAAATAGATATATTTTAATGAGTTTAATATAAAATTGGCAAAACAAACTTAAGACCAATTGAAAAAATCTGTAATCACAGGTTGGAACCTGCCAGTTGCATTCTTTGACAAAAAAAAAGAAAACTATTCACCGCGCGTGCCAGAGCATTCGCGCCGGTGTTGTTCCCGCCAAAAAACGTTCACGTTGAAAATGCCGATCGCGCCAGACATTTTTGTTGTGTTCCTGCACCGAACGACAGTTGTTCCAATGGTTGAACTCAAGTATTTCGATATTTTCACGACGACTCGCCCCGATACAAATTTGTCGTTTTAAGTTGTCACGATTGTTGAATGAACTCGTTCTAAATCGAACTGTAGCGAATTTAATTATCCGTTTCATTATACGGTTCTTATTATTATTTCTGTGCAGGATGGTTTGCAGGAACCGGATGCATGTATGCGAAGTTCGGGCTGCAGCAAATCGTAGCTGGTGCTTTGGCGAAGGCCTGTTTCTAGCAGTGGACTCCCATAGGCTGATTTATTATATAGGCACGATATAGGCATTAGGCATATAAACATTTTATTAGATTATTATTATTAGAATATTATTGTTATTGATATTATTTCATTATGTAAATTTATTAATAGTTATTACTTGTAATTTATATATACTTTTCATTAGATTAATACTAAAATACTTTTGTTATTGTTATTTTTCATCATATAAATTGATAAGTACTTATTATTTATTATTTGCTGACATAAACTTTTAAAAACATTTATTATTAGAATAATTTTATAAGATTATTGTTTTAATTATAATAATACTTATTTCACCATACTGAATCTATATGGTAAGGATAAAAATATTGATTGTTAAGAGTTTTGCAGGAATTATTTTGTACGTTTAATTCTGTTTCCAGAAATAATCACATGTATAATTTTTTAAATAAACATTTTAAAGTCGATGTTAAACATAGTTATTCTATCAATAAAGAGCCAACTAAATACTAATTACATTCAATTTATTTTATACGTGAGATTGAATCTACATTTTTTACGATACCGAGCATGACATCATCGTGCCTCTGACAAGTTGACGCGATTTAAATACCTATTTTTTGTGTCACCATCCTTTTGTAGAACAGGTGTAAAACATGGCCGCTAGGAAACGCGAGAATATTTTAATAGTGATTGAACTATTATTAGTAATTTTTGAATAATTCGAATTGAGATTCTTTCAAATTGAGATCACTAGTTCGTAGTATATCATGTAGATATGGGATAACTGGTGGTACAATTTAGTTTAAACATAGATAATAAAAAAAAACTTCAAAGTATATAGATAAAATTCAGCTCCATTCTAGCTCCATCTTCAGCTATATATATCCAGTTTCTATCACCCACTCTACGTGCCACGGAAGGCATCCCACACTACTTGCCGAGACGTGATCTCTTCAACAGTTGTGTGTTCTTCAACAAAAATGATCAGTGCATTCCCGAAGTGGAAGTTAGCTCAGACAGGAGCTTTATGGATGACTTTAGTTCTCACAACTATTTTTGTGGACTTTTCCCGCCAACTTATATCAGTGACGTTGTGTTTTTATTTCATTTTCATAAGCTTATATTATTATCAGTTATATTGTTTAATTTTGTTGGCATATTAAATAATATAGTTTAATTAATTAGTGTATAAGTGAAATGATATGAAATAAATGCGTGTATTATAACTTTTTAAGTTGACTGAAAAAGTCCATACAGAGTTTTGGTTAAAACGGGGACTATTTTATCAAGACGTAACGTGATAAGCTGACTTGTTACATTTCAAGACACTGGATATTATTGTATTTAATTTGACACTGGAATAATAGTTTTAACTAATTACCATCAAAGAAAAACAACTATGTTTGTACTATACCATATTTTGTAACGTTAAAAAATACAAAATTATTTATCATATAGCAGAAGGAACCAGCAAAAGTGTTCGCTTCTTCTTATGTAGCGTAGATATAACAATTAGAAATCAATCCGAATCAATTAGATGTTAAACAACTTTCTATATTGCAAAACATATTCCGAATAGGTGTATACATTTGACACATTAATTTAATTATCATTCTTAGAGTTAAACAAAATGTTAATGGCGCTAACAGCACGGCTTATATAAATATATCCATTAGTGGACATTTGCATTTCACTATGTCACATCATTTTGGATTTCTCTTGTATTTAATTTAATATAAGGCGATCGTGTACAAATGAATATCACACGCATCGAATATTATTAATAAAAATACACTTTAAAACGCACTTAGTTAAAAGACATGGAAGTGTTTATCTTTCCAGAACAGATACTAAAGGAATTCTTTTGATGAAAACTAATAAATTACCATCGCTTCGGAAACACAGTATTTAATAACTTAAATGTAACGCGTTTTTTAAATGTGTTACTTGTAACCTTAACTTAACACGTGCTTTGGGTGATCATTTGGTTAAATGTAACACGTACTTTATGTAAATACTCATTTGTAACTTAAATGTAACGCAGTTATTTATACCTTGATCATTTGAAGCGAATCTTGTCATAAAATATTGGACCAGTGATATATAATATAATATAAATATTTTAATTATTGAAATAAAAGTTTGGTTAATATTTATGCAGAAGCCCTAGTTTGTTTATAATTATGGTAGGTAAGTGAGTAAGATCTTTTATTTACTTTTTTATTTAATCATATATTGTCATAATATGACGTAAAAAGCGAAAAGCGGTAAATGACTAAGGTGTCGTTTTTTCTCGCCAACTTACATCAGTGACGTCGTGTTTTCATTTCATTTTCATAATCTTATATTATTAACAGTAATATTGTTTAATTGTGGTGGCGTATTATGCAATATAGTTCGATTAAGGTGTATTAGTGAAGTGATATAATATAAATGCGTGTATTGTAACTTTTTAAGTTGACTGAAAAAGTCCATAGAAGGTTTTGGTAAAATGGACACAAATTTATCAAGACGTAACGTGATAAGCTGACTTGTACATTTCAAGAGATTGGATATTATTGTATTTTACTTGACACTGGCATAATAGTTGTAACTAATTTTCACCAAAGAAAACAAAGACTCAGGTGTCAAAAAATTGTATATTTGTATTAGAAAATAAATATTGCATTCAATGATCTGCGTCTCACAGCTCTGCGATTAATAGAAAATTTTGTACAGAGATGAAACTTATTATTTTAGTGATCAGCTATAATTTTTCAGAAATCCTAAGTCTTTTTGGCTCTGCTTGGTTTTTATTTTGCGATTTATTTTAATACTTTTTCACTTTTTTACGTTGATATGTATACCGCAAATGTAGAAATAATTCCTATAATATTTGTTTTAATGTAATATCTGTAAATTTTAGATATAGATTATATATAGAACATGAAAGTGAAAAAATATTTTAAAACCAAAACAAACAACCTATTTACGTGCATAGACAACTAAACTGTTAGATTATGTATCATATTATTTTATGCGGATCACGTACACTATCGAATGAGACGATTTATTTATCGTACTTTGATAATGGATAAGCGACTTTAACTTGACTTGTTAGAGTTTATGTTACGTATATTTAAGTGTTTTCTACGTAGATAATTTCGCTCTTGACACAGATTGTGCAAAGGAAACAATTTAACGGGTAATTTGTGAGATGTCGCGGTACGGTCGGATTCTGTATTAAATATAATATCAAGTAATAGCCTATATTTGAGTTATTGCGAGATACGTTGACACTGACCGTTCGTCTGCTTCACAAGCATAAAGTCACTCAGAGAGCTATGGCTCTCTATCCTCGGAGTTTCCCTGGTGGATATGATACGGAGTAAAGAAATCCGCCAGAGAACCGAAGTCACCGACATAGAAGTGGTGGAGCCACGCTGCAGACGAAAACTTTGTCAAGAATGGAATATTATTTGTCTCTAGTAATGGGCCGGCTCGCCCGGGGAAGTATCATACCAGCAGTGGACTTCCGCACGCCATTGATGATGATGATGAGATACATATATCTCTTTTGATAATGTAATTATATTTGTTTATGAAAAAACAAATAATAAAATGTTAAAAACTTTTCAACGGTTTCAAAACGTGGAACGCATAAGTATCTAAACTAATTGTACTTATTAAGAGTCTTATGAGCCCTACTTTTTATTTTGGTGTGTTAATGAAAATCGTTTAAATTAAAACTTGTTGTATTCCATTTTGCGCTTTATGATGAAAGCGATAGGCAATATAGGATAGGTTAGTTGATGGTAAGTGACCACTACTGACCAAAAACATACGTATGTGGTTCAGCAGGAATTACAGATAATACTTCATCTATCTTTGGGTGAGGATGTGAAAAATAAGATGGGGAGAAGAAAATAAAGGAAGAAGAAGGAATAAGGCCTCTGGATGGATCCTAAAATCTCCGTATTTCGATGATATTATGTGTTTGTGTGTGTGGTAATTGCTCGATTGATCCCCCATTATTTTTTTAAATATAATTTGAATTCTGATAACCACTCCAACTAAGCTAATAATGCTTCTGCTTGGATCTGATTTACATAAATAATCCAGTGGAGGATACGAACTCACGACGTATAGATCGTAAGCCCTCGTCAGAGTTATGCCTTGAACTAAGCTTTTGCCTATATAAAAAAAAATATAGTGATTGCACATGGCAAACATGGACGCCGACACTGTTAATTACTGGGAAGAACTAGCACACGGATAAGAAACCGGTCCCACTCTAATAAAATAATTCCAACATGCCACCGCAGTTGGAACGGATCGACAATTACGACCCCGCTCTAATTTGTTACGAGATCGATTAAGTGATTGTAAATATCTCTGTTTGTTTAATAAAGACATTATTATTAATAGTCGTTGACATTGCTTTAATATAAACAAATAAATGACATGATTGTCACGTTTGTCGGTGAACTAAAAGCTTTAAAAAGATGAATGTTGGTGCAGATGTCTTTTCTTCTTATGGCCCTATGTCCCGAGGGACAGAGGCGTCCACAGTGCTTCTCCATTGGGATCGATGCAGATGTCTATGGGCGGCGTTAATTGCTTTCCATCTGGTAGTAGGTACGCTTACTTCAATTCCTTTCTTCTACTACTTCTCAGTCACTGTATTCTTGTCAGAGTGTTCGGGGTTACTATTTCTGGCAGTGGCTTGTTTACAATCCGTAGCGATCCTTCGCGCACTGATAGGGCCATTGCATACAGCCTTTACATGATCGGCTCAACGTAATGGAGTTCTACCTCGTGGTATTTCTCCCTTCTATCTTGCTTACACCATAAGGCTTTCTAGAAAAGCTTTACTTTAGAGCTCAAAAGATGGAGGACCAAAGTTACTTGATACCGAGTTCTTTCGAAATGCCTTTCTTACCCATAAAAATATTTTAACAAACTAAATAATTTATTCTTGTCATAAAATAACGTAACATTTTGTATACAGCTAATATATATCACAACTTGGTCTTTCATTTCCAGAGGAATGGAAATTAAACAACCATATTACATACATTCGTACGATCACCCCTATTTTCCGTAGAGTTAGGCAGAGAACACAGACCTTCTCAGTAAAAATTCTTAGCTTTATCCACACTCATCACTCTTTTCATAGAAGTTCGTCGATTAAGGGTACTTTTAACATGGCATATCGTTATAATAATAAAATTAATTGAAATAATTCATCTTAATTAGTCGATCAATTTACTTGATTATTCGAAACTTGTAAACACTCGCTATCTCCCATCTACTATGAACGCACCTCTTCAAGATATATGTCTACACGCGCTGCAATGAATCTTACAAATCTCGTAATAGAAGTAATGTCCCTGATAGCTGGAAACACCGCGGACGCCACTCTTAATGGCTCTATTTATTGCTTGTTATTTCTTTATTCATTCGAGTTAACATAACATGGTGAAATCTCAATTAAATGAATTTCAAATGGATACAATTTAATTTTGTTTTATAAGCATACAATATTAATGTAGAATAACAATAAAATAACAAACGACCTAATTGGCTCAGTGGCGGGGTTTACGCTTCACAGTCAATAGACGCGGGTTCGATCCCCACATCGGGATAAATATATGTATGGTCTGATTACCACAATCGGATTATACAATTACCTCGAGGCGGACATAAAACCCATGCGACTCCCAAAGCGGTAGATTACTCACTGAGATAATGTTAGTTACTTTAATCAATCTAATTGCTTAATTACATATCGACGCAAAAAAGCAAAGCGTAGTAAACCACAAAATGAAAACTTATCATCAGAGCCAAAAATAAAACTTAAGATTTTTGAACAAATTGTATCTGATTACTCAAAAACTATCAGTTTTTTTATTTGGGATAGGAAGGCAAACGAGCAGGCGTGTCACCTGATGGAAAGCAATCAAGGCCTAGACATTTACAGCGCCATAGGTAGGGCGGAAGCGTTTCCGACCTTTAAGGAAAGAGTCATGATGGGATTGGGAGGGGGAGGGGAAGGTGTTGCGCCTCCAAAAGTCAACCGCTCATCTTACAAAGCGTGGTAGCTAAGCTACCACTCAGACGCCGGTTTTCTGTGGGAGTGTGGTACTTCCTCGGGCGAGCCGGGCGATTCTATTGGTCGTGAGCTATGAGACTTATAGACTATGATCATTCGACACAGTAACTTTTTCTGAAGTTGTCAAGAAAGGCCAAGTCAAAAGTACCCTTAACCGGTGAGCTTTTACGAAGAATATGATAAGTGTAGCAGATGGAGATCTGTGGTCTCTGCCTACCCCAACGGGAAATAGTCGTGATAATATGTATGTATGTATTTATTTACTGAATAAAGCTCGTATGTCAATATTGTTGTTAAAATGTCCTTTATATTTTCCATTCGGTTTATATTATATTTGCGTCGATAATTTATTAGAAGTCATTAATGTAGAGTATAAAACATTCACGGTCATCAGTAATAAAAGAGGAAAATTGCATTTATAACGTGTAGGTATTTGAGAATGCAGACATTATTATATTTAATGCAATTTGTTTTATACTGGTATCAATATTTATCTATTTCTGATATCATCTACATTAAATTTATGGATTATTAATGGAGTCAGGCGTTACTTTGCGGAAATCCATCACTATGTGGACAGTCAAAAGTTTTACTTAGCTAAGATCCGCGACAAGCAAAACAATGACAGAAAATTAATAATGTGTTCGGTTGTCTTCCGTAAAGGATACCTGAGGATGCCTCGTGTTGGGGCGAAACACGTGTTGTTTACAAGATGGAAAAGTGGATGTGTATTTGGTGTGGTGTATATGTAAGTTTTTGGTTAAAGTTCCAAATAAATCCACTTTATCCAGCACAAAAAAAAACACACATTATTAATTTTCTGTTATTGTTTTGCTTGTCGCGGATCTTAGCTAAGTAAAATTCTTGACTGTTCACATAGTGATAGATTTCCGCAAAGTAACGGCACACTCCATTAATAATTCATTTTCAATGTCCATTTTATTTCAACATTCTTTTGATTTTAAAATAATACCGACAAACAAACATAAAAATCATTTTGAGTGAATTCTATGACACATATAGGTAGATATCAGAAGCGTCTGTTTGAGTAATACTCGATTTGCGATTCCCAATTAACTAACTATGGGTTTTCATACTTTGAGAAGGAATAAGAGCGCACCTTTATTAACAAGTCCGCGGTCTAGCTCCAATGGTATCAACGTCTTAGATATCAACGTCCTCAGGGACGTTGATATCTAAGACGGATTCTCCCACACTACAGAACTTCTACAAGTGCTAGTGCAGCATTCTTAGATGTAGTAATTAGAACCAGATTTCTAACATAGTTTTTATGTAAGTTGTTACTAACAAGTGGACCTGAGTTGTCTGATAAATAAATCTGTTATTGTTCCATGCCCAGCGTCATGGAATACAGCAACACCCCTCATTTCAGATAGTTAGCTGGCTAGTTTCTATATCTATCTAATTTGATAAAATTTTAATGTTTCTTCCCATCCCATCCGAACCTACTGGTGGATCCCATCCGAATCCACTGGTGGTACAATCGGTAAATTATTCACCCGAATTAAACGCGCGCCCGAAAAGACGACGCCCGCGTAATGTGTTACACGATCCGGACGACGAAACAGCGTCATTCGGATCCACTCACGACACCAACACTCACACGCACCCCGGCTCTAGCCGAGCACGTAGAGTAGGGAACACTTCTACACCGGCCGCTTACACGAGATTCTCTCACATACCCGGTCAGTTCTCACCCCCTAGACCTTAGGGTCTATGGGACTAATAGGGACTATAGTTACTAAAGTTCAATCCTCCCCTACATGTTTAACGTAGAATCATGACGAGTTTAAAATCAGCACACACACATGTATCTCCGACACGGCGTCAGGCCGATGGAGTCTGCTATTTGCGCAGATTCCCAATTATATTTTACTTGCCCGCGGGCCCTGAATACGATAAAGCTGTTAAAGCCAATAGGCTACCAGCATTAACATCTTCGAATCCAATCATTAATGTTTCTTAATTTCTGTTTCGTTTTACCTTTATTCTTATAGTAGGTATTATATAATTTCTTATTTATAATTTTTATATTACATATTTTTTGTCTTTACTTCATTATAAATATTCAAATGTTTTTTTTCTTCCTTTCAATTTAGGGTTAGCATCCCGGGTATCTTATAACAATTCTTTAGGTCCTAGCGCAATAAACAGCTTCATTTACCGTTCGCCTATTTATTTTAGTTGTTAGCCACTATCTCGTTATGTCTCGATACAAGTTGATAATCCGTTATTTATGTCGGTCATTTTTCAAACGGCCCAGCACGCGACTGAGTGTCGCCCAACATCGACAAATTGTGGTACCGTACACCTTTTGTTACTCTAACGGTTGTGTTTTGATATCATTAGGAATTTCTCGGGTTTTACGACAGCGAGAAATATTGTTACTAATACAAAGATTAGAGATTCGTTCGTAACGCACCAATGTAGAAAGTCGAAACTATTGAAGACGAAGGCAGAGACGAATTGGGCGATGATTTGAGTCACGGTCGCTTAGCCTTGTGAAGATAAATCTGAACAACCCATACAAACACCACTTATATCGGAGACCATTTGTATATGCAAAATGATATGCTAATAAACAAACGCTTTGAAACGTAGAAAGTTAATGTACATTGTAAAACGAATAGAACCGCCCACATTGGAGTTATCTAAATCACCATTAAATGACGACACCGGACGCGGAAGTTATCAAAACAGTCCAAAATACTTTAACTAAAGTGAAATGATTCAGATTGAAACAAAATATGATAAAAATTGTATAATCAAGCAATTGGTAGGCGCGTGCCAATAATTCTGTAGAGATATTTGTTGGTATGAAGGCTGGTGAGAAGGGTCATCATGCGACCTACAATTGCCAATCTGCAATAATGATTATGACGTCTCTACCGAATCTCCTAAATATCTTTTGTGCATCTGGTGATGTGATTATTGTTGGACGATTATAAAAAGTATATTAAAAATATAAATTAATTTAGAAAAAGTAAGATTTTTTTCAAATTTTACTCACACTTCGTCGATGTCTTAGTCAATCGTGTAGTTAGCGAATAAGTTAGTCAACAAATAGCTTTACACATATAATTACCGTCAGCATTATTAGAAATCTCTTGCAATACAAACGATACAGATTTTTTTTCTAATTTTGGACGGGTGTATAGTTTATTTTTTTTTAGTGATTGGGTGGCAAACCAGTATTTTTATTGCCTGATAGAAAGCAAAGCCGTGCACGAACATTCGCATCATGAAAGACTTATGTAAGTATCATTATGATTTAGCAAAAATATCCCACAATATTATTATAAAGGAAACAATATACGTTTTCCATAGCCCTTGAATACACGAGTAAACCATTTGAATATCTCAATTCAACGATGGTGTTATGAGTATCGTGCATAAATTCAATTTCACGTAAAATAATGCAACAAGTCACTGACCACAACAACGTACGAGAAACGAAGGCTTGCGATAATCATAATACGCTTGCAGATATGTGATTAGCTGCGGGGTCACGGAACGGTCGGCGTTAGACAGAGAAGACGCTCCCCGTTCTGCTCACACATCAGCGTTTGCCGATTGCATTGTCTCACTCAGACGAACGACCGCAGGGCGCTTATACCGCTATACTAAACTGTGACCTCACGAAATTCTCCAAGCACGATATCGAGGATGATTCACGTGTAATGACGGACGTTACAGAAACACTGACATATAGAGATGCGGACGCTAGATGAATTGTAAGTGACAAGTTTGGGAGAAGTAGGAACTTCAATACTTTCAAATTTATACCGTTCCTCCGGAATAGGGACTTGTGCCCAGCTGTGGATCATATAGGGCTGTGAAAGAAGTTGTTTTTGCGTGCGTTCTTTTTTGTATTAACAAGGTCAAGTTTGCCTTTTGGTGTACTAAACTCATAATGGTTTTTGAAAATGCAATATTCGCTTTCTAGTAAATAAAAAAAAAAACGTTGTACTGGGTTATCATTGTTATTGACTGTTAATTCACGTTTTATTGAGTGGTCGTCAACTTTGCATATTTAGTGTTTCGTTCTGGGTGTTCCATCGGTGTCGTTTTTTTGTATCTTTATTATACATCTACAAATTGGGATGTTTATGAACTTTAACGTGATATTGATAGGTTTTTGATCCAGTAATGTATTTAATTTGAATTTTATAAAGCACTTCCCTCGATAAGTGCAATATAAATTTGACTTTCCCATTAGAAGATAACCATCTTTCAAATCCAAATCGTGAACGTTACACTTTGTAATAATAATAATCATACAATTTTTCGTTTTTTTAATATTTAATTTTTGACACTGTTATGATTGTCTTGGTTTTCATAAGCATAGGCTTTCTCAAAATTGTTCTACATTGGTCCGCTATGAACATTTCTTCCTCGTCATCCCTAATACCGATTTTATGTTGTCTTTTTTGTCAAATTTTCTTCAAACCTCGTCGATGTCTTAGTCAATCCTGTAGCTAGCGAATTAGTTAGTCAACAAATAGCTTTACACCTACAAACACGAAATACCGCCAGCATTTTTGTCCATTTACGCAGCTGTCTTCCTCTTTTTTTTAATTACCTCAAGAGTACCACTCTTTAACCTCTTTAGCTTAGTTATCATTTATACTTCTTATTAAATAGTCTTTATTTTAAATTTTTTGATTACGAATTTAGCCCTTTAGAAATAATGCACTCTAAAAGCTGAGTGAAACTGTAGCCTCATACCGGCGTAATATTATAGGAAGGTACGATACAGAGGGCAGGACCAACCGAACAGGTTTGTTGAGACTACTAACGTAGTAACCAATATACATACAAACCGTGCATTACTCTCTCAAGTATGCGAGATTATACCTACAGCCTTAGAGCCGACTGTGAGAAAATTTCACTTGCAGGAAATGTCGTAGTTCGTAAATCTAATAATATGACCGAATTAAAACTCAAAGCTTAAATATAAAATTGTAATGCTTATGGATTTGTATTTATTTATGTAATCTTAATATCCGTTAAAAGTTTATCTCACCGAGTTAATTCAATGAAGTGGCAATGGGCTAGTCGCATTTGTTAGAGAACCGCCGACTACTAGACTAAACATGAGTTGGAGTGGAGACCTTTTTCTTGTTTTTTATTCAAACATAGTGGGACAACCTCTGACAAGACAGTGCGGGTGGCAGAAACCGGATACGTAAAGCCGGAGATCGGAGAAAGTAGTGTGTCTAGGACGAGGCATGTCGATGTCTAGCAGTGAACTGTTGTATAAATATGATATATCATCATCATCATCAACAGCCTACGGCAGTCCACAGCTGGACATAGGCCTCCCCCAAGAAGCGCCACATCCAGTTTCTACCAGCCGCTCTGCGTAGATCGTCACACCATCGCGGTCGCACCGACACGCGGTCTCCACTCCAGCACTCGTCTGCTCCAACAATTATTGTCGGTTCTCCGACAAACGTGACCAGCCCATTGCCACTTTAGTTTGCTAATTCGATGTTAGTGACTTTAGTTCTCTGCCGACTTTAGTTCTTCTAAATCTTTCTAAAGAGAAACCCCGAGCATAGCTCTCTCCATAGCTCTCTGAGCGACTCTGAGCTTGTGAAGCAGACGGACTGTCAGCGTCCACGTTTCGGCGCCGCATATGATAAGAGTATAGGTGGACTTAATGCCTGAAGGCATTCGGTATTAGTTATACAAAAGACATCAAAATACTAAACTTTAGTCTCAATCTAATTTAATTCGCTGTAATCCCCATGCCTGGTGCGTGAGTTGGGAATCACATTGATTTCTGCCCACGTAAATGCTGATGCCCTTATACTGCTATTTGCTCCCATAACCGCCTTGTACGACACCTACGAGTAGAAATCGGATGGTTTTATTGTATGCCAGGAAATAAATGACAAATAAAACCATTGATACTAAAAGCTATTAGAAGTACAAATTGAACTGTGTTAAAAGATACATCATCAATCATGCCAATTCTCGCTGCTAAGAAACGCTAACTAGTCAAGAGAATTAAAAGACGCGCATAATAAAAACTATTAGCTAAATAGTTGTTAGTTTACAAATTATTAGGAAAAGGTGTTCTAAATAAAACAATCTAAAAGCAATATATCGATTTTGAAATACCAATTAAAACCAATAAAATCGATGATATAGAAGCAATTTACATTAAATAATTAAAAAGTCAAGTCAATATAGAAGCATTAATCGGCCATCATATGTTCATTTTATGAATATGAGTTTAAATTAAAGATATATTTCATGGGAAAAATGTGATAATGATCTACAAATTACCGATTAATTCTTTGAAAGGAACGGTGATGAGAGAATGTGGAAACCAATCGTGATCAAGTTGGAAAAGCCATGTAATACAGTAATATTTCTTAACGCAACATCACACGTCGTGAACGAATTAGAATCGGTGAAGTTAATGCCGACCGCTCCGATAAATCACGCGCACAGTTCGTTAGGCGCGCGCTGACTGCACCGCGGGGGTCCACCTTCGATTCCCGTCCTGGCAAGTGGAACGGCAATTGAAGTAACCCCCTGTAGGTGAGTATTTTGACGTGCTATATAGTGCTGTGTCGCGTTGTATGATGAATGGAGATTCTGATACCGCAATTCATCTGTTATAAGTGTTGTTATTTGCATTTTTTTATATGTATATATGAATAAAATATATTTTTAAACTGTGTAAAATATATTTAGAGCTATGTATGTTTGGAGGTCATGTGGTAAATATGATTCAAGACGAAAAACTCAAAAGGAAAAGTAAAGTCACCGATGTAGCTATTCGAGTTATCACAGTGAATAGCAAAACGTTTGCTGGAGTTGAGACCGTTTTAGCAAACGTAGTGTGAGACTGACCATCGAAGATCCGACAAGGTGATGCGCCTTTGGGAAGGCCTATGTCCAGCAGTGGACTGCCGTAGGTCGATGCTGATTACAAATATTATGTATTCTTATATAGCAACCAATGACGAGCTGTTTCGCTGCGATGAATGGCAGCGGATTGAGCTCTGTGGTCACTGCCAACCCCTGCGGGGGATAGGCGTGAATATATATATATATATATATATATATATATATATATATATATATATATATATATATATATATATATATATATATATATATACATATATATATGAAAAAAAAAAAGATAAACTTATAGCTTTTGCCGGTTCGTTTTTTAATCCGTCGTTCGTTTCGGACCTGTGGTGAACTTTTGTTATAGCGCAGAAGAATTTTCAAAAAGTTTTATTCGAGTAAAAAAGTTTTCAGTTTTTTACTCGAATAAAACTTTTTGAGCAAAATATACTATTTTATGTACTTAAAAACAAAATAGAACATTGTACTAAAACTATTTCTTATATTTTATATTCTATTTACCTATTTATACCATGTTCAAGTCTGCTTGTTTTACAAAATTATAAAATTGTCTTTGATTTTTGTCTATTATCCAGATCAAAGTTTTCAAAAACTTTAATAAGTTGGTAAAATTATTTCGCCAATGTTAAAGAAATCTTTTCATTAATAAAATATGGCATACCAGAGTGTAATACTTATATAACATACTGTTGAAATATCATTTCGACTATGACGTCTTAACTTATTTACAATATTTTTGGTATTTGTTACTTCTCTCTGAATATTTTTGCATTTTTAAAGTGTTATATTGGATAATGATTAGGTAGTGATGTTTTCCTTAATATCGTATCTGGAATGAAGGCGTCTGTCAAAATTTAAAAAGTTAATTATGGAATATTTTAAGAGCGGCGGATGGGTCCGAGTCCCGAGAAGCGATACATCACTCCCGAGGGGGAATATAAATCACAAGTTGATTGATAGTAGAATACATCTCACGCTCGTTCGCTAGCTCCTTTTTTAATACATTACAAATGATTTTTACACTTTAGTCGAGACACGATGCCATTTCTTCTTGCAATCAGTATAAGAAACGACTAATTTTTTTTAAACAACCATATACATATATCAGAGTGTGAATGGAAGGCTGATAGTGCAGGGAAAAGTGGAAGGGACCCGAACGCGTGGCAGATTTCAAATGTGGTGGACATACATGATGCATGAAGAAAGCAACCGTGAGATTAATGGTCTGCTTGAACAGGCCACAACTATAAATAATGATCATGACTGCTCTGCCAAGATGACGACATAGAAGAAGAAGGATGAAAGGCTCAATAAGGGAAGACCAAGGAGATCACATCTTGACCATGTTGCTTAAGTTCTCAAGAAGGGTCAAAAGAATCCATAACCGACGAGCTTGTATGAAAAGAGTGATGACTGCGGATGAAGTAAATA
Organism: Baronia brevicornis; assembly: GCA_031353405.1. Classification (NCBI taxonomy): domain Eukaryota; kingdom Metazoa; phylum Arthropoda; class Insecta; order Lepidoptera; family Papilionidae; genus Baronia; species Baronia brevicornis. The sequence goes on along the minus strand of JASFAT010001784.1, from coordinate 131,190 downwards.
AAGTGTTCCAAGATCGCAGCAGATGGAGATCTGTGATCTCGCATGGTATGTATGTATACATCCCACTGCTGTGCACAGGTTTCTTCCCTTCTAGAGGAACGGACGTTAACCCACCATGTTTTTCCAATGCGGATTGGTGGGGTTACCAGACTCGGAATAAATATCTGTAGACCATACATATATTAATCCCGATGTGGGGACCGAACCCGTGAACATAGACTCCATAAGCGACAGCCTCTGAATCTCAATTGGTCATTACTTTATATTTTCACTTTACTTAATTTGAAATATTTTTTAAAAAGATGACTCGATAGTTTTAATATTATTATAATTTTTGTTAACTGTTACAACTAGGCTATTAATGCTTGTAAATGATTTACATCATAATGGTTCAGTTTAATGGAAGATATGAGTTCATGATCAGATCGTAAACCATCCCTTACTAACTGCTGAGGTATTGCTGCTTACTTTTAGTACTTGAATTTCTTTAGGGCACGCATACGTACATGAGATCTCCCAAAATGTCGTGGAAAGGGTAGCCCATTATATAATACTTGTTTGAAGTGGATTGGCGGGACATCCAGGCCTTACTTATTTAGGTTTTTCTTGAACTTTTTTCTATTATAACGTTTGTTAATTCTTGGAAAAACGTAAGCAATTATTTCTAAATCAGTTTGTTAACTTGAAGAGCTTAGTGACTTTGGTTCCTTGACGGATTCATATCGCATTTACGCACAAGAAAAAACTTTTAACATAGTTTTTTTATTATCCGTTTAAGCGACTTGTGGAGTAGAATAACTATCTGTGTTCAGTTTTTGCAACGCAAGTACAAATACTTCGTAAGAAGACTTTTGCCTCAGAGCAGACAATAATACTACCGCACAAAATAGTGTTGGCTTTAAACTAGCATCACAACGATTATTATGTGTACATAACAGTACAATTAATTGAATCAAAATTCATATTGTACGTATTTAAGAAATTAAATATCATGCATTGTATATAACTGATGTTTCCATTGGAAAACTATCAGGTTACTAACAGCTATTCAACGTCGAACCCATCTTTTGTACATATTTGAGCATTACCTGCTCGCTAAGAACCATTCTGTTATGGATTACAGCCATTTTCTATTGTAGCCGGCCCCCAATTCACATGCAAATCGTCGGACAAAACGTGCGGAAATATAATTAGCTTACGACACCCGTATTTGCAGGGCTTTGCACCTTGACCGTGCGCGTTCAGAACCGGTCTGTGTTGTCTACGTTTTTAATTAATGTTTTCACCGAGCCTCAACTTCTGACCGATGTCCGGCAAGGGGTTACATGCAGTGATCATTATTAGCTTGGGGGATATTTTCGCGATTCGACGCGTGGGAACGCACAAGCACGTCTCACATACGATGGTATCTTTATGACGGACGCAGCTAGTAAGACTCAGTTTTCCCAGAATGTAGACCATTAAACTCGGCCCTGGAGCGTCGTACGAAACATGTCACAGTTATTATGCTCACTAGAAACGATAATATCTCTCGACTGTGACGCCGAAGACAAAGTGGGCACCGTACTTGCTACGTAGAGATATTCTCGTAACTCCGTGTTTACTAACGCTGATTGTCGACACGATTAAGCATACGAATTAATCCCCGAACTACAATCTGACGAGCCGGAGGCGGTTATTAATACAGTGGACGCGTATCGTTTGATCAGCGCTGAGCAGTGTCAGCGTAACGTCGTTTCTCACGCTTGCGCTATTCGTCGGCTAGACTTGTCTAATGCCAAACAAACCAACCGGACCTTCCTTACGGTCAGTCGGTCTACAATGACCGCACCTGGTGCAACACGCAAATTGACACCCTCCTCAAAAGCTAACGCCGATTCTTTTGACGTTCCCTTTGTTGCATAGAGGCGTACACGGGGCATTTAAAAGAAAAAAATATAATAAGCAAAGCAAACATTGCCATAATTTGCGCCCCTGGGAACCGCGCGTTGAGGATGACGCTTTTGACAGGTCTTGCGACGTTCATAAAGGAAATGTGCATTGTGCATGGTTTGTAAGAACTAACGCGGGTTTGTAGACAAAATTGCAACATACACCTCGAAGACAAGTAAAATTTTAAGTAACAAAAACAAATGGTCACGCCATAATAAGGATTAAGAAGACCTCATCATTATTAACAAAACTGAGATCCAGTTCCGGCAGTGCTTTGATATCGTTGGTGTATAAGACGGATTGAAATACGTTATAGCGACGTTATAAAAATGCTGATGGGTTCCTTTATTAATATATACTATAGATTCTAAATTACTAACACCAACCTACTAAATTTTTTATTACTAATCTATTAAAGCTAATATTATGGTTGGTTTTTTAATTTTATCTATTGATTTGATGTCTGTATTTAGGGATATAATAAGTTTCATTTCCTATATATATTTATATATATAAATTGTTCAATTTTTCAATCGTTAATAAAATATTTTTTATTCATCCACTCAAGTTCAAATACATTTTTTTAAACTTATAGTGAGATGACACTTGGAGTTAGTACAGTTACATATATTAATAAATTAATTAAATTTAATCAATAGCAGGAATTGACTTAAAAAATTTTAATTTGCTCGTTAATAACTTTGTCTTCCGTATTAACGCCGAAGTAACAGTTAGAATACCTCTCATATACTAATAAACTTTGTAAGTATTATAATAATATTCATATATAATATTTACAATTACAAATTCAATTAAGCTTATTGTATCTCTACTTTTAAGAAAGGCCAGGTCAAGAGTACCCTCAACCGGCGGGCTTGCACGAGGAGAATAATGAGTGTCGAGGAAGCAATAGAAGTATGCCGAGATCGTAGCAGATGGAAATCCGTGGTCTCTGCCTACCCCTACGGGAGACAGGCGTAACGATATGTATGTATATATGTATATCTACTTTATGAGGTTTCATTATCATCATTAAGAGCCTGCAGCATCCCTTTGTTGGATACAGGCCTCAGTTAAGTCGCATCAACTATCCTGGTCTTTGGGTTTTACTTTTTTCGATCTTTAGGTTTTTGCATATATAGCTACTTTTCCTACGCTCTCTCTACGCTCCTAATGACACAAAATGTACATGTGTTTAATATTTTTTTTTTACTGCTAAGCTTTATAGGGGTGAATTATCGACACCAGATACAGGCGTATCTTTCTAAATGACCGGTCCGGTAAAAAAGTTATTAAGATATACAAAACAATGAGCGTCATGATTGATGCGTACCGAACAAAAGCCGTGGCAGCCATTGTTCCCCTTACAAGTGACGGACGAACCCGGGGCCTTTTGTTTAGCCACAGTTTATGCACTTATTTAATAAACCAGTATTGGTAATGTTTTTAATTAATCACTCGTAATGTATATATTATTTAATGTACATCATTAATTTTATGGCAAAAGCATTTGAATATCTATTTTTTTTTCAATAATAAGACTTACAACGATTTGTTATATGTGTGTGAGTGTAAATAAATACCTTCATATGGAATTCTTCTTTTATTTATAAATCAAAATACTCAAGACATCTTAAACAATCTATCTGTAAACAACTCGATTTTTTCTTAGCTTTTTTTTGATGGCAATCAGTTATAACTATTATGCCAATGTCAACTAAAATTCGATAACATCAAATCTCTTGATGGCAAGTCTACCAAAACCTGGATTTTTTCAGTTAACTTAAAAAGTCACGGTACACGTATTTATTTCATATCACTTCTCTTATATACCTTAATCAAACTATATTGTATAATAGGCCACTATAATTAAACAATATAGCTGATAATAATATAAGATTATAAAAATGAAATAAAAACACAACGTCACTGATGTAATTTGGCGGGAAAAGTCCAACTCGAACTCGAACTCGAAAATCGGTGCGATACAAGTTTGCTAGAGTTGCTAGCTTATAAATTCCTAAACTTAAAATTAATCAATATCCATAATTCGTATACCTATTATATTTGACTATTGATGTGAATCATGTCCTAGAACAAGCAATAATAATATATTAAATGGTTCTTTTTGAAAAAAGATAATTTAAGATTTTATTAAATTATTTTTTTTTAAAAAGACTTAATGTCTCGATAGTTGCAGTACCCAAAATAAATCTTACAGCTACACTGTGAGCTATAAAAGCTTTTTCTTCATTTTAAAAATATTTGAGGATATAATCCAGAAAATAAGCGATGACCACAATCGGCTTGTATCATGACAAGAGGATGACCAATGCGTTACAAAAAAACCGTATCTGTATCAGATCGTATTGTATTATATTCAAGCATTAGGTGGTAGCTTCGATTCCTCAATGGACCCTTTCAACCGCTAAAACGTTATACACAACATCTACCAGCCGCTCCGAACAATGTGATACGGAGAAAAAAAAAGATCACAAAAGGCAACGTTTCCCAATCTCGACTGGATCTACAAGTTTTGATCTAAGACGATTATAAGCGACAAACGAGGCACACTTTTTTTCATTCTCCATTAACAGTTAATCTCAGATAGAGGTGTGTGGAGACTGAAGCGTTTGCACCTTTCTTTTGTTTGTTGACAGCAAACAAATCGTTTGTTGGACTATACGAGTATACGGGGTCGAGTAGACGTAATGGGGTGCTTAAGGGTTGAATTAAGAGTAGCGGGTTACGGGGTCGTTTCCGGTGTAACCCATCCGCTTGATCTAAAATATTATTTGTTAAAGTGATTTTTGCAATGCTGGAAAAGGAGAGATGGCGAACTCGGTATAACCACGAGCTCTACCACATGTACAAGGAGTGTAATGTAAAACCATTAGGTTGCTAACACCAGCAAAAAATATTTTTGGATTTATTTAAAAAATAATAATTTTTTTTAAGGAACCGTAAATGTTTTGCTTTGGGGAAAGGAATACAAATTTGAATATTAAAAGTATGTATATGTTTATAGCGTATATTTATGTAATTATGGATGTATTTATATGTATTAGTGAAATAGACTATATAACTATGGTCTATTCTATGGTCCATCAAACCAAAAATTGACTGGCAGAGAATGCCTTCCGGTACTAAGTTCGCGTTTCTCCCAAAATTAAGAATAACAAATAAATAAATGAAGCCACTTAAGAACAAAGAGGTAAAAAAAAATCAAAGAAACAAAAAGGAATTTAAGCATCGAAACGGAACCAGACACCGCTAACCTACAAAGGTGTCTAAACAGGTGCGATACTACATAAATGACCGTAACGGCTGACCTCTGCGGGTGTCCTGTCGTTTTAGTTTCACCTCAACTTTGTACCCAACGTGAAGACCGTTTCCTTTATTACAAAAGGAAATTACGAACCCATGTTATCTTCGAACAAAACACCTGTTCTCATTCTAATGTATTTCATTCTGTATTATCTATCCGCAAAGATGTACCATCTCTCTGTGTATAGCACAAAAATCTATTTTATTATGGCGAATGTTTTAAAGAGTTATTTAATTTAGTTTATTCTCCTCCGACTACACGCCACAGAAAAAAGGTTTCCTGGATGAGTGGTTTATTTCTTTAATGAGATAGTGCAAACGAGCAAGCGTGTCGCCTGATGGAAAGCAATTAACGCCGCCCATAGACAACCGCGACACCGCGGGAGTCACTTGCGTTGCCGGCCTTATAGGTATGTGTAGGCTTGTTTTTTGAAGGTGCCAATGTCGTATCGGTTCGGGAAGACCACTGTCCACCATCTTTCGATTTACTCCCAGTTTTCTAACATGAAATGTGCAATTATGGAACGCTTTACCACCTGCGGTGTTCCTACGTACACACGTACGCCTGTCTCTTGAATGGGGTATTCAAGAGACAAGCGTACGTGTTTGTAAAAGGTCAGCATCGCATTCGATTTTTCTATTAATCAGAACAACATATATTCACCTAGCAGATGCACTATGAGCTTAAATGAAATGGTTAACAAGAATTTTAGTAATATTAAATCATTGCTAGTTTTCTCCAATTAGTCTTTGAAAAGCGTGGAGGAATAATATGCATTTCTTTATAATAAGTGAGGTACCGTGCCCAGCTGTGGGATATGAATATAATAATAATAATATAATCTTTATTTCAGACAATTTTTTTTGGTCCATACTTTTTACATTTTTAATTTATTGCGATATATATGTTATTATATTAGCAGTTAAAAACGACTAACGCAATCGTGATGGCTCTGGTGTTCCAGATATATATGTCTATAGGCGGCTTTTATTGCTCTCTATTAACCCTTCTTTGCATGATTGTTTCTTTATTGGCAATAAATCAAGGTGATATAATTCATGTTCAAAATTAAAGGAAAAATGGTTAAAAAAATCTTAGCATATATTTATAGTATAAATTTAGTAAAAACCCATATGATAGAAATTACCATTATCAGGCAAAGTAAGATCATTGGCTTAGTACTAAATAGAAATAAAAGAGGATATCATTAGATATATGTTATTCTTTATGATAATTAACTAAACAATTATTATTTTTACTACAAGAAATTGTAAAATATAATAAAACAAAATCATACGTTTATTGCAATTTGCAAAATTGCAACAAATAGCGGAATGCTAACTTCAAGCTCATTTTACTGACAGTGGCACTTGCTTATTTTTGACAGCTATGTTTTTTTTTATGCAATGGACATTAAAAAGGTATCCAGACACGATCAACTTGAAGTGAACTTGTTCTTTTATATAATTTTTGGGCTTAAGTGATACGCTTTGCTCCTTTGCTTCCCTATCCCATAAAAAATTAAGCTCGTACAATTCATGGAATTTTGCAATTTAAGTTTAATATTTTTCAAGTTATAGAGCGTTTCAAATGTAACAGTTTAAATGCAGTGTTAAATTTAAATGTGACATAACTGTCTAGAACATAGAGTGCGTTGGTTATGGAAGTAAGCAGTGAAGTCATCGTCATCGAGAATATAAAAAAGCGTCTACGAAATTACTAGCTCTTTTATTGCCGTTGTTATGTAATAAAATGTTGGTATGTCGTCATATAGCTATAAATAAGCTCGTAGACACAAATATAACTTACTTTATATCTTACTTTGGTTAAAATACGCGAAAACAAATCAGGAGATAATATTGTGTGTTTACAAATTAAGTATAAAAAATTTCTTGCCTAATTATTATTAAAAACCGCCATGGTCAAATTCCATTTCACTATTGTCACTACACATACAATACAATATATTCGACACGTGGTTACGTGTCTTTTCCATTCTACGTGACATTGGCGAAATCATCCGTACTATTTTGACACTATGAAAGCCATTAATTGCAATGAATGAATGACACGTGATTAACTTAACACGGGTCATCATAATGCATAGTAGACTATGAAATACGGATGACTAGCAATTTTTTTAATATTTCTATTATAGAATTCTTGTTAACCAGTCGTTATTAATTTGCAACTCAGTTATTAATATTTTTATGGGATAGGAGGGCAAACGAGCAAGCGTGCCGCCTGATGAAAAGCAATCAACGCCGCCCATAGACAACCGCGACACCACAGGAGTCACGGGTGATGGTGTAACACAGAGTGATGGTGCGTGGAAAGAAGCGCACCGTATATATATATATATATATATATATATATATATATATATATATATATATATATATATATATATATATATATATATATATATATATATATATATATATATATATATATATATATATATATATTAGGTGTACAAATAAGTTTCCGCGGTTTGTCAAAAGATGGCCCCACCAGAAGGTTATGGAGAAATTGTCAGATGTAAAACGTAATATCCCAAGTTTAGTCATCTGGCAACACCATAACCTTAAAGTACTAGTGATTCCGTATCAGCATCACGTAATTTTTTTCGTGCAAAAATGTCAAGTTTTATTCCGAATAAGCATCATTTGCGGGAACTTTTGATTTACTTCTTTAATGTGAAAAAATCTGCAGCTGAGGCGCATCGATTGCTTCTAGAAGCATATGGTGAAGCTGCTTTAAGTGAGAGAAGTTGTCAGGAATGGTTTCAAAAGTTTAAGAACGGTGAGTTTGACGTTAAAGACAAAGAACGCAGTGGAAGGCCGAAAGTGTACGAAGACATGGAATTAGAAGTACTATTGGAGGAAGATTCGTCCCAAACGCAAAAAGAACTTGCATTTACTCTACAAGTGACTCAACAAGCAATTTCACATCGTTTAAAATCGTTAGGAATGATTCAAAAACAAGGAAATTGGGTTCCATATGAACTAAAGCCGAGAGACGTTGAACGCCGATTATGCATGAGTGAAATGCTGCTTGCCAGGAATAAAAAAAAGAGTTTTTTGCATCGTATAGTCACTGGTGACGAAAAATGGATTCACTACGATAATCCAAAGAAGAGAAAGTCATGGGTTAAGCCCGGCGAACCATCAACATCGACAGCTAAGCCGAATATTCATGGAAAAAAACTCATGCTGTGTATTTGGTGGGATCAGCTTGGTGTCGTGTATTATGAATTGCTGAAACCAAGCGAAACCATTACTGGAGCTCTCTACCGAACACAATTGATGAGATTGAGTCGGGCACTTAAGGAAAAACGCGCCCATTACTACTCCAGACACGACAAAATTATTCTTTTACACGATAATGCTCGTCCACATGTTACCCCACCCGCCGTATTCACCAGACTTAGCCCCTTCTGATTATCACCTGTTCCGGTCGATGGCACATGGTCTGTCTGAGCAGCGCTTCACATCATATGAAGACACCAAAAATTGGGTAGATTTGTGGATAGCGTCAAAAGATGAAGAGTTTTTTCGACGGGGTATCCGAATGTTGCCAGAAAGATGGGGAAAAGTAGTGGCAAATGATGGAAAATACTTTGAATAAAACGTAATGTACTTTTCCTTTACAATAAATTCCTAATTTTTTATAAAAAACTGCGGAAACTTATTTGTACACCTAATATATATATATATATATATATATATATATATATATATATATATATATATATATATATATATATATATATATATATATATATATATATATATATATATATATATATATATATATATATATATATATAACATCGCTAAGTCGGCTATGTCGTCAGATGACATAATATTTATTCGATACAAATTTACGATAAATTGATTATCGATTTACAGTCATCTGTATCATTAATCAAAGTTGTCTTTAAAACAATAATCGTCTGTATTAATTCACCCTTAATAATACCTTATTACGGATAAACACTATTAATCGATCTTCAAACAGTTATTTAGAGTAGTGCCCTTGGTCATCTGTTCAACTAATGACTTGACAAGATTAATGATTTCACTAATTACACTTGTGACAATCAATGTATCTTTAAAGTTAACCTTTTTGCTAGATTCCTTACAATATAACCACGTATTTTGTTTACCTCTTCTTCTTTGATGGCAATTAGCTTTAACTATTATGCCAGTGCCAAGTAAAATAATAACAACAAGTATCTTGAAATGTACTAATCAGTTTGTCAGGTTACTACTTAATAAAATGGCGGCCTTTCTACCAAAACCTTCTAGAAGCTTTTGCAATCAACTTAAAAAGCTATGATTGATAGAACCATTTATTACACCTAACGCAGAAACTAAAATATATGGTACCAATAACAACCAGAATTAAGGAATAAAATTAATAATAATGTGAGATTATAAAAACAAAATAAAAACACGACATTATTGTTTTAAATTGCTGAGAAAAGTCCTTGTGTTTATTTAGGACGATAAGAATTTAAAAATTAATAGATTTACTACGAATGTTGCACCACTAATCTACTTTGGACGAAAATAGTATAGTATATATAATAGAATTATCGTAACTAAAAGAATTTTACGTTGCGGATATGGATGGAAGTGTCGGTAGGGAAAGACCAAGGAACCGGTAGGAATAGACAAAATACGTTGTCTGAATCGCTGGATTTCTCAAAAGTATCTTTAACCGACTGGCTTGTATGAAGAAAGTAATGATTGTGAATGAAACAAAGAAAGTGTACAGGGATTGTAGCAGATGGAGGTTTGTGATCCCTGCCTACCCCTACGGGAAACAGGCGTGATCGTATGAATCTATGTTTTTTGCATAGTTTGTGAACAAATAAATTGGACCATATTTATATAAGTATAATGGTGATTGTCTAACAAAGAAATACAGCGATTTCTTTATTAAAAATAATAAAATCATGTAGCCTGAATTAGCAATAACTAATGTTATAATGGTAGAGCCATTGTAGTTGAAATGAGCTGGCTCGATCGGGGAAATAAGCTAAGTGGCAGCATTTTACTTTGTAACCGCGTTTTGTACCGTAAGTGTAGGCATCCGGAGGCCTAAATCTTTTTCCCTTCTGTTATATTCCTCTTCCATCCCATTACTTCCTTTTCCCCTCCTGTTATTCACATCCTTACCCTAGGGCAAGCATCTGTGGTGCCCTTAGTACTGCGGGTTTCCAGGGGTGACGCTGGTTGCTCTCCATTAGGTGACCACTTTTCTCGTTTAGTACCTATTCCATAAAAAAAACAAGAACCAGAACTTCTTTTTTCTTTTATATAACACAAACACCCATACAAACACATCTCTTATTTAATTTAACTACTTTTTTTTCAAGAGATTACCTTATCTAGCAAATAATTTGAGTTTTGTCAGCGTTTATTTAATAGATACAGTTACTATACTAGGTGACCTTGTCTCCTGATTTACAGATTCAACTAAGTTAAAGAAGAAATAAAATCATACACTCTTTTCAAAATGGCGTCGTCAGTAAAATTGAAAATTATATTACATAGTACTTACAGATCAGAGTTAAGTACCGGTAAACAAAAAAGAAAACTTTAATAACACGACTGTTAAATGTTTCAATATAGGCATGGAACTCATGGTTAGTATTGATTTCTGATCTTATATAATTATTTATGTTAGAAACTTCTCTTAACATTTTCGATTAATAAAATTTATGTTAGAAACTGTTCTTAAATATTTGCGGTTAATAAAATTTATGTTAGAAACTTCTCTTCAATATTTACGATTGATAAAATTCTCTTCAACCACATACAAACACAATCGTCTATTTCATCTTTTGTCTGATGCCCATAATAGATATTGCAATTAACTCACCTTCTCTCCTCATGCCCATTTTGAGACATTTCCTCAGCCTGCAGTACTGGCACTGGTTTCTATGATGCTGATCGATAGGGCAATTTCTATTACCCCTGCAAGAATACGTCAGGTTTCTTCTTACGGACCTCTTGAAAAAGGATTTGCAACCTGTTAAAGAATAATATATTTGAGACCAAAATAGTTGTATTTAAATATTACAATCAATAGTTATTTAACTTTGTTTTTAAAGATTTTGTCCTAGCTTATTTGGATATATCCAGAATTCCAGGCAGCGTCAATTCTTCAAGCTATCTATATATATAGAGTTCTTTAGAGCTTCTCTTTTCTCCAAATTTTTGATTATTTAATAGAAAGAATTTATTTTCGATGCGATTGGACTATATATCGTATGCAATACCATTTAGACACAAAAAATTTTTGGAATTAAAACAAATTTACAGACCCAGAAAGCGTAGGAAGGACTGCATCCAGGAAGACCTGGCTATCATAGAAAAAAACGAATAGGAAGCGGGTTACCCTAAACAGAGATGGCTGGAGAGAAATTGTTGAAAAGGCCAAGGCTCACACCGGGTTGTAGCGCCAAAGGACGAAGAAGAAGAAAATAATTTTTAGTTTTAAACGGGATTTGAACCCAAAACCCTTAGTTTATCTATTTTAATCACCGTGCCATGCCGTCGTTATTAGTATATGGTAAAAATAAAATTAAGAATTCAATTTCGTTTGAATATATTCCAATGATAGAAATGTTTGGTTTTTGCAACATCATAACTAACATTGTTGTAAATTTAATAGGAAGATGTCTTTCTGTCACAACGGTGTAACAATTTATTACGAAACGCCATATTTAAAATTAAGTGTTAATTATGAGTAATATATAATATATATTAATTCAATACCAGCTTCCTATTCGCGTTGGATTGGTTTTGTTTATTAATTCTGATTTGTTGATTATAATGAAAAACTTCGGTGGTCATAAACATAATCGTCAACAAATATTCAGACGGATTATGATTATAATTTAAATATTCTAATATAATTAGAAAGTGTTCAGACTATAAATTTAACATATCGTGGCCATTCTTGCGTGTTACTGTACTATTAGTTCGTTATATTAATGTAAAACGTAATAGCTTTAATATAAATCTTGAATTATGAAATATCGGAATGGTATTTGATTATAATTAATGTTAATATGTGTTCTGTCAAAGTGTAATATCATCAGATGGCCATGTTTATTTAAATCACTTATATTTGTTTGTTAAACGATTTCATTCAGCTTGATCTCGTAATTTTTTTCCTGTGACGGGTTTTTAACAGCTTCTAGAAAACCGATTCTTATGAAACTTTTCACATAAACTAAGTTCCCGTGATAATACAACATTATGATAATTTCGACTTGGTCACGAGTGTCTGAGGGCCAAATGGCTCAGTGGAAGGCTGTAGCCTACGGAGTCAATGGTCGCGAGTTCGATCGCCGCACCAGAATAAATATATGTATGGCCTACAGATATTTATACTGGGTCTGATTACCTCGCCAATCCGCATTGGACAAGCGTGGTGGGTTAATATCCTTACACACATATATGGGTGTTGATAAAGAAAAAGGTATGTCATGTGGTGGACAGTGGAAATCTTCTACCGTTACAAGTAACCTCCTTCAGTTTGTGTTCATTTGATTGCTGTTGACAAGTCCCATACATTATACTTGATATCTTAAAAAGATTTGGAATATACAAAATTAATTATAATAATAAGACTAAATTATAGCGCTGAAATTGCTGTAAATTGCAAGCGAAGCTATTCAATAGTACATAGGTGCATGTCTGTTTGGTTCAGAGATATCCGTATACGATAAGCAGGTAGAAAACTGAAAACGGCGGTCTGGCATCCAGCCAACAATGGCGGTATATTTCGCCACTCTACGGTGCATCTTGCGATACCGTTAGCAGAAGCTCCGTGCGCGCTGCGGGAACGATAAGCTGTCAGTTTAGGCTGCCTAAACACGAAGCGATTTCAACGCTTTTTAAAAACGCTAATATCATCATCGATAACGCAACCATGCCGACTTGCATGATTTTTTTAAAGCAAAAATGAGAGTTATAGGCGACAAAATCGCATGGTTACATCGCAATATGTAACATTTCTGTAAAAAATATACAAATTTTAAATGGTTCGTCATAATAAAATGTGCATGATTATTTTGAATTTGAATTTATACAGGCGATAATTTCTCACGATTGCGTCGCAATATGCGATCATTCTGTCCTCTATACGCAACATTGTGTTCTGTTAAAACTATCACCAGCGATTTCATATCAGACTACGGAAATATATTGCTGGAGATGAGTTATGCGTTTTGGTTATGCGCCTCCAATTTCTGCAAACCGCTCTGCCAAAACCACCTCTTTATTTAGACGAGTCAAGACGCCATAATCGCTTATCGACTCCAGCGGTTGTTTTATCTCCGAATATGGGCAGCCCATAGCCACCCCTGTTTAATAACTTGAAGAGTTATGTTGGTGACTTTTTTTCGGCAGATTTCCAATAATGTTGATTGTAATCATTACATTAAGTAAATAATTACTAAAGGAAGGTAAAGTAGAAAATTTATGTACGAAAGAACGGCTAAATTCTTTGGCATCGCGGAGAAACTCACATCTCTTAGCATTTTTTATGTCTTTTTCTATGGAAAATGCTCTAAATATTTCCTGCCACTAATTCGACCACACAACTCGTCCCCACCATCTGATTGTCTAGTAATCTATAATAGTTGGGTGCATTTTACCATAAACTTCTTTCCACGCGTAACCATTCTCTGGAAGTAGGTAGTTATTTTAGAGGTATTTTTGAAACGATATATTCGATATATCGTTTCGAAAATACCACTAAAATAACTAGTTTCAGATTATAACGATATCTTCAAAAACGAAGCCTTCAAACAGCAAAACATTAGATATCTATAGGTGGTGTTGATTGTCTTCCATCACGCGATACGCTTGCTCGTTTGCCTTCCTATCCGATAAAAATATCATATAATTCAAGCAGCGTTTTCCCGCTCAGTACACAGACAGACAACAAAGACCACTGTCTCCCAATTACCACTATCGTTGAGAATATCAACTCTTGCAAATTGTATTCCGCGCGGGATGATAACGGGTGCGTTGACATCGCATTTGAGATTTGGAGACGAAACACGGAACAATGGTTGGGGGATTAAAAAGATTATACCGTAGCTAGGAACAACGAAAGTAATCCTTGATGTACGTATATCCGCTAACGCCGTCTTAATTTCAAACAAAAGTTATACATGTAGGTATTAAAAACTTCATATTAAATTATAGTAGGTGTAGGTAATTGATTACTGACGACCTAATTAGCTTCTGGTTGGTCACGAAGTTAACGCTATTGAAGTCAAAAAAGTCATTTGAAAAAGCCGTCGCAAGATTTGAAATAAACAAACAAATATACGGGGTCAAGCTAAACAAAAATACGTAAAGAAAACATTTTTAGTTTGTTATTCTCATTAAAATATCTTGCTTCCAGTGCTTATCTAGTGCAGACCAGTGCTTCCCAAACTTTTTTCCTTCCCGTACCCCTTAATAAACCCTACCCTAATAACTTCATACCTACTGCTTAAAATGTGTCTCGTTTCTCTTAAGATCTATCTATTGTCAATCTTAACTTTGAAATATACATACTTAGTACTGTTTCTAGAGACGTGATCTTTAGAGAGTTACTATAAAAGTCCCTTTATGTGCATTTTAAACTACATATTGTAGGTATTATATAATACATTATAATAATGTTTCTAAAAGTTAACCGTTTTAACTACTCAGTATTTCTGCTATTACCAATATAATTTTCATGTACCACCAATAGGACCCCGCGTACCCCCTGGGTCGCGCTTATCACAGGTTGACAATCACTGTGCTAGATGATTAAATATAAAAATATTGTTTTTTTTTGTCTCACATGTGAAGACGTTCTGCTTTATAATAGTGTACTAATTCTTTGTAGCATGTAAATTCATACCGGGAAATAGCTAGTTTAATATTTTAAACGTTTCATGTATTTCATTGCTATCGGTCTTCAAACAGGTTTACTTATAATCACAAGAGTTTGAGAGAAAATTAATGTATATTTAAATAAATTGATACGGTACCAATGTATCGATTACGACTTTGTTGTTTGATAATTGTACCTAACCAACAGGTACCGGCCATCGATTATTTCCGATCTAGATACAAACGCTACGTTGAATTGTATAAAGCGATGTATGAAAAAATACACAATTAATATCTCTTTAAAAACGTTTTACCTTATCCTATTAATATTATAAATGCGAAAGTTTGTGAGTATGGATGTATGTTTGTTACTCTTTCACGAAAAAACTACTGGACGGATTTGGATGAAACTTTACAGTAATATAGATTATACATCGGAATAATATATAGTCTACTTTGTAATGATTTTATGTAATTTTGGTCGTAATATAATTTTACTATTAAGTAAATAAAAATATATTTTTATTTATAATGATCTGTCACGAAACTTAATGTGGCAGACCAAATTCCACGCGAGCGAAGCCGCGGGCAAAAGCTAGTTAGCTATATATGATTATAGTGTAAAAAAAAGGTGTACAGTCCACGTGAACCGTAAAGTCACTCAAGTCACACAAGTGACACGTGTCAAGGTACACGTGTTCACTTAACGGTTGTCTTCCGTAGAGTCTACTATACCTGATGATGCCTCGTGTTGAGGCGATACACATGTCGTGTGCATTGTGAAAGAGTGATGGTGTGTTTGTTGTTGGTGTTGTTGATATTAGTTGGGAGGTGTAGAGTTGCTGACGGCCGTTTTTACTGTAAGATTTAGTTTAATTTCCCCGTAAATACACTTCTTCCAGTAAAAAACACACATTATTATTTTTCTATTTTATTTGCTTGTCGCGGATCTTAGTTAAGTAAAAATTCTGACTGTCCACACAGTAATGGATTTCCGCAAAGTAACACCTGACTCCATTAATCATCTCCTAATAACCTAAACATACTTGTTACTTTTTTTAGATATAAACGAACTGAGTGCGTTGAAAAAGTTTAACAGCGCTGTTAAATTATCTTGTTGCGATATGAAATTATAAAAGCCGGTTGAACAAGGCCGTTTACTTAGTTAGGTATACAAACTATGTCATACCTGTATATTTTAACTAAATCGTACATCAGCACTGTTAATATAACTCTTAATATTGAAATTGACAAGAGAGACCGATGTGATGATGTGACGTTCATTATTTAGGAAAGAACATATTGAACATCAATATTTATGCAGCTTTCTTCACAACATAGGAAAAAAACATATTAAAAAATAAAATAATAGTAATAAATAAAATAATAATAACAATTTAAATAATAATAATATTTAATAGCTTTCTTCACCAAAGATACGCCTTAAAAAATTTTTCTCTTTGGTCCTCTGTTGGAAAACGAGCGATGGCGTACACTTCACAACCACGAGCTTTATGAGCTGTACAATGCACCGAACGTCATCAAAAACATCAAAATTGGACGCCTTAATTGGGCTGGGCACGTAATACAGATGGAAGAGGCTAGAGTAGGTACACAAACGCCTACTCGACCGCAAACCAGATGGTTGTAGATGCTGCGAAAAGCCTAAGCTCAGATGTTTAGATGGAGTCGTGTACGACTTAAAGGCAGTCGGCATGAGGGGCTGGAGGGAAAAAGCCGAACTAAGATCTGACTGGAAAAATTTACTGAATCAGGCTAAGGCCCACACGCGGTTGTAATGCCTTGATGATGGTTTATTCACTACATATGATCACCACTGTTTTCCGTAGGAGTAAGCAAAGACCACAGACCTCCATCTGCTACGATCCCGGCACACTTTCTTTGCTTCATCCACACTTATCACTCTTTTCAAAACAAAAGACAACAAGCAATGTTTAATTCTCAGAAATCTTATAAAATACTCCAAATAACCTATACTTATATTGCTTGTGTAGGAAATAAATA
The DNA here is from genome assembly GCA_031353405.1 of Baronia brevicornis. Lineage (NCBI taxonomy): Eukaryota > Metazoa > Arthropoda > Insecta > Lepidoptera > Papilionidae > Baronia > Baronia brevicornis. The sequence continues at coordinate 114,003 of JASFAT010001784.1, read as the reverse complement.
GTATAAAATGGAATACCAAGTACATTTTTAGAAAGCCAATCTATGTATGTACATATATGATCCACTGCTAGACACGGGGCTTAGCGATTTCTAATATTAAATTGCAAATTAACGGAATTTCCTGACTCGGAATAGATATCTGTATATATAAATTTATCCCAATGCAGAAATTGAATCCCCGACCACTGACTCTGAAAGCGGTATCTTTGCCATTGAGACATTTATGTTGTCAAGGTCTACCGCATACTACGGTTTTATGTATATAACTGTGTAAATGTATAGATTAATATGGTTAGATAAAACAGAGTGTCTCTATGTAATTCTTCTTCTAAGAGTACCTCTCCGACTAGCGAAGGTTGGCAGCCAATTCAGCACTGCATGTAGCAGTTCTGGAGCATTCGCTATCCCGGTCCACTCCCTGATATTACGCCCTTGCCCCCGATTTTTCCCATCATGATCAGTTGCAGCAACTTGCACCTGTCATGTCTAATGATATGACCCAGGTAAGCAACTTTTTTACCTTTGTCGGTCTGCAAAAGTTCACGTTTTTGCTTGACTTGTCGGAGAACCTCGTCATTGACCACCCTTTGAGCCCAGCTAATAGCGAGCATCCGTCTATATGCCCACATTTCGAACGATACCCAATGTAATGATAAAATATAATTTGTAAGTACCAATACTAACAATTTTTAAGTCTATTTGCTCGGTCTAATCTTGAGAAACCTTATACGTATTTTGACAATATTGATAGATGGTTTTATCGTTTTAAATTTGGACTAGTTTTATCCTGGGAAAATTAGAAAAACATTAAATATTATGGACACTGTTGATGCGGCTAGGAAGTTTACGTACAAAATCATTAAGTTATAATTACAGGTGTAATCACATCTGACAGATTAAACAGCGTTAGAAATTACATTTGAAATTGAATTAGAGTCAAATCAATCGAGCGAGATCATTATTAATGATGTAGTAATCAATCATCGCTGGCTTAAAAGTCTGAAAATCATTAGCATCTTGTATTATCTCGGGGACTTTGAACTTGGCTCTCGTCCTATAATTAAAATCTGGACGGACACTGGAGAATTTAAGATAAGCTCAATGATTTAATATTCTTTTTTTTTATCCTACCACTTAGCTATAGTATTTATTTTGGAAGATATGAACGAAAAAGCACTTAATTTTAATTTTATTTAGCTGAAAAACTTAAAAAAAAATTCTGGGCTGTTAAACAAAAATTTCAATTTATGCATCGATTAAAAACATCGATTGTTTTTTTATATAGGTATATTTATTTATATTTCTAATGTATCGAATTATCTTAGCCAACCCTAAATATCAATAACTTCCCTTAATCATTCCATTAAGACAGGATCGTGCAAAAGGAGGAGTTTAATGACGAATTACTCGCTTTAATGACTCCAACGGATCGGGTCTTAATGATCTAGGTCCTGTTTCTAACAATTTGTTCCACGTATACAATTACATACATAATATTTATTCATATATATGTCATTTACACACAAACACACAGTTTTGTTTTCTTTATATATGTATATATATTTCATTATATTTCCATAAAAATATGGAAATATAAATATGTCCCACTGCTGGGTACGGGCCTCCCTATTACTGGAGGAATGGACATTAAACCAAAAAGTTTGTCCAATCCAGACTGGTGAGCTAACCAGACTCGGAATGAATATCTGAAGGTCATTCTTATATATACTGATGCAGAGATCGAACTCGTAATCATTGATTACGTAAGCGAGAGCTTCGCCACTGAGCCAATAGGTCGTCTTTTCACTAAACAATAACTTTGTCGACAGATTAATTTAAGATGTGTATACCCGAATAATAAAAAAATGAGATAAATATATCAACAGCCCACGGTAGTCCACCGTTGGACATAAGCCTCCTCTGTGACGCATGAACTTGCACAAACTTCGGCTTTATGTATCCGGTTTCTGCCAATGGCCCTGATAGTTAACCCATTTAACTGGCGGATACCCCACATGACGTTTACCAAAATGCGGTCTTCATTCCTTGCCTATTGCCAATTAAGTTTACTAATTCCAAGACCTTTGTCGTTATTTTGAATTCCTAGAAACTCACACAACAGTCCATGGTTCTCTGAGTGACTTTAAGCTTATAGAGCTAACGGACTGTCAGTGAAAACATTTTGGCACCATAAAAGAGTACAGCCAAGATGGACTGGTTGAAGAAGTTATGAGTTAGGCAAGTTTCGAACGACGATGTCTACTATAATTCTGTGACAAAACTGCGACGACGAAAATTTCAACCTGGGATCTCGTGGAAACGATAAAAGGCACTGAGCCAACTGAGGATTAGATATGAACAATTAAATATTTTCAATTTTATTTGACATATTATAAAAAAAATGTTCTAATGCAAATTGAAAACCTTCCGTATAATTAGCTGACACGCAATAAAAAATGTTAACATTTTTTTAAAATTTAATCGTACTGGCAACTTATAAGCAACTGTTAAAAAACAATAAAAATAAATAGTTTCCATAGAGAGCCCGATTTACGATGTGACGAAGATGGCGTACAATATGGCGGGTATTAAATTCAAAAAAATACTCGTAAACGTCAGGCTAATGTTTGCCTTATTGAGGCGTCGCATGGCACTTATTTAATACACATAAATAATATATTAAGTGGAGTCAAATTTTCATTAAAGAGGCGCATGTTTCAAAACGCTTCGAACCCTTTATTGACAGTTTTAGTGGCGGAAGAGTACGCCACACACGCGCCGATGGTGGATTCAATTTAAAAAGTGGAATGAGATAAAAATAAATAAGTTGGGAGAGACACTTATGTTTAGAGTCGGTCGTAAAGATAGGGTTAACTGCAACGTATCGCCGGACAAAACATACCATAAACTGACCGGTTGTGGTGGCCGATAGTGCTGCGCCACTATATCGACTCGCCAAGATAACGGATATTAATTGCATCCTATTGTTGCTATTATACATTTTACTCAACGATATTGAGAATAATGAAATATTTACATCGATTTAAAATACAATTTATTGAGTCTACATTATTTCTTACAATCTTTTACCTTATTAGGAAACTTTCAACAAAATCGTTGCAACTTTTTCTATCATAAGCCTGGGCAAAGACAAAAACAAAAGTTTTGAAGTAAGAAAATTATTGGAGAAATAATATTGAGTAAAAATAAGAGCTCTGACCAAATTGAACGATTTTTGTGATACAACTGACGTAATTCAGATGCTGTGTTAGAAAAATATGAAATTTTAGTTTCAAGCGAGGTTCGCACGTAGAACATTCAGCCAGAGAACAATGCCAAGAAATATTTGCAGCAGTACTCTGAAATTTCAAAAATTTCACAACACCCACGGAAGAAAAATCTAGTACGTAACTTCTTCAAAAGTGTAAATAAATAGTTGAACCTACATTCCAAATTTTTTTTAATCGATATCCGCTAGTTACATCACTGTTTACAGGTGTCAACTGCGATCAGTATTGTCGCTCACGAACGCGAGCATTTGAGTCAAAAGGAGCGTTACACCGGGGACCTTCGTCGACTTAACTGCCGTAAAATATCAAACGCAGCTCACTAGCAGGCACCGTGTCGACTGTACTGAGACAAGGTTGCATCACGAGCAGCGGGAGGTCCAACTCTTAATAAAGTGGATTTGTCGACATCAAAATAACAGTTTATGGGCCCATATAAATACCGTTTATCTGTATCGCCTTTTTGGTGTAATCGAGATTGGCTTATAATGAATCAAAACTAAAATTAGCATTTAGCTCTTCTTGTGGTATAAGCACGAAATATATCTTATCATATAACTCTTATAAAATAAAATAAAATTCGTATGAGAAACGCCAGAAATGTATATTAGCTTGGGTTGTGCAGAAAAGTACCATTGTACAAATACTCGTACATGAATAAAGTTATAGTAACTCAATTAATTCGTAAATTCCAATCTAAATTTGCCGTGCGGTTAGGGACCATCCATAAATTACGTCACACGTTAAGGATGAAAGGGGTCATAGTGTGACATCGAGTGACAAGATAGGGATGAGCCTTAACTATTGTGGCACCACATACAAAAATTTAAAATTAAAATTACACGTGTGACAAAAACGGAAATTCATGTGACATAAATTATGAATGGCCCCTTATAAGTATTCTGGACTTATAAGGGGCCATTACTTATTACTTCTTGTTAGTATTATACGAGGTGACTATTTCGATGAGCTAATAAAAGTGGAAGGGAGAAAGCATTTACCTGAGTAACTCAAACTAATTTGTTTTTCCCAAACCATCTGCTAATCATGGGAATTATTTTATTCTAGTCTATAAGTCCTTCATTTGCAAAGCCGGTGGACTATTACACCTGTATTTGATTGATAGTTTGATAGTATCCAATGACATAATATATTAATAAATATCCAATTTCACATGCAAAAAAAATAATTTAAATATCGACAACTTGTAAATGCAGCATCGATAAACACAAATAAATAACAAACTCTCCAATAATTAAGAACACTAAAAATAATATTAAAATATTTAACAACAATATCAATATCTCTAATCCAATGGCATCACGTATCTCTCCTACCTGCCTATCGGTAACTGTATCCGTTTCAATATTATCATACAAATGTATCGATTACCGGACGTCGACATCGATTAATATCGATAAATGTGGGATTCGTTAATTTCTTTTATGCAACATCGACAGCGCATAACCGTGTCGATACATTTCATTTACACTAATTTAAAGAAAATTTCGTTCGTATGTTGTTTTTTATAACACTTTTTGCAGAAAGTAACAAAAATAATCCTGCTAGATGGAGCGACGATCTGCGCAAGCGGCTGGCAGAGACTTGATGCGTGTAGCCGAAGATCGGGCTAGGTGGCGCGCCTTGGGTGAGGCCTATGTCCAGCAGTGGACTGTCGTAGGCTGATATTGATATTGATCTAATCTCTGATTGATTTAAAATATCTATTAATGTTTTTAAAGATAAGTAAAAAACACAGATACAAATAAAACAATATAATAATTAATTGTGTTAAATACTTACACAACGATAGATAAAGATAGATATAGATACACTTACACAAAAGATTACTTTTTTATGGTATAGAAAGGTAAAATACAAACGTGCTACCTGGTGGAAAGCATTTAGAACCATTGACTTTTATTCATGTACTCAAACAACTAAACCAATGAGACTATTGTTGTAGGCAGTGGATTGTAATTGGGTCACAAAGATGATAAAGGAACACCAATATATGTGCAGCAAATTTAAATACATATATTACGTGATTCTAGGTTATAACGCTAAGGCAAATTATAAGAATGGTTTGTCTCAATGTATAGAGAATTATAGGTTATAAGTGGATCAAAAACAGGCTAATAAGAGTATCAGCCTGTTTCTGATCCACTTCTTTTATTCTTTACACAATCGCTCACTTTTCTTTTATTCCTTAGTCGTATGCTCCTGGCAGAGTGGTCGTTGTCATGGATCGACTAAAAGTAGAAAGAGATGTAGAAGCCTTAGCGAGGCTTCTCATCTTTTTCTATTATAAGTGGCTCGTACAATCGGTAATGGAGCACTTAGCTTTGATGAAGTCTGTCCATCTTCTGTCTGTTCATCTACTCTCCCACTATTCCTACTTGTGAGCTTTCGTTGCTGATGATATGCCCAAACATCTTAAGTATTGACACTTGTAAAATCGATGAAAGTTGTACGCAGTTCTTTTTTACACTCAAATATGAACTGATTGACCCATCCGATAGCGGTCCAAGCTGGAGTAACGAACTCATCTCGAAACCTCCACCTTGTATCGTCTCAGCTAATAGTTTCTTCTCTGCTGTCGTTATACTTCTTTCACTGTTTCAGCGACGTTTGAACACTATCCCGTGGAGTGCTTTGAATTAAACTCGAAAAATACCGTTTCTTGTCTAAAGTAATTTCGATCCATTAGTTTTAATTATTAAAATTCGCCAGAAATTATTGAAATCGAGAAAATCCGAGACATGGATTGTTGGCAACCGAGTTAGCCAGAAATTAAAGTTGGGCCAAAATTTTCTCAACTTTATCGTCCTTTACAATACACAATAGCCGGGCCTGTAATTGGCGTAGTATTCCGAAGTAATTGTCAGAGAACTACAATTAATAATATCATTCCACTCAAAAAAAAAAAACTTGAGCATAATTTTACTCAAACAACACCCCGATAAGAGAAACTTATGATTCTCAAATACATACATACATAACCACTTACAATGCGCTAGGGCAGCGGTTCTCAACCTCCGTGTCGCAACACTGTTGTGTGTTGTGTCGCAAAATTTGAGAATACAATATTTGGATCTATTTTTAACTTTATGTGTTTGTATGTTATGTTATTACCCAATAATAAATAGGTTAAAATGATGTATAAATTAATAATATATAATATATCACTTCTACTATCAAATATATTGCATGTAATTATGTACGGTGTCAGGATTTTATAAGGATTATATTAGTGCGTCGCCGAGTAAAAAAGTTTGAGAACCCCTGCGTTAGTAGATTAAAACCAATGAATGAATTGTACAATCAAACATGGCTGCCGTTCTAATTATAAAATTTTAAGCGCCGCTATTCGTAATTGGTACAAATTTGAACAGATATTAAAATATTGGCTAAAAATATGTGTCGATATGGCTGCGCTATATCAAAGGTGACGCCAGTGCCTATTCATTAATCTTACCGCTTCGATAAGGATGCCTAGCGATTTTTTTATAGTTATTTAAAATCGAGCCGACGATTTAATCTGATACAAATTACGAACAAAGGTCTTAATTAAAAATTATTTTAATATAGACCACCATTATTAACGTGTTTGCTGTAACAAAAGGCACTGGAGATTTATTTTCCTGACAAGACACTGACCAAAGAACAAATGAAAGACGTAACATGAAACAACACTCCTTATGCACCCGTGCACCCAGACTAGTCGCTGTAGGGGAAGCATGGTATTATGAGATTTCCTAACCATAAACCCCTTGGGTGAATGTAGGAGAGCCACACAAACAATGGCATACCTGTAATCGTGCTCTCTGTGCCCTATCACATTCTCAGCAGATGATATTATGATGGCAACAGAACGCGGTGTCAGTGGCCAAGTTCTGGGTTGGTCGCGCCTGATGCCTGTTGACTCGTAGAAGAAGAAGACCAACAAGACGCAAGATCGAACCGACAAACATTATTTTCATTTTTAAGGTGTCGAAGTTAAAAAAACACAAACCTGACTACCGGCTAGTATTCCTCTATTGGATAGGATTCAGAATAAAGAAATCCATCATATAACAAAAGCCGTCGTCATAGCTTTTTGATATAGCAAGAAAGCGGCATTGGGTTGATCACGTTTGTCGGAGAACCTACTATCGTCGTGGTAAATGAGTGCTGGAGTGAAGATCGCATTTTAATAAATGTAGGTTAAGATACAAGATTTGATGATCTGCATCAGTCAGTGAAGCTGGCGGAAACTGGATTCATGTAGCCGGAGTTCGGAAAAACGATGATAATTCTTATCTATCCTAAAAGCTTAAAAAGCTACCAGTGAATTCATATAAAGGTTTTGCGTTTAATATTATTTTTTTATTAAATAGACCACACATTTGCAAATCGAGTGCAACTTCACTACATACAACGTAGAAAGTTTACGTATAGTTATAGTAAGAATTGGCTAGACGATCTTATTGGTTCAGTGGCGACGCTACCATTACGCAGTCAATGGTCGCGAGTTCGATTCCCACAAAGGAATAAAAATACATACATATATATGGAACAGGTATTTATTCCGAATATCACACTTGGAGAGTTAATGTCCATTCGTCTAGAAATGAGTAGGCTCGCGCTTGGCAGTGAAGTGAAAAAAGAATAGTCAGAAAACCACATACGTCTAATTGCAAAGATTGTTGAAAAGATAGATCATACAATTTTTTTATTTATTTAAGGATTGTATTTATACTTATATATAAAGAGAGATCATTATTGAATTAAAAGAGAGATCAATATTATATATAAAGAGAGATTATTGTACAAAGATTTGGTCTATTATTTTTTTTACATACATACATATCATTACGTCTGTTTCGCGTAGGGGTAAGCAGAGATCACAGATCTCCATCTGCTACGATCTCAGTACACTTTCTTTGTTTCATCTACACTCATCACTCCCTTCATTCAAGCTCGCCGGTTAAGAGTACCTGGCCTTTCTTAAGAACTTCGCCAATTTGGTCAATTTTTTTTATGCTTTTAATATTCAGAAATGCAAAACAGGTATATTACTAACTGATGCGATAACTATATCTTGGACCCAAAAACCGTCGCAAGCGTGCTTAAACGCAACAAAGGTCAGACTCAGACTAACCCGCCGGAGGTCAAGGCTGAGGTCTTTAGGATCGACGCTTGTCGTACTCAGTAGGATGCACTCTACGACCGTGTTATGTCATATTGATAATGTTAAAGTAAACATAAAAATAACAGATATGACCGTTTTAATATAAATGTGTCTCTAATGGAAGACTATTGGGTAGCATTCACCGCCGGTAAAGAAGTAAATAACGTTGTGGAAGAAGGTAGTAATAGGAGAGAAAAGAAAGAAACGCAGTAACACATAAAAATGCTACCATTTACCGACTTATATTCTGTGATAGTATGATACTTCTCCAATCAACTGGCCGACTTGTACTACCATGGCTAAATTTCTTGTATACTTACATATATATATATTACTCATATCTCCTAATTTTTTTAGTTTTTGTTATGAAATAGGAAGGCAAACGAGCACCTGATGGAATGCAATCAAAGCCCATAGACATCTGCAGTGCCACAGGCAGTCCAGAAGCGTTGCTGGCCTTTAAGGAAAGTGTCATAATTGGTGGGACAGGGGACCTTCAATTGTAGGACTGCTGCCAAATTAAAAACTTTTTTTCACACCCATATATGTCCCACTGCTGAGCACGGGCCTCTATATTTCTGGACTTACGGACGCCGCCGCGGAGCCCACAACGCTTGTCCAATGCGAATTGGCGGGGTCACTGGACTCGGAATAAATATCCGTCGGCCATACATATATTTTATTTGGATGCGGGAATCGAACCCGCGACCACTGACTCCGTGGGCAGGGAGCCCCACCACTGGGTCAATTAGTCTTCCTCAATGATAATAAAATAACCCTTTCAGTTGAGAACTTTTCACTTCGTGGTAATTGATGACCACCGATCAGACATCAGCACCGCCGAAGGCGTTTTCCCGCCAAGTTATATCAGTGACGTTGAGTTTTTATTTTCATAATCTCTTGTTATAATCAGTTATATTGTTTAATTCTATGTTTATTTTATTATTGGTTAATTCTATGTCTGTATTACTTTATATAGTTTTATTAAGGCGTTGAAGTGTTGAAAATGAAATGAATGCGTGTATCATATCTTTTTAATTAGACTCCAAAATTCCTTGCAAGTTTGGATAGAACAGCCACCATTTTATCAAGAAGTATCTTGACGTGAAAAGCTGAATTAACATTTTAATATACATGTTACTGTTTCACTCAAAACAGGCATAATAGTTATAGCTAATTGCCGTCAAAGAAGAAAGTTTTAGTTCCCAAGTTATTTAATTCAAATAGTTATCTGGCGGTTATAGGTGTCGCTGACACGCTAAAGATTTATCTGATGAAACGTCGCCTGTGATTACTTTCGTTTTGATTGTGTATCAAAGCTATTGTTTTACCTGTTGTTTTTTTTTTAATTTCACCGCATTAATTCAGGGGCCGTATAAAGGTTAACTTTTAAAGCACAGAGAAATCTATATGATTCGCTTAATTAGACAACTCAATCGAACCCGCGATTTGGCTCCGTATGCAACAATCCCGCCACTAAACCAAATGGTCCTTTGATACATGAAAACCCTAACGGCGCAGTAGCGAAACCTTCGCATTCTGAGTCACGAGTTATAGGTTCGATTTCTGCATCATTACAAATATTTCAGAGACTTATATAATACGTATTTATTCTGAGTTGAAGTGCTAGATCTTGTCATTTTTTAATAAAAATAACACTCACAATATAGTACAATATAGTAACCTAACTCCAAATAGGACTATAATTGTAGAGTTTTATTTGTTATTTTTTAGTAAATAAATCTTTCTTTTCTTTTCTTTGATGGCAATTAGTTAAAACTATTATGCCAGTGTCAAGTAAAATGGAATAATATCAATCTCTCAAATCTCTTGAATGTCTAGTCAGCTTGTTACGTTACGTCTTAATAAAATGGTGGCTATTCTACCAAACTCTTCTATGGACTCCTCAGTCAATATAAAAAGTCAAAATACATGCATTTATTTCATATCACTTCACTTATAAAACTTAATCGAACTATATTGTATAATACGCCACCACAATTAAACAGTATAACTGAAAATAATATAAGATTATAAAAATGAAATAAAAACAAAACGTCAATGATATAAGTTGGCGGGAAAAGTACAATTTAGTAGATAATACTTTTGGCAAAATTTCATCGCAGAACATATCAAACAGTCTAGCTATACTACTATTGACATATTTTTTAATACTTTAAAATAGTACTTGCACGCGATTACTGTGGTTTCTGACTGATTAATGACTATTATATTTTAGGCAAACAATACACTATTACTAAATTCCTATTTAAGAATATTTTTTTTATTTTATTTGTGACAATTTACAGTGAAGTTGGATAGAGCATAGTAGGTCTCACTAGGCAAGCCCGTGATAAGACCTTCCGATTCGGTCATTGTTCAAATTAGGAATACATATATAAAGACACATAAATAAGTACATACATGCATAAAATATATATTAATACACACATATATACACATAAAATATACATATATACACGTAATATAATAACATAATATAAGTGCCATCAAGTGATACTACTGTAAAAAAATGGCGTCAATTTGGTTCTTACTAAGTAATTTTAATTATTGTTTTTACTTTTCATTTTTTATTTCTATATGTCTTGTCTAGTGATGATCTTGGAAATTCGTTATATACTTTTGGGCCAATGTAATAAAAAAGCGACTATCTAATCTGGTTTTTACTTACTAATAATAACAAATACTTTGTGTAAAATTATCATTTTATAGTAATATAATGTTTAATTTTGACTATTCTTAATTAAAAGAACCATAAATAATACGTGACGTTGTTTTGCGATGCGAAAGCTTAAAATCCCGTCAGAGAACAACGTAATTTCTGCAATTGCCTGATTACCATAAAAGTGAGGCGCCCCTTATCTATGGAGGCAGGCAGTTTATGAAAACTTTGTCTTACTGCATTCTGATTAGAAACGGGAAACGACGTCAACCGAAGTTAATTGATATTTGGAGGTTAAGAGGGGAGAGATGAAAAATTGCTTGTTGTTTTTGAATAATTCAATTAAATAGTTAATTTTCATGTCTAAATATTCAAAGTGTTATATTTAGCAAATAGTAAAAAAAGGGAATGTAAACTGAAATTAGTTTCTAAACAAATGGAATAAAAAAAATAGTATTCCTTTTTTACAAATTGAAATGTCACTTTGATATATATTTTTAATAAAACGTAGAATCAAAATAATTACAGATTAAAAATATAAGAATGGCGTGCTTTTATTAATTTAGAGAAATACGTTGTTTTTTTTATATGCCTTTACGTTTAACGTTAATAAGAAATATAACTTATTACTAACATCATCATCAACGCAAGTGTAATAGTCCACAGCTAAACTTTGATGTTCCACCAAAACTGAGAGGTGTTACTATATTCTCTGACTTGTATTTAATCTATTAATATTATAATATAATACGACTAAGATAAGAATAATAAATTATAGTCTTAATACGTCTTTTTATTTTACTGAGTGACTAATTCAAAATTTACCTATCAGAAACGGAAATCAACTCAATAATAAAACTACTCATACATATAGACTTATCTACCTATTTACTTGTTTGTAATATTTGCTTAAATTCGTCATTATCTTAAATCGTGGTTTACTTTTCTAAAACTATTTCAAAGAACGTAATTTATTAAAGTAAAATTAATTAAATACAAATTAGTAATAAATAATCCATCAAGTTTGACTTTTCTTATCATGCTTAATTTTATCTTTGACAGTTTGTCGCATAAACCGCGGGAAAGTTTATGCGTAAGCATTTGTTTTTTTTAACGAAGCGTCGAGTACTTACGTGTATCGGAACACAGGATAAAAAAAATAAAATCGGCCGCGATGTTACTAGACACCGGTAACCTACATACGTGCATGGGGTACCGGCGGCAGCGCACTTCGCACTCACTGAGGGCACGGCGTAACCTTTGACACAGCACTTTCACTTCACAAAGCTACATACCCTCACAAGTGAACTGGCCGTAGTGTTTGCCTGATGACTTGTCTCCGCACACGACGCACTCCACGTTCTGGCCCTTATCGGTGGCGGAGGAACCGCTCTGCGTCGACGCGGCCTGGCTCGCAGGCGTAGACGGCAGAAGTTCGTCGTCCCTCCAGGTGCCTCGGAAGCCGAGCTCAAGAGGCGGGAGGTCGGGTGCCCTCGGGGGGCAAAGCCCCGGGCCGCCGACCCCGCCATAGACTAACGCTCCGTGCGTGATGATGCCGGTTGAGGTCGCGAGGCGAGAGACGCGCGGCGCGCTAGTGTGTCAGGGGTCGCGGCTCAGTCGCGACTGAGCTCAGGTCGGGCCAGGCCTCGGCGCACCGCCATTGGCCCGGTGGCCCGGGGGCAGGGAGCGAAGGCCCCGCCACCTCGACCGAGACCCCCTCCCCCCGCCCGGCCGCTCCACTCCACCCAGCGCCCCGCGGGGGGCGAAAATCTTTCAGCCGAGTACCGTCGGTAAGAAAATCCGTTGGGCGGCGTTCAAAGCGATTTCAGTACGCGTGACAGTTTTATTTTAGGACAAGTTGTTTTGTTCTTTTCTTTCTATAGACGTTGGTCCCTTGTATCAGAGTCAGTTAATGCTTTAAATTTTTAATATATGCTTTACAACAATAAAGTTACGCACTAAGAGGAAACTCTTTATTTTTAGGGAACAATTTAATAGATTAAAATTTTTTTAACACAGTTATACCTTCGTAAATGGATTAAAAATTACTGGTCATTGTTTAATGCCAGTTCTTTAAATATTTGAGCATTTTGAATAATGAGAAATATTTGAATTTTTCAGAATTGTTTATAGTCACACGGTACCTGTAAATCCTACTCCGTATCAAGTTTCTACCGCTTCCATATTTCTGCGGGCTGCCAGCCACTCGCCATACGTAACTTTCAACGTTGCTCCATAGCCTTTCAAGACAAGGGCTGTTAATACAAATATTTTTTCGAAGGACTTTATAAAAAGTTATATAGTATATTGAGAAGATTTGACTATTTCAAAGAAATATTATAATATTGAAATTATTTAAATGCAAATAGCACATTAGAGTGGTTTTTTTTTCTATAATAGGATTTTTTTATTGTAGGATTTATATACGAATGTAAATGGCCAGTATCTAAAGCGTGCCAATTGTTCGCTTATTTATTAAACTTTTGACGGCATTTTAAAAAGCGAATGAATTTAAAAATTGACATTAAATTCGTTACACTTAAATATCCTTTATAAATTTATTGTTCACCTTAATTATCCATAAATTTTATTTTATCATAGTATATGGTAAAATGATTTTTTAAAAAATGTATTTTCTGTTGATGTCTTTAATAAAAACTACTGGTCATTTAGAAATTGAAATTATTAACTGATTTCATATGTAATATTATTAAGACATAAAACGAAGAAATAAAATGCAAATGCACCTTTATTTTGTTAAAATACTATATAATATTTGTTATTTTACAATTAAAATTATTTTTTAATTGAATTAAATATTTTATTACTAAATTTAAATAGGCGAAATTACAGTCAACTATCCAAAAAAAAAAAATGTTTTGCCTATTAACAATTTGTTAACTTTTATGACAATGACAGTAAAAACAAAGAAAGTACGATAGTTCAAAATATGAAGGAAACGTAAAGTAACAGTGGTGTTATTGTCCGTTATAAAACGGTGGCAAAGATCTAGATGAATCTAGATGGCAAAGGGGCGGTGCGCGGCGGGGCGTGGCCGCCGGTTCCACTCCTGCGCACCTTGTCACTCGGCGCGTCACTTCGCCGCGTCCAATTGGAGTGTTTTGACACTTCAAGTAGTTTTATGTTCGTTTAACTAACACTGTTTTTGTTACCGTTGTTGTTCATGAATTACAAAAAATAAAAACGTTTTGTTTTTTTTACAGCCTTATATGTCCAACTATTAGGTACGGTCCTCTTATATTATTAAAGAGTGGACATTAAGCCACCACCCTTGTATAAGCGGTACTTAAACTTGCAATATGTATCTATATATCCCAACGCGGGAACTGAACCCGCTAAAATTTACTGCAAAATGGGTTGCTTCGCAACTAAGTCATTTGGTTCGTTATAAAAGTAATAATTTGGTTCTGTCAAATATGTAATAAGTAATAGTTTACGCTTCATACTTTTTTTCGACAATGTATTGTGTCCAATTACCTGGAAATATTTTTTTAATCTTTTTGGCAGCACCCTTATTTTTAAAAAAGAACTATACTATCTTTATATAATGGTACATGGTATCATGTAACATAATAATCTAATTAAAGAAGTATTTATAATGTAGTTTTGATTTTTTTTATGGGATAGGTAGACAACCAAGCAGGCGTGTCACCTGATGAAAAGTGTTGCCAGCCTTTAAGGAAGGTGTCATTATATATAATATTATATAAGATGTAGGAGGGGAGGAGGGGGGGGATGGGCCTCTGAAACTCAACTCACGAAGTGCGATAGCTAAGCTACCACTCAGGCGCCGGTTTTCTGCAGGATTATGGTACTTTCCCGGGCAAGCTGGCCCATTCATGGTATATACAAATAATATGCCATTATTGACAAATAGTCGTCTACAGCATGACTCTACCACTACAAAATTAATTAAAGAATAAATAAAAGACTTCTTTTTGTAACTAAGGACGTTAACTATTTTTAAATTTGAGTAAGTAATACTCAAGGCTTTATTACTCCAATATAAATTCATTTATTGTATATGCACAAATTTAAAAATAATGTGATTTTTTTTTGCAAATATTGCTTGTAGTTCACTTATGTGGCGTACTTACCTACCTTGGTATATTTTTTTTCTTAAAAACTTTTCTTATGCGATATTTGCTATCAATTATATCTTTAGGCGTTTCATATAAACTGTAATATTTGGAAAAAAATTAATAAAAATGTGTTTAATTATGTTCTATATTTATTACTCATATATAACATATTAATAGTTTACAATGCAAAAATAATAATAACATTACATATCGTCGGTCTAATTATCAGTAGGTACTTATTCGTAACTCCATATCAGTCAATGTTACAGCCACAAATAAAAACTGTATTTCTTTCATTTGACAATTTTTTATAAAACTATTCTTACTCTCCGTATAAAATAGGTATTTTTTGTAGTCAAATACGAAGAATTCCATCAGATACGCTTTAAGATTATCCGTTAGATGACATTAAAAGTGAGAAGTGAAAAAAAAATGCATTTTAGAATAACGAATTCTTATATTAAGGCCGACGATACACTTTATATGTTGTACTTTATATTTAAAATATATATTAACATTTGATTTAAAAGAATAAATCTCATTTTAAACATTCGTAAATATTCTTAATTTATTATATGTGACAAGTATATTTTAGCTCACATTTTTATTAATTTGCATTCAGGTACCAAGGCTGTTAAAATATAGAGTATATTTTAACAGCCTTGATACCTTAGAATACTTACAATAACATAAAATAACAATTATTTATGCAAGTTGTGTTAGTTTAAGTTGTAACATTATGTCTTATGTTTATTTATTTGGATTCAAACATCGAGGTTTTTTAAAAATACATAGTTACTTTATCCTTAGATAACTTATGTATAAAAGGTCTCGATGCGTAAATAAAATAAATAAAAAAAACTGTAATGTTACAACTTTAAAAAACATTACAGTATCCTGTCTTACTCTTAATTCTCACTAATACTTACAATAACATAAAATAACAATTATTCATGAAAGTTGTGTTAGTTTAAGTTGTAACATTACAGAATTTTGTTTATTTATTTGCATTCAAACATCGAGGTTTTTAAAAATACATAGTTACTTTATCGTTAGATAACTTATGTATTAAAGGCCCCGATGCCTTAATGCAAACATGTAAATAAAAAAACTGTAATGTTACAACTTAAAAAATATTACAGACTCTTTTCTTTCTTTTAAATCTCAGTAATAGTTACAATAACATTGAATAACAATTATTCATGAAAACTGCGTTAGTTTTTTAAATTGTAACATTACTCGTGCATGCTTCTACGAAATCTCCAAAATATTTTTACGAAAATTTAACCTCAGTAAATTACTTTAAATCTTATAAGATCATTGGTTTTTATGTATTGGAACCTGTGTTTCAAACGCCTCGAAGTTGACGTTGTGATATGTCTCCAATCAAGATGCACTACACATTTTGACTTAACTCTGACAGTAGAGAGGTCTTTGACAGAAGTTTATATAAAAAAGAAAAATAAAAAAATATAAAAAGAAAGAAAGTATGTATAAGAGATTATTCATATAGTGTCTAGTTGATGACGACATGGCGTAGTGGTGAGACGATCGTTTCCAGAGTCAACGCGCGTAGGTTTGATTCGCATATGACAATAAATATTTTTGAAGTGAAAACTTCTTAAGCATCATTGTGATTTGAAACTCGATGAAACTAAAAAGTGACATTAAAAATATACAATACAAACACACGTCTATAGGATTAAGCCTGCGACAGAATGAGATACATTAGGTACATTATACAATATTTACTATTATCATACGTTAATTACCATAAATCACTCGTGGCATTTCTTGAAATGGCAAACTTGAAGTCGATATAATTATATATAACAGAAAAAAAATCACCTTGGTCATGATATTATAATGCACTAAATACGAAATAAATGGTCAGGTTCGATCCCCGCATCGGAATAAATATATGTATGGCCAGATATTTATTTGGGGTCGGTTACTTGGTTCTTAGTTTAGCTTTCTCTCCCCAGTTTTTCACAACAATTGTCTTTACGTCGTCCTCGACTCCATTTAGCCATCTGAGCTTAGGCCTTCCGCGGCCTTCTGCGACCGTTTTCCGTCTAGTAGGCGTTTGGGATCTTTTTGCTTCGTCCATCCGTATTACGTGTCCAGCCTAACAAAGGCGTCCAATTTTGATTCTTTTGATGACCTTCGTGGGATGTTAATGGGCAGTGAAAAATTTTTTAATTTATCTCAGAAGACAAACAGCTCACACATTACGAAGTTGTCGCCGTTGACTCGGGCACCCGTTCACCCCTAGAGGTGAAAGTGCGGGGGTGAAGTGCGGGCGAGAGGTGGAGAGGGGTGAGATAGGGCGGGTCAGAGGTCGTGCCGCCCCGGCCCGCCCAACACCTACGCCGCACCGCGCCTCACTATTAATAAATTAGGTCTTGAAGTCATACTGCATCTCACAGACCAACATCTTTGTTGATGGCAGTTAGTGATTCAACTTCAACAAAATCATCCTTATATCAAACTTGATTACTATAAACATTTTGAAAAATAAACCAGTGTGATAAACAAACTAAGAAATTTCTTATTTGTATATTTCATACCTACACATATATCATCACACCTGTTTCCCGTAGCAGTAGGCAGAGACCATAGATCTCCATCTGTTACGATCTCGGCACACTTTCTTTCATAACTCTCTTCATATTCTTCTTTTGCAATTTGGTCAAGGTGTGTTCTCCTTAGTCTACTAAACTACTGACCCTTCCATCCACATACGCAACGTAAATTTCTTTTATCAGTCGTCTGTCATCCATCCTCTCTATGTGCCCAAAATATCTTAGCATCCCTTCCTCATCTTTTGTCACGACACCTTGTTTTACGAGCTAATATGAACTGACTGATAAGTGTGGAAGAAGCAAAGAAAGTGTGCCGGGATCGTAGCAGACAAAGGACTGTGGTCTCTGCCTAACCCTACGGGAAACAAGTGTGATCATATGTATGTATGTATGTACATATATAAGTATGGAAGAGAAAAAAATATTAAATAAAAGATACGCTTAAAATTTTTCCAAACAGGTTATTCATACAAATTAGTTTCAATGTGAATTCCGAGTATCCATATATTTATATATTCCAAGCCTTATACATACGCCTACAAAATAAATAGTCAACATAGAAACAAACAAATAAATTTGTTGTTATTATGAAACCTTCGACCATGAATAAAGAACTTCGTGACTAAACTAATCGGTAAGCGTTAGATAATTTTAATAATTTAACTATACTTCAGTGTTAACGTTAAGAAATCGTCGTCAGATAGTAACGTTTTATGATTAGGTGTAGATACAGGATGTTTAGTGAATAACTCTCTTTATTAATTTAACATCATCAGATAGAATCATTTCTTGAATAGAGTCATTGGCTATACATCTTGTAATTACAAGATGTATAGCCAATAACTCTATTTATTAAACATCGCCAGATAGAATCATTTCTTGACTATATGTAAATACAGAATTTTTAGCCAATAACTCTCTTTATTCATTTAACATCGTCAGAATCATTTCTTGACTACATGTAAACACAGAATTATTAACCAATAACTCTCTTTATTCATTTAACAATGTCAGATAGAATCATTTCTTGACTACATGTAAATACAGAATTTTTAGCCAATAACTCTCTTTATTCATTTAACATCGTCAGAATCATTTCTTGACTACATGTAAATACAGAATTTTTAACCAATAACTCTCTTTATTCATTTAACAATGTCAGATAGAATCATTTCTTGACTACATGTAAATACAGAATTATTAACCAATAACTCTCTTTATTCATTTAACAATGTCAGATAGAATCATTTCTTGACTACATGTAAATACAGAATTTTTAGCCAATAACTCTCTTTATTCATTTAACATAGTCAGATAACATTGTTTTTTGATTACGTGTATATACAGAATGTTTAGTGAATATTCATTCTAATTTCTTTTTTCATTCTAGTTTTCACTTTTGGTTTTACATGTATGATTGAGCGAAGACTCATATAAATTAAAAAACGTTACTTGATCGTCATTTTACTCATACTTTTTTTAATTCAATATTTTTTAAAAACGAATCGAATTCTCTGTCATAAATTAGCATTTGGCTTGAAGATAGATGAACAGCTAAGCGGGTCACCTGATGGATAATCACCAACTCCTATAGTCATCTGTGATACTAAGTGCATTGCATATTGCCTACCTTAGAGTAAGGATGTGAGGAATGGAGAAGGAAAAAATAAAAGAAGGAGAAAGGAATTGGATATTTGAATCGTTGCAATTACAGAAAAATGCGATATTCTGTGAGCTTGTTTTATTTTCCTTCTAATGCTGTCATTCGTGCTGTAGCATGGTCACAATTAAAGTTTAATATGAGCGAAAAAATAATCTTATAAATTAACAGCTATAACAATTAAAAACATACATTCATACATACATACATATCATCACGCCTGTTTCGCGTAGGTGTTGCCAAAGACCACAGATCTCCATCTGCTATAATCTCGGCACACTTTCTTTGCTTGATTCACACTCATCACACTCTTCATACAAACTCGCCGAGAATTTCAGCAACTTGATCGAGGTATATTCTTCTTGGTCTTTCCTTACCGACCTTTCTATCTACATCCGCAGCGACTGATAAAAGAAATTTATTCTTTTATCAGTCGTCTTTCAATTAAAAAAACCGACAATATAACTTTAGTACCTGAATCAGCATATAAAGTAAATATTAATAAACAATTATTACCACTTAACTCTCAAGCTCTCGTAGATAAGCTGTATTTCATCTTAAATCTTATCATTGATCGTGACAACGGTGTCTGTATGTCGCCGGCTCGTTGTCCCGCCACCCCCACGTCCTGCCGCGACCACCCTCCACTCCCACTCCCATTTGGGTCGAGCGAGACTGAGTAATTGGGTGCAGGTAGGTACTTTGTGGATATTTTTCAAGGAGCCTTTTCAGTATCTTGAATCGTTGCTAGTAACTTTTGGACAACGCCGTCATGACTGTGAAAGAAAAAAACGTGTGTTTGTAAATTTACTGTTGATAATTTAAAGCATGGAATAAATAAAATAATTATTACATAATAATATATACATATAATATATAACATATAACAATAATATATAACATTTTATTTTATTTAAAAGTTCGATTTTACCAGATCCATTCCCGCATATTTATTTCAAGTCTAAATACTTGTTTATCTCTCTTATATAAATACCTTCGCCAAGCGTGGTGGGTTAATAACCGTTCTTCAAGAAAAAAAGAGGCCCATATCCAGCAGTGGGACATATGTCTTTATATGAGTGGTGAAAAGCTTATCTATTAAACAAGCATATCCTGATTATAAGCCAACGTGACATTTATATCCAACTAATAGCTGTATAACCTTATACTACTTGTTTATTATGGAATAAGAAGGCAAACGAGCAAGCGTGTCGTTTGACAGTGAGCAATCAATGACGCCCATAGACATTCGCTGTGCCATAGTCATTGCAGAAGCGTTGCCGGTCTTATAATGTTTGCCTCGTGTATGGACTATAGACATTTGATGTTTGTATTGTGCCTTGAAAAAACAAATTATCTATCTATCTATCATATTATCCCAGTTTGGTCGCAGTAACTTATATGGGATAGGAAGGCAAACGAGCAAGAGTGTCGCCTGATGGAAAGCATTCAACGCTGCCCATAGACAAAACCACAGGCAACAAGGAAGCGTTTTCGGCCTTTAAGCGACATATGTAGGCTAGTTTTCAGGTTTCAATATATTGATCGGTGATAAGGTGGGATAAGGTGGTGCGTGGAGAAAAGTTGATATAAAATAACATATATTCCGTTATATAATCTACAAAAATATCATAGTCCGCTATAAAATTCGCGAACATATACTCCGCTATATAATTCGCGAACATATCATACTCCGCTATAAAATCGCGAACATATACTCCGCTATATAATCCGCGAACATATCATACTCCGCTATAAAAATCGCGAACATATCATATTCCGCTATATAATCAGCGAAAATATCATACTCCGGTATAAAACTCGCGAACATACCATACTCCTCTATATAATCATACTCCCCTATTACGTATACGCTAAAGCGGACCGTAATCACCTAAACGACGATATTGATGGACGAAACAAAACAAGTAAGCATCGCCAGACGTTCCTAAATTATCCGCGCGAACTGTCCCCGACGAACAAAGAGTCAAGCACGCGGCGAAACAAAACAAGCAGTGATTTAGGGTTGACTGTACCGTCCCGATTGCTCTTATTCTCAAATCGATCTTGTTTTAAATTGTGATGTGACCTGATTGATTTATAAGCGTCTTTACGGGTTTCTTGCACACGTCGGTCTAAAATTGGGTCGTCACTGTCTTGATACGAAGTTAAGCGTTGACGCGAACGAGATGTCGAGTTAAATGGTTTTGTTTTTAATTTCCTGTTTTGCACGTTTTGGAAGATGTCTCAACCACAGGACATTAAATACTTCTTTTTTTTAATAATATCATTATATGTAAAAGAAAATGCTTATTTAATGTATGTGATTTAACTATAACATTTTTTGTTATCACAACCCATATATGTTCGAAATTTTTCTTTCGTCCGAATTCTACTTAATCTCGAGTTTCGTGGAGCCTGCATGGAATTTTTAATTAAGGAGGCACTGGAATGGAATTTTTAATACCTAGTAAGGGACATGAAAAAAAACGAGAAATATACTAATGTGTATTTTTAGACTTTTGCGATTTCAATGCACAGCGATGCTTTATAGCGTGGTAAGCTGCATTATCTAAAAAAAGCTGTATTTACTAGGTTTCGAAATTTCACAAGCGTACTGCTTGATGGGGCAACGATCTGCGCAGGAAGGCTGGCAGAGACTGGATGCGTGAAGCCGAAGATCGGGTTAGGTGGCGCTTCTTAAGGGGAGGCCTAAATCCAGGAATGGACTACCGTGGATGGATGGCTGTTGATTATGACTCCTTATAACTATTTGAGCTAAGTAAGCTAAGGTTGTATAATAAGTTAGCAAGAGGATTATGACTCCTTATAACTATTTGAGCTAAGTACGCTAAAGTTGTATAAGTTAGCAAGAGGTCGAAATAACTCTACATTCCGAACATTAAAATTAATTAACACACAGTAAAATTTGCTATACACCGATAATGGCTCTAACGATGGTTGTGATTACCCACGTTAAACCCATATTTAATGTGTGTCGGCTTCCGGGGCAGCATCGTTACTGAGACCGTTGCAGTTAGCACACAATATCTGCAGACCGATGCAGTTAGAGCAAATACGTGAAATACTTGAGTCCGTTCGCACTGTTTCATTTCATCAAAACTCCAATCAGTTAAATTACCTTTACAGTTAACAACATTACAGTTAACGGGCTTTAGTGAAGTGTTTTGGATAGTTAAAAATGATATTTAAATCCAAAAAACAACAAGAAATACTTGAGTCCATTCCCACTGTTCGATTTTCATCATTCGCACTGTTTCATTTCATCAAAGCTCCAATCATTTAAATTACCTTTACAGTTACCAACATTACAGTTAACGGGCTTTAGTGAAGTGTTTTGGATAGTTAAAAATGATATTTAAATCCAAAAAACAACAAGAAATACTTGAGTCCATTCCCACTGTTCGATTTTCATCATTCGCACTGTTTCATTTCATCAAAGCTCCAATCATTTAAATTACCTTTACAGTTACCAACATTACAGTTAACGGGCTTTAGTGAAGTGTTTTGGATAGTTAAAAATGATATTTAAATCCAATAAACAACAAGAGATACTTGAGTCCATTCCCACTGTTTGATTTTCATCATTCGCACTGTTTTATTTCCGAGTACTGGGAGAAAAGCGGAGACAGATCACCAGCCAGATAGTCGGATGATTTAATATCATCCGTATCAACTCATACCGGAACATTCTTGATAAGAAAGACCAAGGATTGAACATTTGAGAGGCATATACTCTGTAGTGGGCAAAAACATGCTGAAAAAGAAGGGAATGGTATTTTTTTAAATTTTTATTTAAACTTTTTGCATTATGTGAGGCAGCTTAATGCCTCAACATTCTCTCTCATTCAACCTGCGGGTGACAATGAAAAAACTTGAAAGGTGGTGCAATTTATTTTATTACTGGTAGAGCCATGCTACAGACGAATACTTTGTCATGCATGGCATAATATTTGTCTGTAGCATGAATGGGCTGGCTCGCCCGAAGAAGTACCACACTCCTGCGAAAAACCGGTATCTGAGTTATAGCTTAGCTACCGTGCTTCGTACTGTGAGCAGTTGAGTTCCGAAGGCCCAACACCCTTCTCGGTCCCAGTCCTACTCCCATAATGACACTGTCCTTAAAGGTCGACAACGTTTCCGCACTGCCTATGGTGCCGCGGTTGTCTATGGGCGGCGTTGATTGCTTTCCATCAAGTGACACGCCTGCTCGTTTACCTTCCTATCCCATAAAAAAAACTTCTCTCAATCTTAATGTACAATGACATGTTTTCGGAGCTAACTGTACACTTATAACCTATTTTTCTGGGCGATAAGTGCTTGGGTGAGATGTGAGAGGGAGGGGGGAAGAGGTCAGAGGTTATCAACTGTTCTCTGCGCTCCTGTGTCGCGATATTACGCATGTGTGAGTGACCGCTATCTAAAGTACATCTTCCCGATGTCATCTCAATATGCATATAATATATCGTCTTATTATTTTGTCTAAGATTCAGAGCGGAAATGTTAAAATTTATATTAATAATAAAACATGCATACACACATATCGTCACGCCTGTTTCCCGTAGGGGTAGACAGAGACCACAGATCTCCATCCGCTACGATCTCGGCATACTTTCTTTGCTTGCTCCACACTCATCACTCTTTTCATGCACATAGAAATACATTATTCTCTTCATAGATGCATCAGTAAAAAGAATTTTTACACGTATTTATTAATAATAATCTTTTTTACCCCTTTTAAGGACATTGTGCGTACTGAGGAATGTGACATTTGGCGTAGTTAAAAGTCAATATCAAAACAAAAAAGCGAAAATGCTGTAAATAAAACAGTTATCAAAATTTTTTTATTACACATTATGATAAGAATAAAATTCTACGTCGAATAGTCTAAGTCTCACAGCTCTACATCCAATAGAAAATTATTTACAGCATTAAAAATGACTGTTTTTGAGTGATAAGATGCAGTTTTAATAAATGCAGATTAATAATAAATTACTACAGAACTTCAACTTCTGTATGACTGCTAGTAATTATAATGTTTTTTTTTATTTAGTTATGTGCAAAATTTAATCTTTTCTTTAGATTATAATTAGCTTCTGTTAATTGTTAACAAAAAATTGACCTGAAATAATTTAAGGTTTGGATAGGAGGCCTCCATGATAACTAAAGCGAAGATCTGTTATACATATTTAGACCATGTATTTATGTTCATAACGGGATTTTAAACAACGACCTATGTTCGTACAATACCGTTTAAATTATTAATGAAATTTTAATTACTTCCAAATAGGTGACCAAAAACGTTTTTACCTGTTCAGTATATTAATATAATTTCCCTGACACCTTAACAAGCTCTAACAATATCAACCCTCAATGCGATTCTCTCAATTGCAAATCCCTCCACTAAACGTCACCCTAATCAGTCTAATAAAACCTCGCTCTGTGATTCACAATATCACCGCGGCGCCACCATCGCTTTGTGCGGAGGCGACCAATTGTGCAGAACCCCTGCCTGATCACTTAATTGACTACAGAGCGAGAGCTTGTAGGCACAAACCCACTGTAGTGCGTTCTTCTCGCTATATTTCGTATACATTGAAAAGTATGTTTACTGTAACTCCAAAAAAAATTCATTGTAATTACGTAATGTATAATATATTTATCAAATATCAGATCGTAACTTGGTAACGGTTAGCCGATGATATAGGATTAAAGTGCAGTGAAAATCAGATTTGTTGGCAAGTGATAGGATTGTGCGGGAGCATTTAATACCATTTAATCTGGACGATTAACTGAGGGAGGGAGGCATGAGGTTGTCGATGCCCGCCGTGAGCCCAAAAAGGCGCGTTCGCGTGCACTCGGCTGTGTAGAGCGGCGGAAGTTATGGGATTTGTCGTGTTCAGCTTCTTTATATCATGGGAATACCATGGATTATTCGGCAACCGTATAGTACATAAGTAATAATAAGACATCGTTTATCGTTTCTCTTTTTTACATATGTAGATGAGTATATTTTTACATGAGCCTTATGGATCTTTGACACTCATTGAAAATGTAGTACCTTGTTGATAATTTATGTAATGATTGAATGAAAAATGAAATCCTAATTTAGAGATATTCTAGTCTTGCATATGAAGTTACCCTATTGAAAATATTTTCCCTTTTAAATATAAATATCTCTTACATTACTCTCACATACATTTACAAATACACACATACATTGTTAAACTGTTTTCAATATCAACAACACAACTCGCCATAAAGAAAAGTTTCATCCCCACCGTCTGGATGAGTGGCTATCTACTACGGTGTGCTTCTCTCGAAACTTCTTTCCACGCACCACCACTCTGTGGAATCAGCTACCTTCGGCGGTCTTTCGGAACCGATACGACATTGGCACCTTCAAAAACAAGCCTACACATACCTAAAAGGCCGGCAACGCTTCCATGACTCCTGCGGTGTCGCAATTGTCTATGGGCGGCGTTGATTGATTTCCATCAGGCGACACGCTCGCTCGTTTGCCCTAATATCCCTTAAAAAAATTGTAACTTTGTAATATATTTCTTCATGACGTTGTTTCCGCGAATTGGTTCTCCACTTTCTTGTTTCCTCTAACAACTCATATTCCGTGGAATCCTCTCAATCGGTATCTAATTAATAGAAGCTAAGGAACATCTCTGTTTGAAAATTAAAATTTCAAAGTACATATAATTTTGACTTCCTAGTAAATAAAAAAAAATAAAAGATCGTTTTTAAAATCTTTATCTACATTCTTATTTTGAAAGCGGTTGAATTCTTTTTGATTAAATTATCAACAGCAAACTCTGTTAGAAATTCTTTGACTATATTTTTACCACAAAAAATTGTTAACCCTTAAAAGGTATGAACATCGGATATATACGTGCAATAATATCGTAATATAAAAAAAAAAAACAAATTTTAACCCTCATCTTAAGGCACGTGGTACAAGGTTACCATTGGGATAATCTTTTTTAACCCTTAACCAGTATCGGATGCTGATGTATTATGTTGCAATGACCCTTTTATTTGCTGTTACATAAATAAAAACAACATTTTTTTAAATAGATTAAGAGTCTCTCTCTCTCTCTCTGAGTCCTAAGTCATGGTGGGGCATAGGGCAGACACGACGTTTCTCCACCTCGACCTGACAAAGGCCATACGCTTTACGTCGCTCCAGGATAAGTTCAATTTCTGCACTTCAACCATCATAGTACGCCGCCAAGTTTGTTTTGGGCGCCCACATTTTCTTTTCCCCTGCGGATTCCATTCGAGGGCTTGTTTGGGGATATGACTGGCGTGGTGCCGGAGAGTATGCCCTGTCCATCTCCATTTTTGTAGACGTATCTGGACATCTATTGGCTCCTCTTTGATTCTCCACGGGTCGTCGTTAGAGACCATGTCATCCGATTTAAGATTAAAATAAGAAAATAGATTAAGAGTAGTCTTCAATTATAATAGAAGAAGAAAACACTTTATATTTCTAAAAGATACCTAGTTAGAACAGGATTTTAATTTATTTTTTACTTATTATTCATACAAAGGAAAATATTTTTTTTTAGGTATAATTTTTTATTTATTTATAATATGTATGTGCCGTTTTGATCGATGACTTGTTGCCATCTTGTGGGTAGTGCCATGATCCCATTCCTGTAGAAATTTTGAGATTTTTGATTAAAAAAATCTGACAGGTAGTGTTCACAGTGTTCTTTTGAGGTTAGCTTTATGCTTCCTAAAGAGTTCTGCAATGGTCGAAACAGGTGGAAATCTGATGGAGCAAGGTCAGGGCCTCCGTATAGGATGCATCAACACATCCCAGCCAAGCTCTTTTAATTTTTGCTGCATGGCTATAGATGAGTGCGGTCTGGCGTTGTCATGGTTTCTCTCAGTGAGATCATGTGGTACCTATTATATGTAGGGGAGTAAGGGGAGAACTGTTATAATATGTTAACTTGCCCAAGTCAAGCTCACCTGCACGCGCTTCGGCGGGTACCGGGTGCTCCTGCTAGATAACAGACGAGGCTCTGGCTACCGGGCAATGGCGGTATAATCATACACCCGACCGGGAAACCGATCGGAAGAGGCTTCAGCGAGACTTGGGGTTTACTTACTCCAAAAAAATGTCTGGTGCAGAAGGCAATGGGAAACTACTGCACTAAATTCCCAAGAAAACCACCATGAAAATCATAAAGAAAACACCGAGTTTGTCATGAAACGGAAGAGCCTAACGAAAAGAAACTTTAACGAGACTTATCTACCAAACGAAACTTTAACGAGATGCAAAAATAAAATATTCTAATACAAAAACTCCATAATATTACGCAATTAATGAAGTAAACGAAATCGAAATCAAAAGTAAAGCTTGCTTATTTCTCAAATCAAATCGCTCTTGTTCGAGATGCTAAAAAGCTGGCAACAATAAAGGCAATCAAGCGCCTCCGGAAAGTTTCTCAGAATGGTATTAATTTTCAATGAGATTATTTACAAATTCTCGACACTGACGTAAAAGCTGGGCTGGATCTGTCAATATTGTCACAAAACATTAAGGAAGCGGGATGAGAATAAAAAACTAAAACGGAACGTAAAAAAAAAGTTGTATGAATGTAGGCTAATTTTCGCTCTCAATACCCACTTTGTGTGTAAGCATCTGGGCGTAATATAAATTAATTCATACGTCCATAAACCCGTGATGTTTTAGATAAAAAAAATTGAAAGACCGTTAGCTTTTATAGATTTTTTGTTCCCTTTATTTATGGTGTAAAAATTGGGTTACTTAACGGGAGCGATGGGACAATTGTGTGAAGATATGGGGCGGATTTTTTGCGCGAAAGAAAAAACGACAACGTTCGATTTTCAAGACTGTCACGTGTTCTACAAGGAGGTGTGTTATGATTTAGCAAATAGAGATTAACGGTTATTGATGAGTTATAGATAATTATTTATTATTAATGATAGTTCCGATATGTTGATAATTTATTTTACGACTATTATATATTATCATGTTAAAATAATTTATATTATCTATGTTTAGTTATAGGTGCCAAATCATTAATATTATGAAACAGGATAATTTTTTTTAATAGTCAATATATACCATGATTAATTTTGTATTGTTTTCCATTTAAATGTGGTCACCGTACAATATTCTGCTTTCGGGCTGTTTGCGGGGAAATGAACAAGTGGTACTGTAGTGATACATTGATAAATGTATCACTAATGTATTAAATTTTTAATTAAATATATTAATTATTCATAATAAAACCTTTTTATTTTCATAATTTTAAAATGTAAAATAGACAGAAATTGTTTAATATAAAACAAAAGATTCGTTCGACTGACGTCTTTTGAGAGACATGTCACATTTCCGGGCCTAAGAAATTAATATTGAATATAAAATGGGAAGTGATACTTTAATATAAAATAGAATTCATTAATATAAAAAGACAAGTTGGTCGAAAAAGAAAGTCTTGGCTAAGTAATATCAGGGAGTGGACCGGGATAGCGAGTGCTCCAAAACTGCTGCATCTTGCGAAGGAGGAGGAAAGTTGTGCTGAATTGGCTGCCAACCTTCACTAATCTGAGTGACACTCTTAGAAGAAGAATATAAATATAATTAATATAAAATGTAAAGTGATTCATTAATAAATTAACTTCACTTGGAAGAGGTTCACTATAACGACGATAAAACCCCCTAAAGATCCCGTGTCGCCGTAGCAGTACGGCTGGCATGGTATTACCATCACCCACAGATGGACATTTACACTCACCAAGGACACTATAGGAGCACATCCAGAAACCACATAAATTCATCAAAGGACGCCAAAACTGTCTATGTATAACAGCCAATGACTCCCGAGTAACCTTATGATCAAAAATGTTGTTACTCCCCAATGTCATGTCCATGTGGTGAGGGCTTGTGCTGAGGCATTAATAAACTACTCATGAGGAAGTTGAACCCTTCAAAAAACGCTTCCGTGACTCCTGCGGTGTCGCGGTTTTCAATGGGCGGCGTTGATTGCTTTCCATCAGGCGACACGCTTGCTCGTTTGGTCTCCTATCCCATAAAAAAAGCTTGGTGCAGTATTTTAAGTGAAATTTTAATTGGACTATAAATAAGCTGGTTCATTCAAAAAGTACTTTTCCCTCGCTTGTTGTCCACCATCATTCCTAAATGCAGACGACCTATCCTCGACACGTCTGATGTCGCAGATTTTCATAGGGAACACATAGACCAAGGAGAATATACCTCGACCAAATCGGTGAAGTTCTCAACAAAGGCCAAAAGTACCCTTAACCGCCAACCTTGTATCAAGAGTGATGAATGTGGGTGAAGAAAAGAATGTGTGCCGGGACCGTAGCAGATGAAGGTCTGTGGTGTCTGCATACCCCTACGGTAAATAGGCGAGATCGTATGTATGTATGTAGGTATGTATGATTAGATGAATCGCTTGTTCATTTGCCTACCTACTTCTTGAAAAAAAAAATCTCTGAAAATATTATAAGCGAGCAACCGTTTCTATAGTAAAAAGTTAAATGTTAAAGAGCCGGTTTGTGTAAGAACGTCCATTCATAGCATTGTAAAGAAGACACGGACAGAAACGAAGAAACTTTTTTTTTTAGAAACAAACTAGATTCAAACCGTTGACTGTTCAAAGGGTCCCAAACTACACAGGTCATGGGTCACCATCGTCTTTTTAGTGCGAAGAAAAAAGTCGTTACGATCCCTGTGTGTAAAAAAGCTTATGTAAAAAGGGGCTTCGTCTAATATTGTGAATATTGATGAAGAAAAGAATCTGGTTTTCGGATTTGCCTATATATTGTAGTTTTATTCATACCACATGTGTGGTCCCACGGTTCGGGTCCACGTGTTTGAAATGTGTTTAGTGAGTCACGTGACTTGATATATTCAAACCTGATTTTGTCACTTTTTTTTAAACGAACAAAATTTTTAATATTATTATACTAAAACTCTTGTTGATCAGTGTAAGGAAATAGTTCACATTAATAGTCCGATGGAAGATACGAATTACGCTTTGTAAAGACTTCTAGATTCTTCTAGATGACTAGATCAAAGTATTTTTTGCCTTTATTTTTTTATTGGGTAGGAGGGCAAATGACCAAACGTATAGCTTGATTGATAATTCGCATAAGTATTACGGGAGCGTATTATATTTTCGTTTATGTATTAACATATAAGTAAAAAACTTCTTCACACACAAAAGGCACCTAATAGATCTCTGATAAAAGAAATAAGGGTTGCGACATCCTTTTCATCTTAACAAAGAGCTTGCGGCGGCACACAGAATCCTTGCGCACGATTCGTGTACCCTTTAGCCCGAGAAAAGGGATATAAAGGGATTGTGCTCGAGATAAACGGGTAGATGCGATAGGGGAGGAGAAATCTCGAAGGTGGGTCGTATTGATCCCCGCACGCGTTCGCGGGTTAACAGTTTAAGATTAACGCAAGGGTTGAGTTTGGGATGCTGCGCGTAAGCACGTGCCCTGTCATCAGACGGGTTTACGTCGTGTGTTGGTTATTTACAAGATTTTTTTATTGTGCATGGTTATTTAAAGAGTTTAATGTTGGAGGCCATTTATAAAACTGCAATTTATCTTAAGAAAATAAGGTATTTATTTTCGATTTTAAAATATATATATATATATATATATATATATATGACATCAAGTTATTTTAAGGAATTTAAATGTTTTTAGCGTTAATTTGGGAGTATTTTTAGATGGATAGATTAATTTTTTATTGTACACCAAAAACAAAATTATACAATTATCGATTGTAACATTTATATACAAATGGCAGTCTTATCGCTCATAGCGATTTCTCATTTCTCCCAGACAATCGTATCCTACGATTGTCTGGGAGAAATCGTTAAAAAGATAATTTGATGTAGGTTAACATTTTTTTGTTAACAACAGGTTAACAAAAAAATATTAATAAACAAAGATACTAGCCATAAACAATTACACAAGTATATTTTCATTTTAATTTAATAAATAACTTATTAGGCAGTTTTTTTAGAAAGGCAATCGTACAAGCGTATCACCTGATGGAAAGCAATCAACGCCACCCATAGACATCTGCAACCCTAGAGGCATTAGAGAAATATTGCTAGCCTTTTCACCTGAAATTTTTTTTTATGGAATAGGAGGCAAACGAGCAAGTGTGTCGCCTGATGGAAAGCAATCAACGCCGCCCATGGACAACCGCGACACCGCAAGAGTCGCGGAAGCATTGCCGGCCTTTTAGGTATGTATAGGCTTGTTTTTTGAAGATTCCAATGTCGTAACGGTTCGGAAAGACCGCCGAGGGTAGCTGGTTCCACAAACTGATGGTGCGTGGAAAGTCTTCGAAAATGATTCTTACAAAATGCTATGTCTTCTTAAAAAAGTTCCATAAAATTTATTTTATGTCATATCCAGACTTGTCTGGTAAAACAGACGGTAGAATTGCAAGTGAACTTAGAAAAGTAGAGTTATTTTGATAGTACAAAAATATTTTAATATTATTTATAAACAAATTAAGCGTGGATCGCTCAGTTAGTAAAGACTGTAAGTCTGAAATTGTGAGTTCGTTTTTTCCATTGAACTATTGATGTGAACCATTTTCTAGCGCATGTAATCATGGTAAACAAGAATTCTAGTAACATTAAAAAATGTTGCCAGTCTTCATTAATAAAATGTCCAGTGTTTTTCTGTAAATAAATCAACAGATCTTCAGTGCGACAGCTCTTAAGAAATATGAGTGCGATAAAATTCGGTCAACACCTACGGTGAAGTTGATAATCTTTCACCGAAACTGTCGGAAAAAAATTAAACGCAAAAGCGTTCAGCATTTACGGGAACTATAAAAACTAATGTCGGCCGGGAAAAAAGACGCGCAAGAAACCGCCGTAAATTTGTCAAGGGACCCCGCCTTAACATTGCCATCTCGAGCTGAGACGGTTTTTGTTGATATCGGCAAGTTTGTGGTCTCTCACTGAACACGGACCGATTTTATTAAAAATAGATCAACGCAGAAATAGCTCAGTTCGTATATATATGTACATGTTACATATAATCAATTTAACTGCTAGTTATACAAGCTTATATAAAACTGGTAGCTATACAAGCTTTTATAAAGCTAGTAGCTATAAAAATCCATGTTTTTGTATTAGCTAATATCGTATAAATCATTTTGACAAACAAACTTATCAACAAAACACAATAAAAAAGAAAACTAGGATACATTTCTATGGCTGCCAGCTTCATATAAGCTTTCGTAGTAGACAACTTCATCTTTACCAAAGAGAATTAAAAGGAAAACCGCACGCAAAGCGAAAAAAAATTAATAATAAACAATGAAACTATACATAAATGGAAAAAGGAAAAAGATTTAATAAAAATTATGAAAAATATAATAAAATGATGTAAACAATAATAATTGGTAAATGTAGGTACATGTGTGAATTTAAATCACTAATGATGTTATTATATCTAAAATTAACTTATTTAATCACAATGTCCAATATTTTATGAACAAAATGATAAAATGTCAACATTTTACACATATAATAAAATTTAGATTTACAAAATCTTTAAAAGTCTTTCGCGTCATAAAATCTATGTTTAAGAAGCCTATGCAATTATTTATTTTTAATTATAATATTTGAAAGGTTTTTAAATTCGATTATATAGCAATACCATAAGGACAGATAATTAATTAATAACTGTGTAAACCTATTTTTTTTTAACAGTCCATATGTCTCATTGCTGAGCACAAGCCTCTCCATTTCTGGAGGAACGGATGTTAACCCACCACGCTTGCTCAATGCGGATTGGCGGGGTTACCAGACTCGGAACAAATATCGAACGACATCGAACCCGCGACCATTGATTCCCCGGGCGGAGGGCCCGGCCACTGAGCCAATTGGTCGTCATTATATATTATAATTATGTTAATATCATAGCAGGAAATTTTAGCATTAAAAAGTTTAAAAACATTTTTAATTTTACTAAAACTCTTGTTGATCTGTGTAAGGAAATGGTTCACAGTAATAGTCCGATGGAAGATACAAACTCAGAGCATAAGATCGATCCTTATGAATTGAGCTATTGGTTTATAAAGACTTCTAGATTCTTCTAGACGACTAGATCAAAGTATTAAAGTAAGTTGCCTTTATTTTTTTTATTGGGTAGCAGGGAAGAAACCAATAATGGGAATTCCAGTGTAATAAATAGTTCACTTGTGTATTATCTGAACATTACTTTCACGATGTTGACGCGTGTCTGTTATATGAACGACGCAAAACACGAGATCTCAATGCCAATTGAGAACATTATCATACTGTACATGAGTCCGTGGATTTTGTACCGTAAATATTGTAATAATATATAAGCTTTTAAAATTAAATTTATATCGGGATTCCAGGAAATCAAGTAGGTACTTCTTTCAAACAAGGAATATTTCACCATATTTATATATACATCGAATATTTATTTATTTAAATTTTTGAACAAAACGAACAACAGGCGGACTTAATGCCACTGGACATTCTCTACCTGTCAACTTACGAGGGAAACAGAGAAAATTGGTTTGGAGGTGGTTCAATTTGAAATAAAAAAAACTAAAAATTACTTGTATAAGTTTGACTACATATATACAGACACATACATATACATATATGTATAACCACTTACATATATTACTATCCAGACATAAATACGAGAAGAAAAACATAAAATCATATTTGAAAAGAAGCAGAAATATTCACCTTGCAGCAAGTACTAACTAATTAACTTTGTTGGCGCAGCGACCCAAAATGGATCTTGGCCTTCGAACAGATCTTACGCCACTTTACCCTGTCCTGCCAGTGACTTGAAGGTTGCGCAAGTAATCTTCAATCATGTCTCTCCAGCGGTACCTTGGGGCGCACAGGACGTCGTCCAGTTGGGCGACCGACATACGCTCTCTTGACTGCGCGAATCACTCGGTCCTCCAGCATCTGGGGGTTTTGCGGAGGGCTAACACCCCTCCCATAGAAAACACATTGTTAAGAAACCGACCAGATCCTAACGACGAGTGCAGCAAGTACAGAATATTGTATTATGTACACAACAAAGTGTGGAATTTTGAGTTTAAAAAGGATTTTTTTTTTGGGGTTTTTTAATGCCACGAGAAACATTAGGTACATTCCTTGGGAATATTCAGTGGAATATTTCTTGCTTGAAAGCAGTAGTTAAGTAGTATGTGTTTATTCCGATACTGTATGCCCCGCCAATTCATCTTGGACAAAATGCTGGATTAAAGTCTATTCCTCCAGAAATGGAGCGTTCATCAGTTGGATATTGTTTCATAAAACTCATAGGAGATAAAATATATAGATAGAAGTCATACTTCACAATCATTATCACAGGAGCTACATCAGCGGGTTTGCCTTGGCCTGATCCATAACATATTTGCATTCTGATCTATTCCTCGTTCTTTCCCTCCAATCTGTCTTCAAAACTGCACAATAATACTTCTTGAACGAGAACCATCTTGTGGCATATTGTAGATTTTAATCTTTATTGTTGTTTGTTTTCTCTCTCTCTCTCTCTCTCGTTATATGTTTAATCCAATATCTATTTAGGTTTTAATTTACCTTTTATTTAAAAATATTCACCACCACCACAGCTCATATATGTCTCACTGCTGAGCACGAGCCTCCCCATTTCGGGAGTAACGGACATAAGCCCAGCACTACCATAAGGACAGATAATTAATTAATAACTGTGTAAACCTATTTTTTTAACAGTCCATATGTCTCATTGCTGAGCACAGGCCTCTCCATTTCTGGAAGAATGGATGTTAACCCACCACGCTTGTCCAATGCGCATTGGCAGCATTATATTTATTCCGATGCGTGGATCGAACCAGTCACCATTGACTCCATGAGCGGGGGGGGGGGGACGCTGAGCCAGTTAGTCGTCAATTTAAGCATTAAGTTTCCGTAAAAAAATATAAAATAATTATTTCTATTTCTTTATATAATGTTCATCACCAGCAAGAAATAAAGCTGAACAAATAAACAAGATTTCACACATTCGACATGTCACGCGCGTTTTAATTGTCGTCTCGAACATAAGTGATGGACCTCCGACCCACAATTATATCCAATAACATCGTCCTCATCACCATAAGCTGCAATCAGCGTTGACCTCAACTATAATACAATTGTGACAGTGAAAACGTGTATTGCATTACTAAACAAATTGACTGAATATGACCTCAAGATAGATCATCACAAAAAGCGAAGTAAGCGAGTAAACCGCAAAATGAAAACTTACCACCAGAGCCAAAAATACTTTTAACATTTCCGAAAATATTGTATCTGATCACTCAAAAACAGTAAGTTTCAACGCTATACAATATTTTCTATTAGTCGTAGAGCTGAGAGACTCGGACCATTCGGCGCAGTTTTTTTTCTGATTTAGAAATGCAATAAAAAAATTTGCCATCTGTGTCATTTACAGTGTTTTCGCTTTATTCTTTATTGTATACAAAAAATAAAAATATACAGCAGTTCATTAATGGAGTCAGGCGTTACTCTACGGAAATCCATCACTATGTGGACAATCAAAAGTTTTACTTAGCTAAGATCCGCGACAAGCAAAACAATAACAGAAAATTAATAATGTATGTTTTTTAGTTTAAGTTACAAATAAATCCACTTCATCCAGTAGGAGAACACACATTATTAATTTTCTGTTATTGTTTCCTTGTCATAGATCTTACCTAAGTAAAACTTTTGACTGTCCACATATACAGCAGTTGATTATACAATATTAAAATAAAAGAAGACGAGACGAAGGGTTAGGTTTAGATAAGTACACTGATAACCTGCATCCAGTGACTTTTTTTTAAATGAAGTATGCCTAAATCAAACTAGCCTTCGCCAATTCAGCTACGGTACATAAAACATAAAATAAAAATACGAAAACATCAATCACCCTTATTTCCCGAGGGCAATGGGAATATTACGGGGTCTAATCAAGAAAACATATTCATTTCAAACCTTTGCAATACCGCGAAAACAATTATACTATTGTACTCTAGCACAATACAATTTCATATCAATTTCTTCCTTGTTATAATACAAATTTACAATACACTTTGTATCAAAAAAATTTAAACAAATATGAGCTTTAAATTCATGTGGATAAAAATGCGTAGTAACAGTGTGGATTGAATGGTAAATTTGTTGATGCGGGGCTAATTTTGATATAAACCGGGATACTTGAGCCAAATTAATAGCTTATCTGCGATCAGTTCGTTGGTGATTATGTCACTCAGAGCGTGGGCTTCATTGGAGTCACCTATTGTGGCTGCTAGGGTTGCTATATTTAAATAAATAATAGTGAGATAAATAATTATAATATGTTTCACACTCATCAAGAATGTGTGTGTTAAGAAATTTTCTATACCTTTATATGTACGTCCCACGGATGAACTTGGGCCTCCGTTTTCCTGAAGGGATGGATAATAACCCATCATTTTCAAAGTGGTAGAGCCACGCTGCAGACCAATACTTTGTCAAGAATGGCATATTATTTGTCTGTAGCATGAATGGGCCGGCTCGCCCGGGGAAGTATCACACTCCCGCAAAAAACCGGCGTCTGAGTGGTAGCTTAGCTACCGCGCTTCGTCCGGTGAGCGGTCTGAGTCCCGGAGGCCCTACACCCTCCCCCTCCGCTAATTCAGTTATGCTACACTCTCTGAGTTCGGTTTAAATTTTGACTCT
Source organism: Baronia brevicornis (assembly GCA_031353405.1). Classification (NCBI taxonomy): domain Eukaryota; kingdom Metazoa; phylum Arthropoda; class Insecta; order Lepidoptera; family Papilionidae; genus Baronia; species Baronia brevicornis. The sequence continues at coordinate 76,696 of JASFAT010001784.1, read as the reverse complement.
ATTTGATAAGAGATAATAAAAAATATAATTGACAGCCGAATTTGTAAGTTGTTGGATTACAATAACCATGACAGTATTAATAAATATAATATGTATTTTAACAATATTGAGTCCAAAACCAGAATTAAAATATATACTTAATATCATCAGATATTCAGTTTAATTTAAACAAACAATTATACAAAATATATAACAATTATTATCAAATGATTTCCAATAGCAACTAAAACTTATTGTTTAAATAAATATACGTTTAAATATAAAAATAAACATATGATAAAATTAGATTTTTAACTAGTTTACATACATAGCATTTATTATAACCTGACAACGTTATTTAAACAAAAAATAATAAAAAAAATTGGGTAGGCAACCCTACAGTTGCCCAGGGGTGTAATGCGCCCACCATTGTGGCTACCGGGTTATCTGAACATCTAGATTTTTGTTACCAACAGTAATCAGAGACCGCCCCATCATCTCCGTATCATTAAAAGCGGTGGGGCTTTTGCCCCTTGAGCCCTTAGTGCAGGCCTATTCTGTATTTCAATTTTTATTCAGATGTTTGGATTTGTATAGATTATTTAAAATAAAAACTAATTAAAGGGTATTCTCATACGATCATAATATAGTGCATTCTATGCCACCTACTATTAACTATTAACTAGAAATATAAATAGATAAATTTATTCGTGATACTTTTTAGAGAAATTTCATCCTAAATAATTAAAACTTATATTATTATGATATTATACTATTGGACTATCATATGTACCATTTATTTATTAATTTACTGTTATATTCCATCAATTATCCCTGGTCAATCTCAGTAAGATCATGTTCATTTCTCTAGAAATGGGAAAGCCAAGTGCCTGGCAGAGAGATATAATATGTATGCACAGTAGGTATGGTATATAGAAAGAAAAAAAAAAACAAATACTTAAAATCGAATTTTGTACATAAAATCACTGTTCGACGCAATATCCCATTTTCAAATACACACGTTCAGTTTCTGTCAGTCTCTCTGCGTAGATCGTCGCTCTATCTAGCCATGGGGTGTCCCACACTACGTTTGGTCTTCACTCCAGCATGGGTCTCCAATCATGGTCGGTTTTCCGGTAAACGTGACAAGCCTATTGCTGCTACAGTTCGACAACGTCAGACTTATATGGGTAAAAAGTATTTTTATAATTTTTCATGTAAAAAATATTCTGTATTATTATTTTTTATTTTTATATAGACAGTAGACCGTTGTATTGGAGATCGTAGCTCGGTAAACGTAGTGTGGGACGCCCCCCCCCCCGCGATATGGAGGGACGGTCTGGCCAAGGTTGTTGGCAGAGACTGGATGCGTGTAGCCGAAGATCGGGGTAGCTGTGTCCAGCAGTGGGGTGCTAGTATTATTATTCCTTGTAAATTTTAAAGTATTCAAAAAGTTTTACATAAACTATGACCGTTTTTTTTAAACGTATAATAGAATTGAGACGCAAAATTCAAACGCGGGGAGCGTTGGACGTTGACGGAACCAATTTGTGTCACATCCGAAAACGCGGAAGGAAACAATGAATGTCCAGAAATCGTTCGAAATTCGTAAAAGAAAAAAAAACAAAATTCAGTCGTCATGGGAACAGTTAGTAAATTCACGGTTTAACTAATAAGGAATTCCATATCCTAACCAACCGTCCACAATGGAGGACATTTCGATTTGGTACGCCATGTATTGATACAGATAGTGACATGTGTTTTGAATACTGTCTCGACATTTTTTCTTGACCACCCCAATTTATGTTTGTATAAGAATGGACGAAGGGGCAAAGGCAATTATATTTTGTGCCGAAAGCAGTTCGATGGGGATGCAAAGAGGGACAAAGAGACGTACTGCACCTTGACAACCGACGTGTGTCTTTTTTTTAAACCGCCGTGTTTGGCTAAGGAATTTGGATTAGGGATTAAAATTTAAAAATGTAAAATTTAATTTAAATATTATTCAATAAACTAAAATTATCAGTGGTATTTAAATAACTGCCATATTATACGGTATATGTAGGCAAACGAGTTAGCGGGTAACCTGATAAGTATTATATTAAGGCACTACAGATGCATTGCCTACCTTAAGATAAACAAATGAAGAATTGGAACAAGGTATTAAAAGGAGGGGGAAAAGAAAATAGATAAAAAACAAATAATTGTTTTTTCAAATTCCCGTCATGCTTAGTAGTAGTTTTTCTGTGTTACTCTATTTCACCTATGGTATGAAACAGAGTAACACAGAAAAGCTACCACTGGACGTCAATATTCTGTGAGAGTATGTTAATTTCGCGGTAGAGCCAGCCACCAAGCCGTATTTATGCTGTCATGGTACTATTACTATAAAAACTAAGTGTTTTTTTATAGGATAAGAAGGTAAACAAGCAGGCGTGTCACCTGATGGAAAGCAATCAATGCCGCCCATGACCATCCGCAGTGCCATTGGCATAGCAAAAGTGTTGCCGACCCATAACATATGTGTATACTTGTTTTTTGAAGGATCCAATGTCGTATCAGTTGGGAAACACCGCTGGGGATAGTTGGTTCCACAGAGTAGCGGTGCATGGAAAGAAGTATCTAGAGAAACGCACTGTACTGGATCACCATTCTACTTACGTCATACTTTTTAAACGATTGTAATACTGAGGGGCTGACCTCCATCCTCCCTTGCGGCTCGTGGGATTCACTAAAACGAATTTAGTATACCTAATTTGTTGAAAATGACGGCGACGTGGTTCGCCACCCATCACGTCCTGATTCTCACGAGGGCGAAAAGCGACTAATGGAGAGCCGTTTCGCTGCGATGAATAGTAGCGGATGGAGCTCTGTGGTCTCTGCCAACCCCTGCGGGGGATAGGCGTGAATATATATAAAAAAAAGTAATACTGAATATTTTTTTTATAATTCTGTCCAATCAGCGAGCGAAACTTTATAATGAAATGATATACAACAGATCAAAGACAAAAAAGGCATTGAAATCATATAGTCACGTACAAACTGAACCAACTTTCAAGTACAATAATAATTTTTTTTTTAATCTCAAAAAGGAGCTTACATCACAGATCTTTAATTCCAGGGGCGTGAGTTTTTTCCTCTCTATTTAAAATAGAGCTTGTTAGCGGCCAGTCGTAATATTTTTTTTTAACAAAAGGTAAGTAAATTTGTCCAACACTCGCCGCGAGTGGCTGAAAAAACATGTCTTTGGTCTTTTTTGTTATGTGTAAACTTAAAAAAGTTACCTGCAAATATAAGTTTCATAAAAAAACTTTTCCTGCTTACTTACATCAGTCACTTTTTTTTATTTAATTTTCATAATCTTATCTCATCAGTTATATTTTGTTTAATTGTGGTGGCTTATTATACAAAATAGTTCGATTAAGGCGTATAAGTGAATTGATATAAAATAAATGCGTGTATCGTAACTTTTTAAGTTGACCGAAAAACTCCATATAAAGTTTTGATAGAATAGCCACCATTTTATCAAGACGTAACGTGATAAGCTGACTAATTACATTCCAACAGATTTGGTATTATTGTACTTTACTTGACACTGGCATAATAGTATAAAGTTGCATAAAAATAGAACTCTAATACTATTGATGAAACTACAATAAAATATAAAATTCTGTTATCTTTTGCTCTAAATAAACTAAAATGGAACAATTAATGAATTGACTAGATGTTAAAAAAACTCTCTTTCTTCTTCTTTAAAACTTAATTCCCAGAATGTTTTAAGGCCTTTACAGGCTTGACAGGATGAGATACTCGCTGCAAGTTGAATATTATTTTTTTTATATTATTTTATGTATTGATATAAATTGACATTTTTTATGGATATAATGATGGATGGAAGTGAATTGAAGTGAAGTGAAAGATGGAAGTCGTGATAAATGAATCCGAAATCAGCTTGGCCATTGCACAACACAACACAACACAACACAGCATGGCAATTGCTTGGCCTTGGCACAAGCCAGTTAGCTTATCCATTTGGTAGGTTAAGAGATATCCTACAACACGAATACACCATCTTGATCGGGGAAATACCACATAGACCAAGGATAATCTATATATATAATAAGTGCTGTAGAGATTCATAGGCAATCACGCTCCTTTGCCATAAGAAAATAACATTTCTACGGCAACTATGGAGTCTAGTCATCATACTAGTTACTATAGGTCTCTTGAAAATTTCCCCTATTTGTCCAATGGAGGAAGCCACTTATATTCCGGGCCATTTACTGCGGGGGCTATATCGTTGGCAACCTTTAGTGAAATGAGATATTTTAGGGCAAATATTACGTCAATATCGTACCCCTATCCATCAAAGAGGGCAACGAGGGGCACAAGTGTATTGTTGACAAAAATTTATGAGATTAATATTTACATATGGGTTTCCACAAAACTTATAATATACTCTATTATTTTTTTTATATATATATATATATATATATATATATATATATATATATATATATATATATATATATATATATATATATATATATATATATATATATATATATATTATGAGATAAAAATTTAGTAATCTGTAAGTCGACACAAATAGTCCAAATACTTGCCAATGGCTCAATGGTAAAATTTTCGTTCGATTGACTCAATACCCAAGATACGTAGATTCGATTCCTCCATCGGGATATATATTTTTACCTTATGCATTTATCTATTTCTGAATCCAGAATATATCCAGAATATACAGGAACTATACATATAAATTCCTTTGCAAAAAAAACGGACACTTTACAATCATTGGTTTTTCTATGGATAATATTAATATTTTTAGTATGGCATTATCAGACTCAGAATAAAATACCTGTAGGTCATACATATATACATATACATTATGTATTTTCCCGATACAGGAACCTAACTCGCCGAAAGCGATAGCTTCGCCGCTAAACCAATTAATACATTTGATTGAATACAAATAATACATTTTATTTTATTTCGGTTATTCTTCGGATTTGGCTATACATACATACAAAAGATATATATATATATATATATATATATATATATATATATATATATATATATATATATATATATATATATCCGGAATAGATTTGGTTTCTACTAATTTTACTCATTTTTTTTACTTTTCTTTGTTTTTCTTACATGTCTTGCCCAGAGATGATCTTGGGAATTCATTGTATATTTTTGGTCCAATGTAATAAAAAAGCGGCTACTCAATTTATATATTATATTTTTATTATAATTATTATGATAAAAATATAATACATAAATTATTCTTTATCAGTTTGATAGATTATTAAAAAATTTATCAAACTGTATGTATAAAAATTCATTTTATATGTAGAAAATGGCACCTTGTAAAATTTCGGCAATCCGGATATTGAAAATGCTATAATTAATTTTTAAATATATAAATTATTAAATAATTTTATCAAATTGATAAAAATTCATTTTACATTGAACGAAAACGGAACCTCGTAGAATTCCGGCGATCCGGATATCGAAATTGCTATTATTGAAATCTCCACGATTCAGAAAAATTAAATCCACGGTCCCCTCTAAATCTGACCACCGGATATATTGTAAGCCCCGAGTTGTCCCCTCCGCGGAAGAAATCCACGTTTCTCACGGCCACCGTATAATTCCGCTATAAATAAAATTGCACTGTAAAATTTCTTGGACAGTGGCGATCGGCTTCCACAAACAATATGGCGTCGGCTTTTTATGTAACAACTTTATAATAACTCACCCGCATTTCACGCTCTACTTAATCTTTCATACTTTTGGCATCTGTCTCAGTTTTCCTAATCTCAGCGCTTATCTGCTAAAGGAATTAAGAAATAAAGTTTAATATCAACTAACAAATTTTTTTAATCTTTTTTGCGCACAACAGGCGGACTTAATGCCTAAGACTCCTTACCATACTGGTCTTTCATTTCGTACAGCGATTAAATTAGTGTGTTTCTCGTTCTTTGTGGCAAGCCATAACGTCAAAATTATACAATACAATTGATTTCTTACTTTTAAATTTTTATTTGTACACCATAATTGCATGCGAAACTATCTAAAGATAGAGCTATGAATTATCTGTAACTGATATATGTGTTTATTTTCAGACCAAGATAAAAATTATTCTACTTGTTCATAATTTTGATAGCTCCAAATACCCATCACCATTGATTTTAAAGCGGTAACTATGTCATTGAGCCAAAGAAATCGTCATTTTATAATTTGTATAAAATAAAAAAAATATACAGATTGGTAAAAACAAAAGGAAAATCCTAATTTATATTTTTAATTTTATGTAAATTACATTGTATATATTTTTTGTAAAACATATATAATGTTAATTTACATGAAATAAAATTTATCATCACTTAAACGATCATGTTTGTTGATCATTATAACAAAAGTTGGGATTACTTTTTATCATTTTTTATCAAACGAGTAATACATCAAATATGCATATATTATTAAGATATTACCGAGTTGAAAAATATACTTAAATTTTGCTCACTTGAATCAAGACTCCGTGGCGCAACGGTAGCGCGTCTGACTCCAGATCAGAAGGTTGCGTGTTCAAATCACGTCGGGGTCAAAGCAAAATATTGTGTTTCCTTTTTAATGTTATATATATTTTTTTCAAGATTAATTTCAGAGTTTAATAATCATTTCACTCTTTAATTATCTTTCACAGTTTTAAACATTTTAGTTTTATTTTAAAATTATATAAAAAAAATTATAAATTAGATTTAATAAAATAAAATATCTTTTCAGAGCAATACAACAAACCCTTTTATTTCAGTAAAATATAAGAGATGCAATATAAAACTACATATACAAATATAATATTATACATACAATATATAAAACTAATGACATTATTGTTTTATAATGTCATTAGTTTTATAGTTTATTTTTATTAATATTTACTTAGATACATTATCTCTCTTATTTTTATTAATTATATTAATATTTATTATCTCTATAATAATTATGTATAAGTGATAATATAATAATTGCTTATGTGTTCGTTATAGGCCGGCAACACATCCGCGAAACGTTCGGCGATGCGGATGTTTATGGGAGAAGGACTATAAAAAAATATATATGACATCTTTTTATGGATATTATTTTAAAATGTGTATTATTAGTTATTGTTTACATAAAATAATAAATTTAAAATTGTTTAAAAAAGCGCATTCCACACTAGCGTCACCAGATTCGGCTAGATTGTGGCCTCCAGCGAAGTCCACAACGCGCCTAGGGACACGCGAAATAGATGCATAGCATCCGATACCGCATCTTACTTCCTGAACGAACATTACAGAAATTTATTGTACTTCGAAAGCGACTCTTGATCAATTCCATCTATGAAAATAATTTTATTTATTTATTATCACATTTATAACTTTTGTAAGCTTTATTTCTTAAAAACATTATTTATTTAAGTAGCATGTATAGTAGTTTTTTTATGGGATAGGAAGGCAAACGAGCAGGCGTGTCATCTGATGGAAAGCAATCAACGCATCCCATAGACATCCCCATGCATGCATTTTAGTGTTTTTCCAATGCGTTAGTCCTATGTTTTTTTAAGAAGATTCGATATGTTTCAATATTGCTAGAAGTCTTATTAACCATTCGAAGCCAATATTGCTTATAGTAGGAAAATATACATCAATCGTTCAAAAAAAGATACAAACTGACGACCTCAGATTGTAAACAGTTCTTACTAACTGAGCGATGTACTTTTATTATTATATTAAATTAAATAAATAATCCTATTTATTTGCACAGCAACATTGAGAGATTTCATTACATAACAAGTAATATAAAAAATAATAATTTTAAAATCAAAGAGACAAACGACAGAGAAACAAAATGTCATTTTATTTTTTTAAAAACTGTATTATCCTCAAGTGTCATCCATTACACGTTTAAAAAATAAATTTGAACTTGAGTGGATGAATAAAAACTATTTTATTAACGATTGACGAAATTACTGCATCAGGATAAATACATATATGTATGTATGGCCTAGAGTTACATATTCAGAGTCTCGATACCCCGCCAATCCACCGTGAACAAGCGTGTCGGTTTAATGTCTATTCCATCAGAAATGAGGTAACCCGGTACTCAACCATGAGGCGTACGTATGTGTTAAAAAATGTATAATATTTCTATTTAGAAAACTTGAATTCCTTTATATGTTGTTATATTGAGAAAAATCAGACTTACGAAAAATTCAACATTACCTTTAAAGGGTAAAAAGGAACACAAGAAATAGCCATAAAAAATGGAGTGTGGATAGTTCGCGCAAATCCTAGGGCGTGAATGAGGAGCATTCAGCAAAGGAGATCAGCTTAAAGGGATAACTGACTAACCCTTTGTGAATCTGATCAAATAAACCACAAGTATCCATTGTGTCACGTTAAACGTTATAAAATATTTTTGTTAAAATATATTTGTCATCATAAAATAAATGTTATATTTATTTGATAAATCATTATTCACCAGATCAACCGACAAGCTTGTATAAAGAGATTGATGAGTGTGGATGGAACAAAGAAAGTGTGCCGGGATCGTAGCAGACGAAAGTCTATGGTCTTCGCCTACCCTTACGAGAAACATGCGTGATCGTATGTATGTATTCACTTGATGATTTTTATTGTGTGTTTTATGAAGAAGATAGGGAATATAAGAAATATAGAAACGAGCAAATGGGTCACCTGAATTCCTTTCCCTTTTATTATTCACATCCTTACGCTTGGGTAAGCAACTTATTTGCAGAACCTTTAGTATTACGGAGGTCTATGAGTGACGCTAGTTGCTTACCATCAGATGATGCGATACGAAAAACATTTCGCTCTAAAATAATTTGAACAATTTTATAACAGTGTACCATCTAACTAGCATACATTTATAATATTAATATAATAATATGATTGAAAGAGTTAATAATAGTAAGTGCTAGAAATCGTTCTAGCGCAAGAACGAGTTTAAGTGGAATAGCCAATCTGCAGACAAATATTTTGTCAAGAATGCAGACAAATATTGTTTGTCTGTAGCATGAATGAGCTGGCTTGCCCGGGGAAGTACCACATTACCGCAGAAAACCGGCTTCTGAGTGGTAGCTAAGTTACCGTGCTTCGTCCGGTGAGTGGTTGAGTTCCGGAGGCCTTAGTCTGCAAGAACCCCTCCGCAGGTGAAGGCTTCCTCCAAATAAATAAAGACTTTACCTCATAGGATGATTTAATCCAGGTCAAGAGTACCCTTAACCGTCAGGCTTGCATGAGAAGAGTAATGAGTGTAGAGGAAGTAAGAAAAGTATGCCTTATTAAGTATGTATATGTAATGATCATAGCAGGGTAAGTAAGTATGTATATGTAATGATCATAGCAGATGGAGATCTGTGGTCTCTGCCTACCCCTCTTGGAAACAGGCGTGGCGATATGTATGTAAAATCTTTACTTAAAATTTAAATTGAGAATCATTTTAAAAATGCTTTTGTTACAACGATAATATTGTATAAACAATAATCCAGTAAAACAAAGGTAAAGGTAAACAACTGGTTACTTGAATTAACATTTTACATTTGAATTAATTCTTTTTTATATTAAATCATTATAATGTATTGTTCATATTTAAAAACATTTTCAATAATTTAAATTTATACTAATTTATGTAGAACATTCCATAGATTCACATATTGTATATATATATTATTTATTTTAGATTTATGTATGTTTATAAAATTGATTTTTTTTATGGGATAGGAAGGCAAACGAGCAGGCGTGTCATCTGACGGAAAGCAATCAAGATCACTCATGGTCATTAACAGTACTATAAGCGATTAAAGCGCGTTGCTGAAATTTTCAATTTTATTGTTTTTCATTGTTTATTTTAATGTTTCTTAGCGAATGGTAACAGAAATATTAGACAGATTTCCCTCACCCTTTAGCCGAAAATCGTAAAATTTTATCGCGCAATTCTTCTTCTGTTGTGTTCTGTAATATCCAGTATACTATTCATAAATATATCAGAACCTATAACTGCATTCAATACCGGATGTTTTTTATTTATAACTATCACAGTATTTACTTCTCCATTGTAGTTATCTAAACCTAGGTTTGGACCACACCTGATGGGTCTTTGAAACGCTATCAGCTTATTTCCTCCTTACGTGATATGTTTTTACTGTTTCAGTTGAATTTCAAGACCGTGGTGTTTGTTCTTGAGTTCATCGTTGTCTGCACTCCGTAATTTACCGTCTTGCGAAGCCTGTCGAGGAAGTAATAAGGACTTAACATCAAAAATCTTGGAAAAGTCGTCGCAAAAAAGTGTTTTTGTTTGTCGTTTGTGTCATTATTGACGATACTAAGCGTTTTAAATTGTACTAACATAAAACTATATCGTCATAAACGTATCAATAATATTTAAGTATTATTTGTATTATTTAAGTATTATTTATATTTAAGTACTAAGTATACCTACGACAATACAATTGAGGCTCCGGAACTCAGCTGCTGACCGTACGAAGCGCTATCCAAGCTAATCCAAGCTACTACTCAGACGCCAGTTTTCTGCGGGAGTAAAGTACTTCCCTGGGCGAGTCGGCCCATTCATGCTACAGACAAATATTGTGGCATTCTTGACAAGTAAGCTACAATAATAAGATAAAACAGAAAATTGTTCACATCAATAGTCCAATAGTTACTAGTTCAAAACCTCAGAGAGTACACACTATTCTTAACAACTGAGCTTTTGATACTTTACATAACTTCTAAAAGAAAATTGAAACTATAAGTTTTTAAAGCTATTAATTTCTTAGTAACTTAGCTAACATAGAAATACGAAATGAGATTATACTATAGTTCAAACGACCATTGTTCGAGCATAATATCATAATATTAAAAATATGAATCTCCTTCGACCACCGCCCCGTCCCAGGGGTATAATGATTAAAGCCGAGATCGGGAGGCGATCGGCCGACATGTAATCCTCTCTATTGATTGATGACCGTTCTTTGTAGGCGATAAACTAAATTTCCCTTTTTTTGGGGAAAATTCCGCGGTCATATCAAAAAGCTGGGGTGGATAAGTAACGTTTTATGGATACAGATAATATTCTCATCGAGATATCAAAACGATTTATAGTCTATTTTAAATAATAATATTAATAAAACATATTTATTTCCTCAACAGACTTTTAACAGAAAAAACAAACATGTGCGTTCTGAAGTGGTAGAGCCACACTGCAGACGAATATTTTGTCAAGAATGGCATATTATTCGTCTGTAGCTTAAATGGGCCGGCCCGGGGAACCACACTCCCGCAGAGAACCAGTCCATTTATTCAGCATTGGGATATATAATAATAATAAAAGCCTTTATTTCCTTAACCTATTTTACAATTACTTTAAATAATTGGGATATAGGCTGTAAAAATAACTTTAAGAGACTTTAAGAGACAATATACAGTCTACACGTTTAGGACATACAATGCAATGATCAAAAGTGTAAATCAAAACAAAAAAGAAATCAATACATAAAAAATGTATTATCTATTATTTCTATTTATTTAACTATACTTACAAATATTATAATATTAAGTAGCATAATTATAAAATATTTAAATGGATTATAATACCTTAGAGGTTTTAATTTATATAACTATTATATTTCTCTTTTTTTTAAAAACACACATTATTATTGTTATGTTTTTGTTTGCTTAGTATTTGTTTTTGTTTGCTTTGATTTTAGCTAAGTAATAGTTTTGACTGTACACATATACAGAGTTATCATTACAACGCGGGAATCAGCTTATGACAATTGATTCGGAAAGTGGTAACGTCGTCACTAAACCAATTGCGTCTCCGGAAAATAAAGCAGTCAAAAACCGGATAGCTTAAATTACAATTTAATCAAACTGGCGATCCTTGTTTGAAAATAAAATTAAGAATCGACAAAATAAAAGTGTGGTCCGGTTGCACCGGGGAAGGTCAGTTCTGTTTGGGTCCGACCAGTAACACCTGCTCGGTCATTTGAATAATAATAAGATGACACTGCAATACCGTTCGCGGAACATGCGACAGAATAAATTATTTGCACACAAAGGCCCGGCCCAGAGTGGACAATACTCTGTTTTCTTTACGTACCCTTACGTGTTTTGAAGGGGATATTCAAATTTTAGGGTCGCGCGATTTCGAATGTCATTATTTTTGCGACGGTTTTTTTTTAAATAGCGGCCTGTTCTCACGGGTCAAGCGGTGACCTTTGCCGGACAATGTTCGAAGGTAGAACCGCGTCCAGAATTTATAATTAATGTTTCGGCGCATTGTGAGAATTCGCGGATAATGGCGTCGCGGATCCTCGACGCGATTTATGTGTGTACGTGAATAGTGGTCTAGTTGGGTGTAAAGTTGAATTTCTTGAATATTGATGAATAGTACACGACCGTGATGGCATAGGGAGCTTCTTGAGAACCGAACTCATTTCGTAACACACTTGTCCAATGATTAATCTTTTGTACGTCGGCTGAACCTTGAACTGCAAGCAACTTTCATATATTTATAATAACAATGCATTTCACACACAAATACGTATTTGATTCTTGGGTATTTTAAGTATATTTGTAAAACCAGTTACCGTCAGCGATATTTTACGAAATTGGAACCTACAATTATTATTATTATATATTCACGCCTATCCCCCGCAGGGGTTGGCAGAGACCACAGAGCTCCATCCGCTGCCATTCATCGCAGCGAAACGGCTCGTCATTGGTCGCTTTTCGCCCTCGTGAGAATCAGGACGTGACGGGTGGCGAACCACGTCGCCGTCATTTTTCGACAAATTAGGTATATTAAATTCGTCTTAGTGAATCCCACGAGCCGCAAGGGAGGATGGAGGTCAGCCCCAGCAGAGCCCTGCATGCTGAGGTAAGCCACCATAGTCCCCGGGGGCGCCCGACCCCGGGACGATCGGCACGCTTTCGACTAGGCTCGTCCCTAGTCACGCATCCATTGGCACGGCAGACCGTGGATTGGCGGAGAGGAAGGGAAAGGATAGAGAAGAAAGGAAGGGGCAGGAAAGGAAATGCGGATTGGGGGGGTTACCAGACGCGGAATAAACATTTATAAATCCATATAAATATTTATTTTTCGTCCATATAAATATATATATTATTAGTTCGATTCCCGCATCGGAATGCGGGAATCGAACCCGCGACCATTGACTCCGCGGGCGGAGGGCCCCGCCACTGAGCCAATCGGTCGGTCCTAAAAACATAAGCTTATGGAACCTACAAAACATAAGCTTATATTCTCAAAGTTCAGCAACGCCTATGATCTTGTAGATGTCTATTGCAACAGCAAGCGATACGTTTACTCATTTACCTTCCTATCATATAAAAAAGAAAAAGCTCTTTATGGCTAGTTCTGGTCTTTAAGTAGTGATAACGATATTAGAACCGTATTTTAACAGGATCCACTTCTAGAATGATGTTTGCATGACACGATTTCGTATCTAGAATAGAATAGAATAGAAAAATTTTATTTATGACACCATTTTTTTACAATTACTAAAATTAAATCCTTAATCATATTCTATATACAAATAAAAACACAAAACAAAAAGAAAATAATTTTAATCTAACGAGTGTCATAAAATGGTTCTTGCTCAGCATATGCCGGGAGCACTATTGGAGCACCCGGCGCTGGTTTTCAGCAAGAACCAACGTGGTCAGATCGTATCTCTATATATCTATATCGTATCTCTATAAGTGTCATTATGGAGGGGGAGCAGGGTTGGGCGGACCGTATAAATATATTTATTGTAGGAGATTCATTAACGAATGAGTCGAAATGACTGAAAGTATCACATACTTACAGAATAATGGCTTTACATGATAGCATCTTTATGTGTTACCGCGTTTCATATGGTTACTATAAGGAGCTAAAGACCCATTTACTTTCCCCTCCGATTACGTTCTTCTTCCTCTCCCATTAGTCACATATACCCTAAGGTAGGTAATACATTTACGCTGCTTTTAATAATGCACATGTCTAAAGGTGGTGATTATTTTTTAACATCAAGTGAATCATTTGCTTGTTTGTCTATCTTTTCTACAAAAAGAATAAATAATAATATGTTTGAAGCAAAACTTAAAATTACTACAAAAAATTCATTTTTCACAACTAAGAGTGATTTCGCTTTATACCTTCACACCCTTCCTACATACAAATCTTACTAGTCCTACTAATACTATAAATGCGAAAGTTTGTGAGTATGGATGTATATTTGTTACTCTTTCACGAAAAAACTATTGGACGGATTTGGATGAAACTTTATAGTAATATAGGTCGGAATAACATATAGGCTACAATTTGTAATGATTTTATGTAATTTTGGTCGTAATATAACGATATATGTCAATTAGTTCGGAAAAAATGTGGCCTCTGAGAGCTATCTTGGCATACGCTGCCTAAACCATTGGAGTTACACAAAGATGACGTACCGTAGGATTGTTTGTCTTGAATAGTTCTAAATAAAAGTACGTGACAGCATATATTTACCTTGTATGTGAAAGCTACTATGACCGAAATTGTGAACCATAAATTAAGTAAAAAAAATATATTTATTTAAAATGATCTGTCACGAAACTCAATGTGACAGACCAAATTCCACGCGAGCGAAGCCGCGGGCAAAAGCTAGTAGACTATAATATTACTTCAAATAATAAATTTGACATCTTTAGAAATATAAGTTTATATTAAATTGTGTAAACAAATCTTAAGCTACCCACCCTATAGGCTGTGAGACATCTGTATAAATAAATCTCCGAGATAATTATTGTAAAGAATACATTACGTTTATAAATAAAGGTGGTCGTTGCACGCGACACGAGATGAATCAGACTACCGCAGCATCTCGTCTCTTTAAGATGATAATATCCACGAGACAGGCACACGACCAAAGTAAAGGAAACCTGTTCTCAATAAAATGGGTTAAAAGTTGTTCTCAAATAAAATTATTCTTTGTAATTGTATGATTACCGACTTGGAATATGGACCCCATTTCTTGACATGGATTTCGTACGAGGCTACTATGGAATTACTTTCATTATTCAGGTAGACTGATACCTATCTGATATTTACATGTCAGATAGGTACCAGTCTACCTGAATAATAGAAACCAATCTACGATCTCCAATTCACCAGTGAAATTTGACGAATAGGCATATACCCCTAATTTATGAGAAAGGATTTCGCTCATAAGTAAAATGTTACGGATTTTGTTATATATTATATTATATATTACGAAGGATGTGGAATGAAAGTATGGATGAGATATTTTAATAGCATAGAAGAGAAGTGTGAAAGAGATAGCATAATGTTTAAAAATAAAACCTTGAACCTTGCCGAGAAAAAAAATGAGTATGACGGACTCTGAGTTCGGATGTGTACGCGTGTAAAGTGAAATAAACATAAAAAGTGTATAAGAGAAGAAATCCTTTGATTTTCGTGGACACCATCCCACATAAATATATATATTTACTTTTTACAAGATTTTTGTCATTTTAGGCCATTTCTTAGAAACTTATCATCATTCTTCAAAAAATGCTCTACATTCTCATACAATTTCCATTAAAAATCACATCAGTTGTGCCTGAAATTTTGCAATTTGAAAACGTAGACAAACCAAGAATGGAGTCGGTCGTGTGTATAGGTTGGTTTGCTTTTAGGGCAAGATATGAATAACTGGAGGGATAGAGTGAACGCTTCCCATCCTTTACTTCCAAATTCTCCATCTTTTACTTTTCCTTCACCACCAATTACAGGAGGAGACTGGAATGCAAAGGATGGGGAAGCAGCGCACAAAATGCGATAGAGTAGACCGGGGACAACGTAACATTTTAGGGTTAATGTTAAATTCTGAGTTTACTGATAATATTCTAGCAATAGTGCCAATATTCATTGATACTTAGTTTACTCGGCTGTAAGTTAGCTTTGCTTTGAATTGGTTTGCGGGGCGTAATTATAGAGATATTTCCAATGGTACAACCGTACACTGATACAATTGTACCCGGTCTACCCTACTGCACAAAAATGCTAATATTTTACGGCTAAAAATATTTGTCTTTCTCTTTAGAGCAATTATCATGAAAACTTTCATATATTATTGTAAATACATACCATAATTGGGGACAAAATTGAATCGGAATAATTAAAGGACAAAAAAAAGGCCTTCGCCCTAGAATTTTTTGGATTAAATTGGATGTTATAGGATATAATGAATCCTCTTTATAATGTTTTATATTAATCAATCATCTATCCCATAACAAAGTAACATAAAATTTAAATTTATAGCAACAAAATCGATATTAATAAACTTATAACAAAGAATAAAGAACGTTAATAGATATATCACTCGGAATAAATTACATTTGGCTTAATCTATTTCCGCTGCTATCATTATTGGTGGAAGCGCGCTATCGAGAACAAAATGTCATTAGCTAAAGAACGTATTTGTCGGAAGCGACGGCCCCGACAATTTATGCCGACACTAACGCTGCCGTGGATTTGAAAACCAAATAAATACAATGTGCCGCTGTAAAACACGCGGTTGGGGTTACCGGGCGCGATGTCGAATCGAAAGTCGAAAAGTATTCGTTTCGTATCGATTAAAATTTCCTCCTTATAGTGGATACAAAGTATCATAGTTTATTTTATATCTTAAACTTTATATTTTTATTGAAATAATATTATATTCCTGTTCTATATTTTCATCATTGGTATACTTTAATTCAAGAATATAGTAAAATTATAGATAGTTTTACAATAATTTTCTTTGAAATATTATTATCATTTTTACGAATTACATTTCTAAAATGGATATGATTGGTTTTGATTCAAATCTATTTTCTATTTTTAATATTTCTATTACATGTTACATCTATTACATTCTTACAAGATTACTAGAATTTATTTTAACCATTCCAACAAAGCTTAATAATGCTTCTGCTAGGAAATATGATTCATATTAATAATCCAATGGTTGAAGTTACAACCTTCAATCGATATTCTAACCAGTATTTATTGATCTTTAATCTATGTATAATAAATATTGTTTTTGAAGAATTTTTCGAAAACTTTTTCGTCTCGTCGAAAACGTTTCGGACGCGCCATCAAAACACCAAAAAAGAAGTCGCCAGGAAGATATATCTCAAAAACGGCAGAGACGCGTCGAGTATTTATGGAAATGTAAATAACGAGCGGCTTTTTTTAATTGTGGGGAATGAGTTTTTTGTGTGGAATCTGTTTATTTTGGTGGGCGAGTGATTTGTTCGACGTTAAATATTAGTGGAGTGTGGTTGACGCGTAGTTAATGAAACGTCGACTATAAACACCAAAATGGTGATATTGTGCTCGCTGGGGACAGTTTCTTGGTGAAATACTGGCCATATTGTAAACCTTCATCGTCAGCAGTTGGTAAAAGTCGATTCCGTGTTTATAAATAAAACAAAATTCCACCGGTGAAATTAGAAAAATATATACAGTAGGAAATTTTATGTCATGGTTATTATTGTAAAATTTACAAAAATAAAAAGGAATGTTTCATGATAGTTTGTCCTTTATGAATTCCTAGGCCATTTATCTGGTTATGATGAGACTTCGGTGAGTTGTTCTGCATACAACCAAGAAGGTTTTTGGAAAAATTTATTTCTATATATGTTTTCTCGTATGCGTTCTCTTTTTTTGATAGCATTTCAAGGCATGCTGATTTTAACTAGTATAAAATAATACATTAAACTCATTGACGCATTCTATAATAAAAATATTTTGAAAAAGTCTAAGATATTTTTATTTTAACAATACTATTAAGAATATAATATATTACTATTATTTTATAGTATACTACTATATTTTAGGAATATAATATTTTACTTAGAAGAATATTTGTATTTTAGAAGTTTTATATATATATATATATATATATATATATATATATATATATATATATATATATATATATATATATATATATATATATATATATATATATATATATATAAGTATTTATTAATGTTTGTAAACATGAATACTGGCCACTTAAACTAAATACATAGTTGTATAAAATATATAACTAGCATTAAAAATAATATACCATTTTATACCCTATTAAAGCTTTATAAATAAGTTTGTGTCAATTTAATTTAAAATAAAAAAAAATTATTGCAATTTAAAAAATAAAAAAAGAATACTTGAATAGGTAGTTTTATCACTTCGATTGCACATTGATTTCTTCAAGGAAACCATTAACAATACATTCAAGTTATACCTACTTTGATAGCTGCATTTATTCCATTTTAAATTAAATCTTAGTACCCAGAAGGTCGCATAACACTAACACGAGTCTGTATGAGTTATGGAATGAAGATGTATTATAATTTTACATATTCATGCAGACCACTGTTGGTTATTTATTTTTCCTCGTAAAATGGATTAAAAGTAAAAAGAACACATTTTCTGAATACCTCTTACAATCCGAATGTAGATTTATTTCATGTGCTAACGCCAGGAATAAACTAAGGTACATATACCTAGTACATTCACGAACAAAATATTCACCTCTTGCATGAAAGTATTTAAAAAGCTAATGGACGAATTGTAAAAAAATGTATAAATATTTTACATATTTCTGTATTATAAACGTAGCCAAGACTTTTCTTTTTCGACTAACTTGTCTTTTGCCCGCGATTTTTCAACTTGTCTTTATCATGATCAGTTGCAGCAATTTCTACCTGTCATGTCCCATGATATGACAGGACCGGGATACTGAGTGCTCCAGTACTGCTCCACCTCGCGAAGGAAGAGGAAATTTGTGCTGAATTGGCTGCACAACCTTCGCAAGTCGGAGAGGCACTTTTAGGAGAAGTATTATAATCACCAATTTTTTTAATTATCACTGAAAATGACGTTATATAATGGATATGAACGTAATATTATAACATGTTATATCTTCTAAAATACTAACAATATGTGTTACATGAAAGTTAAACGTATTTATTTGAATTAACACAGATGTTAAAATCATGATTTTTGTGAAATGTTAAACTGGTTAGATTATGAAATGGAGAACCTATAGACATAAAAATAAAAAAAAAATTGAAAAAGAAAGTAATTTTATTACTAAGTTTAAATTACAAAGAACCTAAAGATATAAAAATGAGAAAGTTGAAAAAGAAAGAATTAAAATGTAAAAATTACAATGAATTAGAATATGGAAATACATTTGTAGGGTCTTATACAGATATTTATTTCGAGTCTGATTTTTAATCCATATAACTTGTTTTATACTGGCATGATACAGAAAAGATAAATAAAAAAAATATATTTTAAATAACAGGAGTTTTAGTGCCACTTAATAAAATTATATTATTTTAAAATCAATTCTCTTTACAACAGTACCTATAAGATCGAACAACCGCATTACCAAGAATAGAATCTTTCATCTCCCTCTCAAAATTCCTCAACTTCTTTATCAGAGCAAGACGTAGTCATCCGACGCCGGCAGCCGGGATGCGTCTATTGGTCCGCTCTAACCTTTAACCCCACCCATGAACAAAAAATATCACCCATTAAACTGAAAGAGATCCGCTTCAGTTTCAGATAGCGGCCAGCGAAGTGCTGTTAATGTGAGACGTTCTTATCTTACACTCTCATGTGCTTCGGGAAATAACTTCCTAGTGTTTTATAAATGGAACGTAAATATAGTCATAAAAGAATCGAAGATAGTACGTTTTTATTGAACTGAAATCTGGTTTATTATTTCGTATATTGCGAGGTTATTTCTGATCTAATAGTTATTGCTCGTTTTATATAGCAGCATTGGAAAGTTTCAATTGAACTTCCACCGTATTAAGATAATGTGGCTAGAAATAAATACATTTCAAGATACCTTTTATTATTATTAATGGAGTCAGGCGTTACTTTGCGGAAATCCATCACTATATGGACAGTCAAAAGTTTTACTTATCTAAGATCCGCGACAAGCAAAACAGTAACAGAAAATTAATAATGTGTTTTTTTCCGTTGGGTTAAGTGGATTTATTTGGAACTTAAACCAAAAAACTTACCGAAAATCGGCCATTAATTCTCCACCCACCAACCACTATACACAACACCAAACACACATTATCACTTTTCCATCTTGTAAACGACACGTGTTTCGCCCCAACACGAGGCATCTTCAGGTATAGTAGACTCTACGGAAGACAACCGAAAAGTGAACACTTTTCGGTTGTCTTCCGTGAAGTCATAGGTTAATTTTCTGTTATTGTTTTGCTTGTCGCGGATCTTAGCTAAGTAAAACTTTTGACTGTCCATATAGTGATGGATTTCCGCAAAGTAACGCCTGACTCCATCAATAATAATAAAAGGTATCTTGAAATGTATTTATTTCTAGCCACATTATCTTCTGCGGTCATCAATGATGAAAATGAAAAAAAAAAATAAGTAATTTATTTCGTTGCCTCATATGATTCCATCCTTTCTTTACTTTACTCTGTACTACATAATCCCAAATCTCCAGCATATCTTCAGGAGCGTTTCCAGTTTCTTGTCCCCAGGTATCAGCCCTGTCGCACGTCCTCCTCCCTTCTCCTTCGTATTCCTCCGCATTCTTCCAGCCGTTACGGTGGCTCATTCCCTGTACATGCAGTGCGCTTGTGGAACTCTCTCTCCTACATACTATACCTGATAGCCTGGATGTATTTAAGAGAAGAATTGAAGAACATTTCCTTTCAATATAAAATATTTATATATGTATATATATATATATATATATATATATATATATATATATATATATATATATATATATATATATATATATATATATATATATATATATATATATATATATATATGTATATATATATATATGTATATACTTATATATTTTGTTGTTGTACACTTATTTCTATCCTCACAGCTTATATTATCTCTCTTTCACTCCTGGGTTTCTTGAAAGAAAACTCAATTTTGAGTTAAGCTCGCCTTTGTACATCTTTCCTTTTAATTCTTGTATGTCGTGTTTTATGTGTACAATAAAGTATTAAATAAATAAA
The DNA here is from genome assembly GCA_031353405.1 of Baronia brevicornis. Taxonomy (NCBI): domain Eukaryota; kingdom Metazoa; phylum Arthropoda; class Insecta; order Lepidoptera; family Papilionidae; genus Baronia; species Baronia brevicornis. The sequence continues at coordinate 55,550 of JASFAT010001784.1, read as the reverse complement.
TGATTTTATTATAAGCACAGATAATATTTTTGAATGTATGAACTGTATTTTTTTATTAATGTCAATAATGTATACCTAAACAAGGTCAAGTAAAATAATAAAAAGCATTTGAAATGAAAAATCTATTTAGTTTGTTCGATTTGTAAGATGTACCTACGTATTAAAATCCCGACCGGTTATTTAAAATTTGCTGTAGTCTTTTACAGTTAAAGTAAAAAGTAAGGATATGTGTATTTATGTTTTTCAATTTCTTTTCATCCCTTAATCGAGTTTTTTGAACTTTGAAAATTTATTGTACAATATGTTAACAGAATTAACTAATATAAACGATAACCATATGAGATTATGAAAATGAAATAAGAACGCAACACCATTGATATAAATTGGCTGGAAAAGTCAATTATTGTTGCCTTACATAAAGTTAGATACAGTTAGTTACAGATAACTAAACACAAAAGTCCAGTACTTTTGTGTTTAGTTATTACCAGTAAGAAACAAACGATAAATTTTTGTAAAAATTAATAAAACCCATATTTTATAATTAGCTACGTGCTGACAGTGAATAATAGTTTTTATTGCGCAAAAATTTTAAAATGGCGGAAAATAAAATTTTGAAGAGATCCGTCACGGTTAGGGAAGGAAATAAATTCGCGCGCACACTGAAGCGTTTCGAAATTGAGCAATGGAGAAACGATTTATATAAAAATGCGCGGTTACAATTTCAGATTGTGTGCGTTACACGACATTAAACGCGGGGCTTATATGACGCGTGAAACTTGAATCAGTTCGGTAAGAGATATCGATCGGACTTTAGATTTACAATTCAACCGATATTTGTTTATGCAAAATATATTATAATAATTCAAATTTAAGACTTTATAGGGGCACAGAATTTTAATTTTTTTTATTGGCTTTAAATATATTTTCTTAAATATTAATAATATTATAAAGTTTTTCATTGAAGTGGAAGTTTAGAATCAAGAAACTTGTGAGTGGTCTCACAATGGATAGATTGATAGATAAATGTATATAGATAGATAGATATATAGATAGGTTGTTAGATATAATAGATAGATAGGTAGATACATAGATAGATAGATAGATAGGTCGATCGATAGATAGATAGGTTGATAGGTAGATAGCTTAAAAATGGGGTTCTTTTACGTGGTATAATATCAATTATACGGCGCAAAAAGACTGCCATTTGTCTGTATAGCATATGTAAGCATGAATACAGTTTTAAAGAGATAATTTGTCGATGTTGATGTCTCACTTTGTTCACCTCCTCCCTCTCCTTAACCTGTGATGTAATTAACGGATACATAAGTAATTCACTCGTTTGCCTTTCTTTAATAAAATATCACCCCTACCCTTGAACAGCTGCAATGGATCCACTTGCCCAACGTAGAGTATGAATCTCAATAGAGGTAAGGATTTGATGGAATTGGAAGAAGGATTAAATTAAAGGGAAAAATGAGAATAAAGAAGGGGAAAGAAGCTGGATCCTTGCACTTACCGTACGAAGCGATGTCATACAAAAGGAATCATCATATTCATCATCAGGACATAACAGCTGCGGGCGGGCCTTATTCTAGTCCTGTAAATTTTTCCATTCGAGTCTTAGTTTTGCTTTCTCTCTTTAGTTCTTCACATCGAGTGTTTTACGTCGTTCTCGACTCCATTAAGTAATCTGAGCTTAGGTCTTCCGCGGCTACTACGACCGTCTGGTTTGCCGTCTAGTAGGCGCTTGGGAAGAAAAATAAAAGGAATGCTATCGCTTAATATCTTTAACATTCCAAGTCGAGTTAACTCATGTATAATAATCACAAGTATTGAAACTTATAGTAACTTTAAAGAAAAGCTTCCGAAAGCAATTATGATAAATAACTGGCCATGAATAAAAATAAAAAAAGTTCAGTCTCAACCCCGCGGTTTACCAACGCCCTCGTAATGCGCCCATAAAACTGGCACATTTCAACTACTCCCCCATATCTTTGCGATTATTCGAAATCTCTTACACATAAACAAAGTTTTTGTGAAACTTACATTTACTCAAAATATTAAACTTTATTCCTTATTCGTCCCAACCTAAGGGTGATTTTTAAATAAAAACTAATTTGAAGCGACGCAATACAAGGAAAATATAAGTTGTTGTCCCAAACAAAACTTTTGCAGTCCAAGATAGACGATAAATATAATTTGGTTCTTTAACAGATAAAAAATAAGGTGCATATTTAAACTAAGACAATACCGTTCAGATCTTTACGACTAATAAATATATTCTTGGCGAATGTATGGAAATATTATGACAGTAATTCGCCTACGAATTGTCTTTTTACAAAAAGGAAACAGAAATGCTTAGCGGCGATGAATTTTAATGGGCCGATTAAGTGCATACCCTTAAATTTTAAACGACTTTAAAATCCTATCCAATGGAATTTTCCCACTAAGTTACAACTGTGACATTGAGTTTTTATTTCGTTTTTATAAGCTCATGTTATATTGTTTAATTGGTGGCTTTTTTTATGGGATAGGAGGGCAAACGAGCAAGTGTGTCGCCTGATGGAAAGCAATCAACGCCGCCCATGGACAACCGCGACACCGCAGGAGTCGCGGAAGCGTTGCCGGCCTTTTAGGTATGTATAGGCTTGTTTTTTGAAGGTTCCAAAGGCGTAGCGGCTCGGAAAAACTGAGGAGGGTAGCTGATTCTACAAACTGGTGGTGCGTGGAAAGAAGTTACGGGAGAAACGCACCGTAGTCAATCGCCACTCATCCTCACTCATGCTGGGGATGAAATTTTTCTTTACGGCGAGTTGTGCGGTTGTGGAATTCGGCTTATTACAATAATAATAATAATACCCTTATTTTCAAAATGTTTACATATGTTACAGGACACTACATTCCACACTAGGATTCCCTGTGTTGTGGGAAACTAGGCTCTTCTCTTCGTAAATAATACAATGTTAATACATAAATATCAACTAAATCTATATATATATATATATATATATATTTATATATATATATATATACATTTATATATATATATATATATATATATATATATATATATATATATATATATATATATATATATATATATATATATATATATATATATATATATATATATATATATATATATATATATATATATATATATATATATATATATATATATATATATATATATATATATATATATATATATATATATATATATATATATATATATATATATATATATTGTCTTCCGTAGAGTCTACTATACCTGATGATGCCTCGTGTTGAGGCGAAACACGTGTGGTTTGCAAGGTGGATAAGTATGTGTTTGGTGTTATGTATAGTGGTTGGTAGGCGGAGAGTTGCTGATGGCCGTTTTTCGGTAAGATTTAGTTTAAGTTCCCTGTAAATCCACTTCATCCAGCAGGAAAACACACATTAATAATTTTCTATTGTTGTTTTCTTGTCGCGGATCTTAGCTAAGTAACAGTTTTAACTGTCCACATAGTAATGGATTTCCACAAAGTAACACTAATCAGTCAAAATCATTTAATTGCAAAGGATATCATAGATAAGTTGCGAATTGTCTCTAGATGGGGTGTGAAGATAGCGTGTGTATTTACACCATAGACAATATTTGTTTTATCGTTGTAGCAGATCGTAAGAGTTGGCTGTGGAAGTGGTCTTAATTGTCGTTAGTGTCCGCAGGAAGTCACACGTGGTCAGGGGGACCCTGGTGTCGTATTACTTTTGAGTTGACAATCACGACCATAAAGATCATTCTTTTAAATTTAATATTATTGTTTTATATTCTCGACTGTTGGTTTCAGTTACAGTGCACCCCAGGTATTTAAATTTGCGTATACCCTTATACACTGCAACTTGAAGGTCTTCACAAGGGACGCGTGTGTCTTTTATCTCAAGAGAGATCTTGGGCCCAACCAAAAGAGATGATGGCAGTTGGCGAAATCGAAAAAATGCCGAAATCAAGCATCTGGTGGCCCAATCCAATATAATCGGAGAGACTAAGGCTCAACGACTTCGTTGACTGGGCCAGGTTGAGAGGAGGGGGGAGGATCGCGCAGTCAAAAGAGCGTGGGATCGCCCAACTGGATGACGTCCTCAGGGCGCCCCAGGTATCGCTGGGGAGACGTGGTGAAGGATGACTTGCGCAACCTTCAAATCTACAACTGGCAGAAGGTGGCGCAGTACAGAACACGATAAGATCTGTTCGGAGGCGAAGATGCATTTTGGGTCGCTGCGCCAACAAAGTTAGTTGTTAGTTAGTTATTTTATATTCTCGTAGTGGTAGAGCCACACTGAAGACGAAGACATTGTCAAAAATGGCATATTATTTCATTGTATCTTGAATGGACCGGCTCGCCCGGGGAAGTACCACACTGCTGCAGAAAATCAGTGTCTGAGTGGATTGGATATTTTTAAACGAGTTTAACATTTACGTATATCAATTGGATATTAATAATTATGAAAAACCTCAAATACAGTGAATTGGAAGAAACTTAAAACAATTATATATTGTTATTGAATTTGACGTCCTAAGGATAACAGATTAAATTCTAGCATCGAAATAAATATTTACATGGTATACATATTATACATATGGTATACACATGGTATACATATGGTATACACATTATATGTGTATATACATGATATACCAGAGTCATCGACACAGCTGTTCACGTTAGCAGACTGAAGTCACAATGGGCTGGTCACGTTTGTCGGAGAACCAACAATCGTTGGAGTAGACGAGTGCTGGAGTGGAGACCGCGACTCGGCAAACGTAGTGTGGGACGCCCTCCTGCTAGATGGAGCGACGATCTGCGCAAGGCGGCTGGCAGAGACTGGATGCGTGTAGCCGAAGATCGGGCTAGGTGGCGCGCCTTGGGTGAGGCCTATGTCCAGCAGTGGACTGCTGCGATCTGATATTGATACAGGTGTTAAAACTATGCTGAATGTAGAATAAGACTATTTATTTAGATAATTTTATTTTGACAAAACCAAATAGACGTATGAATTTTCTATATGTGTTGATTCTTAGATTTATTTATATCGACTGCGTACGAACACAGATACACAACTGAGGACTTTATTAAAAGTTCATACGAGTTAAATTTAAATAAAAGTTTTTGGGATTTGAAAGGAAGCGGAAGGTCAGGGTGAGTTCCGCCATTAGTCTACCTCGGCACCGGTGTTGCGTGTTTGTATGCATTTCAAGCGTAATGAAAGTTTCTGAAAAATACTCCAGGGGTCCAGGTCACAGCCGTTCTTAGCTAATGAGGTATAACGTTACTTCATTAGGATGATTTTTTGTTCCTTTCTTATACTATTAATACAATATTATACAAAACAAGTCTACACATTTCTTTAGGCCGGCAACGCTTTTGCAATACCTATGGCATTGTGGATATCTATGGGCGGCGTATATTGCTATCCATAAGGTAATTTGCCTTCTCGTTTGCCTTCCTTTTATCATGAAAAAAAAAACACCAAAACAAACAAAAACATATAGTTTAAAGTACCATCTTAGATGGTAAGTACAAACCTGACCTGCTTTTTGATTCTCAGTAACGTAAATTATCGCGGGTTATAGGATGCGTAGATCTAGATGTCGTCTCGATTCAACCTACGCTCTTCTCCACTCGACTCTATACAGCGTCACTTACAAATGGCTGTGAGCATACAGTAAAGACGGAGGCGTTGTCAATGTCATCTACCAAGCGTCCTATGACGCTTCACCTTTTTATTATTTGTCTTTTTTATTTTTATTTTTACACTCCTCAACTTTGAAGGATTGCAGTGGTAAGTATGGAATGTGTCCATTCTAATCCAAAGATCGCATGTTTCATAGGAAGAAAATTTTTAAGCATTATTTAATCTATATGGACAGTCAAAAGTTTTACTTAGCTAAGATCTGCGACAAGCAAAACAATAACAGAAAATTAATAATGTGTGTTTTTCGGTTAGGTTAAGTGGATTTATTTGGGACTTAAACCAAAAACACCAAACACACACTATCACTCCATTAATAACATTATTTAATCGAAAATTAATTAAACTAAATATATATATATATATATATATATATATATATATATATATATATATATATATATATATATATATATATATATATATATATATATATATATATATATATATATATATATATAAATATATGTTTTATTGTATCAAATGTATTATATTATATCAAATGTATATTTTATTCTAATAAATGACGACCAATTGGCTTAATAGCGGTGTTGCCGCAAATAGAGTCAATATTCGAGGGTTCAATCAACAGATCGAGATAAATATATTATAATATGTATGCCCTAGAAATACCTATTCTGAGACTTTTTGCCTCGCCGATCCACATTGGAGAAGCGTGGTATGTTTATGTCTTTCAGAAATAGGGTGGCCAGTGCCTATAAGTGGGACAGATATGTATGCGTTGTGAATAAAAAATGTATGTTTTGATACTAAATGTATTTTCTATTACAATAAATATATGTCCGATCCACGGTCTGCCGTGTCAAAGGATGCGTGGCTAGGGGCGAGCTTAGTCGCAAGCGCGCTGATCGTCCAGGGATCGGGCTCCCCCGGGTACTATAGTGCCTTACCTCAGCATGCAGGGCTCTGCTGGGGCTGAACTCCATCCTCCCTTGTGGCTCGTGGCTTCACTATGACGAATCTCAATATATCTAATTGTGTAAAAAATGACGGTGACGTGGGTCACCACGCCACCTGTCACGTCCTGATTCCCACGAGGGCGAAAAGCGATTAATGTTCATCGCAGCGAAAGGAGAGCCGTTTCGCTGCTGTGAGAGGTAGAATGGATGAAAGGATGAATGGCTGTGGGAGGAAGCGGGAATGGTGTACCAGGATCGTAGCGGATGGAGCTCTGCCAACCCCTGCGGGGGATAGGCGTGAATATATAAAAAATTATATACTAAATCTATGCTCTATTATACTAAATGTATGTTCTATTATACTAAATGTATATTCTTATACTAAATGTATGTTCTAATACTAAATGTGTGTTTTATTACACTAAATGTATGTTCTATCTTATTTTTAAATAATATGTAGATAGTAGATTACTTCATATGTTAATTAATATCTGGGTCGCGTACTATATTCCCCGGTGGGCAGGTTTTGCGGGAAACCATACGCGGTCGTGGTTAAAGTGAACGCTAACGTAAGGAATTGAGGTGGGAGGGACGAAGAAAGAGGGTAAGAGGATTTCGTTTCACTTTTAATACTATTGCGGTGCTGATTCCGTTGGCCCGCCAGTGTGACCAAACGATATTGAAACTAATAAATAAACTAAACGATATAATATTAATATAATTAATACAAACAAACATCTAGGTAATGTAAGTAAGCGATTATATACACAAAATATATTTTAAAGTTTTATTATTATAAGAATATATTTTTATAATGATAAAAAATCATGGAACATGTGAATATTTCTGTTTTGCATCTTCCGCTCAAGCAATAACAACTTTTGTTAAGATGATAATATCAGATTTATATTGGAATAAACGTTGTTAGGAAAACCTTGTGACTTAATAATACGTCATGGTAAAATGCTAAGATAGTCTTTGCAAAACTTGTATGAAAAAAAATAATTAATCATAAATGTAGTAAAATACGCATATCTTTAATTTGTTACACTTGGGGCTCAAAAGAATCTGTATAACGACTGTATGGACGCGCCTCCGAAAAAACGATATAAAATTAAGTTTTGTCTATTGCATAAAGTATTGATATTAATTCTATTACATACGGCACGTATTTCGCCTCAACACGAGGTATCTTCAGGCATAGAAGACTCTACGGAAGACAACCTTTAGATGTTAGTAAATAAAACTTAATGGTTGTCTTTCATTGTCTTCATAATATATGGTCACCGTCTACCCGAAGCCAATGAGTCAACGGAAGTCAAACACAAAAGACGGAAAACGAAATTCTTACCTTTGCTAGCGTACCAATCTAACCGGCCGCGGCTTTTTGTCATTTGTACGGGTTCGCAAGTATCAGAAACGGATTGAGGAACAATATCTGAAGAGAGTCTATTAATTAACTTTATTACAGTTGTGAAGTCGCCAAAACATAACGATACATAATCTTTCATCTTACTTAATCATAAGAGGTCCAACCACCCTCCCCCTGTCCCCCTCCTATAATGATTCTTTCCTTAAAGGCAGGCAACGCTTCTACACTGCATGTATCATTGCAGATATCTGGGCTACGTTGACTGCTTTCCATTAGCTCGTTTGCCTTGTATCCTATATAAAAAAATCTGCCAACGTAGTGAGCGATTTCGATGTTGGTGGGCTGTTAACTCATATATATATATATATATATATATATATATATATATATATATATATATATATATATATATATATATATATATATATATATATATATATATATATATATATATATATATATATATATATATATATATATATATATATATATATATATATAATGGTATAAGTGGATATTCCGCGGGCGGAGGGCCCCGCCACTAAGCCAATTGGTCGTCAAACCTTTTTTAATGTCGCTAAAATACTTTATTTTGGTCCAGTGGATTTATTTTATAATTCGTAGACTATCGCTACAGTTGAACCAGCCACCCACTCCCACGGGACCCGGTCCCCAATCGTCACCCAGGAAGTGTAGGCAGGTGCTATAAATCAGTCCCGTCCGCAACAGCACTGATTAATTTCACTCCTGACTTAAAACTTTACCTCACTAATTTGAAACGAGATCGTTAGTCTTACACAAACATAACTTTGAAAATCAACCTTACACTTTTGAAGTTTGTTTCAAATTTGAATGAACGTCAAATATATTTTTAAGTTTTATACAAAAATCAATCGTAATTTAATATATGTTATATATTTTTTTTAAATTTCCATAAATAGTTTAACGGCATACCTATGCGAACGGATTGTGGCATAGTATGGCATTTTCTGCAGTGGTAGAGCCACGCTGAAGACGAATACTTTGTCAAGAATGGCATATTATTTGTCGACACCATGGTCGGATTACCCAGGGAAGTACCACACTCCCGCAGAAAACCGGCGTCTGAGTGGTAGCTTAGCTACCCAGCTTCGTCCGATGAGCAGTTGAGTTCTGGAGGCTCAACCCCCCCCCCCGTCCCCCTCCCATATGCACTGCCTATGGCTCTACAGATGTTTATGGGCGGCGTTGATTGCTTTCCATTAGGTAACACACCTGCTCGTTTGCCTTCGCATCCCATATAAAAACAAAATCTGCCCACGTAGTTAGCGATTTTAATGTTTTTAGTCAGTAGTTATATTCTGCAGTGAATTACGAGAAGGTGTTTTTTGTTTCCAAAATAATTGGATGCTCTTCTAAACTATTTGATTTATTCGTAGGAAGTTTACAAAATTGCATGAAATTCAAATTTGACTACTCACGCTTATGTGTTCTAATAGGAAACTTTAATATGTACACTCAGTCGATCTTAGGTTTCTAGGGTTTTTCTTTTTAATGTTAAATTTAGTTTGTATTTAATTTATTTTGACATTTTATTTATCGTAAAAAAAGATTTGTCACAAATAAACGTTTTTTGTATTTCTAAATAAACTTAGACTTTTATTCTAATCTTCTATTCGACGACCTTAATAGCTTAATGGTGAAGCTATTACTTGTGAGACAATGGTTGGGGTTTAATTTTTTTGCAAAATAATTTTATTTAAATAAACTATAAAACAAATCACAATACTAATTTTATTTAAAATTAATCATTAAACAAGTCTCAAATCTCAATTTTACTACGAAGGAAACTACAATACAATATTTATTAAATAATTTCACATGCATAGATAAATAATGCTCTATCTTAATTTTGAAAAATATAAATTCACTTTTTGGTTAATAAATTAAAATTAAGTTTGTAAGAAATAAAATCGTTTGAAAACCGTATAATTCGTACGTTAAGCGTTGATTTTACTTTGTAGAATGCGATCTTAATGTGTAAAATCACAGTGAAATTATCTAACTGCACAAGAATTGAAAAAAATATCTATTATTACACACAGATCACTAAATACTGTACAAAATGAACATTGTCCAGCAGTAATGACTTTGTAATGATTATGTCACCCGCCGACACCTATTGTGTGAAATTAGACGCATGCCGTGGGTGGACATAAATCTGCTCCCGCCAAATCAAAATGGCCGACCGCAGCTGTCAATTTCTTACATTGAGATATCATATTGACCAGTTGCTCTCTATTCAACAATTGTTAACACGTCCTTATTGTATAAAGCATAAAACTTATTTTTGTATTTTTATTTTACAATTTTATTGGTAATAAAACTGACCATTACACGGTTACGGTAATACAAGCAATGACACAGTAGTGAAAGTGACATTATTAACAATTAATTCTATGGATGTTTAGTTGGCAATAATTGTCGTGGAAAAAAATTCTTTGGAATTTGTTATGAGGGCGGTAAACTATAAAGGTATTTAGGGTGATAGTGTCGTAAATTTAAGTAATACAGATAATGGGATGCACAGGGGCACTATCGCATCTTGTCTTCTTGGTAAAGAAGTATATACCTACTTTGCAATTACTCTACGGAGTTTTTAATGAAGATTAGCGGTGTTTTTGATAGTACTGGAATTCTTGTTAACAAGTCTAAGTTAATAGTACTTTTGCTAGGATAATAAAGTTAACATCAATAGTCCGAACGAAGAATCGAACCCACGAGCTTAGTATGTGCAATAATTTTTATTTCAGCTATTGCTTCGTATGTTACCTCGAAGTTTAAACTATAGCTTTTCTTTTTTCTTAATTTATTTCGTACACACACAATTTATACATTAGTTTTCTTATAAGATAAATTGAGTCTTACAGTTTTCGTATAAGACTGCCTGAACAACTCAGTATCGAAGCTACCGCTTTTGGAGTCAATGGTCGCGGGATCGATCGATCCGCATCGCGATAAATATGTGTATTGCCTAAAGTTATTTATTCTGTCTCTAGGTATTAAGACAACTAATCTTAGATATGCGTGGTTGGTTAATATAAATTTGGTTAATATAAATTGAATAGTGGTAGAACCACGCTGGAGACAAATTCGGACGAAACTTTGTCAAAAATGGCACAATATATGTCTGTAGCATGAATGGGCCAGCTCGCCCCGGGAAGTACCACACTCCCGCAGAAAACCGGCGTGTGCTATAGCTTACTTACCGCGCTTCGTACGGTGAGCGGCCGAGTTCCAGAGGCCCAACACCCTCCCGCCTCCCTCTAGCCATCCCACTTCCACAATGACACTTTCTTTAAAGGTCGGCAACGCTTCCGCAATGCCTATGGCGCTGCGGATGTCTATGAGCGACGTTGATTGTTTTCCATCAGGTGACACACTTGCTCGTTTGCCTTCCAATCACATAAAAATTTTTTTAAAGAAATAGGGAGGCCCGTGTTCCATTGTGAGACATAAAAAGATTGTAAAAGAAAGATATATAACGAAAATATTTTTGTATAATTACATTTTTAAAACAGAAGTGATCAACCAGAATACCAAGATAATTACGATCTCAGGGGTGGTGAAGACAACGCTTTCGTTAAATATGAAAATTAAGTGGAACTTACGGCGATAAATTACCCTGCAGTGACATCCCTTATCAGCTGACAAGGCGCCGCCGGGGGAGGTATTTGTTTCTCCCTGAGCTTCAAGCAGATGATTTAATTAATTTTATTTAAAACCGTAATATATATCTTTTGATTTGGATGGATAGATAAAATAAGAAAACAACAATATATGTAACAAATACGCTAACTACAAAGAATAGCACAAAAAGATTTGTAATGGAAAAAGGAGATTTTCAATGTGATATTTTTACCGAGGGCAAGTTTTGATTTAAACATGCATGAACTCTTTCAGGCAAATATATACCTATGCAAACCAATTAGAACTAATTGCAACAAGAATATTAAAAAAACTAATATACACTATTTCAAATTTTATATACCCTATTAAGATTACCCACAAGATGGACAGACACAATATATTATATGTAACAGACACGCTAATTACAAAGATAGCAAGAAAGATTTGTAACAGAAAAAGGAGATTTTAAATGATATATTTATGATAGTTATACGGAGGGCAAGTTTTGATTTAAACATGACTGAACTCTTTCAGGGAAATATATACGTATGCAAACCAATTAGAACTAATTACAACCATAAACACTATTTAACTTATATACCTACCCCATTATATATAAATTAAAATTCTATATACCTACCTTATTAAAATTATCCACAAGATGGTCAGACTTCATCAAAGCAACTAAGTGTTCCATTATCGACTGTACACGCAGTACCATCAAAAGAAAGAGATGAAGAAGCTTCTCTGAAGCCACTACCACCTTATTAGACGATTCATGTGAGTGAGCATGGTGCTCACTCCGTCAAGATTGTACGACTGAGGAAGAAGATTTTAAATACGATTCTTAATTATAAATATCAATAGCCTGCTTAAGCTCAATTTTATATGATCATTATTATTTTTATTATGAAAAGATGGATGAGTGTGGAGGAAGCAGGGAAGGTGTAACGGGATCGTAGCGGATGGAGATCTGTGGTCTCTGCCTACCCCTATGAGAAAAAGGGGGGGCAATATTTATATATGTATCTATTATTTTTTAACCTATAATGTGAGTCCATATAAGTCTACCTCAACAGGAGTCCGCTACAGGTTATAGGTCTACCCAAATTGGGGAGATTAGATTAGATACCGATTGTCTACTTTTGACAAATTGGTTAAAGTTCCTGATCTCCCATTACCGGTTCCCGTCGCACCATACAGTTGTCACTCACTATGATATATGTTTATATAAAGCGATTACTATCAAAAATCATTGATGATCATTAATTGTATTTTTCTTTCACACCCTCATATGTCCCACTGCTGAGCACGGGCCTCTCCATTTCTGGAAGAACGGACGTTTACCCACCACGCTTGTCCAATGCGGTTATCAGACTCGGATTAAATATTTGTAGGCCATACATATATTTATTCCGATGCGGTGATTCAACCCGCGACCATTGACTCCGTGGGGTAATTGTATGTATTTTGTTTAATTTTCTTTATTATTTATGGGATAAGGTGATAAACAAGTTATCATGTCACCTGATAGCAAACTATCAACGTCGTAAAATAATCAAGAATGCAAGAAGTATGCTTATTCTGATTTTGACGATTGATTCCATCTCGGCCGCTACGGAGCGCATCCAGGTGTATTTTAGTCGGTCTTGCTTCCTTTTCCCTTGAGGAGTCCAATCCAGCACCTGTCTGGGAATGTGATCGGGGTTCCTTCGGAGAGTATGACCTATCCAAGTCCACTTGCGGCGCAAGATTTGAAGTCCAATTGGCGGTTCCAAAAAAAAACAACAAAAAATATAACTTCGATGATTCTCCTTCTTCACGGTTCCGTCAGTTTATGTTAGCATCTCCGAGCATATTTTATTTTACCATGGGGAGTACTCCGAGGAATTGGCTGGAATAATTCCTCCTGCTGAATTCCACAACCGCAAGACTCGCCACGAAAAAGTTTCTTGCACATTACTGAGTAGCGATAATACAGTAAGGTGTGATGTTCTCAAACCTTCTTTTCATGTACTATCTTATATGTACTTTAAGGACCAGCTATCTTCAAAAGTATTTCCGAACCGAAACGACATTGGTACGTTAAAAAAACAAGCTTACACATATCTAAGATACCGCCAACACTTCTACGATATCTATGGTTGGGCAGATGTCTATGGTCGGTGTTGATTGTTTTCCATGAGGCGACACGCTGGCTCGTTGGTCTTACTATCTAGATTGACTTTCAGTCTAAAACTGCAAGCACTAAAATGTCAGAAAACAGCTGAGATTGCATGGCACTGATTCATAATTGTCCGACCACGTGTGTCCACACCGCCGTGTTATTACACCCCCCACTGGTGCGCAACCGTGGGAACCGTGTAACAGGTGTCGATGTGCCGCCAAATGTGGGCCGGCGGGCCGCGACAAATCACGCCATCCAGGAAACAGGGGCCGCGGTAAAAAAAAATTGTGCACGCCGAAATTCCCATACGCATTAAAATTTAATTAAATGTCCGTAGCACTATAAGACAAATGAACATAAAACTCATTGGCAAGTGTTCAAACAAAGGGTTACGGGTCTGATTTAACCTTTATATGATAAGAATGGCATATTATATGTCTTTAGCATGAATGGGCCGGCTCGCCCGGGAAAGTAACACACTCCCGCAGAAAACCGGCGTCTAAGTGGTAGCTTAGCTACCGCGCTTCGTACGGTGACGAGCCTGAGTTCCGGAGGCCCAACACCCATCCCCTCCCCCTCCCACTCCCACTCTCACTTTCCTTAAAGGTCGGCAACGCTTCCACACTGCCAATGGCGCTGCGGATGTCTATGGGCGGCTTTGATTGCTTTCCATGAGGTGACACGCCTGCTCGTTTGCCTTCCTATCCCATAAAAGAAAAGATGAAAATGTTTGTTATGAATTTGGGTCTATATAGAGTCGCTCACTGTAAGTGGCCAAAGCTAATCACTTTTTTACGTTCCTAATATTAAAATGGAAAACGAAATAAATTGTGATATAAAACAAAATGCATTAGTTCGACTGACGTCTCGAATAAAACATATCGCCTTTCTTAGCATAAATAAATAATTTTATAAAGTGATGATAAAGAGTGTTAATATAATATAAATGTACAAATAATATATAATAATTAATATCATTTGGAAGAATTTCATTTATAGAAGATAAAAGCCTCCTAAAGTTCCCGTGTGTGGCCGTAAGAAGTATGGCAGGCACGCTATAATAACTCGGTGCACATATTTTTCTGGATTAGGCCACTCTTGTACTGAGCGACTCATTATAATAAAACCACACTATCAGACATCTATACAGACATGCACACACAAACACACACACACGAAAGTACACTACTATTCCTATCTCAATTTCACGGATCTTAGCAAATTATATTGCGCATATCATTTGTATGGCTGAATCCAAACTAAATGTAACACAAGTTCTCTAACGTTCTATATTAAAATCAACAAAAACTGTTACTTCCTGGTTAAACCGGGACTATTGAGAGAAATGATGCATCTCTGGCTCTCACGGGGTCGTGTTATATTGCCATGTACAGCGTGTCCAGTTCTTACAAATTCAATTTAAAATTATATTTAAAAAAAATATCAATCCATCAAGGGTTAAATGTTGACATATTCATATAAACATCAAATTGGCAAAAGTAAAAATGCTAACAATAAACATTTAGATCTATTTAATAGTTATGTATTTATTTTATTTATTCATAATATTCTCAAAATTCGTTGTGAATTTCTCGTAATCAAGCAACTTCAAAATATAATTATAATGACAATGTAAGAATATTTATTAATAATTTAATGCTTTGTAACCATAAGCGATTTATGTATTTAGATCTCTATGTGTGTAATAATTAATTAAATTTGTACCGCCATAAGTGGCAATGTGATTGAGCTTTTAAACGTCTTTTTTCATCTTGTTATACCTCACATTATGCAAATAAAGAATTATTACTATTGTTATTAAAAACACAAGCAATATTTTATTTACATTACCATTAATATTATCAGCCGGTAATAATGTTGTCTTTTCAGGAAACTGAATTAATTAAATACTACAAAGCGAGTCTAATTTCTTATAATTTTTGAACACGCTCTAGATGCTTTTTATGAGTCCGTCACAGGATTTACATATGCGGAATATTTACAGGTGGTTCCGCCCCTACGAATTCCGAAGTTTTTATAAACATTCCAACTGAAATATTTCGGATAACTCGGTCCCGATATTTTATATCCAAGGGAAGCATCCCTTGAGTTAATATTGCTATTTTTAAAGTTTATACTTTGTGTACCACTAGCACATCTGGCTACGGTGACAATTATTATAAAACTCCAAAGAAATAACACGTGCGTAGAATATATTATGCGCGAAACACACAAGACACCGTTTGTACATTTTTAAATATTCTCTTATAAAATGTGGCGAAATTTTAAATACCAACAAGGAGAGACAGAATGCAGTTTTTAAGACTAATTTACAGAGAAATACACATTTCACATACACATTACAGACAAATAAATTTACTTTGCTGAGATCCGCGAATACAAACCGAAAAATAATGTGTGCGTTTGTGGAGTACCGACCGACAGAAAATCCTCCAGCATTTCACGAAGGTCTAACACACACTACTATTGTTAACCATAGACAACGCGTTTCGCCTCCTTGAGGACGAGGCATCCTCAGGTGTGTTGTCATTCATCATCATCATCACAATCACCGTCATCAATCGTAGACTCGATGGTTTTGAATAACGCCTGACTCTATCAATTATCTTTCATGATATAAACCGAAAGTCCTCGGTTTAGAATTCTAATAAGATACCTACCCTAGCGACTGAGTTAAGTGGAAATGGATTACATATGTATTTTGTGCTTGACGATAAAATGGTTCAATGAAGAAACCTGAATCGTTTCCTCAACCTCTTTTAAATCCAATAATTGATTCTATAACATAGAATCAATTATTGGATCTAAATGAGGTTGAGGATACGATTCAGTTTTTAAATATCGTTTCTCTTCTTGTGATGATGTTTAGTTTCGATCTAATTATATAATATATATTCTATAATACTAGAGCTTCAAGCCTCTCTTGACAAAGTACAAATTCAATGCCAGTTTACAATGTGATCAGAAGGCAGATCGAGAACTGGCTGGTAACGTTTTTCTGAGATCCGGCAATTTTTGGAGCTGACCAGTAATAGAAGAAAACCTCATGGATAAGAATGTAATGTGGTTACTCCTCTCCTACATACCTAGATGGAGAGACACTTTACGTAGGGCAGCTGGCAGTAAAGATTGCGTGTGCAGATCGTCGCACCATCTAGCCGGGGGAAGTCCCACACTACAATTAACCTGTGACCAGTCCATTGCCACTTTAGTTCGACTTTTTTAAAAGACTATGTCGGTGACTTTGGACTAAGTATGAAGTAAATATAACTCTACTCTGGACCACCCAAATAATTTTAATTAAAATAATATTCGACTAAAAATAGTTCGACACTGTATTTACATTTAGAAAACACATTCACCGCCTGATTTCTCCCGTAAACTACAATATTTAAATCAGACGATTACCGGAGTTACGAAAACCGTAGAGTCGGCCTCCATTCTGAACGGAAAGATTATGTTTATCTTATCAAGTTTCGTCCTCAAATAGTTTATATATATAGTATTTTTGGCTTTTAATTACCAATGTTATCTTTAGAATTACAAGAAGGCTTAACTTATGTTTTTTTCGTATTAGAGCAGGAAGTTTAAGTAGGAAAGTCGGAAAGCAATATATTTAATGGAATTTCTAGCTAATAAAGATAAGAAGTGTTAATACAACACTTTCCTTTAGGATAGTCTGTGCCGACGCGTAACCCTTTTTAGAATTATAGAATTTACATGAGCCCAAGGACAAACAATAATTTCCTGACATCATCTCCATGCAAAACACGCAAACGATGTAACTAAGTAATAGTAATTAAAAATTGGATTACAAAGTACGGGTGACAAATTACGGTACAAAGTACGGGGTGTACTCATGTAAAATCATCACTTATATGTATATATATATATATATATATATATATATATATATATATATATATATATATATATATATATATATATATATATATATAATTATTTGCATGATATGTATAACCAAACACGAGAAATGACCAAATCTGTCTCGGCAGGGTCATCCTAATGAGACCTACTATGCTCCATCCAATTTCACTATTATAAATAATGAAGACAATTAGAATTTTTACTTAGCTAAGATCCGCGACAAGCAAACAAAAACAGAAAAATTGGGTTTACGGGGAACTCAAACTAAATCTTACCCAAATAACGGCCGTCAGCATCTCTCCACCTCCCAACCACTATCAACAACACCAAACACACACTATCATTTTTCCACATTGCACACAACAGGTGTTTCGCCTCAACATGAGGCATCATCAGATATAGTAACCGTTAAGTTTCCACATAGTAATGGATTTCCGCAAAGTAACGCCTGACTCCATTAATCATATATTCAGACAGTCAAAAGTTTTACTTAGTTAAGATCTGCGACTCTACGGAAGACAACCGAAAAGTCATATTTTCGATTGTCTTCCGTAGAGTCTACTATACCTGAAGATGCCTCGTATTGGGGCGAAACACGTGTCGTTTACAACATGGAAAAGTGACAATGTGTGTTTGATGTTGTGTATAGTGGTTGGTGGGTGGAGAATTGATGGCCGATTTAAGGTTAGTTTATTATCGGTAGGTTTATTTTCGGTAAGTTTTTGGTTTAAGTTCCATATAAATCCACTTAACCCAACAGAAAAACACACATTATTAATTTTCTGTTATTGTTTTGCTTGTCGCGGATCTTAGCTAAGTAAAACTTTTGACTGTCCATATAGTGATGGATTTCCGCAAAGTAACGCCTGACTCCATTAATAATACATTAATCATGTTATAAATAAATAAATAATTACTTAGGTATTTATCCCACCAATACATTTTGGACAGTCGTGATGGTTAATGTCCATTCTTTCAAAATTAGTATGGCTCAAACCCAGCAATAGAATATGTGTAGACTGTTTAAAAAACATTTAAAAGTTTTATCTTCCTATATGGAACATTCTAACTTCACATACCTATAGATAACCTTTTGTTTTCAGTATGTAACCCATAATTCTCACCTAATTACTGGCACTAATTATCAAATACTGTTCGATTTAATTGAAACAATTTAAAATGTAGTTTGTGGGCATTCTCTTGCCTTAATTTAACTATTTTATTGGCTGCCACAGAACCACTCGCGTTATGCGAAGGCTCGGAGTTGGACGCATAATTAGATTAGAGTTTTGAATCAATGTTAATTAATGATCATGACATTTTGGAAGCCCAATGTGTGGGTTTAATTGTAGGGGTATATCCAAACTTAGAAATATTTTTGTGTCATTATTAACTTCAGCTTTTATTTCTGCTGAGCGTGGGCCTCATCATTTTGGAGGATCGAACATTAACCCCACACTTGTCTAATGCGGATTGATGGGGTTACCAGACTCGGAATAAATATCCGTAGGTAATACATATATTTATTTTGATGCGGGAATCAAACACGCGACCACTTCTTGGGCTGAGAGCCCCACCACTGAACCAATTAGTCAACCTCAGCGTTCGGCAGTCCTACTCATCTACCATCTACCATCAGGTGCGCTATCTTGCCCGATTTTTGGTTTGAGGGGGATGGGGAAGGTGTTAGGCCTCCCGAATTCAGCCGCTCGCCGTACGAAGCGCGGTAGCTAAGCTACTCTACCACTCAGGCGCCGGTTTTCTGCGGTAGTGTGGTACTTCCCCGGGCGAGCCGGCCCATTCATGCTACAGGCAAATATTTTGTCATTCTTGACAAAGTATTCGTCTGCAGCGTGGCTCTACCCTACCACTATACCTACACTTCTTTTACAAAAACGTAATATTATTTATCTGATTTGAGTTCGCAGAACTTAACAATATAAGTTTGACTGTCCATCTTTATAATGGATTTCCGCAAAGCAATGCCTTCTCAATCAATTACTTGTATTGTACAATTTTCAAAAAATACTCGAGTCGCAAGTTAAACTTACAAAATAGCATTGATATTTAAATGTATCTGCAAGAACAAAACCGTTGTGCAACTAAGTAAGGGATATTTTTATCTGTAATCCAAAATCTAAGTCGGCAATGCAAATTCACAAAAATCGTCCTGGGAGCATACCACCCCCTTTCACGTGCGAACAGATCACTGATGCGATTTTCTGCCACTTGACGAGTCGACAATTTGTACAATAATCGATAACCGAATCATAAAGAGCTTCCGCAATCCCCTCTACAGTAGTTGCTACGCGAACGACCGGGGAAAGTTTTGGAAATTGAAGAGTTCTTATTAAACTGGTGCAGTAATGAGGGGTTCTATCAGACACTTATCGCCACCCCGTTCGTTCTGTTATCGGATTGCGACGTGTTTAAAATGTTTGCATTCGAGATTTAAAAGTCGTGCGTGTATTAAAGCATTCCGATTTAATACCCACATGTTTTGTTGAACATCAACAAACTCAAATATCGGATAGGGCCGTTATGTATCTACAATGAGATGTATCATTCTCTTCTTTACCTTTTTTTTATGAAAGAACAAAATTAGTTTTTTCCTTTTATAAATAGGCAATGAACAAGCGGGTAACCTGGTAAGAAATTACTGCTACCAAGGGCCATCTGCAATACTAAAGTCGTTGCATATATATTAGGTTGTTGGTTAAGATGTGTATTAGGGGAAGAAGGATATAAATGAGGGGGAATAAATTTGGACCTCGCATCAAAGTTCTCACCGTATAAAAGGCCGTATAACATTACATAGAAAAATGTTAACTTTGATATTCTATGGTGGTGTGGTACTTCCCCGGTTCCCTGGCACGTCCGTGGTGTAACATGGCTCTACCACTACGAGTGTTTTCTTCATCTTATTGTTATATATATGGGTTTATGAAAACGTAATAATATACTTAAAATTTACTTCAGTGTTATTTCCGTTTTAGTTTTTTTTTTATTTATTTTCATTTAAAGAAGTAAACACAAAATAATTCAGGTCTGCCTAACATCTAGAACCTACGAAGGATTGAGGTTATACTAGCGTATAACATTTCACATCGAAAAACAACACAAAACTAATAATATATATATATATATATATATATGTATATATATATGTATATATATACATATATATATATATATATATATATATATATATATATATATATATATATATATATATATATATATATATATATGTATATATAATAAAAAAATAGCAGTATTAGAACCGAGAAGGCACACCATCACAACATAGTCCGATAAAATCATTTAAACTTATATCCAACATTTTGCAATGATATCATAACGTAGCATTTGCATTTACTAAAGCGATGTCGTATTGGCGAAAAAGATATTTGAATAAAAAGAGAAGAAATCCTTTCAAGTTGTAAAGTGCTTTGAAAAAGACCAACAATGAAGTGCTAGAATTTGTTACTATAGATTATATTATAACACTATATTTTTCGCCAATACGACATCGCTCTATTTATATACTAGAAATATATACTATTATCGTTGTTTTTTCATATATATATTATATTTCATATAGTATATATATAGGCAAAACAATGTATTACTGTACATGTATTTACGAACGTAAATTTATTTCATATCCTGTTACTATGTAGTTTAATTGTAACATATTGTTAAATGATCCTTTGCTGACAGAGGCATAAAATTTTTTTTCGAGAATCTCTAATCTTATATCAGGCTGCTTATGTTTTGATGTGTGGGTTATTTATAGTTGGTTCTGGTATTATATTTATAAATATGATCTTAAAGTTTAGGCACCGTTGATCACTCTATTTATTAGTCAACACGTATAATTGAAATGCCCTAATCAGAGCTGTCCTCAGTCGTAACCAATCTGCCTAAACAGCACAATGTCCACAGTGCCGTTTGATATAACATCCGTGTCCACAATGTCAGGTTTAATTAGTGCTCCGTCGCTTTGTAGCGATACTACCGCGAAAACTTAGGACTTGTACCTTCAGAGATAGGGGCATTCAAGAGACGAGCGTAGGCGTTCGCAAGAGACCGACAACGCACTTAACCCATTGACTGCCAGCTACGAGATATCTCGTATTAAGCGTGTGTATCAAAACTACCAGCTACGAGATATCTCGTAGTGGCAACCAGCACAGGAATTTTATTTAGTGACGCCAGCTACGAGTTATCTCGTAGTGTTTTTTTTTTTCATTAATTATTACTGTAAATGCTATTAAAATATTATATTAGTAACTTAATATAATTATATTTTGTAAATTTTCATGTATTCTTCAAAATAAAACCTTGGCACCCAGGGCAAGACGCTCTAAATATGTCTGGCAGTCAATGGATTAAGGCGCGGTTGCGGATGTTTATGGGCGGCTATGATCACTTACCACCAGGTGACCAGCATGCTCGTTTCCCTGCTTTGCTATAAAATAAATGTTAAAAATACATTTGTAACTTGGTTGAAATCCACATATTCTTAACGGAGAGATTTTAAGTCATAATAATGTGAAAGAGAATATTATAAGCAGTTGCTGCCTTTGTTGGTCAATAAAATACATTTGTTGGTCAATAAAATACCTTTGTTGGTCAATAAAATACCTTTGTTGGTCAATAAAATACCTTTGTTGGTTAATAAAATACCTTTGTTCGTCAATAAAATACCTTTGTCGGTCAATATAATACCTGTGTTGGTCAATAAAATACCTTTGTTGGTCAATAAAATACATTTGTTGGTCAATAAAATACCTTTGTTGGTCAATAAAATACCTTTGTTGGTCAATAAAATACCTTTGTTGGTCAATAAAATACCTTTGTTGGTTAATAAAATACCTTTTTTGGTCAATAAAATACCTTTGTTGGTCAATAAAATACCTTTGTTGGTCAATAAAACACCTTTGTTGGTCAATAAAATACCTTTTTTAGTCAATAAAATACCTTTGTTAGTCAATAAAATACCTTGATTTCGATAAAATATCGAACGATCGAGGTTATGATCTGAGGTCATGAGTTCGTCTTCTTTTTCATTGCTAATGCAATATAAGACGAACATTTATATTTCCTAGCACAGGAATTATTAGCTTAGTTGGAATTGTTAAACAGAATTCTAGTAATTCACTGCGACCCAGAAATGTACTTCCGAGTAAATACTACACACTCTAAGAAAATTGTGTTGTGTGTGTTTTTCGTCTTCGGTGTTAGTAAAGGTATTTAGTTGGTTTTATTTTACATTATTCTTCGCTAAAAATGTGGACTAGTATTTTTGTAATATATAAGCTGTCCCGTAAACACAGAATTTTTTTTTTCAATTTAAATTTTAATTAAATTATTCAATTTTATTCAGTTTAATTCAAAATCGAATCTTAGCAAAGTAAATTTCACTTTCTTTCTTCTTTGAAGTATCCATAGTTTAGCAGGTCTTACTACTTATCATACTTATTTCTTTTAAAAAAAAAAGGTTAATGTTATATAAAGTAATAAATCTTGAATATAAAATTAAATGTAGTATAATTATAGATAAAAATATTCTCATACAATTTCAATTTTAAATTAATGAAAGAGTTACACAATTAACAAAACTTTATCGCTGAAGCAAAATGATTATAACGAATATATAATGTAATAGAAAACAAGTGTCTCAAGTCCACAATGTTTGTGGTACAAAATGTAAACGCAGTCGATTGATGTTTTAGTTGGCCGCTATGAAACATCACCCACTAATTCATAGGGTTTACCATTCAATCTCGATAATTAACCACACAGTCTGAATTTGAGATTCTTTGATATTAGTAGTGTTTGGGTTTTGTGGGTAAATAAACATATGTACGGAGAGGAGAATAAGACGACATACGTAATACGACAGCGTATAAAGAATAAATAATTAGATCTTCTAAAGTACTTAAATTGCGCTTACAATTGATAAGGCAATTGGCCTATTTGTAAACCATACATATATTAATGCTGATGCGAGGATCGAGGATCCGCGACCATTAACTCCGTAGACGATAGCTCTGCCACTGAGTCATTTGGTAGTCGTACATTCTTTATTAATTTTTGTTGTAAGGTTTTTCTTCTGCTTATTTCTTTTAAGACAACATAAGAGGCAAACGTGCAAGCGGATTACGCCAGCGTTGTCTGCCTTAAAGTGACATGTAGAATGAAAGACTTGTCCTAACCTCACCTGGTATTCCACCAGGTGAGGTTAGGACAAGTTTAAGAGCTCATTAAAGTAAATTAAATGTTGATTTTCTGCTAGTGCCGTATTTCCTCAGGTCATCATCATTATCATCAATCTGTGGCTGTTCATTGCTGCATTTAGCTCTTCCTCCAAGAGGTGCTAGCGGAACGTTCTATGTAAATATTTCCATGGTTTTGTTAGTTGATGATTTACTTGATGGAGGTGGATGGGTTTGTTAGTAGATTACCTACACTATATTTGTCAAGACATGGTCTCCACTCCAGCACTTATCTACTCCAACAGTTGTTGATTCTACGACAAGCGTGACCAGCACTTAATTATCAGTAAATTATTGACGTCTGTAAAATAAAATTTATCATAGCACAACTTTACCTCACCGGATATTTTGTATTTCATTGGGTTGTATCTAAATACTATGTTTCAGTTTTAGATGTCATAATAAAAAATAATTTCAAAAAGCCACGAAAACTACACACCATCGCCATACTCATCGCGATTCTTTTCATTTACCAGGGTCGGTGAGATCAAAGCGGCAAGGGAGTGTTTCCACCGAGGTCTTTCAGAGCACCCTCTAATGAGGCTGTGCGGGCGGAGTTTTTGTTTGTCTGTCATCGTTCTATTTACGTCGGAAAGCTTGTTTGATGTTGACATATTAGCGTAAGAGATATAATTGTAAGTACATATAATGTTTTGAAAAATTTTTGATATGTGCTTTTAATAGTTGATTATAATACGCAGAACTTTTGGAGTTTCGCCTTATTATTATTTTTATTTAATAAAAAAAAAGAATAAATAGCTGTTTTGATCACTAGACTTCTACAAAAATACGGTTTACATCAATATTTCCAATGTTTGAATCAAACTCACGAAAATGTATAATCCTTATCAATCATACGAATTAAACTATTGCTTTGAATTTTATTTTTCCCAACACACATAAGGAACTATTATAAAATATTTTACTACAAATGTCAAAGATGGCTTCCTATCTCACGGCCAATCACGACGGAGAAATGACCGCATTGAAGTATGTAGCGATTTGCGGACGTCGATTCACCGCGCTTGTGGCGCCCTCTCGATAAAAAAATAGTGCTATGGCAGACGCTACAACTTCAACTTCAACTGAATGTAATTCATACTAATCTATTACAAATAGGATTCTGCCTACTGACTTAACGCTGTATCTAAACATTATTTAAAATTTAAAATTATCACAGGCTAGTAACAGTCAGCGTATAACGGAGACCATTAGATTTTGAGTTAGATATTTGAGTACTCGACTTCTGAGGCAGACATTCAGTGGTTTCAAATGCCGGTTAAAACAAAAATTTACCTAAACAGAATAATTGATTTACGGATCTCTGGATGTGTTTTAAGTACGACATTTTACTAACATAAAAACAGTTACCTTAATTGAAATTATTAACAAGAATGATAGTAATATCAAAATATTGCTAGTCTTCTTCAAAGATAAATAATTATAAAAAGTAGCTACTACTTCTACAAAATTGAAATATTATAAATTATTTAATAATTCCTAATGTTTCTATTTCTTAATGTTTTTACCGTTTTATATAAAAAAGAAGATATTTCTTATTTGTTAACTATCCTTAGTAAGTTAGGAATGGAAATCTGTTGTCGTCTTGCGCGTCCTGAAAATCAATAGCTGGGCGCGGGGTGACTTCCCCGCCCGCCCTGACCGTTGAGCCTCACCTTCGGCATGGGCTTTTAGGTCAGACAGATGCTGATCTGTATTTGTTTTAGGTAAAATGTAGTTTTAAAACTGTCTGGGTGAAAAAAAAAATACTAAATATCTTAATTCATTTATAAACCTCTATTCCTGATATATATTCTATTGTCACTGGCATAATAGTTTAACTAATTGCCATCAAAAAAACTAAAAATAATTTAAGTAATGAATTAATATTTGAAAAAACTACCTAAACTAACATCAGTGACGTTGTGTTTTTATTTCATTTTCATAATCTTATATTAATATCCGTTATATTGTTTAATTGTTGTGGCGTATTATACAATCGATTAAGGCGTTTAAGTGAAGTGATATGAAATAAATGCGTGTATTGTAATCGAATTGAAAAAGAAGTATTTTTGAGGTAAATACGAAGTTTTTCATTTGAAGAAAGTGGTTGAAGTAAAGTATTCTGATATAGGCTGATGATGCTCTGTTTTGTAGTACTTTTACGTGATATATATGAAAAGCAGTAAATAATGTTGGACATATATTTTCCTGTATAGCACGTTGGCTGTAATTACGTAAGGGCGGCGCCCTGCGTCATTGGTTGGGGTCACGACCCCGCGACGCGATCAGATTGGCTGTCACCCCACACCCCACCCACAACTTGACAGCCTTCATGCTGAAAATTTTTTATTTGTGCCAACGACAAGAGAACACCTTCAAACATATATACCTATAATAAATATGTATATTAAAAAAATATATACATACATACATATAGACGCAAAAAACGAAAACGATGTAAATGACACAAGATGTCAAATTTTTATTATTGCATATTCGCATCAGAAAAAATACTGCGTCGTTGTACAGCGTTGAAACTGACTATTTTTAGTGATGAGATACAATATTTTCAGGAATTTTGCGGTTTACTGCGTTTCCGCTTTTTTTGCGTCGATATATCAACAAAATAATTAGCAAACTTAAGTGGCAATGGGCTGGTCACGTCTGTCGGAGATCCGACATCCGATCCGATCGTTGCTGGAGTGGAGACCGCGTCTCGGTAAACGTAGTGTGGGACGCCCCCCGGCTAGATGGTGCGATGATCTGCGCAGGGCGGCTGGCAGAAACTGGATGCGTGTAGCCGAAGATCGGGCTAGGTGGCGCTCCATGTGGGAGGTCTATGTCCAGCAGTGGACTGCCGCAGGCTGCTGATGATGATGATGATGATGATATCAACAAATTTGAAAACTTGAACAGGATATACGTATAACATAAGAACTTATAGCGGGAATTGAAAAAAAAAAACTAAATTCTTTTTAAGAGAGAAAAGTACAAGATACACAGTGGTGTAACCATTTCGAGTGTTCTATCGGCAAGCCCATAAAAATCCATTATCATAACAACAATATTTTTTTCGGGCGCTGACGGTATCGCAAGCGATAATACTTGACGCTCCATCTCTCGGGAGAGATTCCCTCGGCTTTATGAGCTTTTTCGTCGTTTTGTTGGAAATATATAAAGACATCGGCTGTTATCTCCAAGGAGTGTTACTTGACGTTTATTTTGACGTATAGTTATCTACGATCCATTTATTTTATCACACAATATTTCCAGTTGAGAACTGTCGCGAAACGAAAGCTTATATAGAAGGCTCAAAATTTGCTTTTTTTAACAGCCTTTATATGTCTCACTGCTGAGCACGGGCCTTTCCATTTCTGGATTAACGGACGGTAACCCACCATGTTTGTCCAATGCGGATTGGCGGGGTTACCAGACTCGGAATAAATATTTGTAATCCACACATATATTTATTCCGATGCGGGGATCAAACCCGCGACCATTGACTCCGTGGGCGGAGGGCCACGCCATTGAGCCGTCGAGAGGTTGTCCAAATTTGCTTTACTTCCTAATAATTTACTAAAATAAGTACTTAACAAATAATTAATATTGAATTTTAAATGCGTTTTTTTTCTTTTCTTTGATGTCAATTAGTTATAACTAGCGTCATAGCCAGTGTCAAGTAAAATATAATAATATTCAATCTCTTGAAATGTAACTAACTAGTCAGCTTATCACGTTACGTCCTGGTGGCTGTTCTATCAAAACCTTCTATGGACTTTTTCAGTCAACTTAAAAAGTTACGATACGCGCATTTATTTCATATCACTTCACTTATACGCCTTAATCAAACTATATTGTATAATACGCCACCATAATTAAACAATATAACTGATATAATATAAGATTATGAAAATGAAATAAAAACACAACGTCACTGATGTAAGTTGGCGGGAAAAGTCAGTTTTAAATGTTATCTGTTTTTACTTCATATCATACAATATAATACAAAAAAAAAATAATAAATGACATTAATTTTAAAATTCCCGCGGAAATGTGTTTTACGGGATTGCAATCCCAACACCCAAACAAACTGAAGATTTCTGAAAGAAATTGTATCTGATCTCTCAAAAACAGTCAGTTTCAACGCCGTACAATTTTTTTTATTGGTCGTAGATCTGTGAGACTCAGACCATTCGACACACTATTTTTTCTAATCCGAATATGCAATATTTTGTTTTGACACTTGTATCATTTACAGCGTTTTCGCTTTTTGTGTCAACATGTTTGTGTGATCAAGAAATAAAGTGTTTAAATTCGAATAACTACGGTTTTATTTGAGAAGCCCCTTAAAGTTCCCGGGACGACGTGCCTTGTACCTTTTGTTTTATTTACTGATAATGGGTAGAAGCTATTGGAAATTTGGTGGGTAAACTCGATCTTGATTCGATTAAACAGATTGGATTTTCCATTAGATAAAATTGAAACCACCATGTTATATGGTAGCTTGACGCCTAACAAATTTCCAAGTATATTTGTAAGATTTGATTCGGAATGAAGAAATCCGCCGGAGAACTAAAGTCACCGATATAGTTCTCAATATTAGCAACTGTTCACTGGTCTGATCATGATAGTCCGTGATCCTATAATTGCTGGAGTATACAAGTGAAAACGGAGTATGGGTCAATTCCCAGTTAAAAGGAGCGACGATCTTGCGCGGCGATGTCAGAAACTGGATAAGTGATGCTAAATATCGGGTTAAATGACGCGTTTTTGGCGAGACCTATATCTATCTATCTGAATCCATCTGAACTGCCGCAATCTGTCAATTATGCACATGATAAGGATATATAGAACGTCCGATTATCAACCTTAACTAATATTTTACACAAGGAACATTATATATTTTTTTTTATATATATATTTATATTCATGCCTATCCCCCGCAGGGGTTGGCAGAGACCACAGAGCTCCATCTGCTACCATTCATCGCAGCGAAACGGCTCTCCATTGGTCGCTTCTCGCCCTCGTGAGAATCAGAACGTGACGGGTGGCGAACCACGTCGCCGTCATTTTTCAACTATATTCAACAAGAAATATTCTGCCGTCGGACATTACCATCAAAACAGGCCAAATAACAGTGATGGCGCTTCATCTTACTTATTTTTCTACGCTGTCAAAATGGACCTTCACTAAGATTTCGAAAACATCCGCCTCGTGGCGTACCTACTCCCTTAGCACACATCGGAGTCATGCATGTTAATAATGATCTCACATTATAGTTATCTTTCGAGATAAGTGTACACGTAAACAGGCGTTCATTTATAACCTACCATCGTTAAACTTGTTATCGTGGTCCTCTATAACGGTCGCATCTTTAATGTTACTTATAAGTACCTAATGTGTAATCAATTAATACAAGGAATGTTTGTATGTTTATGGAACTGTGGATAATTTTTTTATTATCTGTAAATATTATTTCTAACAAAATAAAAACTTCCTTAGAACCGTTATTTGAAATTCATTCATTCATTCATTTGAACTAATGGCTTTCAATACTGCCAGATTTGAAATTCTATTAAACGAAAAAGTGACATTAAAAAGAGACAAACACATGCAAGCTGTATTTAGCGAGAGAATGAAAGAGAATACTTTACAATTCAATTCTACCGAGTTCTACATAGTCTTCCGAATAAGTAAGCTGAAGTTGAAATAGGCTGCTCACGTTTGTCAGAGATCCGACAACCGCTGGACTAGAAGAGTGATGGAGTGGAGACCGCGTCTTGGCAAACGAAGTGTGGGATGCCTCTCGGCTAGATGGTGCAACAATGTACGCAAGGCAGCTGTGTCTAAACACTGGATGCGTGAAGCCGTAAATCGGAGTGCGTGACGCTTCATGGGGGAGACCTATTTCTATTAGTGGATATTGGTGATGATGATAATAGATATACTGTTAAAATTAACAAATAAAATTTTCTCCTACTAAAATCACTCGACACGCCTTGAGAAGTTTTAAGATGATAAATGGAGTCAAGCGTTACTTTGCGGAAATCCATTACTATGTGGACAGTCAAAACTTTTACTTAGCTAAGATCCGCGACAAGCAAACAACAACAGAACCTTGTGTGTAATAGTTGGTGGGTGGAGAATTGTAGACGGCCGTTTTTTGGTAAGTTTAAGTTCCAGGTAAATAATAACGCACCACCACTTTTCCACATTGCACACCAAAATGGTGGTGTGTGTTTGGTGTTATTAATAGTGGTTGAGAGGTGGAAAGTTGCTGGGGATCGTTTTTCGGTTAGATTTAGTTTTATTTCCCCGTAAATCCACTTCATCCAGCAGGAAAACACACATTATTAATTTTTTGTTGTTGTTTGCTTGTCGCGGATCTTAGCCAAGTAAAAGTTTTGACTGTCCACTTAAGAAATTTACAAATTCAAAAGGGACAATTAATGCTTTTAAGTTAAAAACAGTAAGTCCCGTTTTCCAGCTAGATCGGTTAATTTATTTCGACAATATTTCATCACGGTCCACAGATAAAGTTTGGATGTTTATGTTAATTAAACAACGCCATGATAAACTTTGACTGGTGCCTGAAAATATCAGAGCCAATTGCGTCCCGTTGATAAGGCGTTTTGGTAAATAATGAATTTACTTAAGAACTCGCCAGCTAGTGGGCCGCTGTCTTACATTATACAAATCATTTATCTTTACTTATTTGATAACACTCTTGTTATTCTCATTTGCTTGATACTGTAAAAAATAGTAATTACATAATTTTTATATTTATTTCAATAATACATACATGTATTAACAATAAATTCATTTAATGTTAATGCATTAAAATTCTCTGTACCAGGACATCATAAATCAATAGTAAATAAAAAAAATATTGTAGAATCCATAGTAGGAAGAATCGAATCCACGATATTAAATCAATAATAGCAAAACTTATAATTGATCTATGTTAGGTAGAGTAAAATTATTGTTTTTATTTAAATAGGAAACAGGTCGCCGATCCGCGATCTGCCGTGCCAAAGGATGCGTGAGCTTGGTCGCAAGCGAGCCGATCGTCCGGGGATCGGGCTCCCCCGGGTACTATGGTGCCTTACCTCAGCATGCAGGGCTCTGCTGGGGCTAACCTCCATCCTCCCTTGCGGCTCGTGGGGTTCACTAATGAATTTAATATACCTAATTTGTTGAAAATGACGGCGACGTGGCTCGCCACCCGTTACGTCCTGATTCCCACGAGGGCGAAAAGCGACTAATGGAGAGCTGTTTCGCTGCGATGCATTCATCCATTCTACCATTGTAGCGGATGGAGCTCTGTGATCTCTGCCAACCCCTGCGGGGGATTGCGTGAATATATATAAAAAAAAGTTAAAATTCTCTGTATCAGGACAGCATAAATCAATAGTAAGTAAAAAAAAAATAGAATCCATGTTAGGAAGAATTGAATACAAGATATTAAATCAATAATAGCAAAACTTATAATTAATCTATGTGAGGTAGGGTAAAATTATTGATTTTTATTTAAATAGGAAACAGGCAAGCGTGTCGCAATATGATGGAAAGCAATCAACGCCCTCCTAGATAGACATTGACAATACCATAGACACTGCAGAAACGCGGTTATATTTCTGAGCGTCTGTGACTTTGTTTTTTAAAGGTTTCAATGTCGTATCGGTTTGCAAATACGTAGAAGGTATATTATACGTAGAACTTTTGATTGTGGTAGAACTAAGCTGCAGACGAATATTTTGTCAAGAATAGTATATTTGTCTGTAGCATGAATACCGGCGTCTGAGTGGTAGCTTAGCTACCGCGCTTCGTACGGTGACCGGCTGAGTTCGGGAGGCCCAACACCCTTCCCTCTCCCCCCTCCTACTCCCACTCCCACTTCCATAATGACACTTTCCTTAAAGGTCGGCAACGCTTCCGCAGGTGACACGCCTGCTCGTTTTCCTTCCTATCCCATAAAATAGTTCCATAGAGTGTCGGTACTGGATCGCTTCTGTTAGAAGGTTTGACAAAAATATTAAATATTTTTAAACATAGGCTAGCAGTCATACATCAGGTCATAACATAGGCCAGTCCAGTAGCAGAATTAAGTTTTCAACCTTCACTACATTCAATCAATGAATTTTCGACCATATTAATTTAGGTTATAGGTTTACGCGACGTTCACTTTCTCCTTTATTTGTTCCGTAAGTACTAGTCAAGGCCTCCATCGTCAGCCTCATTATCAAAATTCGTAACGCCTAAAACTTTTTTCTCATTTCTCATTTTTGAAGTCATCTGTTAGAAAAAAATCTTAAAATGCATAAACGTTTCTCAAACTATGAAAGATAATCACTTTTTTGTTCTTTCTTTCAAATTAACTCATATGGACTTAAATTTTATTTATTTATTTATATATTCACGCCTATCCCCCGCAGGGGTTGGCAGAGACCACAGAGCTCCATCCGCTGCCATTCATCGCAGCGAAACGGCTCGTCATTGGTCGCTTTTCGCCCTCGTGAGAATCAGGACGTGACGGGTGGCGAACCACGTCGCCGTCATGTTTGAAAAATTAGGTATATTAAATTCGTCTTAGTGAATTCCACGAGCCGCAAGGGAGGATGGAGGTCAGCCCCAGCAGAGCCCTGCATGCTGAGGTAAGGCACCATAGTCCCCAGGGGAGCCCGACCCCGGGACGATCGGCACGCTTGCGACTAGGCTTGCCCCTAGCCACGCATCCATTGGCACGGCAGACCGTGGATTGGCGGAGAGGAAGGGAAAGGATAGAGATGAAAGGAAGGGGCAGGAAAGGAAATGCGGATTGGGGGGATTACCAGACTCGGAATAAACATTATTAAATCCATATATTTATTCCGATGCGGGAATCGAAGCCGCGACCACTGACTCCGCGGGCGGAGGGCCCCGCCACTGAGCCAATCGGTCGGTCTTAAATGTATGGACTTAAAAATTCTTATAATTAGGCCAATAGTATTTCGAGAAATAAAGTAAATGTAAACCAAGTTACAATATCTAAATTTCCGCTAAAAGTAAATAATAAAGCCTTTTCTATATTCATTCCACTAGCATCCATTTCTCTTTTATACATAGTTGTGAAAATTGCAAATGATTTTAATTGCATTTGAAATTTATAACTGGTTCTATTCTAAATGTTATCTTGTCTTATATACCTTTATAATTATAAAAAACATACGTACTTTAGAAAGGATAAAAAAGTCGCCGACAGTATCTCTTCGATTTATCAAACTTGGAGTAGTCGAGTGTTGGAGTGGAGACTATATTTTGGCAAACGTAGTGGGACGCCCCCGGCTAGATGGAACTATAATTTGCGCAGGGTCGCTGGCAGACACTTGATTCGTCGAACTGAAGATCGAGCTTAGTGATGCACCTAGGGGAAAGCCTATATCAGGCAGTGAGCTGCCGTGAGCTGGTATAATACAATTAGACATTTCTATTTTATGAGATGTGAGGTCACTGAGGAGATTGCATACACATTTATCAGACTTCACATACTTTCAAAAGTATTTTTTAATATGCCACATGATATTTATCATATAAAAGTATCCAAATATTTAATTTCTTTTAATATAAATTTTAATCTACAATTAAACCCAGATTCCTTAGATCAGAAACAAGGTACTCTCATAATTAACTTAACGAGTCATGAAACTCAAAGTTAGTCAGGCGTTACTTTGCGAAAATCCATCACTATATGGACAGTCAAAAGTTTTACTTAGCTAAGATCCGCGATAAGCAAAACAATAACAGAAAATTAATAATGTGTGTTTTTCCGTTGGGTTTAGTGGATTTATTTGGAACCCAACACGAGGCATCTTCAGGTATAGTAGACTCTACGGTAGACAACCGAAAAGTGAAGCGAAGATGCCTCGTGTTGGGGCGAAACACGTGTCGTTTACAAGATGGAAAAGTGATAATGTGTGTTTGGTGTTGTGTGTAGTGGTTGGTGGGTGGAGAGTTGATGGCCGATTTTCGGTAAGTTTTTGGTTTAAGTTCCAAATAAATCCACTAAACCCAACGGAAAAACACACATTATTAATTTTCTGTTATTGTTTTACTTGTCGCGGATCTTAGCTAAGTAAAACTTTTGACTGTCCATATAGTATACAACAAGGTTAAGTACAAATTTGTATTGTATCCATTTTTACACATTTTACCTACCTATACTGCCTTAAATGAAACAATCAGCAAAACTTATAACACGGATTAATTTTATGATTCATAAGTAACTAGAAATGCAGCATTAAAATCGTTAATGATTTATTCGGATATCGCACTCCTAAGTTGTGTAGATGATCTTCACAATTATGTTGAACACTAAATAATGCACAAAGCTAAAGTCTCAGAACTCTCGCATGTAACTCGATGTCACTTAATATATATGAACATTAGTTTTCCTATTTTTTCTCAATATGACGTATAACTGAAAAGCCTCAAACACTGCATCCTTGACCATCCAGTAATGGACCCCGTTATAAGATAACTGGGCAAACATAAAATTTGTAGATGCTTTTATATAAATAACCTTTAAGCCTGGCCCTATGCCTGGCCTAGGGTTAAATGATACACTTTTGTGGTGCGGTGTCATTCGCATATCATTTCACCCCTAGGTCACTCAATGAACAGCGGGTGTATTGTACGTTCTTTTGTGATAAATATAGGTGTTTAACGCTTAACAGCCGCTTGTGTCAGGAATAATCAGTTTATTGTATGTAAATTAGTTGATTGACGCAGACTTAGATTGAAGAATGCATAATTTTGCTTTACTCAACCCTAATTAACCCTTTGGTGTAACCTCGCATTTGAAAAGTTGTAATGGTAGCCCGACATGCTATTCTGAGTATTATAAAGTTAATTAGGGATAAATTGTTATCTTCATTTTTAAAATCAGTATATATTAATAAATATATACAATAGACGGCATTGAAGTTTCCTTGTTCCTTTTTAAATACATACTTTTTTTTTTAATTAAATAATTGTATTGATATCGGACTTCATACCACAGATATTTAATTATGATATAATTAAATATCTGTGGTATGAAATATATATAATTTATATGGTTTGTTGTTTCTTACATTAACAGAAGACGTTGTAATCAACATTGGTACTTAAATGAAGTAGTTTATGCTGTCTTTTCATATTAGATGTTTTTTTTTTAAAAATATTTATAAAAACACATTTTTAAGCTATTTCAATAGTGTGAAATTAAAATATTTTTAGCAATACTTTAATGTAAATCTTAAAAAAATATATCTATGACTCATGGGTAAACAATAGAGAACTAAATATACTAAATATCTAAAGTTGTGCAGTAAATAAATTTAAGTTGTTATTTAATGTAACGTATGTAAAGTAATCAATGAATAGTAGTAATATAAAAGATATGATAAAACTAGTCTTCTATTGCTGCTCTTATCTTGAATTTACTAAATGGTAAATTGCCATCTATTGGTGGTAATATAAACTACTTAGTAGCTTCAGTTTAAAGTAATCACAGAATATAATAGTTTCATATATTATCAAGAGATATCGCTTTTAACACATTTTTTTTATAGCATAGCAAATTAACAAGCGTGTCGCCTGATGGAAAACAATTGACGCCGCCCATAGACAACCGCGACACCACAGGATGACATGTGATTAAAACAAAAATTACTTTGTAGGAATCTAATGAGAATAATTTATACCGCAATGAACATGTTGGTTATTGATGAAAGTCTAACATATAACAAATTATTGCTCGAGTAGTTTTCATTGTCCAAATACCGATTTTTATAAACTCATTGATAAGTTGGTCCATGTTTGTTCGTAGAACCAACAACTTTTACGTTAGACGAGTGCTAGAATTGAGACCGCGTTTTTGCAAAGTGTGGGAGGCCTCTCAGCTAGATAGAGCAACGATCTCCGCAGAGCAGCTGGCAGATACTGGATGTAGGCGATCGATGATGATGTACTTTAAGCTTGGTGAAGTTAATAAGAATAGGGATGTATTTTTTTTTATATATATATTTTGGCAGCGAAGCGGCTCTCCATTAGTCGCTTTTCGCCCTCGTGAGAATCAAGACGTGACGGGTGGCAAACCACGTCGCCGTCATTTTGAACACATTTGGTATATTAAATTCGTCTTAGTGAATAGGCATGTTGATTAATATATACAATTCATATTTTAATATGCAT
Source organism: Baronia brevicornis (assembly GCA_031353405.1). Taxonomy (NCBI): domain Eukaryota; kingdom Metazoa; phylum Arthropoda; class Insecta; order Lepidoptera; family Papilionidae; genus Baronia; species Baronia brevicornis. The sequence goes on along the minus strand of JASFAT010001784.1, from coordinate 19,277 downwards.
TACATTCTTCACCTTTAAATTTAGCTTCAAAACGCCAATAATGGTCACGTGATTTGTGAACAAGTGACGTAACGGACTTTGATTTGAGTTCGCCGTCTTGTGAATAGATCAAAAATAATACATGTTAAAAATAATAATACATCAAAAATCAAAACAGTGTATTATTTTCTTAGAATTTCTATCGTAGAAACTACCGTTTCGTGACAAAAGTTATATATTTAATAAAAATAATTAAATACAGTCCACATCCCTATTTTATGAAATGAGAAAAAACATTAAAATACAAAAAAAAAACAAGCATTTTACTTAAAACTTAATTTATCGCAATCAACGAAATTGTTTTATAAAACATACGTAGATTACAGCCACAGAAATTATAAGAAATAGAAATGTCATCTTCCAGTACGCTTGACGTCGATTCACACGATAACTACACAGTACATTAAAACTCTAGAATTTTTATTCAAAATCCAAATAGGAACGATTATAGTTGTAATTTAAAAATAAATAGCTTGTACCTTGTTTACGAGGGACATCGACAAGGTTACTTTTCTGAGCCACTTCTATTTCTTTACTATTTATATTTCTATGGTCACAGCGTTTAAAAAAGTAAATAATTACAAGAATGTAACAAAACGATGACATTAAAATGGCTAATTAAGTCAATTTATAAATAACAATTTTCATAAAAAAAAAGGTGAATTAACCGCTAGTTATCCGTTTTTCCTATTAGTAATCATTTTTACCCTTTTTATAACAATCAAATCGTATATGTGCACGGATAAGATACATATATGTTATATAATTATTATGTAGACATTACATTGAGAAGTTTTATAAACATAATTATATTTACATTAAAACTAATGTCTAGCTTTGATTATAATAATAAATAAAAAATATATCGAACATATAATATTATAATACATATAAACCACCAATACGACCGGATGTTAGTTTTTTCGGACACCTCAGTTTTACAGTTGACGTATGTCCCAATGTTAAGCACGGAGCCTCTTCGTTTCTGGAGGAATGGATCTACCACGCTTGTCTAAGGCGGATTTGCAGAACGACAACGGAATTTGAAAAATTAAAAGTAAATCTTGAATTAAAAGAAAAATTTTGTCTTCAATGTTTTGAAAAATTAGAAACTTTGAGATACTTGATAATTTTATATCACTGATTAGACTATATTGTACTTGTGCAGAGCGGATAACAGAAACTCAATGCATAAGATTATTTCAAATTATAACTACATTTTTTTACGTTAAATCAATTCCACATTATATTCATATAATGCTATATTTCATTAATTTCAAGACTACTAAAGTAGAAATGGTTGAATTGATATTTATTGCTTACACACTCCTCCTTTATGAAAAATCAAAGAAATTTAACACTAGATATACCAGCGATTGAAGTATAATAAGTGTCAAAAACGCAAATTATTTTTACTAACAACATATATACAGTAATATAAACTTTATAAAATTAATTCTTTAGTTATAACTAGAAAAGTCATGATATCATTACGAAAAAAAAATATTACACGTAGTAGGAATTTTAAATTGAAATACCGAATACAGTCATTTTGACTGGTCTGGTATGTCTAGTGTTAAAGTTACGTTTTTGCGACGTACCTTTCTACCATACCCGCTTTAGTATATGTCAAAAATATGTAAAATTAATGGATATATATTTATAACAGTAGAATTTAAATTATTTAAAAATATCGGCAATGTTCAACTATTTACCCGCACCATAAGAATTAAATAATCACGAATAATTAAAATATAATATCCCAAAAACATACAAATGGGGAGTCGAGTACCATTAGAACGAAATCATTGACTGCACATGTATCAATAAGTTTATAAACACACAACACTATCTATATTTTTATTAGTCTATGGTATGGACTGAATACAGCGCGAACATATAAAATCACAACTACATCACCGGGTAAAAATTAAATTAATATTAGACTTTCAGCTGCAGTATAAGTGGAAAAAACCAGATATCTAATTCGGAAATAACAATTTGTTCTCCATTAAAAATCATAGAGAGAAACAAGAATAGAGGATAAGGTAATAAAATAAACTCGCCAGTGATACATTTTCCTCATCTATATATATCTCATCTCTTTCTAACACTTACTATTAAATGAAATAGAAAAGCCGAAAGGAAATTTTCCATGTAATACTGCTTTTTTATGTTTCCTTTTTATATAATACAGTTCTGTATATTGTTTATGTCTGGTTTAAACAATATACGATTATTCCAACATCATCGATCAGATTACATATTGCACTATATAATGTGATCAATTAAATTTGTATTAGCTTAATAACGTTGAATTATATATTCAGAAGTTACTTATAAAGATAATGTATAATATCAACCATAGTCTGTGCTTGAACAGTTATTTTCGCCGTAGAGTTATAAATCTATTAGAGGTGAAAATTATTATATATTACGCTGCCAGATTTTAAATGTGAAAAATAAAAAAAACATTGAAATGACTTTACTTTTAAAAATTATATTTATTTTACACCTATATATTTTCCACTACTGGGTACGGTCTTTCGTATTTTTGGAGGAATGGACACTAACCCAAAACGCTTGTCCTGGTCGGATTGACGGGTCACCCAAGCTCGGATTAAATACGTGTATGCGATGCGGGAATAGTTTCGCCACTGAGTCAATGAGGTCGTCGTCAATTCATATTGTGCAAGTTTTATCAATTCTATTCAAGCACATAACTATGATCATAGGTTAAACAATCTTAAGCATTAGAGTATTTTACATTTAATACCAGAATCTATAAGATCTTTAATTGTATTATTCAATTTTTAAGGCTATTTAAAATATGTTGTACATTTCATTGCAATTGTCAATCAATCAATATCTAATATTACCGAATCTAGTATTTTAAATTATGCATACACTAATATATCTTTTTAGACTACGCTACTCTCTTTACAGTGATATAAAAGAAAATACTCTCTTTCTATACTGAAAACATTTTTAAAAGCACCCAGTAACTCATTTTTTGGACATCAATAATGAAAAAAATCGTATTGCCATAAACATTACTAAGAATATAGAAAATTAAAAAAAAAACATTATAAATAAATATGAATTTTCATAAAATGGCTGAAATGATATATATTTTGGGACACTCAATAGATATTCAGATATATTCAAAGACTAGCAGTTGTTACTAAGTAAAGAAGTGACACTCCGTTCAAGTGAATCCATTTAGTTATCGTCTACTATTACAGTAGTGGTCTATTTGCTATTTGAACAAATTTTATGTGTGATCAATTATTTCAATGCTGTCATGATGAGTACTCACAAGGTAGCTATCGAGCCAAGCATTAGAGCAATAATTCTGAACTACCAGGATGCTTTTGTTTGTGGCCAAATTTTAGAAATGCAAACTATCTAAAAAATTGTATTATAGATAAGTAAAATTCTTTTAAACATATTCTAATTCTAATAATTGATACACAACACTTCTGTGTTTTTGTATTAAATCATTTTATCATTTATAATTAATATGTCGATAAAAAGATATTAATATTTAATATATAAAAATTGCATAAATTGAATCAACATGTAAAACAAAGGGCACATAGTTAGCTGTGAAATCCTAATAACATTGTAAAGGGAACACCGCTACATGTACTGCTATGTTCCGAAGGTCTTTAAATGAGCTAAGAATTAACTATCACTTCTGTTACTATTAATAGCGTCTACTATTCTTTGATTCCTTACATATCCGAGGCCAACTCATAAAAATACTCATATCTCACCTTCAGTGAAATTTAAAATTACAAATCTTATATCACTAATACGTATAACATTTAATTACGCTACGTAAATACCTTGTCAAGTAAACCTAACTGACAATTTGTACACTAAACATTTTTTTAACATTATTGTAATACACACAATAACTTACACTTACACGAAATAGTCTTTTACAATCTTTTGTACGGTCAACATCAAAATTAAATGATGTATCTCTAAATTCACAAAGCAAATATGTCTTAGGTCTAATTTTTTTTTTCAATTATTCATAAAACCTTACAATACATAAGATCATTGCTTTGAAATGTAAAATTTATACACTTCTTAATCTATCATCCTTTTTTAATTTCAAATATTTTAAATTATGAACCTATGGCATCATCCTAATAGAATGAGATCTAGTACGATGAAATCTTCACAAGTTTACATTCCATGATCAAATACTTTATTGAAGCCTTAATTGGCAATTTTGTAAATAACTTTATAGCATAGCATTCTATTAGGCTACTGCTTTATTTATGAACATAATCATATTATAGACCATGATTACTATAAACAAAATAAAAAAAAATGCACTTAACTCAGTCTTCATATATAACAACAATAGAGAAATTGATAAAAAATCAAATACAATTCAATTTAATTTGAGTTGTCAAGTCCGAATGAATGGTCCCTTCTGTATTAATTATGAATAATTCATAAGTTAATTAATTATTGAATTAAATTTTAAATATCGTCTAATTTATCAATTTATTTTTGATGCAGACTGTATCCAAGGCCCTTAATTTAAGTTCACTGTCACATGAAAACATATTTTAGACCACTTTAACACTACTTTTTGCCAATTATTTTAGACCACAGTTGCACAAATCACTTAGCACTAAACGTCACTATCGTTAAGACCTCTCAGTGTCAATATTCACGTATAATGAGGACTTTTTTGAAGTCCCAGGATCATTCTGACTCAGTATACATAAATGAGAACTTATCGTGGCTGGTTGGTGCAAGCACTTTCGCTTCGATGAGACACTGTACAACCCATGTTGTTGATACAAGTGGTATATTATCCTCATTTGCTTTATTTTGTACTTCGTGTGGACAATCCATTTCGGTGACCAAAGCTAACGCTCCAGACATGTTCAGATCCTCTTCATTAACTACCCGGGTGGTTGCTCCAGCCAGAGTGCAAACTCTATCCCAGAATTTAACAAATGTGTCCTGATCGCTGCATAGAAGTATGATTTTATCCTTGAAGAATGTAGAGTTCCGTTTCCCTGACACTGGCACCTAGAAGTGAAAATATACCAATTAAATAAACAATAAATAAGTTCTGCACAAAGGATTTAGAAAAAAAAATCTCAGCTGAAGAGAGATTTGTATGGTGGAAAATGAAACTTTCCCTCTCAATGTCCCTATCAACTTCAGCAAGAGAAGCTTTCAACTGCCTACAATCTGCAATGACCTATGTGGAGATCTTTTAACAGACTCAGTACACAGGTGGGCCTTTGCAGACATAACGTGTGCAAATGGGCCTATACCGCACCGCAGTGTGAGAGGTGTGATTATGAGATCACAAGTCAGTCCATGGACCATCTGCTTCACTGCTTACTATACCCTAACACCTGCACATTCCAAGATCTTATCGAGGCGAATGCTGCTATCATTGCAGTGGCGAATTACTGGGCAGGAAAAATATAGGAACCACTAACACGAATAGAAGAAGGCTCATTTAGTTTTAGGATATTTATATTGCAATCACAGTCATTACTGGCAGAATGCACTGTATGCACCTGCATACAGTGCATTTTGCCAGAGTTTGACAGCTTAAGTGGAAGGATGTGATTTCATCTCATACATACACATATCATCACACCTCTTTAGGCATAGGCAGAGAGCACAAATTTTCATCTGTTACTCCGCTCTCTTCACGAATTTCATTTTTAAGAATTCATCTCATTGTTACTTATCAAAAAACTAGAGTTACTTATTTGAAACTTATGCTCTGTTACTGCGTTTCGTGTGTTGTTACAGTGAGAATAAGGATCTGGAGGCCCAAATCCTCCCCCCCAGCCCTCTCCTTCTACTTACCCTTCCATTATTTACGTTTTTATCCTTACATTTGCCTAAGGGGTCATCTGCATCTGCAGTGTCCATAGTACTGAAGATGTTTATTTATTTATTTACTACAAAATCCTCAGCATATCACATGCTAGCCATTTAGAAAACTTCTGGAGCCAATTATGGATTTATATTTTGATTAAATTAACTTATATTAAAAATAATAAGTAACACATGGCTTATTTAAAAAAATATATATACACTACTAACGCAAAAAGCATTTTATATATCTATATATAATATGTCGTGTATGTGAGTGTGTGCATGTGTGAGAGGCAAGAGTGTATGTATATTGATTGCATACTTGAGGCGACTCGCTTGTTTGTATATGAGTCTCTTGTAATACAATTAATACACATAATTCGTTTTATTTCTTTGAATTCACACATACCCAGTTAATGAACATGTTTTTCAGTATAGACCAGCCAGCGGGTAGGGCGAATGCATCACTGTCCAACGTCTTATTGTTGATGCAACTCATTATAACCCAGCTGTGGGTCACGGCCCGAATGTCAGCCGAAAGACATTGTATGTACTTCGCTGTCAGACACGGCCTGGCTGCGATCAGCATACAAGTTGAATATTTGTTCTTTGGTACATCGTCGAAATGGCTGTAATGGAAAAATAAATTAGTAATAGTAATCTCTTATACGCTTTATAATATACAGAAGAAAACGATTTAGAATAGAATAGGAAAATAAATATTTTTGACACATTTTTTTTACAATAGCTTTTAAGACATATTTTTTACAATAGCTAAATTTCAGATTACATTCTTAGCAGTAATACATTAGGCACTAGGAGTGACTTCACTTGCGTTCTTTGATTCTCTGGATTTCTTTTTACTATTGTAGATTTTCTTATTATAATTACAATGTAGCTACGGGCTAATGAGTAATTTGTTTTTGACTTAATTCGCTAAGTAGAGTATAACTAAGAATGTGTCCATCAACAGTTTTCTTAGTCTCTATTAAGGGGAAGACACTATGTTCTTGTGTTCTTTACACTTAGTAAAATACTCATTTCACTACACTAAGAGTTTACTAAACTAACTAACAGAAGACTCAAGAGAATTAAAGGGTTTAGTTCTCTTGAGTCTTCTGAATGAGGTTCCCTTTAGGTTTTATATCTATGGAGAATCCCTTAATTATACCTGTGAACAGTTCCTCCACCTGCCTCCAGCTGTTCCTTAAGTCTTTCCTTGTTAAACGGTCGGTCACAGAACACCAAATCCTCCGTGTCTGTTCCGGCCATTGCTGAAGTTGCTTCACTGTCCTCTTCTGAAGAATAATGACGGCTGTCTTGCGACTGGTGACAAGATATGGATGTTAACTTTGTATATATGATAAGTTTTGGATTCCAGTACGGGGCTATCCGTAGATTACATCACACGAATTTCATTATATCTGGACACCTCCCTTGCCCTTGTCAAACGATCTCAAATTTCTATGACCCCAGGTGGTGGTGTTTGTGTGCGTGGATATTTTTAAGTTTTTCTATGGAGTTAACAGTTTTAGTCTTCTTCTTATGGTCCCATGTCCCCGAGGTGGGGTAGAAGGCGTCCACAGTGCTTCTCCATTGGGATCGGTCTTGAGCGACGCGCCTCACTTCGGGCAGTGACATCACGTAGCTTACGACTTATCACTCGATGTCACACTTCGTTGACCTCCTGTAACCCTTAACGTGTGACGTAATTTATGGATGCCCTCCATACCAAGAAAATGCGTTTTTAGATGAACTTAGACCGGTGTCTGAAAATAAACCTTACCTTTGGCGACATAATTTTTTGGGTTTGCTCGCGACGCGGCGGCTCAGTGTATGTAAGTAGGAAATGGAGACCCGCGAAGAGGCGACTGTTCGATCCCGGAATGGGACCAAGGGTTGAAACTGTGTCCTCGTCGTTTTCAAACTTCGTCAGCTTTGAATTCTTTTTCCCTATGTTTTGTTTAGCAGCACCCTTCAATTGTAGCGGGCCGGCTGAAAAAAGACTGAATTTTAAGGAAGGGAAAACAGAAAAAAACATCCATATCTTCATTATCCATATCATTGTCTTGGTTGTCTCGTATCAGGTGAATGATACAATAAAATGGAAGAGGGCAGTAGAGAAAGGCCCTCAACTCTAAGCAAAGAGAAGCACCAACACCTCAGTTGGTAAGGATAGCGCTTGAGACATGAGGTTGTGAATTAATATCCTCATTTGTACTAAGCATGTGAACTATTTACCTAGTAAGCAGAAGTAAGCAGCAGTATTATAAGTTCATTTAAAAATAATTCTATTAATTAAAATCATTAGTTCACTTTGCTACCTAAAAGATAATAATAAATTAACAGTTAAAAATTACAATATCGTTACTGCTAGCTAATATCTACTTTTAATTCTTACCTTTAACCCCGTCAATTTTCCTCGGCGTCTTTTGCACTTCTGGTTCAACTCCAGCTACTTCCTCCAACCGCACCGGTGGGGCTGAATTGCTACTCTCACTCATTTCACTGCTTTCACTTGCCAAGCGCTTTCGGCCTGCCACTGGAGTGCTTTTAGTTTTCACACCTGAAACATTAGGAACTTCTATTTAATAAAGAGAGGTATGGGTCTCGTCAGGGTTTACTAGCGCTGGGCGAAAGTGGATGGGTGCTCTGCACAACTGTACATTCTAGTATGGAATTATCAACTTTTGTTCTAGCGGAGTGGTAATTGAAACACATAAAAATACAAATTTATTTTTTTAGAATGTCTGTAGTGATAAATTAACATGAAAAAAACATATCGTCACGCCTGTTTTCCGTAGGGGTAGGCAGAGACCACGGATCTCCATCCGTTACGATCCCGACACACCTTCCTTGCTTCCTCTACACTCATCCATCCTTCCTCTGACATTCATGGTAACGAAACGGCTCCCCGTTCGTCCCTTCTCGCCTGCGTGGGAATCAGGACGTGACGGGTGGCGAACCACGTCACAGTCACTTTTAACTAATTAGGTATATTAAGATACTTCATAGTGAATCCCACGAACCGCAAGGGAGGATGGAGGTCAGCCCCAGCAGAGCCTCGCATACTGAGGGAAAGCACTATAGTACCCGGGGAGCCCGATCCCGAGATGGTCGGCTCGCTTGCGTCTAAGCTCGCCCCTAACCTGGCATCTTTTAGTACGGCAGACCATGGATTGGCGGAGAGGAAGGGAAGAAAGGAAAGGTGGATTTAGACAGGATGATAGAGATATGATATTACCGCAACGGAAGACAAGGAGTGATACGGTAGAACATGTAAAATAGAGAAATAAATCTAAAATCGACTTATGCGCATTCAAGGTCAGCGCTATTAAACCTTGATGGTATCTATTGGATGGTGACAGTTACTGATGTAGAATACAAAAAAAAACGTGTGCAATTCACACGCGGTAGAAGTAAATCCTTCAGCATTCTATCTCATTCTCTCGCAGGGTAACTGAACATTTTTTTTATAATTAGTTACATAATTTATGTAACTCAAAAGTTTTATAAATTCGTATATATAGCGTATTATATCCGGTGGATGATCATACAAACCTGATGTAGAAGCTTTAGGGCTCTTTGGTGATATGACTCGTTTCCTCGCACTGGAGCTGCCTTTGTCACGACTCCGAGCACTTCGGGGGCCCTGATGAAATAATTTATTAAATCGTTTTATTTTTTGAAATACAAATTCTTTATTGTTTCGACTTTAAAAAAATCACATTTCATTTGTCAGACGTCAGTCCGCTAACTATCAAGCTTTTATCAACATTTCGCAATGACGTTCGTCTCAACAGAGAAGAAACGGCGAATGAACCTCCGCAAATGATTTTTTTTTGTATTTTTTACCCTCCTAATTCAAGCGGTCGTCACTTTTAGGAACGATTTTATGTTACGAAGAAAGAAATTTATTTATTTTACAAAAGAAACATAATAAATACATGGCACAATATGACGTAAGGAAAAGAGAAAATGTTACATTGTGTATCTCTTAGTTACAAGTCGATTACATACCGTAATTTATGCTAGGGGAGGTCATACTCGTTATAATTTTATTTTTTTAATGCGCTTCGATTAATTCGGAAAAATGTTGCAATAATGCGCCATTTAATTTGAGTCAATCATTGCATAAATAAAGTGATATAAAGAAGCAAATTGATGCCTTAAAAAGAGAAATATCTAGCTATACCGTTATCGCAGAGTACGTATTAACAAATACTGCGTGTTTTTAAATATGTTTAAACATGTTTAAGCACGTCATGCATATTTAAATATTCTATGTTTATTTTTATTTTGATGACGAGTACAGCTCGTCGTCACTGGGCAGATAGACATTGAAAATTCATGACGAGTCTAACTCGTCATTGTAGCGCAAGGGGTTAATATTCTTAATTTTACTATATTCATAAAAATGCCAATTTTCACACAAATTTCAAATTTTTCAAAAGAATTTATAATAATATTTATAATAAAATATGTATTTACTGTTTTTGAGTGATAAGGTGTTGTTTATGATCTCGTCTCAAAAAGCTATTATCCGAATTAGCCTCAGTTCCAATTGGTTGGAATAATGGAGGTTCTACTGTAATACATTTAGTGAGTCACTCGTTTTATATTCTAATTTAATTAATTTTCATTTTCTCAGCGCCACACATCAGTTGCAAGCGACGCTGTTACCTGTATAATGTTGTCCAGGTCGAGCTCTCTATTGTTCCGCCGTCTGGGTGTGACTGGAGTGGCTGGACATCTAAGTCGCAGGGACTCCTTCAGCGACCGCGCCTGCTCCTCAATCAGATACAGCTCGCTTGCCGTCACCATCACGATAGTATCGCTGTGGAACGGAAGGTTTTCGTGTAATATGCTTTATTTATGGCCATCTTTATTTATTTGTTAATTTATTATCTATAGGCGACAAGTGCCATGGGGTTATAATGTAATATATTATTTGGATAAGATTTAAAACTAAACATTTTATGGGGATTGCATGAACATGGAAATCACGAAGAGTTATGAATTCATGCAAAAATTGATGATTCTATTCGTATAAAAAATTAATAGAGTTCAATTCTATGTAAGGGTTTATAAAATATTAATGGCAAGGCAGATATGAGAAAATAAATACCATCGATTTAATTGGCTCGAATGATAGTGACATAATGGGTTCGATTATATAAAGGATAGAATAGAATATAATAGAAAAACTTTATTTATGACACCATTTTTTTACAATAACTAAAATTAAATCCTTAATAATATTATATATAGAAATAAAAACACAAAACAAAAAGAAAATAATTTTAATGTAACGAGTGTCATAAAATGGTTCTTGCCGGGCGCTCCATTGGAACACCCGGCGCTGGTTTTAGGCAAGAACCAACGTGGTCAGATCGCGGACCACAGTGACGACATACATACTGACACACTCGTACATACAAATACATCCACATATATAACTACTCATACTCATATACACATACACATAAATACACATACAGTACAATAGAATTAAAAAACACAGAGTCATGTACTATATTCACCGCGTCCAAAAGAACAAGTTCCTGACTGCATACTTAAAATTAGATTTTTGTATTTTTTTTTAAATATATTTATTGTATTTAACATATATTTATGGCTTACAAGTATTTATTACGAAGCCCATCAATCTGTCTTCGACAAGTATGATGGGTTTAATGTATCTTCTAGAAATGGGGAGAGCCGTGCCCAGAAGTGGGACATATGTGGGCTGTGGAAAAAAAGCCTCAAATATAATAAGCAATCAGATAGAATTAAGATCCGGAATCGTAGCAGACGGTCGGAGGTCTGTGGTCTCTGCCTACCCACCCCTACGGGAAAAGGCGTGACGATATGTATGTATGTATGTAGAATTAAAATAACAGTTAAAACTCACCCATCCGTTGTACATCTGTAAGTAACAGTGCCACTTTCATTTTCCTCTATTTCTAAAACTAAACCAAGCTCGTAATTTTGTTCCTCATCCACCAAAGCATAGACCGATTGGTCTTGCAGGGGCAACTTCTTCAAATCACCGAATATAATAAAGTCGTCTATAAGCACTTTGGTTTGTCCGTCGTCGAATTTAATCAGATATTTGTTCGGCTCCGTAATCTCTAAAACTCTGCCGGAATAATAACGTTTGTCCACCCATTTTGCTAACACTACAGTGTCTGGTGGGAAACCTGAATATTCAGTTTTAGGGACAGCCATTTCTACAGGCGTAGCTGGTCTTGGTGACATCGGCCGTCGTTTGTGTTTCAATTTACTAACAGATTTAGGGGTTCCTGTAATCGAAGTAGATTTTTCTTCTTTCGGAGGCTTAACTGGTGAAACTTTTCCACTGCTACCGTTTGTTGGAATCATTTCTGGGGAATTCATACCATGCATATATTCAGGCTCTTCCGGTTGCGTCGGTAAAAGCGCTCGTTTAGTTTTACCCGCCATAGGACGTCGGCCTCTAACACGCGTCTTCTTTAAAGAACTCTTTGGCGTTGCTTTATCACATTTACTAACTTCTTCAGGACTGGCATTGCCGTTACTAAACGGTGTTTGACTGACCAACGAAGTTTGAATACCAATTGAAACCTTATCATCGGCAAGTGAGCGATTTCCTTCGTCTACTGACCCGTCTCGAATGTGCAAAAATATTTCTTGAAGCTTTTTTGCCAATGCGTCATATCCTTTGATGGTCGTAACTGGGTTCGATACTGATTTACGAGGTGGATGCGGTACCACAAATGCGCCATCACTAGTTCTAGTGCTTGAAGTAGATGTTGAACTAATAGTTGAGGCGAATGATGTTCTATTCGGCAGGTTTATCATGCCACCACTGGTAACACTGGATGGGGAATTACTAACAGAAACATCTGCTAAGTAAGGATCTATAGTAAATCTCTTGGAAATTCTTTGAAACTCTTTGCACATATCCACACCTAAATCACTGTCAATTTTAACAACGTAAAGTGATAAAAATTCACAGTCCTCATTATGACTTATGTGAACTTCAAAAACTGGAATCTGAGGCGTATTCATCGGCAGTATGTGCCCATTTTGCAAAGGGGAAATTGTTGAGGGCGTTGTAGTATTGCTAGCTCTAAAAGATTCGTTTTTTCCTCTTTTGTCTTTATTGCCAGTTAGTTTCATTAAATCTGGTGTAATGTTATTCTCTCCAGTGCTATTTTCCACTTTGATTGCTAACTCTGTTGGTGTTGAAGAATTTCCATTGGATAATTTAGAGATTAATTTTGACGCAACCGTAGGAACATGTTCAGGACTGTCTAGGTTAACAGAAGACATGCTATCTGTACTTTCTTGGTCTGTAGTTTTACCCTTATTATAATTTCTAGGCAAAGGCTGCGAAAGATTACTGCTTAAATCAGAATAATTGTAACCCTCACTTCTAGTTTCATGTGGTTTACCTCCATCAAGAATTTCTTCTCTGTCTTTGACAATTACGGGTTCACTATTAAAATTAACTTCTTTTGGTTTGTCCGCACTTAAAGAATCTCCTTCAGATGTTGGAGATAGTGCTAGGTGGAAATTTTGTGAGTCATTTAAATCTTCTTCGACAATTATTTCAGTTATTTTAGCTGGAGCTGATATTTCAGCCACAAATTCTACACTAGGTTGTGATTCAGAAGTGCCAGAACTAACTAAATTAACATCTAATGTTTGCATCTCTTTAAACATAATATTAACTTTACGTGGTGTTTTACTTTTTTTAGTTATACCTGCACTAGCAGGTCTCGATTTAGGAGTTTTAGGTGTCTTAGGTGGATGAACATCAACGCTGTTACTACGTTTGGTGATTTTCCGAGGACTCGATCGCACTGGTGTAAGGATACGTGAAATAGAAGGTAAATCATTATTTTGTTTGGCTGCACTGGTAATTTCAGATACTTCTCTGTCTAAATCCTGAGTAGATTCATTATCACTACAAATTACATCAAGTTTTTGAATTTTCGTATTGAGATTGCACTGTTCATCTGATAGTTTCCTTTTTGTCAATGGACTTATCTGTTTATCTGCAAAAATATCAAAGTCATTAATATAACTACATACATATAAGATATCTTTAGACACATATTGCTCTTAAATATCTTTGATAGGCAAAAATATCAATACCTTTAAATTCAGGTTCTCCCAGAGTATTAGTTTCCATCTGCATGTGAATAATAAAAAAAATTGTTAAAATTAATTACAATTACAAAAATAATTAATTACTTTAAAAAAAAATATTCTTTTCGGATTTTTCGTGCCTAAGAGGTAGCGGTGTGACAGTTTTTATGAAGTGAAAAAGATATTTAAGATAATTAGAAGTGATAATGAAATTATATTTTAAGTGTTGCTATTTATGTTAGATAAACTTGTGAAAATGATAAACCGCACCAAGTCCTATGGCTAAGGTATAGTTTCATGTTCCGCTGCATAAAAAATATTATGAAGCTGCATAAAAACACAAACTGTGTGGAAATTTTTTTTTATATAAATTTATTCACACCACCACTCTGTGAAACCAGCCACCCAGCTAACTTCAAATCTTTAAAACAGAACAGAAAAGAAACCTTCAAAAAACAAGCCTATGTGTATCTTATAGGCGCTTCTGCAACACAAAAATGTTGCAAATAGATGTCTATGGGTGGCATTTATTTCTTTCCATTATACATTATTTGATCGTTTGCCTTCCAATGTCATAAAAAATATTTTTTCACATAGCTATCTTGAATATTTAAATATTAATTATTGATAATATGTGAGAAATACCTGCATGATAACTATAGGCACTGAGTAAATACTAGATTAAAAAAGAGAGGTAAGTAAGCAAGAATAATAATATTTGCCAAACTAAGGGGATTACAGGTTAATGACCTTTAAGAAAGATGCAAACGAAGTAGGTTCACTCAATCTTTTTTATAAAACTGCATCATCAAGGACTGCAGAAGCAAAAGCTGTCTATCTTAGGGTAAATTATGAATAATGGGAGAGGAAGAGGGAAGTAAATGACAGAGAGTAAGTTGCGCCACTGGATCCCTTGCACTAACGATATGGAACTTGGTAACTTAGTTACTCACAATAAACACTATGCATAGTGTGAGGTACATAGTTTATCATTATTTAAGACTGGTGAATTCTTCTTCATTCATTCATCCTTTGACATACAATGACGTCTGGGAGATGTCGATCATTTCATGTGAAATTGTCTCATATTAATTTATTTCATATAATATTATTTATATATTATATGTATTTATTGTATGTCAAGGGGTTAATGTATGTATTCCACATGTAAATCCTTTTAAGGCAGCAGTGGTACTTTAGAATAAAAATAAATTATTATTATGATATAAGTTCATATCATTACCAATAATAATTTATAACAAACTATTAATATCTTAAATGTTCATGCCATTAGATCCACAGGTGGAGCTCAATGGTTTATAAAAACAGTGAAATACCAAGCACTTCAATATGAATACTGTCAAAGAGGTATCATTAATGATATAATGCAGCTGCAGTTCAGAGTGAATATGTATTAAATGGATTAGTTGCTGGTTTAACTGGAGAAAGTACTCTGCATAACAACATATCTCATTATAGTCGCAAGGCAGGTCACAGATGAGAAAAAAAAAATTACAACAACAACAAACAATGTATAAATAATTTCAAGGCTTTAGTAGTTCTTTTAGATACATATAAAATACAAATACTATACTACCAATTTATGCTAATATTTGATAGGGTTTGGTTAGTTCTATCACTATTACTAATCCTTTGCACTCGAGGGCCCCGGAGTGGAGTCATTTAAAATTAGTCTTCAAACTTGAGGGCTCCGGGGCCGAGTCATTTAAAATTTGTCCTCAAACTCGAGGGCTCCGCTACAGAGACAATGCAAATATTTTTTCCTTTTTTAACGTAAGAACAAAAACAAATCGTAAATACTATTTGTAGTATGTTTCACTGTAGGTGATAAATGACAATCGTGGCTCGTGGATTGTTATGATCTCTATAACAGCAGACAATCGCAACGGTTTGAGCAACATTCCACAATCCCCACTTGGATGCAAATGAGTTAAGTCCTGTTATTTAGCAGTAGAGTGTAACAGATTCAAGTTTATCTGTTGTTTTTATATTTTTAATCCATATTTATATCCCCGATATGGCAAATTTTAGTGTAAAAATTATATTGATTTTGAAAGTAGTAGCGATGAATTAGAATTTTAAGTTTATAGAACCAAGAAAGATTCTGTAGTGTTTTCCTAATAGAAAAATTCCGGGTAAAAGACGGCAGACCCATTATTTGTAATACCTGTCTAGAAAATCCAAGATGACATGTTGGCAATTGCTTCGATAGGACAATTTGGACAACACTTTGGACAATTACAAAATCTAATAATTTTATAATTTTTTGTTTTTTTATGTACCATAACATATTCATAAATAATTAAAAAATAAATACCATACATCAATGACTTTTCTTTTAATGCATATATCATTAACTTAAAAGTAAATATGATCTTTTCACTAAAATTGCTTTGAGTTGCTTGTAATATGAATGAAAAAAACTTGGAGTGCAAAGGGTTAACAATGGCAACAATGGAATGGTTGGTTATGTACAGTTTTTATTATTTTAAATTCAAAGAAACTTTACCTTATCATTCTTTTTCAATAACACTACATCTTCTTCAAGTTCATATGAAGGACTTTCTGGAAATAGTGTTTGCGAGACATCTGCACATGTAGTTATATTTCCAAGTTTCTCTAGTATTTGTTTAGAAGATTCAGGTTCTAAAACAATCAATACAGTATTGTAATCATGTCAGAAGTTCACTTGAATCTCTGTTCATCACAATTAAAAGCTTTATTTTTATTTGCTGCTGAACACAGGAAGTTGTTTTAGTCTCATTGAATGATCCAGATTATATTCTGGAAAGCCCAGCTATTTACTTAGAATGATGCAGATGGCCACTGGCCTTTTATTTTAAAGTGTATTAAAAGTGCCATTAATCTATTGCACAACTGAAATACTGGAAAACTACACAAATTATAGATGAGGGAGTCTACTGGACTTAGTCGATTAGCAAAGCCATACTGTTCTACTGGCCATTCCTCTAATCGCCAACATGGAAACACTGCTCTATGCTATAAGGGGTGTAAAGCAAAGATCTTGTGACTGATGTCAATATAATCAGAAATACAAAAGCATATCAGCACACTCAGTTGGTTTGGGAGTAGACTAAACTGAATGGAAGACAATCACCAGATTGACGCATGATTAGTGTCCCATCAGAGGCTCCGGGCATTGTTTGAGTAATGCAGCAATCAGGGATTTATATTAAATTTAAGCTTAGAATTAGCAAGGAACCACATAAGATCATAAACAGTAGCAACTTCTCATGTCACAGGGCTAGATACACCTTGATTTTCACACAATTATAATTCAATTGGTTTATATAATGTTGTATATATATATTTTTTATTACTTTTATTAATTAACATAGAGCTTTCTCACTGTTGATTATGAATGAAAGATATCAAAATAAAATCAACAATTGTTTGTATTGTAACTGAAAAAAATTATTGTAAGATTATTTCATAACCTATAATTTTTGAATAGGATCTTATAATGAACCTTATTCTATTACAATAAGTGTGAATCTTTATTAGCAATAAAAACATTATTGAAATTCTTATATTTACTGTAGGTACATGTAAGAGATAAGGTTAATAAAATTAATAAATATAAATTAAATTGTAAGTTTCTTTCACAAATGTGCTTTTTTATTCAATAAACATTTTCGTTCGAAATTTAAGACGTATAATACGTCTATATACATTCAAAAAGAGATTACAAGTATGTCGTTTCCCTTTTAATGTTTTTAAACAGTTAATTTTAAATAAGTCCACAAAAATAGACTTTTTGAGATAAATACTAATAGAACATTATACTTAAATTGAATACTTATCGTCTTTTTTATGCTTATTACAAGTAATGACGCGTCTTTCATTTGGTCGGTTAATATAAGTATACTGATAATTAAAGCAATAATTTGGAAAAGTATAAATTACCTGCTTGTTTCTTAACATTTTCGACTTCAGGAAGATTCTTGGGACCTGTATCTTCCATTTTCAAAACTGTCCACAAAATATGGTTAAAATCTGGCGCGATTTATCACTGGAACATCTGTCACTGGAGATAGATCGTGACTTTACTCATTTCCATAAATTAATTAGTTGAAAGGTAATATATAAATGTTTGAAACAGTTTAAGTCAAAGAGGAACAGTAAAAGTACTTGAATAATATATATTTTTCTAACTTAATGTTTGCAAAAGAGAATCAATCAACTATAACACGGCCGCTTGTTGATTGACTGATGTTGCCAACCACAACATACAATTACAAATACAATATATACTTTTTTAACATTTTATAAGGTAATTGTCAGTGGATGCTTTTATATTTAAATATTTTAATTTTTAATATTTTTTTTGGGAATAAATCAAAAGTCTGACTTGAACCACATGTCATATTAGAAGAAGGGAAAAATAATTATACATCTAGGAGTCTGTTTGTAACAAAAATGATCTTTGTGTAGTTAAATAAGAAATCATAATACAATTTTTTTTGTGTTTAGTTTTACAATTCTATAGCATATCACAAAAATGTTAATAGTGTGTGTGTGTGTATAAAATACTTATGTATTTTATACACACACACCTACAAACATATAGGAAAAAACTGTTAAATCCTAGAAATGGTGTTTTAGTCAATGTAAACAGAAATCCGTGTGAAAATGGTTATTGTTATGGGTATAGTGAAATTAAGGCTACGAATATTTTTATGGTACTTTAGTTATAAAAAACATTTTGAAAAATTAATAACAAGCCGCAGTAATTACAGCACGTAATCGTCTAAACTCCCTGATGTTTTATGTTTATTAACTCTTATTACTTTTCTGCCATTACAATAGACACAAAGAAATATTTTTAAGTAACACTAAGAGTACGAAAAACATAAATAATTTTACTAAAAATAACAAGCAGTTAGTTTTAGTTGCCTGATAACCTTCTAACAACAAACCCGCGAAGTCAAAAACTACTAACGAACTAAAAAAAGGGATTATTTTTTTAAAAACCTTGAATTTGGAATTAACTTTTTTTTATACCTTGAGTCTTTATTAAGTATCAGTAACATAGTTTGGCTATTAAAACCTCTTTAAAATCTTTTTCTATAGGAGAAAAAAAAAAAAAAAAAAAAAAAAAAAAAAAAAAAAAAAAAAAAAAAAAAAAAAAAAAAAAAAAAACACACACACACACACACACACACACACACACACACACA